>WNWU01000021.1:23545757-23561785 GCA_012654045.1 Ptyas mucosa
CTGCTTCTCTTCACCATGGTAAAATGTGAGGACAGTCGTAAGTTCGAGGACAGGTCAAAAGTGCGAGGACCAGTCAAAAATAACTTTTTCAGCCCTCTGAGTAGAAAAGAGAGAGGTGGTAGGTTTGAGGAGAAAGATTGCTGTACAATAAAAAAGATGAAAGGGAAGAAAACCAACCCCAAACACATATAAAGATATTAAGATAAAGAATGAATTGTTAAACTTTAAAGAATAAAAGAGAACAAATATGAATAAATAGCAATAATTAGAAACACACATACAAACATACAATGTATTTTCTTTGAACAGAGTATTTGGCCGGTTCACAAATTTAAACAGTGTTGAGTCATTTCAATTAAATTTACAATTTCTATATTTCCTTTTTGCCATATTTATTCCTCATCTATTTTTTTAAAAAACCATATTACCCTTCATCCTCATCTTTAATCTTAATCAAATTCAATTTTTCCCTTCTATTCTATATTATACCCCTTCCCATTGTCATCTATTTTTATATCCATCCTCACATTGGTTAATTATGTAATATTACAGTTGTTTAATACAAATTCAACATTTTAATATAAATCAATTAGTTATATAACTATCTTTTTTGTATATTAATCAATATGAACATGAATATTCCAATTATTTCCATGCAATCCAATTTCTTACAAATCAATTAATTTACCAATAATAATAAACCAAATAATTTCCCCCATATATTCCTTCAAACCACAACTTAACCATTTCTGCTTTCAACACAATATACGATAATAGTATCTCAATTATTACAATTCCCTAGTTAAATAGAGTTTTTTTTCTTTTGTGTTTTAAAATCTTGAACTCTCCTCTTTTGCCATTTGCCATAAATTTCCCATTGTTTGCACCTACCTTTTTTGATGAGGAAAAAGAAAAGAAATCTGCCTTTCCAACGTTGCAAGCAAACAGCAAAGTCAACAACCTGCTTTACTTTCGGTTTCATTTTCAGCTTGAATTGCACAAGGAGAAAAAAAAAATCTGCTCCAGCAGCACTCTTTGCAGCTAGCAAAAGACCCCTGCCCAAAACAGCTGAGAGCAAATCAGCTGAGAGTCGGGAGGCCGATCTAATCAACTTATGGTAATTAACCTATGCCGAAGCTGAAAGGGGCTGTTTTTTCTATTTTTGCAGGCACCGGTCTACTCATTTGTTTTCTTTTAACACTGACCAGCTGTAGGGCGGCCCTTTGAAGCCCCGCGCAAGAATTTAAACAGTTTTTTTTCCCCTCTAACCATCAGCTAGGACTCAGGAGGCAGCAATAGATTGGGAGTGGGCAGGGTAAGCAAACCTGTTCTCCTGCCCTTCCCTAGCTTGTCGTGCATTCTTTCCAAAAATTGTGACTTTTTAAAAACGCTGGGGACACGGGACAAATTGTTGAAAATCGGGACTGTCCCGCCAAAAGCGAGACGTCTGGTCACCTTACTTCTTTCAAAAGCACCCCTGGGGATCATGACTCATGATCCCCAGGGGTGCTTTTGAAAGAAGTTCAAGGCCTTTGAGGACCTGGCCTAGCTGGAGATCACCTAGATCTCTCTGTCATACACTGTGAAGTGCCACCATTGGACCATATTTGTTATGTTGATGATGTTGCAGCTTTGACCGTGCAGCCTGCAGAACAGAGGTGGTATTTAGCCTTGCCCACCTGCCCCGGCCTAATGCCATCCTATTTAGCCACGTTTTTTAGGCCGGGCGCAAGTGCAGAAAGCACGCACACAAGCAAAGCGCATGCGTGGAAGGCCCATGTGCGTGCGAAGTGAGGGTGCACGCATGGGGGGGTAAACTGATGGTAAGAATATTGGAACCCACCGCTGCTGCAGAGACCTTGAGGGCACTGTGGGATTAGATTTTTTCAGAAAGCTTTGACTCTGGCTGCAGGGCTGGTTGCAATTGGGAGTCATGATTCTTAATTTGCAGGCTTTAAGGCCGTGGTATAAGCCACCTTCAGAAAGCCTGATTCTGGAAATTTTAGAAATGAATATTTTTTTAAAAATAATAATAATTACAAATAAAGAAATGAAACATTTTTACACATATAATGTAATTAGGGCTGTTCACGGATTCCTTTTTGCTTCCTAATGTGGGGTTTCAATTAATTTCATTTTGCATACATTTGCATACTTTCAATACCTCTATATAGAGGGGGTTTTTCAGGATGCTTCAGTGTCAACCTCTTTTTCATTTCTTGTTGAAAGAAAATGCTGTTATATGTATTCATACATATGCAGAGAGAAAAAGTGTTATTAATTCCCAGGTTTGTCAGTAAAAATTCCCCATCAGCTATTAAAATCACGCTTTTCTTACTAATCAATTGAAATTTAAGCTGATTGCTGATTAGTAGTGCGGGTTTTAATCAGAAATGTTGCACCTTGATTTTTTTTTTATTTTGTTTAAAGGGAGAACTGTTCATGTTCCTATGGGGTACAAATTACACCTAGGAACTCTTACTTCTGGGCCCCCACCTGCCCACAGTTTAGTTACTGAAAGTGTCTGGAGGGAACAATGGAGCATGAACGGAGCAGTTATAGCAGAAAGGACATGGCTGCTTTAAAGAGCTGGAGAGCTACTTCTCTGCATGCTGATGTTCAGCACAGATTCAGAACCTTTTGGGAATCAATCCAAACCACTGCACAGCCGTGATATGCCTGAGTGTGGCACATTTCGAATAATTTACCACCCAGCAGATAGAAAATCAACACATCAGAGGGAAAGATTTTTTTTAAAAAAATCAGCTCAGTGAAAGGCCAGTTTTCTACCTGCAGAAAGGGTTTTTCTCCCTTGCGGTAGAGAATTCAGCCTATAATCTCAATTGAACTAACATCACCTTAAAAACAATTCACACCCACCATTTGCTGATTCAGGAACTGTGATTTTTCATATTACACTCGCAGGGTAACTTTGTGATTTGTTACAACAGAAAGTGATACATTTGGCCAAGCTTTTTATCCAGTGAACTGTCTTATTTGTATGGCTGCTGAATATAAAGGATGATGCCCTATCTCTTCCTACCACACCAGGGCAGCAGGAAAGGTCTAATTAGAAGGCTCGTTCTAGAGACCCTGTGGCCTAGAGGTGGAGCTCTTGCCTCCCAAACAGGAGGTTGTGAGTTCGATCCTAGGTAGAGGCAGATGTAGGGTCTCCTGCTTGGGCAGGGGGTTGGACTAGATGACCTGCAAGGTCCCTTCCAACTCTGTTAATCTGTTAAATCTGTTAAATCTGTTAAATCAGTTGCTTTTAAGAGTCCTCCATCTGCAGCCATCCAGGTGTCTTCCGGCTGAATGAATGCAAGTGAAACTGTGACGTCATGTGCTCTCCCTGTGCCCGGCCAAAAATAACTGCCTAAACTCTAAGAACATCAAGACCTTCCTGCTGGGATAAAAATAACAGGATGCGGCCATCTGCGCTTGGCTGTTAGTAAACTGGAAATAGAACCACTCTCTCTATCTGCTCCTGGTTCTTCCTGACAGCACAGAGCAGGCTTCGATTTGTGGGATGTAGAATGTCTTAAGTCCTTTGATGGAAACCCTCTTCCTCCTCCGGAAAATGACTTTGAGGAGAGAATGTCAGTGATGGTCATTATCTGTGATAACAACTTTATCCGCTCTCCACTGACTTTCCTTGGACTCCCTAAGGAGGATCTTCTCTGGATGCAATTGGCTGGCTTGATGTGACGTCAAGCTGTGGACAGTTGTGCACCAATTAAGGTTTTACTGTGGAACTCCATCCTTGGTGCATTTCCTGAAGACCAATTTGTGTGCAACTTTTAAGGTTCATCCTTTGATGGGAATTGGAGGGGATCATGTTACTATTCACTAGTGTTAGTGGGGTTTGCCAGACTGGAGGCTCGTGAGATGGCAAAGCGAAGAGATGGATCCAATGTGTAAGTTAAGTTTCAAACAACTTTCTTTTCCATATGCTCACAAGTGGCTGGAAGGTCTCTCAGTTGGAAGAGAGCACTCCACTTCCTCCTCTTTGGTATTTCTCCCACCAGAAAGACCATCAGCTCCAGTTGGGTTTGATCAAAGGCTCAAGAGCAGGGGTGGGCTGCTGGGGGTTCGCAGGGGTTTGGGAGAACCTCTAGCTAAGATTCTGTGCAGTTCGGAGAACCCCCAAATCCCACTCCTAACTGGCCCACCCTGCCCCTCCCCCCCAGGAGTCATTACATGGTCTGTTTTGGATGCAGATAAGTGCATGCACAGAGGCTTGGGAGCAGGGGTGAAATGCTACCAGTTTGGGCCGGTTCACCCGAACCGGTAGTAAAACATGCTAGTGGTTCGCTGAACTGGTAGTAAAAAATGCTACCGGTTCGCTGAACTGGTAGTAAAAAATGCTACCGGTTCGCTGAACTGGTAGTAAAAAATGTAAAAAAAAAAAGTTCTGACGATCACCTGAGCGACGTGCAATCATCGGAACTTTTTTAAAAAACTTTTTTTGTATTTTTTTACTACCAGTTCTCTGGAACCTTTAGTTAAAAATGCTTTAAAAAGTTAAAAAAAAAAGTTCTGATGAGTTCGGGTTGGTTACCTGATTGTCAGAACTTTTTTTTACTTTTTAGGCATTTTTTTTCTACCGATTTGGGCGAATAGGTTGTAAAAAAATGCTTTAAAAAAGTTTTAAAAAGGCTCTGATGATCACAGCTTTGCCGCATGATCATCAGAACCCTTTTTTTACTTTTTTAAAACCATTTTTTACAACCTATTTGCCCGAGCCAGTAATAAAAAATACTTTTAAAAAGTTTTTTAAAAGGTTCCCATGCGCGCCATAGCTGATTCTCTCCCTCCCCCGCTGCGCTGTTCTACTTACCTTCCCAAGCCTCCTTTTGGTGCGCACTGCGTGTGCGTGCATGCAGCTCACGTTTGGCGCACGGCATGCATGCACGGCCAGCAAACCGGTAGTAAACCAGTTCAGATTTCACCACTGCTCAGGAGGGCAAAAAATGGGCATACCAGAAGTTTGGGAAGACCGGAAACAGGCCCATTTCCGGCCTCCATAGGGCCTCCATAGCCTGGGGAGGCTGTTTTTGCCCTCCCGGAGGCTCGAAGAAAGCCTCCAGAGCCCGGGGACGGCAAAAACGCTCCCCCCGTGACTAGGCCACGCCCACCATGGCCACGCCCACCCAACAACCGGGCAGGGAACACCTTGCTAAAATTTTTGAAAGCCACCCCTGCTCAAGTGGCCATAAAAGGTCTGATCATAATTGCAACCTGCCTGAGATTAAGGGACACTTTTTAAATTTCAATTAATCAAAATGGTATCAATTTATCAGAATAAAAACGGCTTTTAAATGCTGATTAAAAATTAAATCAGCCATCTGTTATCCCTAGGGAGTCTTTTTTTAAAGAGCTATAATTCAGCTGAAAGTCAAACAAGTAATCTTTTTAACACAAGCAATTCTCAGGCTGGAAAGTATTGATTGAAATTGTTTCTAGACTCCCAAATAGACTTAAGGGTATAGACTGTTTCACCCTGAATGAGTCAGTGGGTCATTAGAAAAAAACTTTTAGAAATTTGCAAAGGCTTTCAGAATATTTTGTGCAAGAACCGGTTGTGGCATTTCCTAAATAAAAGCAAGGGCATGTGTGATTGTTCTGCATTTCTGTATCTTTCTGTGTCTTAATTAGCAAGGGTAAAAGGTAAGATATGCGATGAGTGTGTGGCAGCCAGAAGAAATCAAAATTTGCCTGGAGATTGTCATGTTGCAAGAATTCCTTGGTTGTTTATCTGCCGTCACAGTCAAGTGCCCACATCTCGTGACTGGGTTATTAATGGTGCTTCAAATTTGGCACAGGAATCCTCGGGAAAATTTTGCCGATACCAAGAAGTCAGCATTAAGCAAGACATGTGACTTGGACTGGAAAAGCCTTTTCTTTCCCTGGGAGCCAAAGGCCCCATTTCCCCTTCAAAGTCGGGAGCTTCAAGGCCTGAGGAGCACCTGTTGGCCGAGGAGATGGCCACTCCTTTGGCTGGAGCAGTGCTGAGGAACAGGCGCAGACTGAGAACAGGACAGCTTCATGGGGTGGGACCCTTCAGAAGGAGACACACAACTCTCAGCCATCTTCTCCTGACCCATAGGGCAGATGCAGTCTGTGAGAAGGCAAAGCCAGACTTGGCTGGTGTTGCAGGCAATGTAGCGGCCTCGGTTTCTGGTTCCCTCCCAGTCCTTCATTTACTTATTTTCTTAATTCTTTGTGTCTTCCCCAAAAATTCAGAAGGAGGAGATGAGTCAAGGAGGACTATTTATGCAAGACTAATGGTCCACAACCAGGCACCAGGCACAAGCAGGCATGACCTGAATTACATCGCAAGGGGATAATTTGATCCAAGTGGAGTTTCAAATCAGAAGCTCCTGGGCAGGTCTGAGTCAGGGCCTGACTCCCTGCCTCACCAGCATCTTCACAGCAGGTGGGATTTTAAGGGTCCAGAGGGGATCTTAGGGTGCTGAGAGTGCAAGTTCTTGTTGCCTTAATATGCAGGTAATCCTTGACCCACAGCAGTTCGTTTAGTGACCATTCAGAGTTACAGCGGCTCTGGAAAAAGTGACTTATGACTGTTTTTCACACTTATGACAGTTGTAGCATCCCAATGGTCACATGATCAAAATTTCTGATGCTTGGAAAGTGGTTCATATTTATGACGGTTGCAGAGTCCTGGGATCATGTGATCAGCTTTTGCCACCTTCTGATAAGCCATGTCAATGGGGAATCCAGATTCACTTAACCATGTTACTAACTTAACAAATGTAATGATTCACTTAACAACCATGGCAAGAAGTGTCGTAAAATGGGGCAAACTCACTTAGCACATGTTTCACTTAGCCAATTGTGGTCGTAACTCGAGACTTCCTATAATTGGCTTTAGGGGCTACTTTTATTTATTCAGATGGCACAGTGGCTCAGTGGTTAAGACGCTGGGCTTGTCAGCTGGAAAGCCGGCAGCCAAGGTTTGAGACCTGAGCTCCACACAACCGGGTGAGCTCCCATCCTCACCCCAGTTCCTACCAACCTAGCAGTTCAAAAGCATGCAAATGTGAGTAGATAAATAGGTACCACTTCAGTGGGAAGGTAACAGCGCTCTGTGATGTCATGCTGGTCACATGACCGCAGAAACATCTTCGGACAGTGCTGGCTCTATGGCTTTGAAACTTGAGAAATGAACACCGCCCCCTGTAGTCAGCAATGGCTGATTGTCTTTTTATTTATTCAGCCACCAAATGAATAATGCTTCTTTCTTTGCATTATAATTCTTCTTATCTTGAAAAATTGTCATTAGCTGCCTTGAGGTTTCTTAATATAAACATTTAAAAGAAACTTTAACTATTTAAGATTAGGTTGGTTTTTAATGTTCAAAGAAAGAGTCCTCAAAAGTATCATTTCACTGGGTTGCTAACAATTCTGCTAGAATTTCCCAAACTGAAGTTCTTTATGTCTGTCGGTGGATGTAAGCATGCATTCACACTGTTCAAGTTGTGTGTTTTGCAGAGGTGAACACGAGTTGACACAAGCCATGCTCCAAGTGTAACCTCTTTCTGCAAATTCAAATGTATGCGTTCTGTCCCTTGAAGTTGCTTTCCGAGTCAAAATAAGAACAACCAAATAAGGCAACTACGAAAGTTTAAATGCATTTAGGTTGGGACTGCATAACTTCTCATTGGACAGAGATAACATTTTCCAAGTGTTTCCTGTTGCCAACACAGAGACTTTCTTTTTTTTTTATTATAAAAATTTTTATTGGTTAAAAATAAACAATATTATCGCTTACAATATGTGGAATTTTCATTATCCTTTTACAAAGATAATATATATTTTCTTTTTTCCATATACAGCAGATCTTCCCTTATTAAAAATTTCAAATTTAACAACCGGATTTATACGAAAATATCAGCTCAGTATCCAGAGTAATATTAAAGTTTACAAAAATAAGAGATATCATAAAAGGCACAAAGTAATAGATTCCTCCCACTTCGTCATTTCTTGGTTCTAGATCTCAAGGTTCTGGCCTTAGCACCCCCCTCCTCCCGGACCGCCATGGCCTCTCCCACCCCCGAACACAGAGACTTTCCATTCCTGCTTTTCAGGGTCCTGCCCAGTGGTGAAATTCAAAATTTTTTACTACCAGTTCTGTAGGGGTGGCATGGCTTGGTGGCCATGGCTTGGTGGCCATGGCAGGGGAAGGATACTGTAAAATCTCCATTCCCTCCCCACTCCAGAGAAAGGATACGGCAAAATTCCCATTTTCTCCCAATCAGCTGGGACTCAGGAGGCAGAGAATAGATGAGGCGGAGCCAGTAAGAGGTGATATTTACCAGTTCTCCAAACTACTCAAAATCTCCACTACTGGTTTTCCAGAACTGGTCAGAACCTGCTGAATACCACCTCTCGTCCCACCTCACAATAATTCTCTCCCAGGGCTGTGGGTCTCAAGAGAAGGAGAGGACATCAATGTGGACCACCAGAAAAGACTCAACCCATTCTCAACCCATTCTCAAGAAGGTCATTTTAAGTGGATTTTCCCTGAGTGGGCATTCAGGGTTCTCTTTTCCAGAATTATTGGAGCAACCTTACTCCTACTAATACGGCTCTCCATTTACGCTGCATAATAGCCCAACCAGAACCTTTTAGATTGACAGGTTTTAAAGATTTAAAATATTACAAAAATGATACATAATTCCTGCTGTGCTTTTCTGCAGGCTGGAGGCGTCGTTGTGTTTGATTCTCAAAAAGCTCAGTTGCAGACAGAATGAAAGGATGAAAGAACAAAAGGGGGAAAGATAATCACTGCAAGTTGTGTTCTCCTTTTTTAAAGTTAAACTATATTTTTAAAAGTCATTGATTCTTTTTTTTAGGATCAAATGTATTTAAGGGGGAAATATGTGGTAAAATTAACACCTAAATGTAGAACACAGAAAAAAGAAACTCACACAAACCACAGATATCTAAAAATCACAGGGATTGCAAAGTGGCTGCTCCAACTATCCCAGGGCGATACTGGAGATGAAGACACAACCCTGGTTATGCACAATTGCAGAAGCCCTCATTTTACCTCATGTGTAACTGAGAAAGCCGATCCCTCTGATTAATCTTTCCAGAGTCTGCTGTAATGTGTGAGGAATCTGTCTATCTCCAGAGTTCCAGATTGAGAAGAAAGAGTTTCGGCATGTGTATGTGCATCTCCTCAGGGGATCTCTGCCCGGTTGCTGGGTGGGCATGGCCATGGTTGGCATGGCCTAATTGGCCTCCTGCATCATGATGGGGAGGCGTTTTTGCCCTCCCCTGGCTCCAAAGGCTTTCCTCGAGCCTCTGGGAGGGCGAAAATGGTCTCCCCAGGCTCCAGAGACCCTCTGGAGGCACCCTCTCCAAGCCTCTGCACATGCCCTGCACTTACCTGCATCTAAAACGGGCAACGTGGGAATTCCTGGGAGGGGAAGGGTGGGTGGGGAGGGGCCAGCCAGGAGTGGAATTTGGGGGTTCTCCGGACTGCACAGAATCTTAGCTAGAGGTTCTCCCAAACCCCAGCAGTCCACCTCTGCATCTCCTCCTCCTCCTCCTCCCCTCCCTCCCTCCCTCCCTTCCTTCCTTCTTCCCTTCCTTCCTTCTTTCCTTCCTTCATCAGAGACCCAGATACAAACTGCAACTCACTTTCAAAGATTTTCTGTGAGAAAATCTGATACAAAGACAGAATCATAATCAACCTTGAGCTTCAAGGATATGCCAGGCTGCAAAATTAAATTTTAAATCCTATCATAGGGAGATGAATATCTATTAACATAGTACAGAGAAAGCATTTTCCAGGGCACATGTATAAAATGTTTCTGTCATCTGTCCCAGGAGAATTACTATCATAAGGCAGAATGGAAGTTTATTTTAAGCGGCTACATGTAAAATGTCACAAAGCCGGCTTCTAATTTTGCATTCTTATTTTTTCCCCCCTTCATTTCTTTATAGGCCTTTGGTCCTCCAGGGAGTGTGACAAACCCACATAATGTATCAGAATACTAGAAATTACATTTGCAACTCCAATATAGCTGAGAGATGTGTTGAAAAGAGAGAGAGGGAAAAAAGCACTCTACACCCAGAGAATGCCGTGTTAACTATTCATCTAAGAAATCTTCAATCTGTGCATTATTCATTGGAAAAGTGGATTTTAGATTACTCTGCAGGGGTTGGCTTCTGAATTCTGAACTCACCATCTTCATCATCCCTGAAGAAGGGGGGAGAGCAGAACTTGCAGCAAGAACTTGGTAAAACCATCCTCCCCTGCCACAGCTCCCTCTCTACCTCTGGACTCTGATGTGGCACAGAATTATGACCTCTGAGTCCACAAAGCCACGGTTGCCCCACTGAAAGCCAAGGCAAGGAGTGGAAGGATGGCTGCCAGATGGCCTGGGCACATGGGGGCTTGGGTGTCCCAGTCCACTTTGAATAGGACATCAATGGTAAGTAGCCACAAAGGTACTCCAGTGGTGGCAGCTGCTTCCCATATATAGATCTCCGCTTGAGAACAGCCAAATCTTCAGAATAGAATAGAATAGAATAAAATAGAATAGAATAGAATAGAATAGAATAGAATAGAATAGAATAGAAATTTTTTATTGGCCAAGTGTGATTGGACACAGAAGGAATTTGTCTTTTTTTTTAAAATTTGATTTATATGCCGCCCTTCTCCAGAGACTCAGGGTGGCTTACAATGCATTAAGCAATAGCCTTCAAACTTTTGTATATTTATACAAAGTCAGCTTATTGCCCCCACAAACTGGGTCCTCAATTTACCTACCTTAGAAAGGATGGAAGGCTGATTCAACCTTGAGCCTGGTGGGATTTGAACCTGCAATAATTGCAGGCACCTGGTGTTAATAACAGGGTGCTTTAGACCACTGTACTACCAGGCTCTTTTGTGTCTTGGTGCATAGGCTCTCAGTGTACATAAAAGAAAAGATACATTAGTCAAGAATCATAAGGTACAAAACTTAATGATAGTCATAGGTTACAAATAAGCACTCAGGAAACAATATCAATATAAATCGTAAGGATACAAGCAACAAAATTACAGTCATACAGTCATAAGTGGCAGGAGATGGGTGGTGGGAACGATGAGAAGATTAATAGTAATGCAGACTTAGTAACTAGTTTGACAGTGTTGAGGGAATTACTTGTTTAGCAGAGTGATGGCGTTAGGGAAAAAACTGTCCTTGTGTCTAGTTGTTCTGGTGTGCAGTGCTCTATAGCGTTGTTTTGAGGGTAGGAGTTGAAACAGTTTATGTCCAGGATGTGAGGGGTCTAAAATCTTGATTCAGAGGATCTGACCTTTGAATGGACTTGACCAAATTTTGTTACCTCTTATTAGTCCATAAACATTTATCTCAAAACTGGCCAGTATGTTTTTTTTGTAGGACTCAACATGCACATGAACATCAGACAAAATCATCCATGTGAACTCGAAAACTGGAATTTGACATGGCTGTGGCTGCTCCAGACAATTAATTCCCAGTTCCCTGCCTACCATACCCTAAATGCTTGAGCTGAGTTACACTGCTTGATATTTGTAACATCTTGTGCATGATGTCAGAATCTTCTCAAGAAGAGATGCGAAGCATTCACGCCTTGATATTAAAACCACATGTCTCAAGCGTGGGAACATTTTTGTTGGTGGAGTAACTTGGTCACACTCTTCCAGTGTTCTGGGCAGAAGATGAGCTTTCTGTCTTCTTGTTTTGAAAGTAATATGTAATAATATTTTTTAAAAAAACACTTAGTTTAAGTCGGCCCATTCCATCAAAAGGTTTTCCAGATGTGTCTCCATGATAATTTATACATATCTATGAAAATTAAAGTAGACATTTTATATTTTAACTGAGTGTTCTTCTTTAGCCAAGTCTTAGAAGTTTTCTGGCCCAGCCACAGCTGCTTCCTTTCACAATTCATTGCTGCCAGAACAAAAGGAGGTGGGGGGGACCATGCTTTTCTCCATGTTTTTTTTTCTTGTTATTTTATGAGAGTCCATGAAGATTTCAGGAAAAAATGAAATTGGATATTTCGGAGTTGGGGGGAAGAATGCTAAAGCCTCATTGGTCAATCTGGGGTAATTTGGGGTAAGAGGGAGGGAGGGAGGGAGGGAGGGAGGGAGGGAGGGAGGGAGGAAGGAAGGAAGGAAGGAAGGAAGGAAGGAAGGAAGGAAGGAAGGAAGGAAGGAAGGAAGGAAGGGCCCATCCAATTTCTGGGCACTCAGGGCCAGAAAAAAATTCCCAATCTCTGTGTTCTGGCATGCTTTCCTAAACTGCACTGGAGCTTCCAGCCAGAGAGAGACAAACAGCAGAAGAGTTTTCCAGTTTGATTCATGCTCACAAAAAGCAGGGAAGGCAAAAGCGGCTCAGCCATCCTTGGCAGGTTCTCATATTTAAATACAAACTGCATGCATGACCTTCCACTTGGTACCTGCCTGGCTCTGCTTTCTCAATGCTTGCATGTAGCTATAGTATTTAGTTCTCTGGGAACTAAGCAGCAAGACCAAAACTCGGAGTCCCAGACGAGAAGAGGTCAGACGTGACAGGCAGCACCTGCAGGGGTTTTTGGTTTGCCCAACGTCCCACCACATCTGTATAGCAATAGCACTTAGACTTATATGCTGCTTTAAAGAGCTTTACAGCCCCCTCTAAGAGGTTTACAGAGTCAGCCTCTTGCCCCCAACAATCAGGGTCCTCATTTTACCAACCTCAGAAGGATGGAAGGCGGAGTCAACCTATAGGTCCCCCCTATTATACAAAACTAAATATTTATATGCTTATAAATACACATATACAAATGAATAATCAACATCTTTCTCCCAACCTATTCAATGAATATAGCTAAGGGATTTCTTTTTATTCAGACAACAGTAGCAACATCTGTATTTTACGATCTCACTTTACATACAGGTAGTCCTTGACTTGTAGTCACAATTAACCCTGGAATTTTGGTCGTAAGTCATTGAGATGTTAAGTGAGATGCCCATGTGACTGTCTGGGGTCTTGCATCAGTAGCACAGGTTGGGGAGGGCCCCTCGCATCTTCTTGGGTTGGATAAAATGTATTGGACTAACACCTGAACAAGCCTCCTCCCTTCTTATGCTTTGGTCCATTTAAAATTAATTCAAAATTGCAATAATAAAAGAAGAATCAACCTCTTCTAATTCAACAAACACAAATTTCTCCTCGTCTCAAAACATCATGAGATACTGTCTTCTGAATTAGCAGCAGCTTTGTGCCAAAACAAAGAGTTGTGATACATTAAAAGAATTAATTTATTGTATGAGTTTCTGTGAGTTAGGAATCATGTCTACAGATGCAGTAAACTCTAATTAATCTAGGTAGATGCTATAATAAACATGTTACTTTTCTAGGTGATATAAAATTCCACCCTTGAAGAGTATTCAGGAGCTACAGCTGGTGCAGAACTGGAGTTCTGTGGACCCCTAAGGTAGCACTTACAACACCATTGTTGCACAGGCTGCTTTGGTTACCAGTTTGCTTCAGGGTCCAATTCAAAATGTTGGTTTGGGCTTGTTAAAAATAAACAGTTTTCAGGAAAAGAAGAATAGTAAATACCAGTAGTATTTGTATATATAAAGCAAAGATCAGCAAGTCAACTGGACAAAAACCCTTCAGAGAGCACGAGCTGTAAAATGACCCTTTCAAGGTGGAGGAGGAAACCATGGGAAGAGTTCACAGTGGCTTGGAGGCAGGAGGGCAGTGGGAGATCCCTCTAGAGGGCCTTCTGATCTGTTCCTGCCCTCTAGAAGCACCTGGTGGCTGATGTTGGGTGCCTTCTTTTGATACCATGACTGCGGGTGAGAGAGAGAGCTGAAGGGCACCGTTAGTGCTGCATTGATTTTAGTAGTCTAAGAATGCTGCTTCCTGCTCATGTCTCTCTTTCAAAGATGGGCCAAGGACAGGGACGTCCAGAGGCTGTGGCCAAAAGAGACGAGATGCTGGCAATGAAGAAGTGTGTTTTTCATGTGCATCTCACGGACAGCACATTCAAAGAACAGCTTTGAACATCCCAATCGCAGTCGCCATCCTGACTCCACTGGTGGAGGAGAAAACCTTTCCAGAACTGTTTTCACAAAGATTTGAAGGTTGATTCCCTTCCTGACATCTAGCAGCGTTTTATTGTTGTGTGCAAACAATCTCATTGTTTCTAAATATATTTTTCTTTTATTGCAGTCTTTGCCTTCACATTTCACAGTCTTGCCAAGCTTCTCTCGCATCACTTCCTTTATCTTAAAGTAATAACTTGAAGTAGATGCAACATTACAGTCAATGAGAAACAATGAGAAAGGCTGCACCCAGCAACCCTTCTGGAAAATCCATGCCAAGGCACCTAAGGAAGAGCTCTGGTCTGCAGACGTCAGCGCCACCTCGTGGTCTGAGGTGGAATAGTCAGGGACTGCAAAGAGACAACTGGTTTACATTACAAAATGAAGTGAAAAAGTTGTCCTTGGTGACAAGTCTGAGAGTCATAGCCTGCATCGAACTCAAATGACCCCAAGTGTAAAATCAAAAAGCAATGCATGTTTAATTCAACCATTTGATCTTTTCCCATGCAATACGAAGGGTCAACTGATTTTAATTTACTCGGCCACAAAATAGAATTGAATTGAATTCTTTATTGGCGAAGTGTGATTGGACACACAAGGAATTTGTCTTTGGTGCATCTCAGTGTACATAAGGAGAATAAAATACATTCATCAAGAATAAAAAGATACAAGCTATCAAATCATACTAGGAAACAAATAAAAACAATATAATTGAAAGATACAAGCACATGGTTATAGTAATAAGTGGGAAGAGATAGATACTAGCAAGGAAGAGAAGAACAATAGTAACACAGTCTTAGTAAATTGTTTGACAATGTTGTGGGAATTAGTTGTTAAGCATTATATAAATCTATTTATTATATAATTATTATTATATATTTATTATATATATATTATAAATCTCACTAACTGTTAAGAAGAGGGAAAAGGCAAAAAGAAGCAGAAATCAACAGCATGAGAAAAACATGGTGGGGGAGGGATTAGTTTGGGAGAAATGGGGAGACCCACAGCCAGGATTGGTTGATCAGTCAGATCAAAGACGGGGAAGGAGATGGGTATACGGCAAACCTCTCAAAAGGAACCCTCCCTAGTTTCTTGGACTGTATTGGGGGTGGGGGGGGGTTAAGTGAGTGTAGATTGGCAAGATTCTGTGAATGCAGCCTTGCAGTAAAGAAGAAGTAGCTCACCTGGGCAAGCTTTTTGTCTGGACTACCTTGCAAGGCTGACAGGAGCTGCTGGGGGGGGACGACAAACTGGGGTCTGTGCAAGAGGGACTATGTGCAATTTCAGGGACACCCCCCACTCCTTCTGTTTGCAGAGACCGAGAGGCTACTTGGATCCCGGAAGCCTCACTGCAGGTGCAGCATCTTTGATGATGAAAGTCACCCTCTAGGAACATAGAGGGCTGAAAACAGAGAGTCACCTCTTCCATTTCCCCCAGGAAATATATAAGTTCTCTCTAGGAATTAAGACACAGGTTAGAAAACTGCTTGCCCGTGGGGGGACTGAAATGAAATGGGAAACTACAAGCAAAACCTTTTAATACAGTCATGATTTGTAATCTAAAAACAAATGGGAGGCCATTGGGGGAGGGGGAGCGACACTGGGCCAAAAAGCAGGGGAAATGAATCCAGAATTGGGAGGGTCCCTGATTCCAGCATTGGTTTAATGCTCCCCTTCCAGTTTGTTTCATTCTTTAAAGTGGTTTTTCTGCCCAGGCTGGGAAAAGATGCTTGCAGGATTTTTAGTCTCATGTTCCCAAATCCTTGGGCTGTCCTTGGGCAGGGCACAGAAGAGCCTGGCAGCAGGCAGGGCGGGGCAGGGAAGAAAGCCTCCTCTGCCCCAGGATTTCTCTTTGGGAGGAGAATCTGGTGGGTTCCGCTGGGCTGGGCTGGGCTGGGCTGGGCTGGGCTGGGCTGGGCTGGGC
>WNWU01000021.1:23561795-23580552 GCA_012654045.1 Ptyas mucosa
GCTGGGCTGGGCTGGGCTGGGCTGGGCTGGGCTGGGCTGGGCTGGGCTGGGAAGCCAGAAGAAGCTTTCCCACAGATGTGATCAAGCCCAACGTTGCCGGGGCTCGGGGAAAGCTTCTTGGTGACGCTTATTCCATTCTCCTAGGATGCTTTCATGGTGTGCCTGATAAATGTGTAAATTAAAAACCCAGAGATAATTTTTGTGCTTTATCTGGATGTTAAGAAGATTTTGCAAATTTATCATCTCTTTCATAGTTAAATAACTTTAACCTGAGCACCAACTTATATACAAACAGCTCGATTTTAGCTTGGTTTTGTGGCAGGATATGTGTTGGGCAAATTGTGCAAAGGAATAGGGAAGGAATCTGAAGGAAAGAGGAATTCACTTTGTAGTGAACTCGGTTTGAGAGTTGAGATGATAAGACACCAGGACTACAGTAAGTGTGTGAGTGTGTGTGTGTGTGTGTGTATGCGCACACGCACAAATAGACACACAGGGGGAAGACTGTTCAGAGCAGTATCTGCCCGGCTCAGATCGAAGAATCTGTAGCAGTAATGAAAACCAGCGGGAGGCTTCAAACTTACAACACCGCCAGCAAATTTGGCAAATGCATAATGCATAGCGAAAGAGTTACAGACTTTCAATAGTTCCTTTGGGAGTCATTTTTATTCTTTGCTTTTAGGAATGTTGAAAACTTTAAGTGCTGCAACACCTGGAAGATTCAAACTGAACATCCTGTTAAAACCCAAAATTTGGAGGCTGGAGGTGGGAGAGAGAAATTGGAATGGACTGTGTTACATCTGCAGGGGGAGGGAATTAGCTAGTCCTTGGGAAGGGGGGCATTACTGCTATTCTTTACTGTAGGAAGTTAACACCCACCCCTCTCCTAGAAAGATTAAATATTCTAGGAAATATTAAAAAGGCAGAATATTATATTTCCCTGGATGAGAAAAGCAGAAACATGTTTTAAAGACAAAGCAGCTCCCTGTAGCTCCCTGCCCCCCTCTTCAGCTCCAGGGTGATGGGATTAAAACATGGCCCTCAGGACATGATAGGATTAGCCCAGGGGTGAAATGTAAAATTTGTTACTACCGGTTCTGTGGGCGTGGCTTGGTGGGGGATGGGTGGGTAATGTGACTGGGTGGGCATGGCTTTTTTTTTTAACTTTTCAAAGCATTTTTTCTAATGCTTTGAAAAGCCTCTGCTGATCAGGAAACTCAGCTGGGATCGTCCGAGAGGCTTTTTAAAAAATACCTCTCTGCTGATCAGGGAACTCAGATGGGATTTTAATTTAATTTAATTTAATTTAATTAACTCAATTTATATGCCGCCCCTCTCTGAAGACTCAGGGCAGCATATAAATCAGGGGGTCGTCAGAGACTTTTCAAAGCATTTTTTTTACCACCTCTTTGGCCAAGAGGTTGCAGAAAAAAAATGCTTTGAAAAGCCTCTGACGATCCCAGCTGAGCCGCGCAATCATCAGAGGCTTTTTTTTTACTTTTAAAAGCATTTTTTTCGTCGGAAGAGCTTGTAGAAAAAATGCACTTAATTTTTTTTTTTAAAAAAGCCTCCGATGATCCTGCAGCTCAGCTGGGCTGGGGGGGGGGGGTGTTGCAGGGATTTTTGCTACCGGTTCTCTGAACCACCCACTGCCATCGCTACCAGATCGAGCGATCCGGTCCAAACCAGGAGCATTTCACCCCTGGATTAGCCCTCTACCCATCTAGCAACAGAACTCACCATATGGCACCTGGGGAGATTACCCAGCAAGGCTCAACCAAGCCTAGGACTCAAGACAACCTACAAAGTTACCCCTGCATGGCCCCATGGGAGTCTGACAGCCAATCAGAACAAAAGCTCAAATTCAAAGCCCAACAGAGGGTATAAATCTCTCTTTCTCTCTCAACCATGCAGTTTTTTGCCCAGGATCTCAAAACCATCTGGTCAGGGGTGAAATTCAAAAATTTTCCCTATCGATTCTATGGGCGTGGCTTGGTGGGCATGGCAGGGGAAGGATACTGCAAAATCTCCATTCCCACCACACTCTGGAGCCAGCCAAAGGTGGTATTTGCCGGTTCTCCGAACTACTCAAAATTTCCGCTACTGGTTCTCCAGAACCTGTCAGAACCTGCTGGATTTCACCCCTGCATGTGGTCCTGTCCACCATTAAAAACCATCTTTCCAATCAGCCACCATGTTTCCAGTGTCTTTCTCCCCATTTGGAACTGAACCCGGAAGGACATTTCTTCCAACTTTATGTACAGACAAATCATGTTATTATTCCTTATGCTCATCAGCACTCCTTCCTTTACAAGCAAAGGAACACACAGATCTCCTTATTAGAAGAATACAGTATAAATGTTTAAAGCGGGAGAATAAGTGTAGAAGAAACAGAAGATCTGCGATTAACTTTCTATCCTGTTTTAATCTAACAAGCCAGAGGCCTGGATGATGGCACTGCAGTACTGGGAGGAGAGGGCTAATCCTTCCTTCAGGGCCTTCATCTTTTTGATTCAAGCAGTTTCCCCACCACTGCTCATTAACCAAAATTTCTAAGCATGCAAACTTTTTCCTCTACAAAATAATATGATAGACTTGTGCAGGGGGAAGAAAATCACTGGTATATGGCAAGCCATTGATGCAGCCGTCTCTCTGTGAACTGTCTCTCCATCACCAGAGTTAGAATAAGTTATTTGTATAGCACTGTTCAGACATTTTTTTTAAAAAAAACCTACTGATTCTAACACATGTGAATGTACAACTACAAATGGCCACCAGAGGGCAGGGAGGTAACTACAGTAGAATTTTCTGTGTCTACTTGCTGCCCTCTACTGGTCTTCTAGGGTTAAAGGTGATGGACTAGAAAACAGGAGACCAGGTTTTAGCCTGCCTTTGGCATAAAGGTAGCTGGGTGACTTTGGGCCAGTCACACTCTTGGCCTTTGGAAGACGATGAATAGAGCAAACCAACTTCCCAAAATGCTGCCAAGAAACCTCTGGGCAGGAGTGAAATCTACTTACCTTCCTTACTGGTTCAGAAGTGCATGCTCCGCATCACATGCACGTGCAGACCCTCTGCGCATGCACAAAACCTTCTCTGCATGCGCAGAGGGTAAAAAACACATTACGTCCTGGTTAAAACGGTGGCCTCGCGCCACCATTGCTACCGGTTCTCTGAACCACCTGCCACAATTGCTACCGGATCACTCAATCCGATCCGAACTGGGAGCATTTCACCCCTGCCTCTGGGGGTTTGTCCAGGGAGCCACCAGGAATCAAGACTGATCTAAAGACAGATACACCAGTGGTGGGATTCAAATTTTTTTACTACTGGTTCTGTGAGCGTGGCTTGGTGGGCATGACATGGCTTGGTAGGCATGGCTTGGTGGGCGTGGCAGGGGAAGGTTACTGCAAAATCCCCATTTCCTCCCGATCAGCTGGGATTGGGAGGCAGAGAACAGATGGGGGTGGGGCCAGTCAGAAATGATATTTACTGATCCTCCGAACTACTCAAAGTTTCTGCTACCGGTTCTCCAGAACTGGTCAGAACCTGCTGAAACCACCTCTGAGATACACATACAAAAGAGATGGGGAGAATAGCAAGAGGAAAAAAGTGGATTTCTCCCCCCCCCCCTCATAACCAGTGATCTTGGGTTCATGTTGAATGGGAGGATCGACGGAAGAGAATTATTTCCTTTCACTTAGAGAAAACTGGTGCAAGATGTTTTAGCCATGAAATATTACTTCAATATTGATTCATTGATTATTTATTTGGTTGTTTATTAAATTTAAAGGCAACCTGGCTGTAGGATGACTTTGAGCATCTTACACTTAAAAAGATAGAAAACTATATAAAAAGAGAAATAATTTATATCTATACACAGCACATTCCATGTATCATAAATGTAACTGACAGAAGCTCCACAGCCCCCTATCCCAAGCCTCAGAGGATAGCTAAGTTTCTAAAATGAAAGCAAGGTGGATCTCTAGAGGGACGGCATTCAAGAGGGAGGCACAGGTGATTGCCAGAATAGGTAACCCTTTCTGTAAAACTTCTTGGAAATGCAATAGTCAGATTTGATCACTCTTTCTCATTTGGTTGCAATGCTATAAAGCCCAACCATTCTGAAAAATGATTTATTGTAGACCGAATCAAATATTAAAGGTTGAATTTTCTTTCCATCCAGCTGTTTTTCTATTAACTGCCAAATACTGTATTCCCATTAAGCATATCAGGTTGGCTTGGTGTAAAGTAAAAGTAAAGTAACAGCTGGAAGGACAACTGATGCCTTTTATTAGAAAACCTGTATAATTCCCTCTGCAAAAGAAACTAAGTTGTGTGAACATGAATCAGTGTAAAAAATAACCTATTATTTCTCTCTTAGGAATGGCCAGAGTCACCTCATTAGTTTTCAAATCCAGAACAGGACGGAAGGAATTACGAAGCAAGAGTGAACATTCAGGTTCCTGATTGAAATTGAAAAACTAATCACACAAAATTCAGAAAATCCTTATCTCTGAAATGCTCCTTTGATTCTGTGGAAATGCCTTGAAGAATCTACCTTGACCAGCGGTAGGTTTCACATATTCTTGCCACCAGTTTGCCGTGTGCACGCTCGCTTCACTCACACGCATGCTCCTTCCACGCATGTGCCCGGCCTTCCATGCATATGTTTTGCTCACGCACGCACCTTCCATGCATGCACCCGGCCTCGAAAACGTGGTTAAATAGGACGGCATTACGTCCAGGCCGCTACCCAGCTGAATACCGCCTCTGACCTTGACTCTTATGTAGGCTTCTCTCTCCTCTGAGAATGGCTGGATAATTTTTTGCTTTTCTCATCCCCAAGCAGTGAAAGCCAGTGGGGGCACCTTTCCTGGCAAACTATCCCACTGCCTATCTTTGGGTGCAGACTAGGTGCAGATGCCGTGAGAGAGGCATTCATCTGACACTTCGATGGAACATATGATGGGCACAGTGCCAAAATCCCATATCTCCATGCTTAGAAATCCCATCAGGTTCAACAATATTTATTCTCACAGAGCTAAAAATAGGATTGTGGCTTTGGTTACCCAGCCTGTTATAATAAGTTAAATGTTTGGCTTATGGAAGAGACTTTTATAAAGAATAAAATGTTTTAGGGTGGATTTTTTTTAAGTACACATATTTAAGTTGTTTGGGCAATAAAGAGTAGTTTAATTTAGGAACCACAATAGTTATCTTCAAAGGGACATCTTGATGATAAAATTGTGGCAATACTATGTGATTATTGCTTCCTTATTGCTGAACAATGTGTTAGCATCTGTGAGCAGACGGCCCACTCAACAGGCTGCCTGGATTTTCTCTATAGGAAACAGTTCAGCTGAGAAAAATGTTCACACTGAGGATATATAATGCCTGGACCAGGGGTGTCAAACTCGATTTCATTGAGGGCCGCATCAGGATTGTGTTTGACCTCGGGGGGGAGGGGGGCATGGACAGGATGGGCATGGCCAGCTCAACGTTACTCCTGTTGGGGGGCTCTGTGGTGGCCTGAGTGCTCTGCCAGCAAAAATGAGCTCCCGAGCTCTGTTTTTGGATGCCACGGCCTCCTGCAATCCTCTGCCAGTGAAAACGGAGCTCGGGAGCCCGTTTACGCTGGCAGAAGCACCGCAGGCTGCTCCTTCGCTGTTCCCAGGGTGGCCCCGCGGGCCAGATCTAAGTACCCCACAGGCCAAATTCAGCCCCCGGGCCTTGAGTTTGACCCCCCTGCCTAGTTGATCAAGACATTTCCCTTAACCATAAAAGAATGATCAAAATTCACTTTGTTTTGTAATAACAATTTGCAATAACCAAAAAGAAAAAAGAAATTCCAGGCACAGTCTAGACATCAGGCCACATCATATTGTCCATCTAAGGAACCAGGAAGGTATTCAAAATCTCTGAACCAAGGAAGATTCCCTCAGCTGATCAACGAGAAGATGCTGTTTGATGAGATTGTGCCAAAGCTCCTTGCTTTGAGAAAAGTGAGGGACACAGCAAAAGGGAGGGAGGGAACAGCTCCTGGAAGTGGCTGCGCCCTGAGTCATCATTTTGTCCAAGGAATGGGGAATGGAGCACCAAGAACCAGGGTTGAAATCCAGTAGGTTCTGACAAGTTCTGGAGAACCAGTAGTGGAAATTTTGAGCAGTTCAGAGTGGGGTGGGAATGGAGATTTTGCATTATCCTTCCCCAGAAGTGGGGAGGGAATGGGAATTTTGCAGTGTCCTTCCCATGCCATGCCCACTAAGCCACACCCACTGAACCAGTAGTAAAAAAAATTGATTTCACCACTGCCAAGAACATCTTCCAAAGATGGGGCAGTTCACAGGCAGTACCGGATTTCTCTGAATGCCAGCCAGCCTTCCAGGAATTCTTTGGCGTTTTTGGACATAGCTTGGCACCATTTCCTTATTTTCAGAGCTGCAGAAAAAAGCTATCTGAAGTTATGGTTTTCCTGCATGCATTTACACTTTAGAAAAAGGACTTGGGAATTCAGATGAAGGCAAAAATATATTCTAAGTGCTCAGTGCTGATGCTGATGCTGAAGGCTTATGTAGGTTGCTGATTTCTCCAGACTTCACAAGGAGAATTTAGCACTGAAATTTTTTGAGAAATGCAGAAGGACTTACAAAACTTGCAAGAATCATTTCAGCTGATTGCATGTAAAGAGCGCAGGTATCCAAATGTGCAGGTAAAGGAATGAGTGCCATCCTGCAGTGCCTGCTTATCTTGAAACCATCCAGAGCACAAAAAGCACAGAGGTAACTTCAAAAACTCCCATTAGTTCCAAGATAATCACAGAAGCTAAACCCCTTCCCTTCCTGTTGGATTCTTGCCTATCACCTCTTAGGCCAATTTTTAAAATTATTTTAGTTCTGCAGTTGAAGGTCAAAATCATCACTGGATTCACTGCAGGGCTGCACCCTCGCACCTTGACCTGGCAAAGGGGACCTGGATGACTGAAGTGAGATTTGGTTTGGTGAAAATTTGCCCTGGATTGTTCCGTGCCAGAAGCAATTCCAACCAAGTTCCACTGATCTTAGTTGCAGTTCAGCAGAGTTTGGCATGCATCCCAAGTTTTCTTAAATTACAGGATGAAAATGATGAAAGATGCAGACCTCTATATAGCCAATACTTAACCTGAAAGGTACCATTTCTGAGAGCTGCACTTTGAAGAATTTGTCCCAAAAGGCAATGGAAATAAAAAAATAAAGGACTGTCTGCTTCAAAGAATCAAAATGCTGGAAAAAGAATCTCCAGAAGTAACCAGGTAAGAGAAAAAGGGATCAAATCTCAAGGGAATCTGGAGGAATAATCTTCATTGAAAAATGCGTCCAAATCTGTTTGAGAGAATTTTGTTTCTTCTTCTGGTTTCTTCTTCAGGCAATTCTTCTGGTTAACTAAAAGGAATTTGGGATCGATGTGAGCTTGCTCTGTCCCCATGCAGGGAGCCACTGTAAAAATCAGGTTGAGAAGGAAATGCTGAGCCATGTCTGGAAATGAGAATGGCGTTTACTAGACCAGGGGTCTGCAACTTTAAACACTGAAAGAACCATTTGGATCCATTTCCCACAGAAAAGAAAACACCGGGAGCCACAAAACCCTTCCCGTGCCTGACTATTTCTTGAGCGGCCGCAAAACTAGCATATGTAGTTGAATTAAACGTTCTGTTTTCTTCTGATTTATCCTTTTCTTTTCTTGGATTTATCCATGGTTGGCCTACTGGGGGTTGAAAAGCTCAATAAATTGCGTGCCACCAGGTGTTGCACATTGGCGGTTGTGACGCATATTTTGAGTGACAGGGAGCCATGGCAGAGGGGTGAAAGAGCCACATGCGGCTCCAGAGTCGCAGGTTGCTGATCCCTGTACTAGACTAAATATGGTTTAGCTGAATAAAAGCCTTTTGCTGCTGAACGCTCCAACCGTGGGCACCTCCAGTAGGTTTGCCTGTGTTTTCTGTTGCCCTCTTGGAGAAGAACAAACTGGGTGTTTGATATTATCTTTTCCCATATCCAACTTTTCCTTCCATTATCCAATGTGGTCTGTTCCAAGCTGTCCCTTTAGGTGTGTTGGGTTGCAGCTCCAGAGGACACCAGGCAGAGAAGACACATCTTGAACTCGAACAGCTTTGAGGGTCACAGGCAGAGACCTGGCACATCCTTCACTAGCTGGTCCTCTTGAACTGCAGATGCCATCACATTTGATTGACAGCCCCTCAGGATGGCCTTAGGTGCTGCAAGGAAAGGTCACAGCAGCTGTCCATAGAAGCTCTTAGAGTATTTCGCCTTATTTTGTCAGCATGCAACTTCACACTTCATCTCTCGTGGATAGGCGGCAATCTGGTCTAGAGTATTTTAAAATAATTTTTTTTGGGTGGAACTGACAATTAGCTGAATTCAAAGAGAAGAAAATAATAATCATGGAGGATCTTACAGGAATGGCACCTTTTCACTTCTTTTTCAACCCAGCTAATTGGCAGCTGAGGAGCCTCCCTGCCACAGCTCTCGGTATAAACCTGTTCTGCTATAAATCACGTGCTTTGAACCCAGGAGTCGGTGGAATCTGTAAATTAAGTATAAAGGTACAAATTGGCCATCTTCTCTGTGGATCTGAAATGAAGTTTCCATCCACTTATAGCAGTTCTCTGTTCTCTTCCTTGTAGCAAAAATATCATCTAAACACATAAGGCCAATTTGCCAGAAAGCAAGCAAATGAAATTGCTCTAGGCTGTAAAAATGTTTCCCTAACAGCGGAGGCTGTCATTGTCTCAAATATGCTGCGATCCCACACCGTTTTTCTTCTTCTTTGAATTACACTAATGGACTATTTTAAAGTGAATCTCAGTTACGGCAAGACATTGTGCAGTGTTTCATTGACATTTCACCTGGTTCATAATCTCTGCTTTTGTGTCTTCTGACATCTGGATAATATAATTCTGCACTTTGGGCACTAGATGGCAGCAGATTTTGTTGCTTCTGATTCTACCTCTGTGTTCAAGAGAGATAATAGCATTCCTATTTAGTGTCCACCAGATGCTTAGCCTGCAAATCTCTGACTGGCGATTTGTGCATGTTCATTGCAACACATAAAGTGCTTCATCTATTTTAAGTGCTGCTTTAATTAAGTGACTAAACAAAAATGAGAATAAAAGTCTCAGGTTTATGAGTGTCCCAAGTTCTTCTGAAGTTCCTTTATTGTAGTTGGCATAAAATACATGTAGCGTTTGCCAAGGGAATCCCTTGGTTTATTAGTCCTTGATTTGCCCCCTAAATGTGATATGTTTTGCTGTTGCCTCTTTCTTCTTTTTAATCTCTGCAGTTTATTGCATCTATTTCTGTTTCATATTCATACTTCTGTTTTTTTTATCCTGCAGCTCTGGGAGCATTTCAAAGCCTTGGGGCTTATTTCAAATAAACTCTGTAAGACACGCACAGGTATTGTTTTTGTTATCACTTCATATAATCCACCACCACGCCTTAGATTTATTAGAAGTGTAATTTATTACAGCCTCAGCTTTGCTCAAATGCCCCCATCAAACTGGTGATGCAGAGAGAACAAAAGAAGAGGAAGGTTTTGCAGCGTCTACACCTTCAGTCTGCCCCAATGCCGTACTTGGAAGGTCCAACTGGAAACATCCTTTCACTTGGATTCCTCAGAAGCAATGCCCCCTCCCCTTCCCACCCCCCTCTGCCCCTTTGAAAACAATCCTGATGGGATTTGTTCATTCATTCATTGCATTCCTGCACCATTTGAATCAGAGCTGATAATGGAAGTTTACAGCATGCAACTTACAGTATCCAATCCAACCACAATCCAACCAAGAATAGAAATAGCACAATGCAATTGTGTCTTCCGCATGACTCACAGCCTGATGATGTTCCAGAAGTCTTCTAGATCAAAGCTTTCCTCCCAATGTCGAGGGGCAGGATGCTTTTTGAGAAGCCCCGTTGGCTGTGTTTTCTGTTGAAGGGGGTGTGTATGTCCAGAGACATGGAATTTCCTTTTCATTGTGTTCTATTTTGAGTGCAAGCTTTTGGAGTCAAGCAGCCCCCACATTTCGTAAGATTAATAAAAATAAACCAGAACTCCTGTCAGATCACAGTGTCGGCCCACAGCTCAGTGGCCATGAAACCTGGCAGTCTATCTTGGCCCTCAGGATTGTGATCCCCTTTGCGGTGAAGATGGAAACTCAAGGGCTAATTTGGTGAAACATGGGGACCATTGCAGTGGTGGAATGCTGCTGGTTTAACAACTGGTTTGGTGAGCGCATGCTTTGCGCTGAAAATGGAGCATTTAGAAGCTCAGCTGCTTACCTTCCAAGTCAGCAA
Source organism: Ptyas mucosa (assembly GCA_012654045.1). Lineage (NCBI taxonomy): Eukaryota > Metazoa > Chordata > Lepidosauria > Squamata > Colubridae > Ptyas > Ptyas mucosa. The sequence goes on from WNWU01000021.1 coordinate 23,572,145, forward strand.
TGGTAAGTAGAACAGCGAGGGTGGGGAATCAGCTGTGCCGTGCGGTTGAGATGAGCTAGAAAGCAGGAAGTAAGGGACAGGATAGGGCGGGGCAGGTGGGGGCACCCAGCTGATCGTCAGAGCTACCGGTTCACTCGAACTGATCCAAACCGGCTGAATTCCACCTCTGGACTATTGTCAGCAGGCACAGAACACAAACAGGGCCAAGTTGCTTTCAAAAATTACACCCCAACGTATTAACAAAATGGCTCACTTATTAAATCATGCCTGGCCTGAGGAAACCTGTGAAGCTCTTCTCCCATTGGCCTTTATCACCTCACCCTTGGCCCATTTTCTCATAATTCCCCATCACCGTTGCACCTATGCAGCAGTGCCTCACATGTAGAAAGCAGAGCTGCCTTTGATGAATGCACTGCACTGCAACACGGACACTCATAATCTCAGAATTGCCATAGTAACGACTCATTTCTTATTGACTAGGTGGATAAAAATTCACCCCAGAGTCGGGCGCAGTCATTTCTCGCAAATGGCCAGAGGCTGTCCTCCAGGCCACCCTCTTTCCTCTGCCTGTTCTCTCCAGATATAGGGACAATTCTGTCTTCTTGGTTTTAAATTTGATGAGTCCGTAAAACAAGCTGAAGTCTAGGAGCCCCTTTTGTGTGTTTCTTCAGAAAACTTTGTTCTGTTGCTGATTGCATGTTCCTCACTCAGCACTAAAATGAAGGCCTAGGCCAGGGATTTGAATGCCATCTTTAATCCTGTTCCCTGGAAAGATTCTGCGGCTGACTTGGATTCAGTGATTTTATGCATCTGATTTGCCCCCTCCCCCAGCACCCTACGAAGGTGGGAGTCACTGCCACAGCACCTCTTCCTGCCTTCAGGACTTGGGACTGGCCTCCTCCAGGGAAATGCCATCAACCCTGGAGAGGGACGCGTCTCACCAAACCAAGTATTCTCTTCCAGATGCTTTTAAAAGGGTAGCCCCATGCAAAGCACATTGCAATAATCCATGCAACCAGGACATGAGTGGCTAAGAGAAATGGCATAATTGGTGCACATCATGAATGACATTAACACAGCACCCTGGAAGAGCCCAGAGTGAATGTGAGACTTGGGTTGTTTGTTGGGGCCCCAACAGCTGGATGGGGAGGAACAGGCTTTGACTCAACCCTTCCAAGACCGAGTGGCTGTGGATACCGGCGTCCCGATATAGCCAGCTGGTGCCATCGCTGGCTATTGGGGGCGAGTTATTGGCCCCTACAGAGGGAGCTCGCAACTTGGGCGTCCTCCTGGACACACGGCTGTCTTTAGAAGAGCATATGACGGCTGTGGCCAAGAGGGCTTTTTATCAGGTTCGCCTAATACGCCAGTTGTGCCCCTTTCTGGATCGGGACTCCTTATGCACGGTCACTCATGCCCTCGTTACATCTCGCCTGGACTACTGTAATGCTGTCTACATGGGGCTCCCTTTGAGGAGCACCCGGAAGCTCCAACTGGTTCAGAATGCGGCCGCGCGGGTGATTATGGGAGCGACGGCGCGCTCCCATGTAACGCCTCTCCTGCGCGAGCTGCATTGGCTCCCGTTGGTCTTCCGGGTGCGCTTTAAGGTATTGGTTCTCACCTTTAAAGCGCTCCATGGCTTAGGGCCAGGGTACTTACGAGACTGCCTGCTGCTACTGATAACCTCCCACCGGCCAATTCGCTCTCACAGAGAGGGCCTCCTCAGGGTGCCGTCAGTCAAGCAATGTCAGCTGGCGGCCCCAGGGGGAGAGCCTTCTCTGTGGGGGCACCCGCCCTATGGAATGAGCTACTTCCTGGAATAAGACTGATCCCGGACCTTTGTACCTTCCGCAAAGCCTTGAAGACTTACTTATTCCAGCAAGCTGGCCTAGCTCAAATGGTTTTAAATTGGGATTTTGAATTTTATAGATTTGGGGTTTTTAATTGGGAGGCCGATCGATTTAATATCTTTTAATTTATCTTAATTTTTGTATTGTATGTATTTTAATTCTGGCTGTTCACCGCCCTGAGTCCCTTCTGGGAGAAGGGCGGGATACAAATTAAATTATTATTATTATTATTATTATTATTATTATTATTATTATTATTAAATGGAGAAGGAGGAGGGGGGTAGCCACCAAGTTCAGAGGTCAGGAGAACTTCTCTCCTCTTCTCTTAGAGTCAGTGGTTTCACCACCCCCTCAAATCACAGGTAATTAGTGGAGGGGAAGAAGCCATGAAAATAAGGGGTGGGGGAGCAGAAAGATCAACAAAGACATTGCCAGATAAACATTTCTCAAGCAAATACAAATCTCCTGGTTTATTAAAAAAAAATCTCCTCTGTTTGCATTAAGAATTGTGCTCACAGTAACCAAAGATATCAACATTCAGAAACAAAAGAGAAGAAATAATCACGTATACCATATCAAAACTGAATTCAGTAATAACAAGACTTTGAACACGTCTTCCCCTGCAAATAATAACAAAGTTACTCTATGCATGCCAGCCTTTGATAAGCTAATACAACATTTCTGAGTAGATCTCCCAACCATGTCGTCTTAAGACAGGCCACGCCCACCTGGAGTTTTCTTCCCTCCCTCAGAAAAATCCCACCGTACCTGGATCAGTGGAAGGCAGCCCATTGCTTTGTGGAAAAGAGGCCATGTAAACAGGGTAGACTTGGGTAAGCTGGGACGAGATTACATCAAACTCGATGCTAATCAGTAGTGGGTTTCAATTTCTCACGGTGTGCTCACGGGTTTTAATTTCTCACGGTATGCTCACGGGCACACAGGCGCGCTCACGCATGCGCAGAGACGTATGGGTGGGTGGGTGGAACCTCCCACCACCGTCGCTACCGGTTCGCCCAATCAGGGGCAAACCGGTAGGAACCCACCACTGATGCTAGTGTAAAATAAAATAGAACCAAGAGAAAAATGGCCTGTAATCACTAGAACAAACTATAGAATTACAGAAGACTCTGAAATCCTTCTGTGGGGAGCCATGCCATCCTCAACCTATACGAGGAAAAGGCCATTGGAAAACTAACCATTGTTGGATTCACTGAATACATAACATGTCCCGGACAGACAGGAAGCAGGAAAATGCTCTTTCCATTTATTGGAACTTCTGTATCTTTGTCAAAGTTGAATTCTCAGACTAGATCAAGGGGACCTGCATTATGCCCCAGACGTAGACCTGAATTTCAGGTAAAGATTCTGCTATGGCAGGGCTCTGAAGGCAACCATGGAGTCTGCAAATGTCACACATTAAAACAAAAGAAAAACAAGAAAAACCAACCACAAAACTACCTCAGCTGAGTCCCATCAGATAGACAATGGATAAATTGACGTGGATACCATGTCAATCAATCCACCCAATCAATAGAATGGATTTTGTTCTCTCCTATCTCAAATGTCTCCCCTTTGCTGCTAGGATGGGACCTTGTCTTCCAGTGGAAAAAGAGGCTGCTTGCCAAGGCCAGCCCATTCGATCATGGCCCCCGGAGGGAAGGGCTGGTCCTGGGGCAGAAGACACCTTCCCTCACAAGCACTCCGCTGAGTCTGGGAAGGTCTCCTCCAGGCCAGTAGAGTCCCCTCCATCCAGCAGCCCATTGGATGGGAGGCTGATGGAGCTGGGCTCACAGGGGCAGCAGGAAGTGGCTCCTTTCTGGCTTTTTGCCCTGTGCTGGAGGGAGGCATGGAAGTCGAGCGATAGAACCACAAGGCGGTAGAGCTGTAACATCACGATCAAAATATTCTTGGCTGCAAAAAACACGAGCATCTGATTCACCACTTGAAAGTAGCCCATCAGGATGAGGCGCACCACAAGGAAAGGGCCGTCTTGGATGAACAGGCTGATGCCGATGTTCCACAGGTCGGCGCTGTGTCTGCAGAGGAGCAGGTGAAAAACTTTTGTGGACGAAGCTGCTCGATCACAGTTGAGATGTTGCACTAGAAGGAATAAAAGAAAGAAAGAAGGACATTTCTTTCAGGAGGTCAAAATCCATGTCATAAATCATCCAAAGACAAAGTTGTCAGACATAGCAGCAGTTTCTAAGCCAAGCTGAGCCTGTGGCATGGTTCATTGTTTGAATTGTGGCTTTCTGACTAAACCATAAGCCTTACTTAGCCAGGTTTCTGTTCACACTGTGCTGACTTATAAACTGTAACTTACAAATTAGAACCTCTAGTGAGCATCTAAAACTTCATGGTCAGCATTTCCTAAGTAAATCAATCATCTGTTTATTTTTATCTATCTATCCATCCATCCATCCATCCATCCATCCGTGCATCTATCCATCCATCCATCCATCCATCTATCATCCATCTATCTATCTACCCATCCATCCATCCATCTGTCTATCATCCATCTATCTATCTACCCATCCATCCATCCATCATCTATCTATCTATCTATCTATCTACCTACCTATCATCTATTTATATTTAAAGATGGATCTATTTCCTGATAAGACATTTCAGCCTCTTTAATCTTGGCCTTCGGAGTGGCCTTTCCATGGTTCCACCCTAGACGGACCAGCCCAAAGAAAGCCAGTCGAAGCAGCTTCCAAGGAGGAGGAAGGGAGCATCTTATGCGCCTGAGCACAATCCTGGGAAACATTGACAGGACCAACCTGCTAGATCCAGAGGGAATTGCAACATGCTCCAAGTCCACACGGCTAGGATTGCATACACTAGAGCATCTTTGTTCCTTGGAAAAGGATAGGCAGGTGTTTTAGAAACAAGGCACTGACATAATTAGGCCAGACACATTGATTAGAGTAAGGAGGTCTCCAACAATGGAAACCTACAATTAGTTTTTATAATTTATAAAATAGGAGTGAGGAATATTGTAGGTTAGAAATAATGAAACATGGTGAAGGAAATAAGGTTAAAATTATTTTACTGTACCAATCAATTTTATAATAGCAAAGCAAACTTCAGAAAACGAAACTTCCCATCTTTTGGTGAATAAATTCTCTCTATCTTTAGAACTCTCCGTATTTTAACTTGTTTTATTGCCTTGAATATATACACACATTTAAATGAGTTAAAACCAGTTTTATGGCACCACTTTTTGAAAAAGGTGAGGCATCACCCACTTTGACTAGAGCTAAGAAGGGCTAAATGCCAGTTAATTTGATTTGAGAGTAATGGACAAATACCATTGCTTTTTAATAAGAATAAAGATTTCATCTTCCCTTATTCAGCCTGTTGGTTCTCATGTTCAAAGTTTTATAAACCTTTGAAACAGTTAAATTCACCATCCCATCATTCTGGATGATTCACAAGTATTGCACCTTATAAGGAAAATCTGATGGTGGGGCAGCGGGCGACAGTTGGACAGACAGACAGATGGGTGGACAAACAGGCAGACAGAATGACAGATGGCTGGAAGGACAGACTGTCTTCTCTGTTGTGGGTGCAGCTGCAGGGCTGAGAGCACCTGAGCCCTACCGGACATTCTCTATTTCCAGGGTTTCACTGGTGAACTCCAGGATGTCTGCGGCGGTGCCCACGAAGAGCAGCAGCAGCTGAGACAGCTGGTCCCTGGTGATCTCCCCACCAATGGGAAGCAGCCAGCGGCCCAGGATGAGGAGCAGCAGGAAGGTCTGGTGGAGACTCAGCGTCCAGATGGGCTCACACATTTTGGACAGCGTGCTGACAAACTCCTGGGCCTGTTGCAGCTGCAGCAAAGGCAAAGGTCAGAAAGCAGAAAAGCGAAGCCAGAAGTGGCAGGGAAGAGGGTTTCTTTAGAGAAAGCGCTTCTGGTTCAAGATCTGCTCACTTTGCACACCTGGGTGTGTGTGTGTGTGTGTGTGTGTGTTGAGGACTGAGCAGCCCCTTTGCATGGAATCCAAGAGAGTCCCTTCCCATCTCCCCCAACTGCCAGCGGAAATTATCTATTACATCTTACTCAAGTGGCTCTCCTGCATTTGGTTTTACTTTTATTGGAAAAGGTATTTATCATTGCAGTGCTCCTTGTGCCCACGCATAATGTGCTCATGATTTTAATCCCATCTACTATCTCTGGGATCGCACTGGTGTAATTCTGTTTCCTTGCTGCACACCCCAAGGCTGTTGTCATTGTGGAAATACATTTTAATTCAAAAAATCCAAATTGTGATGATGAGATATCAACCACCATCTCAACACTTACCTTTTCCATTATGTTGTTTGCTGTGGTCTCATTTCTGTAATTGGGTCTGACTTGTTCACTGTGGTTCTTCACCAGCTGCTCATATTCATTGGGGCAAAGCTGCAATAAAAGCAGTTAAGGCAGTGAGGGAGTCTAGCAAGGAAGAAAATGCAGTGAGAATCCAGAGAGAAGCTGTTCAAATCAGCCTAGACCCACTGAAGAGCACTCCCGCATTGCCTTTAGGTGAGAAAGAAATCATAGTATCATAGGGCTGGAAGGGACCTTGGAGGTCTTCTAGTCCAACCCCCTGATCAAGTCAGGAGATCTTATATCATCCCAGACAAATGGTTATCCAATCTTTAAAACTCTGGAAGGCAAGTTGTTCCATTGCTTAATTGTTCTCACTGTCAGGATATCTCTCCTTAGTTCCAGGTAAGATCTCTCTTTAACAAGCTTCCACCAATTACTTCTTGTCCTGCCCTCTGGTGCTTTGGAGAATATGCTGACCCCTCTTTTCTGTATTTGAAGTCAGCTATAATGTCACCCCTAATCCTCCTCTTTGTTAGGCTAGACATACCTGATCCCCTTAATCATTCATTGTACGGTTTAGTGTCCAGACCCCTTATCTTTGTTGCTCTTCTCTGCACTCTTGTAAGGCCTCAGCATCTTGTTTGTATTGTGGTGACCAGAACTGGACTCGGTATTCCAAGTGTGGCCTCATTGTGCAGTATAGAGCAGTACTATCACTTCTGACAATCTTGATGCTCTCTCTCTGTTGCTGCAGCCTAGGATTACATTGGCTCTTTGGGCTGCTGCAGCACACTGATGGCTCATAAGTGGTGAGTTCACTCACTCATAAGTTCACTAGGACACCTAGATTCCTCTCACAGTTGCTACTGCTGAGCTAGGTATACCTGTGCATTTGGTTTTTCCTGCCTAAGTGCAGGACCTAACTTTTCTCACCACAGAACTACATCTTATTGGAAAGGGCTCAATGGTCAAATCTATAAAGGTCCTTTGAATAGAAGTCTATCTTCCAAAGGATTAGCAATCCCCCCCCCCAACTTTGTGTCATCTGCAAATTTGATGAGCTCCTATCTCATCATCTAGATCACTTATGAAGACATTGAAAAGCACTGGCCCCAAAACAGAATCTTGAGGTACCCCACTGCATGGTTCCATCCATGTAGATGGAGTTCCATTGAGGGCTGCACACTGGGTGTGACTGGTCAGCCAACTACGAATCCATCTAGTCCCGTGATGGCGAACCTATGGCACGGGTGCCACAGGTGGCACGCAGAGCCATATCGGTGGGCACACGAGCCCAGCTCTGGCATGCATGTGTGCGCCAGCCAGCTGATTTTCAGGCCTTCTGGGCCCACCAGAAGTCAGGAAACACACAGTTTCCAGCCTCCGGAGGGGCTCTGGGAGGGCATTTTTGCCCTCCCCAGGCTCCTAGAAAGACTCTGGAGCCTGGGGAGAGCAAAAAACGGGCCCACCGTGCCATCACGTGCCAAAAGCGGGGGGAGCACAGGGGTGGGTGGGGCACGTAGAATTATGGATGTGGGCACGCGTGCGTGTGACCCCACCGTGCTCCCCCCACTTTTGGCACGCGATGGCAAAAAGGTTAGCCATCACTGATCTAGTCCATCCAGAATGCAGCCACATGGGTGGTTATGGGCACAACTCGTTGCACCCACGTGACACCTCTCCTGAGCGAGTTGCACTGGCTCCCAGTAGTCTTCTGGGTGCAATTCAAGGTGTTGGTTACCACCTTTAAAGCGCTCTATGGCATAGGACCAGGGTACTTACGAGACCGCCTTCTGCCACCGATAGCCTCCCACCGACCAGTTCGCTCCCACAGAGAGGGACTCCTCAGGGTGCCATCGGCCAAATTATGTCGGCTGGCGACCCCCAGGGAGAGAACCTTCTCTGTGGGAGCCCCTGCCTTTGGAACGAACTGCCCCCGGAAATACGCACAATCTCTGCCCTCCGAGTTTTTCGCTGTGCCCTCAAGACCCTGCTCTTCCAACAGGCAGGGCTATCTTTATAATGGAGTTTTAAATTTGGAGTTTTTTAAATTTTGGGGTTTTTAATGAATTTCGGCCATAAATGTAATAATTTTAATTAATTTTTAAATTTAATCATGATATTTGTATTGTGTTTTTTATTTGGCTGTGCCCCAAGTCCTTCGGGAGAGGGGCGGTATAGAAATAATATTATCTATCTATCTATCTATCTATCTATCTATCTATCTATCTATCTAT
>WNWU01000021.1:23584412-23634711 GCA_012654045.1 Ptyas mucosa
AGAAAGAAAGAAAGAAAGAAAGAAAGAAAGAAAGAAAGAAAGAAAGAAAGAAAGAAAGAAAGAAAAAAGGAAGGAAGGAAGGAAGGAAGGAAGGAAGGAAGGAAGGAAGGAAGGAAGGAAGGACAAGGATGTTTTCCTAGACTTTTGGGTACACCCTGCTTCCAAGATGGCTGAGACGGGTATGGAAAGAACCTCTTTCTTTGGGTGTCAACTGCTGACCGGTGGTCCATATCCAGACCTCTGTGCCTCAGGTGACCCTTCAGCCATGACTGTAAGTTATACAAGATGGTATTTTGCAGAGAAGATCCAATTCAAAGGCCTCCTGGTTGATGTTCAGTTGATGTTGAGTCATTTCTGACTTGGGACTTTGTCAAAACTATTTAACAGCATCCTGAGTGCTTGGGAGTCCCTGCTTGCCCCTAGGCAGACTGTCTGGTCACTTTGTTCTTCCCAGCCTCTTTCATGACTGCCTCTGAATCCACCAAGCATCTTCGCCAATGATTCTCACCTTTGCATTGTTGTGAGCCTCAACCGTCATCATGCAACACTCAACCAACAGGAGATTTGTCAGAAAGGTCCATGCTGAGAGAACCAATTTTTTTTATAATAAAGTTTTTTATTTTTAAACAAAAACAACATAAAAAACATCATCTTTCCATATACTTACAGACAGTGATTCGGTCGGTTAAAATCATTTTGTGCTCTCAATATTTTCAAAATTTCAATTGTGACAAGTATTCTTTCATCTAACTAAAAACAAATGTTTACACATTTTATCCAAATTTCATTTCACATATAATACTTCATCTCCATTCTATATTATCTACCCATTGGTAAAATAGCTCCCATATCAAATAATATTGTTTATCTTCCTGTTCTCTTATTTCAAATGTCTACCTGCTCATTTTAGCACAGTCCAATATTTTTTTAATAATTTCTTCATCAGCAATTTTCTTCTCTCCTTTCCAATTTTTTGCAAATACAATTCTAGCCGCTGTTAAAATATTTACAATTAAGTATTGCAATTCTTTATTGAATGTCTCTGGTAAGATCCCTAATAAAAATATCTCTGGTTTTAAGTCAATTTGTCTCTTTGTCATTTTTTCCAACCACGTATGTATCTTAGTCCAAAATCTCCTTGCTTCTATGCATGTCCACCATATATGGTAATAAGATCCTGGGGTCTGATGACACTTCCAGCATTTCTCTGATTTATTCTTGAACATTCTGGCTATCTTTGTCGGGGGTAGATGCCACCTGTAAAACATCTTATACAAATTCTCCTTATATGCTGTAGACATTGTCATTTTCATTGTCACCCATTAATATCTTATCTAAAATAGTCAAAGCATTATAAATACCTTCTTGTTTGAGATCTTCTCGATATCTAGAAAATATTTGCATATATGAAAACTAATCCATCTTAAATCCCTGGTCTTCTAAATCTTGTTTTAACTTAAGATCACCCTTTCATCCAATATTTCACTATATCTAACAATTTATTTTCCTCTAAATATCACTGGATATGAAAAGGCTTCAATTGTCGATACCCAGACTGGAATCTTCAAATAGTGATATTTTTTAATCCTCTCCCAGTTCAAATATAAAGCTTCACGTATCTGGTGTCTTCTAAAATACCCCTGTATTTTAGTTCCTTTGTACCATAAAAAGGCATGCCAACCCATCAAGAGAGAATCATTTTTATCCTCCCTCTACCCAGGATCAGTATGTTTGTAGTTATGATATTTATTTCTGAGACTTTTTAGATTTTTATCAGTTTTATATTGGCTATAGTGTGACATCCTGCCCCCCCTCTTTGGGGGGGGGAGATAAGTGACTATGTAAATTTGTTTAATAAATGAATACATTGAATGAATGAATAAAATTTTGTGTCCAAAATATCCCAGTTTTAACTTCCACTGAACAGCTTGGCTTTGCACCATCTGGTACTGAACATGGATTCTTCTAGTTCTCCAAGATAATGATTTTTCAAGCATAGTTCAAAGCCATCCATTTAATAATTGAATACTTGGTAGATGATACTTAAGTACTTAACTGTTTATTGGAACAGATTGAATTTAAACTTCAAAGAAGTCAATCCTTAAGTCAATCCTTGTAAGCCGCCCTGAGTCTCTGGAGAAGGGCGGCATATAAATCAAATTAAAATTAAAATTAAAAATCCAGATATGAATCCAAGAACTCTGAACCTTTTCTCAAACAAAAGAGTAGAATACATAGTCAAACAGAAGGAATAGAAGATACCAGTGCAAGTGGTTGGAATTCAAAGGTTTCTTGGTGGATAGACAGTTTGATGCTGTGGACTGAAGTTTTGAAATGAACCTGCATGACCAGTGAGAGAAATGGAGAAAAATGCACTGAAGGGTCCATTTTTCATCAGAAGCATGAAGTTCCTGAGCTGGGTGATTCAGTTGCTGCTCAAAGGACAGTCACAAAAAGGTTGAGGACCTCTCTGAAGGCTCCCCATCCTACTCACACATGGGCCTCTCTCCCTAAAGCAGAGGCACTCAATCTGGGAGGGGGAGAGAAGAAATGGATCCCCTCCATTAAGCAGGGTTGCTCCTTCAGTCTCCTTGACCACAGAGAAGACAGGGGCAGGAGCTCCATCAGCAGAATCGCCATAAGACTTTCTCAACTCTGCTCTTGAATTGGATACTGACAAAACCAAGGAAAACCTGTAGATAACAAGGAACACCTGTTGGACATGACTTTTGTGCGATGCAGGTACAACCGACAGGCAAAGGCATGTCTACCCAATGGGCTGGTCTAGAGCACAGGATTTCATAAGGTGGGACAAATTTAACTAGGCCTGCCCAGGCAAAGTGGGAGAATGTTCAAAACTCTCTTGGCTTTTGCTCCCTGTCCAATCTGCCCAGGCCAAGGGATGGTGGCTGTGAGATAACAGCTGGAGATAATACATTCGGTTCTCATCCCAACAGAGCCCCGTTCATTCATTTTATCTGGCCCAGGGAGGAGGGGATCCATTTATCATTTCATAGTCTTGTAAATTTTGAGAACTCTGGTCTACAGAAATAGCCATTCCGTGTATAAGAGCAGCCTTTCAGTATGAAGAGGTGGGTAAGTCTGAAAACAGGAAGCTGTGTAGATCATCTGCCTCCCATCCTGAAAGGACACCTTTGTTCTTCCCCTTGCAGAGACGATGTGATCCTTTTCCCTGCTGAAAGGTTAAACCAGAGTTTCAGAAGAAGGACAAATCCATCTTGATGCTGATGAGATCTGAAGTCAAGAATCTTCCCCCATTTGGGGGAAAACAGGACACTTTTCAACTGCTCTTTTTCCTCTTCCTGCCCTGGTTTTAGCAACCTAGTTTTACTGTGAGTCACCAGACATGTCGATGTCTCCAGAGTTGGCTTTGCAGCTGTGAATTAAAACTATGTGGCTTTCCTTCTTCTGGACATTGTCAAGAGCGGTTGAAATTTCCTTCAGTACTTAGCCCTGATCTCTCCAAGCTGATGTCCTCTCAGTGCAAAAATGCTGACCAGCAGAAGGTTGCAATCTGATCATCTGCTGGGAAATTTGTTTAATAAATGTGTTGTCATTTCTCCTTCAATAGGATCTTGGGCTACGTGTAGTTTGAACTGAGAAATTGACTGAGCCACTGTTCTGTTAGAGGCGTCCAACAAGGCTCCCATTATAATCTGAAATAAGGGTCCTTCATGTGACTCACCAATTCATTCATCCATTCATCCATCCACTTCATCCATCCACCCATCCATCCATCCATTTTTTAAATGCTTAGCGCATTGTAAGCCACCCTGAGTCTCCGGAGAAGGGCAGCATATAAATCAATTTTTTTAAAAAAAATGCAAGCCAAATAGCGGATGCCTGAAGCCACCTCGCTCCACAGCCCAGTTCTGCTGAAAGGGCATCTCTCTTTTCAGCTCCTGCTGCTTCTCACCATCCCAGGACAAGAGAAGTCCAGTGACAGACTGAGCTTCCACAACCAGAGAGAGGGCTGGGAGTCGGGGGGGGGGAGGGAGTGGGGGCTGGTTACCAAAGTCCACCAAGTCATTTTATTCTAAGAGCAAAAGTGGGATCCGACATAAGGACAAGCTGTTAGTCACAAACACAACTTTTTGTCACATGTTGGTCACCTCCAGACAGGGTCTTCTCTGAGTTCAGTATACCCAGAGCTGCACCAGGACTGTGCCGGAGCACTTAAACAAATGGGCCCAGGGGTGTATTAACCATTAAGCAGCCTAAATGTGCGCTTAGGGCACCAGGCCCAAAGGGGGCACCACAAAGTTGAGAAAGAAAGGAAAAAAACTCAATGAAGATTTGTACAAGATTTGCACAAAGGACGGGGGGGGGGGGGCACCAAGATTTGCCAGTGCTTAGGGCACCAGTAGCCTTAATCCACCACTGAATGGGCCGATGGCCTCCCGGAGGCAGAAGTCACCAAAGCGCCAGCACCAGCGGGCAGAGAAGAGCTGCTCTCTCGGAAACTTATATATGTTTATATATTTATATAAATTTATATATTTATATATATTTTCTCGTACATGTTTGACAAACTAAATAAAACCCCGGAGGGAGGAAGAGAAGAGAAGAGAAAGAGGGAGGGGGGGAGGAAAGAAAGAAGCGAAGAGAAAGAACTGGAGCCCCGGCGGGACGCGGAGCGCTCGCTCACCATTTGTAGCCTCTTCCCCGCTTCAGTTTGAGCGTGAGCGCCGTTTCCAGGCACAGCAAGAGGTTGAGCAGCGCCAGCAGCCAGTACTTGCGCTCCTTCTTCACCTCCGTCACCCGCCAGACGCCCAGCAGCGCGTGCAGGGCGAAGAGCAGCCGGGTGACCAGCGCGTTCAGCAGCACCATCGCCTCCATCCTCTTGGCCCGGCCGGCCACGACGCCTCTCTCGCCCCGCGGAGGGTCCCGCAGAAGAGCCCGGCCTCCTCCTCGTCCCTCCCTCCCTCCCTCCCTCGGACTTCCTGAAAGGGGATGGGGTGGGGGACAGGGGCGGAGAGGATAAGCTGAGCCAGGCGGCCGGAGGTGGGGGAGAGGTTCCCGCTGCCCCTCCAGCGCGCCAAGGGCTGCCAGGAGCGGCCAGGTTCCCACCCCGTCTGGCGGGCTGTGGCTCTGCTGGGGAGGGGCGTCGAGCGGACCGCTCTGGTGCCTCCCGCCCAATGCAACATCCCGGCCAGCCAGGACTCCCTTGGGGGCTTGCGAGGGCTTCGCATCTCTTCGAAAAGGGCAACCGGACAGGCAAACGCTCTTTTTACAGGCAGGATGGTCAGGAATCTCACAAACACGCATCACTTTGGCTTGTGCCGAAACCCGAGGTGAATAAGAGCGCAAGGCCCCTGGCCACTTCCACAGATGACCAGGTCTTGATAGCCACACTTCATTCAATGAAGGTGGGGGAGGGGACTGCCATTGCAGCAGAAGTTTGGGGAAATGCTGTTGAGCACCAACTGCCAGGGCTGGGCTGCAACTCCCACTTGAAGATTTTCTGAGGATTAAAATTTAATATCCCCAAACTTTTTTTTTCAAGTCTTCCACTTTCTCTACTATTAGTAGCTGAGTTAATAACACATGTTCCTGGAGGATTACAGTCAATGATCAAGAAAATTAGATGTTTTTTGAATTTAATTTAGTTATATAAAGCTGCTACAGTAATTTACAACTTTCATATTTAATATTTAATAAGCTGGTTCTTCCAAGAATCCTCTCAGTTATTGTCTTGAAATACTACCCCCAGAAGTCATTTATGTTTTCTAGCTGAAAAACCTGTTTATCAACTTATCTGGCTTGATAGGAACTGTCTGATGACTACGATAAGTTCCTTTCCTTCTATCCAATATGTCATGAGACGCTTGAGGAGAACTTTCAGCTAAGATCTCTGGTAAGGGAGATCCTGCTGGTTTCTTGTTTTTATTGGTTCCTCTTCAGAGGCTTTTGGTTCTTCATCACCCAATGAACATGATTTCATCAGAATTGTCTATTAACTGTCACTTCTTTGCATTCTTGCAAGATTTTGCTGGTGTCATCAGTGATGGTATCTGGTCCTCTGATCTTCAGTCAGCTTCTTTTTCAAGGATCCTCTATTCCCGTGATGGCGAACCTATGGCACGGGTGCCACAGGTGGCACGCGGAACCATATCAGTGGGCACGTGAGCTCAGCTCCAGCACGTATGCTTGCGCCAGTCAGTAGATTTTTGGGCCTTCTGGGCCCGCCAGAAGTCAGAAAACACACCATTTCCTGCCTCTGAAGGGCCTCTGGGGGGTGGGTGGGGAAGGCTGTTTTTGCCCTCCCCAGGCTCCTAGAAAGGCTCTGGAGCCTGGGGAGAGCAAAAAACAGGCCTACCAGGCCCAGCGTGCCATCACGTGCTAAAAGTGGGGGGAGCACGGGGGGGCGGGGCACATAGAATTATGGATGTGGGCACGCGTGCGTGTGACCCCACTGCGCTCCCCCCTCTTTTGGCATGCGATGGCAAAAAGGTTAGCCATCACTGCTCTATTCCTTCAAGTAATAGAAAAAGCAACATCACTTAGACTTATATATACAGCTTCGCAGTACTTTACAGTGGTTTACAGAGTTAGCATATTGCTCCCAACAATCGGGGTCCTCATTTTACAGGCCTCGGAAAGATGGAAGGCTGAGTCAACCTTGAGCCAGTGAAGATCAAATTGCTGAACTGCTGGCAGTCGTCAGTCAGCAAAATTAGCCTGCAGTACTTCATTCTAACCACTGGGCCACCATGGCTCTTGCCAAGGACTTTGCATTATGTGCCCAAATTAGCTAAGCTTTTGCCTTCATTGTTAGTGCTTCCAGTTGAAAGCCTGGTTTTATTTCTACTAATATTGGATCATTTGTTCTTCTTTGGTCCAAAGATTCTCCAAAATGTTCTCCACCATTGCAATTCAGAGGCAATCTGCATACTGTTCTGGGAAAGCTGTAAAATCCTTGTCTGAAAAGACCCAGAATCCAGGAGGAAAAGAGAGAGCAAGTCCATTGTTCTTGCTGATTGGTAACCCCAACTGGAAGCACACCTGCCTTCTGTTCCAAGCAGCGTTTCGGAGCTGTGTGTTTTCTCTGGGCACTTATACATTTGATGCTGGTCTGCCCTCCGTGCCTCCTACTTTTGCAGAAGTAGCTCTGGCCAGAGAGGCCACTAGCTGCAAAATCTTATGAAACTCCCAGCATATTGGAGAAGAAAAGTATCCCTTGGGAAAATACTGTATGTGTAAAAGGCCTTTTTTCCAGATATCACTTCAAGATTATACTCTTAATTTCTCTCTCTCCCCTCTCTCCCCCACTCTCTCTCCCTCTCTCCTGCCCCCATTAAACTATTCTAAACAGAAGCTAACAGTGGCTCAGTGGCTAAGACTCTGAGCTTGTCAGTCAAAAGATCAACAGCTCAGCAGTTCGAATCCCTAGTGCTGCGTAACAGGGTGAGCTCCCGTTCCTTGTCCCAACTTCTGCCAACCTAGCAATTTGAAAGCAGGTAAAAATGCAAGTAGAAAAATAGGGACCACCTTTGGTGGGAAGAGAACAGTGTTCCGTGCACCTTTGGCACTGAGTCATGCCGGCCACATGATCACGGAGACATCTTCGGAGAGCGCTGGCTCTTCAGCTTTGAAACAGAGATGAGCATCGCCCCCTAGAGTCAGGAACGACTAGCACATATGAACCTTTACCTAGAACCTTTACCTTTAACCAGAAGCTGCTTCTAATAACAGTCAGAGTGGGATTGCAGAGCATATTATTCTAATAATAACTGGCAATTTTTTTTCTCTAAGAAAAAACTCAAGAGCCATGTATAACTGAATATCAGTCTGCTTGCAGTGAATTTCCATCCCCACTGAACGCAGCAAGAGCAGGGGAGGCTTTAAGGGCATCCCCTTTGTGCTTGAGAATGTGGCCATCCGGATATAAACCCCCCCTCCCCCCCAAGTCCCAGGAAGCAGCACAAAGCCACCACAGCCCAAGGTTACAAAGCTGAGCAACATGCAAATGTGACGTTGGCTGTAACACTTCCCCTCCAGAAAAAAATAACCCAATAAAAGTAAAGGAAGCCCATTACTTTATATATATTTATATTGTTTTATAAATCTTCCCTTCTGGGGTATTATTTTCTCGGTAGCGGCAAAGATGTGGCTTCATGGTGGCCTCCCACGTTCCTGTAGATAGGCCCAACATTCATCTACACCACAGAGCCATGCAGTGCAGGCTGCCAGACAGAAGGACGTCAATTACAATCAGTTCAGGTCCTCTTTAACATATTTCTGGTAGGTTTTCCTGCAACTGATCCAGTGGTGGGTTGCCCCCGGTTCACGCTGGTTCTATAGAACCGGTAGTAAAACCGGCGGGAGGCTCTGCCCACCAATCCCAATGTCACCAAAACGCTCTGCGCATGCGCAGAAGAGCGCGCACATGGCCCCGCTGTGAACCGGTAGTAAAGGTGAGTAAAACCCACCCCCGGACTGATCCCCATGAAAAGACTGTCCCCAGGACAGTCCTGGATACCATCATTCTCCTAGGAGCATCTGGAGGTGGCAAAGATCAAACCAGGATTGCCTGGGTTTGCCACCATCAGTTCTGACATACAACAAGTCTTCCCATTCCTGCTCAACTGGCCCTTCTCATGGAGTTGTCAGATAATCCAACAGAAGGTCTCTAAAGGGCTCCTGATCATGAAGAGTTTCTGACTCAAGTTTCCAAGAATCAGAAGCCCTGAACATCTCCAAAACCACTGCATTGGGGAGAAACGGCTGCTTCAAGGAACTCTGGCAGCAGCCCAGTCGCGCTCCCATGCTCCCCGAGGTGCTTTCGGTGCGGCATAGCTGTTATAGTAGAGACCCACCCATCCCAACTCCCTGTCCCTGTTTCACACATGGCTTCCTCAGGAGTGTTGAGGTCCTTCTGACCCCCTGAGTAAATGAAGGCAGGGTGGCCTGTTGTCTCCCCTCAGGGTGTGAATACACAGCACCTTGGCAGGATGACTGGGAAGCCAACAGGCTGAGGAAATAAACTGGACTTTCTGTCTGTGAAAGAGCAGCTTAAACTTGAGAGGGAGAAAAGGCAAAAAGTCAAAGCAGGCAAGAAAGCAATTCATGATCAAAGTAGATTTCAGGTTCCTAGCAAGGAGAAGAGAGGTCGTCTTTTCCTTCACCTTCATTCTGATCCATGGAGGTCTGATCTGCAGAACTGAATTACATGCAATTTGAGAAACCGCCCAATAAAAATATCAGAAGAATACTTGAATTAGATGAAATGATATAATGAAATTACTTGCTTGGGAGGCTTTTTATGCTTAATGTAAGTATTTTCCTTCAGTTACCAAGGAGATAAATTGGCTACAGGTGAAGGAAGAATGAGGGGAAGATGGATCCATTTTGCTTTATAATGTTCCATTTAGAATTTCACATTCAGCTGGAGCACCACTTTAAAGAGAAGAAGTCCAACAGGCGGAGCTGATTGCAGGGAAATGAAACTTGAGATCCCCACAGGCCAGGATGTCATCTCTGCTCCTGGGTAGAGGGTTAGGGGACCCCAATAAGGCCCGGCTCCCCCTTCCTGAAAGCTTTTGCTCACTTAAGATCAGCAATAAATAATAATTCTAATCGCTCCCAAGATATGTGAGGCAGATGCTGCATGTGCAAAAGGGTGAGGCAAGCATTATTTCCAATATTTAGGAGGCTCTTTTTCAACCCTTACCTTGTACAGGTGTCGTGGTGCTTCATTATCCTATGGGATCTTCTAGGAAGAGATCAAAGGGTTTCTTCTCGGGATCCTTGGTCTCCAAAGTCTTCCTCCAAATGGACATGTCCCCCCAGAGTTTTGAGGGATGGGAACCTTTGAAACAGGAAGAATGGCGAACCCAGAAATGGCAGGGGTGAGGGGGATGCAGCCTCCCTGGCAGACGGTAGGGGCTCTTCTGCTCCTCAGGACCAGGGGGGTCTCCTGGAAAGGTTAAGGGGGGGCTCCGGAATAGGGGAACAGCAGCTCCTTGGTATAATTCTTTCATCTTCAGTCAGACTGCCGAAGCAAGTCTTGGCTTTTAGAAGACAAGTCAAAGTATTGTGACAAATGCTTTGCAAATTACCATAAACTACCAGCAGAAGAATGATTTCTGGGAGTTTGCAATTAGGAGTTTGCTCCTGATTAGTGAACTTGTGAAACTTCGACTAATGAACCGTTCCTCCCCCAAAATAGCCAGCACAAAAATGGAAGGCTGTGAATCTGGGAGGTGTGAGAATTATTAGGAGTGACAGGCTGCTGACTTGCTCCATTATTGTCATGACTTTTTGAAAATAAGTATCTATTAAAAGTTTTATGAATGCATAAATTATACTAATGCAAGGACTGTCAGTGAGTATTGGATCCTTATTCAGCTGTAACTAACTGTTCTCCAGACCTCAGTTGCACTGTACAAAAATAGGATTGTGTAGGATGTGTATTTTTTTAAATAAAAATTTTTTAAACATGCAGCTGATCCAGAGTCTTTTTGTGGGTTGTACACACTTAATGAGTATTTAAACATTTGCACTTCCTCTCTGAAGCAAGACAAAAATGTGCCTGTGAGCCTGTTTGTGGTAGGTTATAGCCGAGCCTGGATTCCAAGAGCAACTTTATACCAGGAACAAAAAGCTAGCTAAAATCCCTGCTCTGCTCTACACAACTGAAGAGGCAGCACAGAAAAATTGAATGATTCAAAGGGCTCCTTTTTTCTTCCCGGCACAAGTTTTAGTGTATTTTGAAAGATACAGAAATGTTCTTCTCTGCAATAATATGTTCTTTCCTTGAGGATCTTCTCCAAGCTGGCTGGTCGTTCAGGTCTTTGTGGGACTAGCCAACATGTGGGATGGTGCAGCAGGAGAGGTTGGAAGATGGCAAATTAACAGAATAGAACAGATTAACAGAGTTGGAAGGGACCTTATAGGTCATCTAGTCCAACCCCCCACCCAAGCAGGAGACCCTACACCATTTCTGATAGATGGCAGCCCAATCTCTTCTTGAAAGCCTCCAGTGATGAAGCTCCCACAATTCTAAAGGCAACTTCTGTTCCAACAGTTGATTGTTCTCACAGTCAGAAAATTTCTCCTTGTTTCCAGGTTGAATATCTCCTTGGTCAGTTTCCATCCAGCTTGACCCCAGTGGTGAAATGTAAAATTAGTTGCTACTGGTTCTGTGGGTGTGGCTTGGTGGGCATGGCTTGGTGGGGGAGTCATGTGACTGGGTGGGCATGGCCAACTTTTTTTTTCTTTTTTAAAGCATTTTTACTACCTATTCGCCAGGAACTGGTAGTAAAAAACAATTCTTTTAAAAAGTTAAAAAAAAAGGTTCCAATGATTGCTGATTGACAATCAGCTGTGCCGCGCAATCCTCGGAACCTTTTATTTTTCTTTTTTAAAGCATTTTTTTACTACCGGTTCCGGCGAATAGGTAGAAAAAAATGCTTTTAAAAAGTTTTTAAAAGGTTCCAACGATCGCATGGCACAGTCGGAACCTTTTTTTTACCTTTTTAAAGCATTTTTTTCTACCAATTTGTCCAAACCAGTAATTTTCATCACTACCAGTTCACGCAAACTGATAGCATTTCACCCCTGCTTGACACCGTCCTCTCTGTGGCAGTCCCTCAAATACTGGAAGACTGCTATCATGTCTCCCCTGGTCCTTCTCTTCACTAGACTAGCCAGGCCCAGTTCCTGCAACCGTTCCTCATATGTTTTAGTCTCCAGTCCCCTAATCATCCTGGTTGCTCTTTTCTGCACTTTTTCTAGAGTCTCAATATCTTTTTATAGTGTGGTGACCAAAACTGGATGCAGTACTCTAGGTGTGGCCTTACTAAGGCTTTATAGATTGGTATTACCGGTAGTACCTCACTTGATCTTGATTGTATCCCTCTGTTAATGCATCTTGGAATTTTGGCTGCTGCTGCACACTGCTGGCTCATATTTAGCTGGTTGTCCACTAAGACTCCAAGATCTCTCTCACAGTCACTGCTATTAAGCCTGGTTTCACCCAGTCTATATGTGTACTTTTGGTTTTTCTTGCCTAACAGTAAGACTTTACTTTTCTCTACATTGAATTTCATTTTGTTAGATAGGGTTCAGTGTTCAAATCTATCAAGATCCACCTGAATTTTGAGCCTATCTTCTAGGGTGTTAGCTATTCATGCCAGTTTAGTATCATCTGCAAATTTAGTAAGTTCCCCTTCTATTCCCTCATCTAAGTCATTTATGAAGATATTGAAAAGTACTGGGCCTAAGACGGAACCTTGTGGTACCCCATTGCTTACTTCCCTCCATGTAGACATAGACCCATTAAGGACTACTCATTGAGTATGGTTTGTCAGCCAGTTATGAATCCATCTGGTGGTGATGCTATTTAATCCCACTTTTTTCTAGCTTATCAAGAAGTAGGTTGTGGTCTACTTTGTCAAATGCCTTGCTGAAGTTTAAGTATATTATGTCCACAGTATTTCACTGGTCTACTAATTTAGTCACTATGTTGAAGAATGAAATAAGATTGGTTTGGCATGATTTGTTTTTAACAAACCCATGCTGACTGCTAGTTATTACTTTACTCGTTTCTAGATGTTGGCAGATCTATTTTTTTATTATCTTTTCCAGTATCTTCCTGGGTATTGATATTAAGCTGATTTGTCTGTAGTTTCTTGGGTCTGTTTTTTTTTTCCCCTTTTTTGAAGATGGAAACCATATCAGCTCTTTTCCAGTCCTCTGGTAGTTCCCCTGTGCTCCAGGATTTTTGGAAGATGTGGTACAGTGGTTCTGAGATGACATCTGCCAACTCCTTTAGAACTCTGGGATGTAATCTATCAGGTCCTGGTGATTTGTATTTGTCAAGATCAGACATCTTTTGGACCTTGAGTGTGTCTGTGATTTCAAAAGGGTGACATGGATTCTGGCTCACTGCCAGAGGGTGTGGGCAGTCAGAAATTGAAAAAAATCAAGGGAGGAACCTGAAGGGTGCTACAAGTCCATGGATGCTTTGGCCCGCACAGGCATCACATGAGACCTCAGTATGTCCTATCAAGCTGGGGCCCATAGTGAATCAGGAAAGAAGAAATGAAATGTGTGTGCCAAACCTGTCGGAGATTTTAGACATATCTTTTATCTGTTTGTTTATTTTGCTTTTTAAAAATGTCAATGGCCCAGATAACTTTAAGTGCATTTTTAAAGGAGTACAAATTCCTGTCCCATCTTCCTCCTCCTGCTGTTCTCCTCCCCCTCTTCATGGCTCCAAGGCCTGGGTTTCTGAAGTGAGGATTGAAAGAAGTGGGGTGGGGGGGGGTCCCTTCACCATGCCTAGCCTGTGTCCCTTCTCTTTGTACCTTTGCAGGACTTGACCTTCTTCCTGTAGTTGCCTCAGAAGAAGAGAGCTAGGGAGCAGCTTGCAAGTCACCAGGCCCATTCCTCTGGTTTCCCAGGCAAAGGTCTGCCCCACCAGTTTTTGACCAAACCCCTAAAGAGGAGTTTGGGGGTTTGCCACGGTGCGGTTATGACTTTAATTCAGGTGGTCCCTTTCTCTAGGTTAGTTAAGCATTGGGAACAAGGACACCCCCCCCCCCCGGCCCTCCCAGATGCGGCTGGAATCCCTTTTCCACAATTTAATCAGTACAGTGGTGAAGATGTGCCAATTAAACCGGTCCAAACCTTCTTTTTAGAGGAAAATAATGCATTCAGTTGTTACAGTATTACATGGCAAACCATCAATAATAAAAAGCTTTGCCTTGCTCTGTGTGGAAATTCTAATGTGGACCATAAAAAAAACAGCACATTATACAGCCTGCAGCACCATCTAGGTACATGCCATTATCTTTCTTCTTTACAATCAACCAGCCCAGGATGTTTTTTTCCCCTCCATCCTCTTTGTACAGAGAAGACTCTGACCTCCCTTTTCCAATCTTGCATTGTGAATAGGATTAATTCCTCTTCTGCCACCACACTGTGAAACTGAAATGGGTGTCCCTGCCTAGGAGGTGGGGTGGGGTCCGTGCGTGTTGTGCCCATTTTCTTCAATGCCGAAAGATCTGCCTTTCCTTCCTTAAGTCAAAAAAGAGACGTCAGTCAAAATCCTCAGTCGCAAGCCTGATGGTGAAATCAACAATTTGGCCGATGCATGCTAAGTTTTGGAGGAAAAGGGTCCAAGGATCCTTTTAAAGCCCAGATCCCATTTCCCTGACCTGAGTCATCAAGACCCCCATTCTTCTCTTGGATGCCTTTGGTGGAGAGAGGCAGTCTTGGGGCTTGTGATCAGAAGTCCAGAAGGCGCAACTTGATCCAGAAAGCCCTTTCCATCAAAAGAAAACAAGCACAAGGAGGAGACTATGAAAGACACTCCAATAGGATGCTGCTTAGAGCTTTATTTGTGTGCTACACAGTGTAATGTGCTCACCTGTGGTTCAAAGTTGGCATGAGAAGAGGCCAAATCTGGACTTTCACATCCCTCCAAGGATTCATGAAGCAAGGATATGTTTGCGCCCAATGCTGAGCCACATGTGATCCCAGCCACAGGCCTTGATAAAGCACTTGGTCCAAAGAAATGACTTTTCAGGTTTTTCCAGGTAGATTCCTATCAATAAATTTATTGGCTGAAGAGAGGGGGGAGGGGGGAGAGGAGAGAGAGATTAGCTGGACACCCATGCTTCACTACAAAACTATGTATTGTGCATGATAAATTGACACTTAAAGCCTGAAACTTAATGTAGAATGTGTACCTCCGTAGCATCAGGGCATGTTAATATAAGGCAACTGGCAATTGGAACAGAGGGAGAGGGGGAGTAGAATGTTCCAGCCCGCAGGCCAGATGAGTCACGTGCTGGCCATGCCCCCGCCCAGTTTAGCAAAGGGGTAGCATCAGAGCATGTTAATATAAGGCAACTGGCAGTTGGAACAGAGTTCTTTTCAGGTGGGGAGGGGGAGTAGAATGTCTAGCTCCTTAGCATCAGAGCACATGTATCTAATACCCCAGTGGTGGGTTTCAGCAGGTTCTGACCAGTTCTGGAGAACCGGTAGCGGAAATTTTGAGTAGTTCGGAGAATCAGTAGTAAAAATTCTGACTGGCCCCACCCCCATCTATTCTCTGCCTCCCGAGTCCCAGCTGATCTGGAGGAATTGGGAATTTTGCAGTATTCTTCCCCTGCCACACCCACCAAGCCATGCCACACCCACCAAGCCACACCCACAGAACCGGTAGTAAAAAAATTTGAAACCCACCACTGTAATACCCTACATGAAATACTAATGATCTGATGGTCATTTCGAAAAATCCTTTCTTAGCAAGCACCTAGAAGCCAAGAGGAACATACGTGCCAAATTTCAAGTTTGTAGGCTTTACGATTCTGGAGATTTCATGATGACGTGTGAGTGGTATTTGGCTTTTATATATATAGATATCTTCCTCCTAAGATCTCTAAATATATGTATATTCAGGTGGTGAAACTGATCCCAAGATATATTTTAGAGTCCCCAATTAAGAGGCTGATTTGCCACCAGCTGAAGAGAATCTTTGCCATCACCTCCCATCCTTGCAGCATCCGCTGATTCTGATTCCATCTGTGGGCCTTGGTCTCTCGTTCTTTGCCTTAATGGCCCACAGAGAGAAAGGTGACAACCACCCTCTGAGTTTATGGGCCTGTCAAGCAGAGCGTGATGTCCGGTATCTGAAGTTTTCTATTTAGCTTTGGTTTATTACCTACCAACCAAAGTGCATTTTCACCCTTGAACAGGGAGTGGCCAGACTTTCAACCAGTGAGTCTCCTCCCCAGTGGCTACAAGATATAAGGGATTCAAGCAAACCAATGACTTCAAGCATGAGTCCTGCAGGTTTTATTCACCCTGCTACACAAGATGGAAATACAACATAAATTCATTATATACACCATATTAACACTCCCTGTTGGAATGGAACCACACATAAGGAATACCTCCAGTGCTCTTCCGTCATCTCTAAATATCGCACTTATTTATTTTATTTAGTATGGAATTTACACAAAATAAATGCTGCAGACGCCGAAGGAGCTACCAGTCTTTAGACGTACTGCAGGCCGTGATGGGCTGCTCGACTGCAGGAGCCCTGAAGCTCAGTGGCACTCAAATGGTGCAAAAAGGAACACAGAGACTGTCCTGGGGGCTGCATCTCCCTCCCGGGGGCTCTCCCATTTGGATGCCCTGTTCATGTGCGTCACTAGCGTTTCCCTCCACAAACTTCCTCCAGGCCAGACAGAGTGATCTGGGATGTTTATGTAAGACAAGAGAGGAAGTCACTCCAAACGTAGCTTGCAGATGACAACTATGGAAAAAGGGGGCAAGATCCTGGGGGAGTAGAGCCACCCAAGTCCCAGAGTTACATCAGGGAGTGAGCCTGATGCTGGGGAGGCTGAGACACCTGGTGCTCAGGGTTTTAAGGATAGGCACCTGTTCAGTCAAAGTCAAGTTCCTTCATCCAACTCACCTCATGAACACCTCTATGTTGTGGCAAGAATATAGGAGGAGTTGGTTGATGCTGCCTTCTAGCAAGTCTTGTTCCACTTTCAATGTCATCTGTAGCCCTGGATTTCCCTGGAGGTCTCCCATCCAAGTTCAAGCCAGGCCTAATCCTGCTTAGCTTCTGACACAGCCAAGGGCAGCCAGGTGTTACCGATACCGTCTGCTGAGCAGAGACCCAAACCTTACCTGGACATACCCCCTCATTTACATTAAACTGAGTCTATATTTATATAGAGAGAAAAAGAATATTTCAGAATCAGAAGAAACCCATGGCTACAAGCCACTTCTGGATAAGTGCAGAGAATGAACCTGGACAATAAACAGATTACTCTCGTGTAGAACAAATAATACACATGACATGAATGATCCAGCCATCCCCTCTCTCCTTTCCCAATATCCATCAGATCCAAGAATAAAAACCTTGAGTTCTGACCTTTGTATTAAATTCTTTTTGTTTCCAGAATCACAGTGCTTAAGAACAAGGGGAATCAAGTTATAGCCCAATGTCAGGGTGGAGAACCACATAAAGATACCGCTTGTATCCACCAACATGTCTTCTTCATGGGTGAAGGGATTTAACACAGAGATTGGTGCATGTGGGAAGGAGAGTTGGCTCCTTCAGTTGAGGACCACAATTTCTCAGGGACTTTCTGTGGGCATATCTAACTTGGACCTGGGAATGGCTACTGGCTTCTTCTTCTCTGGGGCACCTGTCTAACACACAGGATGGAGAAGAAGGTCAGACCACCTGGCATTTCAAGAACAAACAGCTGCTGTCATCCACTCCCTCGTATCTGTTACCTGAGGTGGCCATTTCAGGGGGAGCTAACCCCGGAAAGCAGGATCAGAAATCACACTCCGACAATCAGTCTCTGAACCTGAGTTTCCAGCTGACATAGAAATTGAAAAAGTCAACCGTTGCAATGGAATTATATTTTTTTGATGCACTTCTTCTATACATGAAGATATAAACATGGAGACAAAAGGATGTCATCAGGCTATTTTTCATGCTTGCATGTTACAGAGATCTTCAAACTTGGCAACTTTAAGATTTGTGGACTTCAACTCCACAAATTCAACATAGCTGGCTGGAGAATTCTGGGAGTTGAAGTCCACAAGTCTTAAAGTTGCCAAGTTTGAAGACTTCTGTTAGAACTTGAGTTGTGTACTAAGGATTTTTAACATCTCAGTTTTTCCTGCCCTTGGATTATTTTATGAAAACTCTCCATTTTGGCTTGTATGTTCCATTGTCTGTCCGTTATGGAGACGCACATTAAATCTTTTGGTGTGATTTGCATACCAGCACAACAGTGAAAGTGCTTGCCTGAAGTGCTTCAGAAGAGCCCATTGTCTTCTTCAGAGTGTCTTTTCCCCCCTCCCCATTTGCACCTTTTTCAAAAACAACATTTATTTGTCAGCAGGAGAAATCATATGATTAGATATAGTTCTTAATTACATCAGTCCGAGCTACTAGTTTTATTCTTCACTCCAGGATACAATCCCACAGCAAAGAAGCCATGAAATGTAATGTAACTATTAAAGTTGACATTTTTAAAATTCCCTACAATTGCTATTGGGGGTCCTTTTTTCACTTGAGGGAAGCTGCTTGCTCAACTTTACAGCCGTGATTTGCACTTAAGACAACCACTTCGTTTAATGAGAAAAATATTTGTATTATCATAATATATGTACAGAAAAATGCCCTTCTGGAGTTATAGGATTATATTGAATATTCCAGTACATAATAAATGGAACATCAATTCCTTCCACACACTCTATCTTACAACTTTTATCAGTTTCAGCAATATCCAGAAGCATAATTACCATTTTACCAATGATGGCTGAATGCAATTTTTGGCAGGAGATAAAATATTGTACAACAATAATGTTAATCATGCCTTGGAAGCCGTATCTGAAATAATTAAAAAGCTACTTTGCTGCTTCCAAATTTAGCCATGCAATAAATCTGAATGCAAGGATCACCTCGCTTTACATTTAGGAAACCTGCTTTATTGGTGTCCTTGACTGATAGCATCCCAGGACCCTTTAATGGGGCTGAGGGCTGTGCTCTCCTTTCTGAATCCAGCTGGGGTTGCATCTACAGAAGTGAGCAGGGCTTAGGCAAAGAATGATGGGGTCATTTGTAAGCTTCCCAGTCAGTGAATAATTGGAGGGGAAGTCCCAGTAGGCACAGTAAACCCACCAGGAAGGAGCCAGAGACTAAGGAAAGAACATACTGAACATACTGAACCAGTATGAATATTTGGTTCAGGAATCAGTTTGAGGGCAATTGGCTCAACTCCAAATGAACCTGAGTTTTTGACCTGAAGCAAAGATTCGGTCCACTCAAACCAGGTGCCTCAAAATCAATTCAGTACAGATTAATTCTGATACCCCTCTTATGAACAAATATAAATGTTTGCATCCAAACTGGACCAAATCATATTTGACTGATTTAGTTCCTCCAAATTGAATCATTTTGGGCGTCCGAATAAACCAGACTGATCTTCTGAATTCAAGTAATTATTCTGATTGAATTGAACGCACAGTCCCAATGAACTGGATGATGTGAATGGACTTATGCCTGCCAATTTCCTTCAACCACAAAGATATTTCATTGTGGAAAATGGCAGTACTCATTGAAAACAATTGGTCCTTTACGGAAAAGAAATCAAAACCTAGACAGTGAAAAGAAATCAGTTGCTTCTTGTCTTTCTTTAGTCAAGGTAGTCCTATGTCATTTGCTGATACAAAGTGTGGGTGAGTCACAAAGAAAGATTGCCATTTTCAAGGTTGTCATTGTGGGTGCAAGATTTCTCATCTGAACCCAAACAAGTTGAACTGAGAAAGTCTCTGCCAAGACCTGGAGGATCCAACTGTATTTCCATTTCATATCAAGAGCTTTCCATTCTGAAAGACAAAATATGTTTCCAAAGCATGAGTGAATGTCTTTATCTGTTCATGGGATCAAACAGTCCTGAAGCTCACCCCAAGTGGGTGAGGTCTTCTCCAGGCCTTGGTTCTCAGGGCACCCTCCCTTCCCCACCTGGTTCTCCTCTCAGGAAGAAGGCGGACTCCAAGACCTACTCTGGGTCTGATTGAGAGGAAATCACCCCAGAGCCTTTTTGGTGGCAGCCCCTGCCATCTGCAGAGCCTTCTAGGAAACCAGGTTCTCCCCTCTCCTTTGAGAGACAAGTCTTTCTGGCACTCAGAAGCCTTTTCTCCTGCAAGGTTTTAGGTTCAGACTCAGAGCCATCGTACTGAAAACAAATTTTGCTTGGACTATGCATTTTTTGAACACTTTAACGGAATCTTACTAGGAAACACAAAATACAGTAGATGGGTGCAATACTTTTTAAAGTACACAATATTTATTTTTACAGGTTCTATATAATGTTTTGGAACAAATTTATGGCAGTGCAGCTGACCTAAGTGCTGGGTGTCACTATATTTTCCTGTGTTGCTGTTAATCGGGATGATAAAGTGTCGGTAGAAAAATCGAGGCGCATAATATATTCAGCTGGAAATTATA
This sequence comes from Ptyas mucosa, assembly GCA_012654045.1. Classification (NCBI taxonomy): domain Eukaryota; kingdom Metazoa; phylum Chordata; class Lepidosauria; order Squamata; family Colubridae; genus Ptyas; species Ptyas mucosa. The sequence continues at coordinate 23,604,436 of WNWU01000021.1, forward strand.
TTGTACTGAAGTTGGTGTCAGATGCAGAATCCATTAAAAAAAACCCTACAAGAAGCAGGTAATTGGCAAGAAAAATGAATCCTCAGCATTTGGTTGCTCTTCAAAAAGCAAGTGCCTAGTTCTCCTTCAGAAGTTTAGATGGGCATAAATATTTCACTTTAATTCTTCAGAATTCATTGACTTTTGAATTGCATTTATGATTCACAATGATGGATGCTTCTTATAGCTGGGGCAGTATTATTTTTAATCACAGAGGCTGCAATGCTGCACATAGTCAGGCATAAAAAGTCCATTCAAATCAATTGCAATTTGCAGTTTGTTAGGTTTATTGGGTTACTGTACAATGCTTAATGCAACACATTATTTCAGGACAGAGGTCTTTAAATAATAGTTTGAATATCTTGCCTCATTTGCAGGAAACATTCTTTGTAATTAAACCCTACTTTTGCAGAGTCTCCCATTTCCTTGTTTTAAATATCTTGCAATTGCAGCAGCAAGCATGAATTTTAAGTATCTTCTCAGGAATTGTTTTGGATTCGCTCACATAATTGTGGTGGGTGGATTGGATTTCTTCTGTAATGACTTGGAATCAGCTGATTCCAAAAAACGCAGGATGATTAATATTTGCAAACCATTTTGCAACATACACAGATTGCCAACCATTATTATTCCTGTTTTATACACTGGGAAAGGAAGCAAAGAACTTACTTACTCCCTCCCTCCCTCCCTCCCTCCTTGAATTTAGAGGATAGGGTTACATCTCATTATTTCTTAATTTAAAGTATTCTTATCCTGTTTTTGTAAAAACATTTCTTTTTAATCCCAAATTTATTTATTATATGTCTGCCCAATTTAAGGGAATCCAGGTGGCTCACAACAACAAACTAAGGTTTGCACTAAAGTTCACACTAATAATTTTTAAAAGATCTGCTCAGGTTAAGCAAGAGAACAGAAGCCAACTAAAACCCATAAAATAAAGTAGAAAAGAATGAAACTGCTTGTGGAAGGAAAAATGCTTGGGTTCACTCTAAAAATTTTAGAAATCATGCAAGGTGAGTTGGGTAATTTTCCAGGGATTGCCCTGGATTTGCAATGTTGATGAAATCTCGATTATTCTTCCAAATTCAGCTTCTGCCCAGATCTGAGCTGAAGAGGTGGAGGACCAAACATTCTCCCTCGGCTATCTTCCCTCCCAGTTCTCCTTCGAATTGCGGAGAGTTTCCATGAAATTACCCTGAGGGGCAGGAAGTGGGGCCTGAGGACATCCCCTTTCTCCCTCTACCCTCCTCCCTCAAGTGGTTCACTTGGCTTAGGGGATGCTTCCATTGGGGTCTTTCGCAACTGCAAAGGGGAAAGAAGGAGGATAAGCGAGAGACAGTCACTGCAGCAATGGCGGCCTGCACAAAATGCCAAGTTCTTAAGCTCTCTGAGAATCTGACAGAAAAACAAAAACCTTCCCAGGCTCTGTGTCTGCAATTCAGCCCTCCTCCCCAAGGAGGTGCATAAATATCTGCCCTAGGCTTGCTTGGTAGAATAAGAGAAAACTGGTGAATCCGCATCACCCAATTCCCTGGCTAAAATGCCAAAGGCCAAGATGGATCTGTAAGGCAGAGGCAGAGCAGGGAGGGGAAGTTAACCTGCTAAGCAAGAAGCTCCTGCTAATATTTTAATCATTTACAGTGTGGCACTCGAATCATATTATTGATCTGAGAAAGTCGCCTCTTTTTCATGGTTGCTATTAAAAACCCATTAGGATGATGCCACATAGATCTAGTGAGAATCAACACATCTAGCTGTAAAACTAATGATATATTCCATTATAAGAGATAGGCTACAAAATGCTGCTATTGAATTACACTCACAAAATAGAAAATGAGCTACAAAAATATCCCTCTAGGAAATAACTCGTCATGACTGAGCAGTTTCCTGTTTATATTTTAGATCAATCATTTCACCCGGGTCTGATGTAGAAGGCTGCATGGGAAAACCAAGGAATTTCTCATTTCTCAGCCGAGATGGCAGAAGAACCTTTTTTAAAATGACTAACACTCTCAAGAAATGGGTAGGTTTGCATTATGCTGCCTAATGGCCTGGAAAGATTACAATAGCAGAGATATTTTCCTCTAGATGAGTCCAGTTGTGTTACTCTTGCTGTGGTATTAGCTTTGCTAGAATCCCATCCGATCAGTCAGCTCAGCATCAGGTTCAGCTACGGGTTTCTCTCTTCTTGGCTTCAAAGAGCTCCTTTAAAAACAGGAAAGGATGCATTTGGGGTTCTGAATTGAAAAAAACGGCTGGGTCCTACAATGGCAGACAGAGATGGCAATGGAAAACCTCTTTCTTAGTGTGATCTCCAGTTTTGGATGTGGTGGCTCAGTGGCTAAGACACTGAGCTTGTCAATCGAAGGTCAGAAGTTCGACGGTTTGAATCCCTGATGCCGCATAATGAGGTGAGCTCCTGTTACTTTTCCCAGCTTCTGCCAACCTAGCAGTTCGAAAGTACGTTAAAAAATGCAAGTAGAAAAATAGGCACCACCTTTGGTGGGAAAGTAACAGCGTTCCATGCATCTTTGGCATTTAGTCATGCCGGCCACATGACCACGGAGATGTTTTCAGACAGCGCTGGCTCTTCAGCTTTGAAACAGAGATGAGCACTGTCCTCTAGAGTCGGGAACAATTAGCACATTTGTGCGAGGGGAACCTTTATCTTTACCAGTTTTGGAGCCAGGTCAGGCATCCGATTAAGAACTGTTTTTGAAGAAAGTGCTTAATGTCAGCCAATTTTATCTTCATTTCAAGAAAATTCCTGCGAATGGGACCCTACAAAGCTCCAGAAAGATGGAACTGGTGAGCAGTGGAAACAGACGTCAGCCTTAATAGAAAATGAGCAAAGAAAAATGATGTTGTCTCTTCTATGGCTGGCATTCACAAGACTTGGTCAATCCATCTACATGTATTGGGTCTCCGATCAGATTCCTTCAATGCAAACATTTGTGCTGACAATATTTACAAATCTTTCCACGCAACCCTTCCTGACAAAATTTTTAAGAATTTTTGTCACATACAAGCTTTTTTGGCAGCAAAATAATGCATTCAAAAATATCTATGGAATATTTTAATTAGCCTGTCTTCTTGGCCCGGAGATGAATTGGATCTCATGGCAAGAATGCAGTAAATCAGATCCCAGCCAGACAGGTGTCTGTTTCAAAACGAGGAACGCGTGTTTGGTGCGAGCGATTTCAATCAACACCCGATCAAAATGATTGCTTCCCTCTTCAAAATGAAGCCCATTTTTTTTCCTTAAGACAAATCCGTTGTGTTCCTTTATGAACTATCTGCACCATTTACAATCTATCAAAAGATATTTTAATAACAGCATGACAGCACTTTCAATCAGGGAAATGGGGCTGTTTTCCCAGTAATTGCATTTTTTGCAACCCAGTTGTTTGCTTGCTTTTCATTTATTTTATTTTATTTTATTTCAATCAGTCTTATGGATTCCTTGAACCGAGAATTGATTCTAAAATTGAACTTCCTGATGAATTTATTCTAAACTCCATATTTAGTGCCTTAGAAGCTTTTGTGCTTTGCAAAGCAGGATGTCTCCTGCTCCTAAACACAGCACCAGCTTTGGCACAAACTGAAGCTTCCAGTGTCTCATTCCTTGGCTGCCTTCCTCCAGCTGCTGGGGTCCCAGAAAGCTTCTGCAAACCTGGAAAGAGGCTTCTGTGTTGTACTGCAATATGCCCCTGCCCAGGACACATCTGGCTGCAAAGAAGCTGCAGAGCCACGGAAATTGAGTTCTCCACATCACCTCAAATCAAAGCTGCCTTACTTACTCAGATTCCGTCTGCTCGCTTTCTCAAGAGATGTGTAGGGTAAAGATATGGGGCAGTGGTGGGTTGTCCCCGGTTCGCACCGGTTCTATAGAACCGGTACTAAAACCGGCGGGAGGCTCCGCTCACCAACCCGACATCATCAAAATCTTCTGCACATGTGCAGAATCTTCTGCACTTGCGCAGAAGAGTGCACGTGTGAGCGAAGCGAGAGCATGTGTCCGGCCCCATTGGGAACCAGTAGTAAAGGTAAGTAGAACCCACCCCTGATATGGGGAACTTGCTTGTTTTCTACCAAATTTATTTATTTATTCATTTATTTATTGGTTCAATTTATATGCCGCCCTTCTCCGGAGACTCGGGACGGCTTACAATGCATTAAGCAATAGCCTTCATACTTTTGTATATACCTGCTTAGTAAATGGTACATTCCTGCCTTTTACTTTTAAATTTTCTTCTTAAAAGTCTTCATAGGAGGATCACAGGGACTCTCATTTTTAAACTTTCAATTTCCAAACATTAAGGGTGTTCAAAAGTTGTGATGTGACTTGGGGATTGTAAAGATATTTTGGTTACTTTAAAATAATTTAGATGTGCTTGGTAAAGAACTACATAAATATCATAACCTTTCAGACCAGCAATTCCCCAGCAAAAAATTCAGAGCAGCAATTCCCCAGTACCATCAAAGAAGAACATTATTCTGTGTGCAGTGAGCCGGGTGGAAGATATCTTTATCATTTTACTCCAGAGAAAGGCTCAAAAACAGGAAAACCTGCTCAAGTGATTGCAGATAATCTGGTGTATTTCAGGAAGAAGAAAGGCATTGACATAAGCTTGAAGGCCATTGGAGGAGATTCTACAAATGTTAATACTGGCTGTGAAGGTGGTGCCATGCACTGAGTAGAGGTCAAGCCAGAGCATCCACTCTGCTGGAGCTGATTGACTGGTCTGAAGATGTATATGAGAGCCACCTTTGACGTGCAAACTTTGACTACAGTGGAACTAAAGAAGTTCATTGATGAACCAATGCAAGTACCACAGTGGCCCTGTCATGCCCAATCAATAGAGAGATGTGTGAAACAAGTCCCAGAGGCAGCAAACAGAGAGTAGACACACGAGAAACGTCCTATCAGAGGCCAAGAAGCAAGTCAGCAGCTGATGTCGAAGAACGAATCAAAACAAGACTTGATGAAACTCACTTAAATGTTTTTGTAACTCAGATAACTTGCTTTCTGATGTTAGTTTATGATCGCATGGATTATTTTTTGCTTAGCTAGATAAGATTCGTGCAGAAAATCATGCAGATTTTTGTAGCACAAGGTGTAATTTTGAGACCATAAAGTTAACAGTATTTGGGGAGAGGTATATGATCAGACGTGGATTTACCGTACCAAGCTAAACGTTGTGCAATTACAAAAATAAGAGCAGATTTGAATTCTTGGTGTAAAAACACATATTTTTAGAACCCCTCACTGGAAAAAAATTGCAAAAAAATTAATTTTCACCCCATTAAATGACACTCCCTACTCTGGCAGGGCTTATTCCGACCCAAAGAGTCGACGAAAAGGCATCAGTTTCCCTGGGTTGCAGCTTCCTCAGCCTTCTTCCTCTGGCCCTCCTATCCCAGCCCTTTTCTAAGCGTTAAACCCGAAGCTCAACTTTTACATTTGGAGGATGGGGTCTTCTTTTCCTCTGCTTCTCAGACCCTCTGCCAGCTCCTCCACAGGCCCAATTTCAACTCCACCCCCACCCCCCCTTTGCTGCTTGAGTGCTGTGGGATCCTCTGGTGCCTTGAAGAATCAGTTGCAGCATTTTGCTCAATTGTTGGATGGTGCAGCCAAAGCCTTGCGAATGTCTACAAATATATGAATTTCCTGCAACACTTTACAGCGGATGGCAGCATAGTGGCTGTTATTTCCTCCTCTGCTAAATAGACATCTATTATTGTCAATTAAAGATGCTATTTTAAGCTAAAGACACAGTCTGCTGCGAGACGGAAGAAAAACGGGGAGAATTAAATGGGATTACTGGGGAGTTTTCTAACATGCTCAGCGTTCCTCCTGTAGCTCCCGAACATGGTCTGTTCTTCTGGGAGGCTTTCAGCAAGGCTATTATTCGTTTAGTTATTTCTCTTTTCCTTGATTTCTAGGCCTCATCCACATGGTTAACCATCAGCAAGATCGCCTATCAAAAGTCTCCTCCCTCAAAGTCATAGAGAATTACCCACCTGTCAATTAAACCTAATGCAGTATCAAAATTGTACAAAAAAGAAAAGACACAAAAGCAGGTGTCTTCCAAATTCCAAGCCTACCATTACAACCTGCCCTCCTTCTGTGTAAAGAGTTTCCCCTGAATGTTGAGCAGTGATGGCAAATGCTGGCTTTACAGTCCCACCAAGTGTACACACAGGATCTGGAATTCTTCCTCCAGGGCTTGAACTGGGGAGAAAGTGGCCCTTCAGATAACCTGCTCTGGATCCAGGCAAGACCTTAAAGGGGGCCACAAATCTCACCTGGAAGCCAACTGCCATCCCACGCAGCTCTGGGAGCAGTGGGGCCACTTGAGTGTCTCAGGATGCAGCCGCCACACGGTTGGCTGCCACGTTTTGCACCAGCTGAAGCTTCTGAATGCTTCCCAAGGTCGGAACGCTTTGCCCACAGAGGTGGCCAGGCACACAAACGTGAAGGGGGTCCAAGAGAGAGGCAGGGAGACAGAAGGCAGAGCTGGCCCAGCTTTGGTCCTCCCTCCCTCCCTCCCTCCAGGGATACTAGAGCAGGGGTCTCCAACCTTGGCAGCTTTGCTGGCTGGGGAATTCGGAGAGTTGAAGTCCACCAGGCTTAAAGTTACCAAGGTTGGAGATCCCTGTACTAGAGAGCCCGGGGCACCCCACGCCGCTGAGGCGCCGGTCCCGGAGACTTCTCCGCTCGTCCCTCGCTTAGCCCAAGTCCGCCTGTCCAGGCTGCAGGGAGGCGGCGAGGACCCAGCGCCGGCGCGAGGGCGGCTCTCCCGCGGGGGCAGCGTGGCCCGGCTGCCCGGCAACCGAGCGGCAGCAGCGGCGGCGACATGGCGACCAGGGCAGCGGCGGCGCCGGAGGCGACCAGGGGGAGCGGCCAGTCAGTGCTGCCGGTACGGGCCCCGCTTCCCGGGCAGCCTCCGGGTCAGGGGACGGCGCCGCAGGGCCAGGGCGCTTGGAGGCAGCCGTTCTCCTCGCCCGGGACGGTTCCAAAACGCCGCGCTGGGATGGGGGGGTGGGGCCTGGCGGGGTCGCCGTTTGGTCCCAGAGTGGAGTTTGGGTTGCTTGCCGTTCAGGACCTTCGCGGGGGACAGAGGCGCTTCTCACTCAAATCTCTCGAAGGGCGAGGAGAAGGGGAGGAGGAGGCGGAGGAAGGGCCGCATTTTCCACTTGGGGGTGAGGGGAGAAGAAATGTCCTGGCTGAAGAAGAAAGCAAAGAAGCAGCAGCTGCACACGGGATCCGGTTCTGGTTGGACTAGAGCAGCCTTGGAGAAAGGCCGTGTGGCAGCCACAGGCTCCTGCGAGGCGGGCATTGTGGCTGTGGCCTAGAAAGGCCCCCCTCCCTTGGCCCCCTCCCACTTCATGTATTCTGGGGCATCTTTGAGGACAGCTGGTCTTCCTCTGGCTGCCCCGGGCCTTGGCCAATTGGGCTTGTGCACAGATTTGTGTGGGTGAGGATGGATGGATGGGTGGATGAATGGATGGATGGATGGATGGATAATTAATAAATAATTTTATAAATAAATAATAATTAGTTAATAATTATAATTATAAATAATTATAAATAAATAAATAATTATTAATTATAATACATACATACATACATACTTGCTGCAAAACCATATCCCTGTTTTGATTTTGATATGTTGAGAGAAATGGATAGAATTTTCCTAAAAGTTGCCAAAACTGGTGCCAAAACTACAATAACAGAGCGCTTGCTTTTTTGTAATTTGAGCCCTTTTTTATAATTTCTCACTTTCCATCCCCGTTTGCTGATTGCAGGAGGAACAACAGCTGTTGCCAAAGGTCTGGCCAAGGCCTGCAGGGTGTGTTTGAAATTTGCTCAAGGGCCAGTGGTGACCTAGCAAAAATAAGAATTTCTGCTTTGCTGCGTTGAATTGTCTTTTTTAAAAATTCATTTGCAAATGGAAGGCCAATTATTCTTCTCTTATCTAGTCTGTTCCTGCTCCTATTGTAAATCAGCTAAATTGGTGTTGACAGTTGCCATTGTTTTTCTTTATGCACTAATTTTTTTTAAAAAAATCCTTGAGATTGAATGTACTGGATGCTATTGTATTGTAATTCATTGTTTTGCTGTAGGATGAAGACAAATTTAATAAAGATGAAGAAGCAATGGCTTGGAGATTTCTATCGTTTGCTGAGGTTAGCATTATGTTGGAACAAGATGTCGCGGGAGTAGAGAAGTAAGTCTGATGGGACATCGATGATCTTGCCCTTGCCATCATCTGTCGAGGCAGCAGCCAGTTGGTTTGCGGATGGAGTGTATCTGTGTGTGAGGGGAACCCCGTGGCTTGGGCTCCTGTGATGTGTATCTTCTTCCCTGTTAAAGAGTGACAGAGTTTCTGTGGGTGGTTGCAGTGTCATTCTTCACTCCTGGTCCAGGGACAAAGTCACATTCCTCAACATGCCACCGACGGTGGCCCTCCCCGTGCAATTGTAGACATTGACTCTGCCTAGTTGTGGTATTAAAATATTTTCAAAAATTTCAGGTTTTTGTTTGTACGAAAATCCATGTGGGGAAATCTGGTCCTCCAGAACAGGGGTCTCCAACCATGGCAACTTTAAGACTTGTCTTAAAGTTGCCATAGTTGGAGACCCCTGCTCCAGAAGCAGCTTAAACTTAAATGGTTCCATTTCTGGCACTGGTTTTGATCCGAAGTTTGGAGACCAATTTCCGCTCATTCCTGGGTTTGCAAAGTAAAATGGCACAATTTCACAGACAGGTGTGTTTTTGTGTTCTGATGTTCCGGTATTTTTCAACTACAGGAGTTTGGAAGAGTTTCTGAATCTGACGCATCGACTGACATCTTTGAAAGAAGCTGCATTACTGGATTATTATGTCTCTGGATTCTGGTGGGCCAAAGGATTAGAATTTTCATCTGTGCAGGTTGGGGGGTTCCTGACTCTCCTCAATTTGCTGCTGGATAATTTGGAGAGTAAGTTCAGCCGCATCTTACGAATGTACCCATTCTCCATTGGATTACTGTATATAAGAATATTAGAATATAGAATAACAGAGTTGGAAGAGTCCTTGGAGGTCTTCTAGTCCAATCCCCTGCTCAGGCAGGAAACCCTACACCACTTCAGACAAATGGTTATCTGACATCTTCTTAAAAACTTCCAGTGTTGGAGCATTCACAACTTCTGGAGGCAAGTTGTTCCACTGATTAATTGTTCTCACTGTCAGGAAATTTCTCCTTAGTTCTGGGTTGCTTCTCTCCTTGAATAGTTTCCACCCATTGCTTCTTGTCCTGCCTTCAGGTGCTTTGGAGAATAGCTTGACCCCCTGTTCTTTGTGGCAACCCCTGAGATATTGGAACACTGCTATCATGTCACCCCAGTCCTTCTTTTCATTAAACTAGACATACCCAGTTCCAGCAACCATTTTATATATGTTTTAGCCTCCAGTCCCCTAATAATCTTTGTTGCTCTTCTCTGCACTTTCAATTAGGGGCAGAGTTATTTGGGAATGTCCCTGGCCCCCCAAAATTGTGATTTTACTCTGAATTCACTGGCTGCTCTTATTGAAAGGACAATATGTTTATTTATTCCTGGTATTTGTATACCGTTCTCTATGCCAAGACATTCCAAAGCTGTTTATGGCAACAAATCCTAGAAATAGATTGTGGTTCTTGGGCCCTATTTTCCCTGTGATGGGTGGGTGTGGTGGAAGTTCCCACCCCGACTCCTCTTTTTGTAGTTGTAACAATGGGAGTGGTCTACAACTGGAAGTGGGGAGTTTAAATAGGAGCCTTTTGAATCCTTAGAAGTTGCTCGCATCTATGCCAAATAATGACTTAACATCTGAACCTGGCTACAAATATGGTTTGATTAGAGCTGGCATTCCAGCACACTGACCCAATTAACATGGAATTGCAAACCACAGTTAGTGCTGGCCTTAATTTGCTCTGGTGTCTTAAATTATCTTGCCACAAAAATTCCAGAAGAAGAGAGATGGATCTAACCAGGTTTCTATTGAGATATTTCACAGCTCAAACAGCCACAGGTTCTTATGGGAGGTAAGTTCAGCCCTTGGAGCCATGCAGCTTCTGAAGCCATGGAGCGCCCTTCCTGGAGCCCCTCGCCTGCCCAGGAGAGCAATACCTGCCCATCAGCAAGCACCCTGTTTGCACTCAGGCTTGGCAAATGCCAGGCGTGTTGATTTCTCTCCTGGGATTCGAGCAAAAACAAAGCTAGAATTGCATGACAGGAATCAGCCATCCTTTTGACAAAGGCGGCTTGGCATCACTTTATAGGGAAAATCAATATTTCTCCTAGAAGAAAGAGTTATCTAGCTTATGAAGAAATTTGTGACAAGGGATTCTGGCGCTTGAACTGAAAACTCTCTAGCATTTTAGGTTTTATCTGGAGTGTTTATCGCTTGCAAAAAAGCCCATCTGGAACTATGGGTGGAAAATCAAAATCACTCTGGTTCTTGTTTTCCAAAAAGGGTTATATTACAGTCTATATTAGCTATATTTTAAAAGTGACATTTGTATAACTTTGTTAATATATGAATCTCAGCCTTATCTGTAATGTAATGGAAAGTGTCAGAGCATCTGCAACAGAGCAAGAAGGGAAAGGGTGTTGTGGCTGTATCATGTTTCATCTTCCAGTGTATCTGACAAACCAGGAGGGATTAAAACATCTTTCAGTGGATGCTGAACGCTTAAGATTAAAAGAAGATCATTGTGTGCCCATTAGAGTAAAGAACTTGGAGCATCTCTGGTTGTGCACATCTGCTTTATATCCTGAGAACTTACTTTAAAATTGATTTACTAAAACATTATCTTACATCGCCATTGTATATATCCATTTAAACTGAATGAACAAATCCAAGCAATTAAAGATTGGCTTCTCAACTCTTGGCTGAGGTCAGACTGCTACGTTAGATCTAACATCTCCTGGCCTACTTGGAGATGGGCCAGGGCAGGCCAGCCCCCTTCACCCCACAGCCCACACAGAGGATAACTGGTCTTTCCGATGGACAGAAGGGCCCCTTTCAGGTCCTTTGCTATCAAAGCCTCCCTGACTGACCCTCCACTGGGCCAGCACCAGTGGTGGATTGCTCTCGGTTTGCCCCGATTTTGGCGAACAGGTAGTGGTGGCAGTGGGCAGCTCCGCCCACTCACCCAGATGTCATGAAAAACGCTCTGTGCATGCGCAGAAGTGCCACGCGCCCACACGCTACCAATAGCAAACTGGTAGCACCAGGATTTGAAACCCACTACTGGCCAGCAGAGCAGATTGACTATCTTGAGAACATTTGGCATCCAGAGCATCTCACCTATGGAGATACCAAGAAATGAGAAATTCTATGAAACCTGGAAGGAGGTCCAATCAAAGATTAAATTTCCTTGGTGTAGACTTGTCCACATCATAGAACCTTAGGGTTGGAAGAGGTCTTGAAAGTTCTCCAGTCCATCCCGCTCCCTAGTGCAGGGACACTCAGATCAACCCAGACAAATGGTGGTTCAATATTTTCTTGGAAACTGTTTTGAGTCCAGTAATATTTTGACTTCTAAGGGCCTACATGGTTTCAGCAGAACTCTTGTGCTGAGCCCACCACCACAATCTTCACCAGTGAGGAACTGCAGAGCTTAAATCTTGAGTCCCCGTCCACTAACTCAGTTCAGAGTTAGCGGGCAGGCAGTTAGTTCAGAGGCAGGGCAATTCATAGACCTCCTGACCAGCACAGCCTCTCCAGTCTGCTGAAAATAGGTCACCCCTGGTTCCAGCTCTGCCAAGGTGTGCTCCTACTTTTCCCAGGAGCTGATTCACCCCTTGGAGCCTCAGTCAAGGAAAACACATGGGGGGTAACCATAGGGATGTCCCAGAATGCTTTGGGAGCATTTCCCTGATAAGCCATACCCTTCTCTGTCACTCTATGTTTGTGTTATGTGTGCAAAGGCTTTTCTTCAATGTGCGTGTTAGTTTTCACATGATCCAGAGTATGGAAGCTAATGGCCGTGTGGAGGCATCTCTACGGAGTGAGTTGCTAGAGAAATCTGCGCATTGCAGCCACATAGAACCACAGGTGGTGGGATTCAAATTTTTTTACTACCGGTTCTGTGGGCATGGTTTGGTGGGTGTGGCATGGTTTGGTGGGCATGGCTTGGTGGGTGTGGCAGGGGAAGGTTACTGCAAAATCCCCATTTCCTCCTGATCAGCTGGGACTCGGGAGGCAGAGAATAGATGGGGGCGGGGCCAATCAGAGGTGGTATTTACTGGTTCTCCGAACTACTCAAAATTTCCGCTACCGGTTCTCCAGAACTGGTCAGAACCTGCTGAAAGCCACCTGTGGTGTTCACTCTCCTTCCCTTGGCATTGCAGCCTATCACATGACCCTGGAAGAGAACATCCAGGAACTTGCGAGCACCATGGCTGGCATCGGCCTGAGCAATTCAGAGATAAGCGGCGGGTTTGAGTTCTTCACCGTAGATCAAGCCAAAGCCATCATCAATTACGTGAAGAACAGGTAGGTCTTCCTCATCCTTCAGCACTGCTAGGAGGAGGTGGCCGTTCAGTGCTTGTTGGGCATTGGGAAGTTGGTGAGGGGTCCCTTGTGTTGCTTTCATGAATGAATCAGGTTTGGGTTTTGACTGTTGGTGGTACTTTGAACCCCCCAGTAATTACACTAGCAAAAAAAAAAAAGATTATTAGTTGCTAAGTTGATGGCACTAATACTCGTAATATAAAACTAGACAGCCTTCACTGGGTAATGGATTAATTAGTCAATTAATCATTAGGGTTTTAATAAATTGAGTAAGTGATTAAATGTTTGCATGTCTTACCCTAACATTTCTCATGCAAACATGACATCTTATAGCAAGATATTTTGAAGGAGCACATTTGGGTTTATACTGCGAAACTAATGCCTTTAATTTACCTGGAGAAGGAAGAAAGCCCCTTTTGTTTCTCCTCCTCGTGGGGGGAGGGGGGATCAGCTAGCTCAGGGGTCTCCAACCTTGGCAACTTTAAGCCTTGGCAGACTTCAACTCCCAGAATTCCCCAGCCATCTTTGGGAGTTGGCTTTGGGAGTTGAATTTGAGAATTCTGGGAGTTGAAGTCCACCAAGGCTTAAAGTTGCCAAGGTTGGAGACCCCTGAGCTAGATGGCCCAAGTTGGATGCTTCCTGGAAGACTCCAACAGAAGGCCCTTCCCTGCCCTTTGCCTTTGATACATGGAAATGTTTATTGGCTTTGAAATAGTAGAAGAAGCCTGGATCTGTGGAATTTTCAACTAATTTTCAGAGCAGAAGCCAATTTCAGAAAATGAAATGAAGAAGAACCTGCTTCCCAACCTCTGGGAGCTTTGAAAATGGAGCTTGCCTGGGTCCTTCCACTCTTAGCACAGGTCTTTGGTAGAAGAAATAGCTAGATTCCTCGACAGAAATATTTCTTGATCTGTTTCCAGTGATGGAGTTGGTGGGTTTCCCCCCCCAAGAATATTCACAATTTCTTCCTCCCTCTAAACTTTGGTGGAGATTTTTTATTTTATTTTTTTCGCAAGGAGAAAAGAGAGAAATGCCCAGTTTCCAGGGCAGGTGATTGGTAACTGTCCCCCTCCCCTCCCACCCAGTTCCCTTTGTATTACCAACCCCAACATTGGCCTCTTTGATGACATTTTCCTACAGAAAACAGTCAAAGGAGGAATGTCCGCCTGCATTAATCTCTTTCAGATGCTTACATGTCTGTGATGAAAAAGCCTGCCTTGTTGTTTTGTTCACATCTGTAATCCTTTGTCATGTTATGCCAAAACTCTCTCCCTCAATAGCAGCCAGAATGCATGTCAAGTGCATTCTGTGTCTGATACAAAAAAGGAAAATCTGTTCAGACCAGGAGAAACCCAGGTGTTGCCCAAGCCACCTCATTTCTTAGCTGGGTGATGAGCCTGGGTTCAGAGGGAAGAAGGGCAGTCATCAGTTGGCAGACACATTCTTCTCCCCTCCGCCCCCACCCCCACCCCGGGCAGAAAGGCCAGATCCCAAGGCCATCCTGAAGGGATCAACCCAGATTCACCATGGTCAGCAAAACCTGACTGACAAAGGAAGGTCAAGTTACTTTGCAAATGACCCTCCCTTCCAGAGTAGGTGGCTCAGCAGCTAAGACATTGAGCTTGTTGATCAGAGAGGTTGGCAGTTTGGCGGTTTGAATCCCTAGTATAGGTCACCTGCGTGAACAGGGGGTTGGACTAGATGACCTCCAAGGTTCCTTCCAACTCTGTTACTGTTAGAGTTCTCATAGTACTTCTGTGACCTTCTTCCTTTCCTCCAAGGTGATGGGACTTCTTGCTTTCCACCTTCACAACAGCTTTGTGAAGCAGATCACAGAAATCACAGCTATACAATTTTGCTGCAAACTTAGTTCTGCATTTAGTGGGAATTATTACCTCACTGCAGGATTTTATAATAGTGAACAAGAGAGAGAAACAGGGTTTGGGGTTATGAAATTTAGCTAGAGCAGGTATCAACAACCTGCGGCTCCAGAACCACATGCAGCTCTGGGCCCTCTGCTGTGGCTCCATGTCAAGTGATCCCACCACTGGCTGGCCCAGCCCCTCTCCCTCCCCTCCCAGTCATTCCTTGCCTGGCCTGAGAAGGTAAGGGCGACGGTGGGGGATGGAGAAGCAGCCAGGGGAGAGTCAGAGAGACGGAGAGAGTGGGAGAGAGACAGAGGGAGGGAGGGAGGGAGGGAGAGAGAGATGTCAAAAGGGTTTTGTGATAACTGGTGTTTTTTAACAACCAGTTTTCTGTCTTAATGACTGGCTGGGTAGGCGTGGCTAGGGGGGTCATGTGACTGGTTGAAGTGAGTAACATCGAGTTGGCCATGCCCACCCAGGTTTTGTGGCTCCCGGTGTTTTCTTTTCTGTGGGAAATGGGTCCAAATGGCTCTTTGAGTGTTTAAGGTTGCAGACCCCTGAGCTAGAGCTTTAGGGTCTTGGGCTGTGTGGTTAAAGAACCCCTTTTTAGAAGCAACATGAACCCTGTATGCTGTCAGGGTTCCAAGGAACACCCCCGATGAATGTGGCAGTTAGGAGGCAAAAAGGAAAACTGTCTTCCAAAACTGACATGTGCTCCTAAAAAAATATTGTCCACTTTCTTGTCTTTCAGTTTATTCCAACATTATACACTGTATGAATATCTTTTCCACAGTCCCAGGGAAGAAGTTGTGATTGGAGATGAGGTAAGTAATTCATAGGACTGGAAATGATTAAGTGGGACGTTTTAATGCATATTCTCTGGCATCTGTTTTCTATAGCTCAAAGCAACTTTATGTCAAAAATGCTCAAGGGTTAAAAGCATAGAATAGCGGATAAAAGAATAAAAGGAAATATAGTAATGCCTGTCTCCTTTGGAATTTGAAATTAACAACAATAAATGGTGCCATTGTTGCTTTGGCTGATGGCTGTAGTGTTAAGAATGTATTTGCTGACAATGTTTGTGAGAGCAACACCCCCCTGTTGCTAGGCCTTGCTACTGTAGCTAAGGAGGAATGGGGCCAAGCAGTGCTCTTTGCCTTGACTGGGGGCCCCAACCCAAGGGACAAGGAAGCGGGTGCTCAGAGCAGTGGGTTGTGCATTGCTGGGGCAGTGCAGGCGGGGGAGACACACTGATGGCCATGCCAAAAAGCCATTCCTCTAGAAGGGAGCTTCCTGCTGAGGACTTCCTAGCATGAAGGGTCCTTGGTGCTCTCTGAGCTTGGTGGTGATTGTTTTTTGCAGACGTTTCATTACCCAACTAGTTAACATAATCAGAGCTTCCCACAAGGAGAATGCAGCAGGCGTTTTGCAAACCATCGCTGAACTTCTGCTTCTCTCCAACCATCTGCTCTTTACTGAGTTTTTCATGTAGGATCTGATGTTTTATTTTGACCTTTGTATAGGGTGACCAGACATCCCGCTTTTGGCGGGACAGTCCCGATTTTCAACGATTTGTCCCGCTGCATTTTTAAAAAGTCCCGATTTTTGGAAGGAATGCAGGACAAGCTAGGGAACGGCGGGAGAACGGGGTTTGCTTACCCCGCCCACTCCCAATCTATTGCTGCCTCCTGAGTCCCAGCTGATGGCTAGAGGGAAAAAACCCTGTTTAAATTCTTGCCGTGGGGCTTCAAAGGCCCGCCCTACAGCTGATCAGTGTTAAAAAAAACATAGGCGGCCCTTTGAAGCCCCGCAGCAAGAATTTAAACAGTTTTTTTCCCTCTAGTTTTTTTTTCTCTTTGTGCAATTTAAACTGAAAATGAAACCGAAACTAAGCAGGGTGTTGCCTTTGCTGTTTGCTAGCAACGTTGGAAAGGCAGATTTCTTTTTCCTCATCAAAAAAGGTAGGTGCAAACAATGGGAAATTTATGGCAAATGGCAAAAGAGGAGAGTTCAAGATTTTAAAACACAAAAGAAAAAAAAGTTCTATTTAACTAGGGAATTGTAATAATTGAGATACTATTAATTGTATATTGTGTTGAAAGCAGAAATGGTTAAGTTGTGGTTGGAAGAATATGTGGGGGAAATTATTTGGTTTATTATTATTGGTAAATATAATTAATTGATTTGTAAGAAATTGGATTGCATGGAAATAATTGGAGTATTCATATTCATATTGATTAATATACAAAAAAGATAGTTATGTAACTAATTGATTTATATTAAAATGTTGAATTTGTATTAACCAACTGTAATATTACATAATTAAGCAATGTAAGGATGGATATAAAAATAGATGACAATGGGAAGGGGTATAATATAGAATAGAAGGGAAAAATAGATTAAGATTAGAGATAAGGATGAAGGGTAATATTGGTTTTTTAAAAAATAGAGGAGGAATAAATATGGCAAAAAGGAAATATAGAAATTGCAAATTTAAATGAAATGACTAAACACTGTTTAAATTTGTGAACTGGCCAAATACTTTGTTCAAAGAAAATACATTGTATGTTTGTATGTGTGTTTCTAATTATTGCTATTTATTCATATTTGTTCTCTTTTATTCTTTAAAGTTTAACAATTCATTCTTTATCTTAATATCTTTATATTTGTTTGGGGTTGGTTTTCTTCCCTTTCATCTTTTTTATTGTACAGCAATCTTTCTCCTCAAACCTACCACCTCTCTCTTTTCTTTCCTTCTTACTTTCTCTTTCCCCCCTCTTCTTCTCCTTCCTACTTCCTCTTCCTTTCTTCTTCTCCTCCTCTCTTCCTCCCTCTCTTAACCTCACTCCTACTCTAATTTCCCTTCCTTCATCCCTCTCTATTGCTGTATCCTTTTATGCACATGGACTACTCAGAGGGCTGAAAAAGTTATTTTTTACTGGTCCTCGCACTTGTGACCAGTCCTTAAACTTACGACTGTCCTCACATTTTACATTTTTGCCCTATCTTGTCACCACGGTGAAGAGAAGCAGTTGTGAAATGAGTGACACCGTTTTTAAGAATGCTACAATGTGCATAAATGATGACCAGTCATAAGTGCGAAGACTGGTCAAAAGTGCGAGGACCTGTCAGAAATGACTTTTTTCAGCCCTCTGGGTAGTCCTTTTGTGCACATGGACTACTCAGAGGGCTGAAAAAGTTATTTTTGACTGGTCCTCGCACTTTTGACCAGTCCTCGAACTTACGACTGTTCTCACATTTTACATTTTTTGCCCTATCTTATCACCATGGTGAAGAGAAGCAGCTGTGAAATGAGTGACATGGTTGTTAAGAATGCTGCACGGGCATAAATGTGAGGATGGTTATAAGTGTGAGGACCAGTCAAAAGTGCGAGGACCTGTCAGAAATGACTTTTTTCAGCCCTCTGAGTAGTCCCTATACACATAGCCATGGCCACCCGGTCACATGACCAGCTAGCCACGCCCACCCAGTCACATGACCTCCAAGCCATGCCCACAAAATAAGCCACACCCACAGGTGTCCCTCTTTACCAATGTTAAAATCTGGTCACCTTACCTTTGTAGGATCTTTGTAGATCTTTGTATGCATTAGCCCAGTGGATTGTTGACTTGGGCTGGGATTCTAACCATAATATAGTTCTTATTTCTGTGCAATTATACACAAAAATTGTGCTGCATTACAACAATATAACAGAAATGCTTTTAACTCAGCTGTGTGAAACTTTGCAATCAGTGATCAACTGATTTAATTTATCATTTTTACGGGGTTGCAGTTTATGTATTCGGGGAGCTGAAGTGGAATTCACGAATTCAGCAGAATTGAATACAGAAAAATATCACACCCAGGAATGACTCTTCCCCTCACTTAGTCAATAGCTGCATAGAAGCTTTTGTGATTATCAGCCATGTTGGCAGGGGGAGGGGGTCCTAATCTATTTTAGTGATGGTGATGTATTATTGTCTGCCTTTTATAGAGTGGGGGGGCAGTGGTGGGATTCAGCCAGTTTGCACCACTTCAGGAGAACCGGTTGTTAACTTTCAGAGCAGTTTGGCAAACTGGAAGTTGGAAGTAATCATTAGGGCAGAGAACCGGTTGTTAAATTACTTGAATCCCACCACGGGGGGGGGGGGAGACACTTAGAAATGCGATTTTGAGGGTGATGCGGTCCCACAGTTCTTTGAGGAAACAAGGGAAAAGTGTTTGGACCGATTCTTGCTTTGAAACAAGTCTTAATAACATGGCATGGTTGGCAAATGTAGTTTTATCCCTCTGGGCTTCAATCAGCATGATGGAATAATCTGTATTTTATGACCCAGTTGACTGGATGTGTGTTCGGTGACCCAGCTGTGAGACCCCTGGTTCAGCCCCTGCTGGAGGAATTTATAGGCCTCTCAAAGCTTCCCAGAGCATTATACTCTGGATTTGGACATGGTGTAGATTCTGCTCCACCTCTCTCCTCTCTCTCTCTCCCTCCCCATCACACGCACATGTGTGCACGTGCACACACATACAAAAGTGTATTATTAAAAGTGCTCTGCCATAAAATTTATGGTCATCCAATATCATCTGCTGGAGTTCAGTTTGCAAAACAGAAACTATTTACATTAACTTAATGCTCTCCTCGGTGTTCACATACTTGGGCTGCTTCCAAATTGGTCTTCGTTTCCTTTGGACAGACGACTCATTTGTGATAGGGGGGAAAGGGGGCTTTTTCCCCTCTCTTCTTGGCAGCACCGAGGGGGCAGAATTGTTAAAGGAAAAGCTCATTTTAAAATTATGGAATTTGGTTTCATGTGAGAATTTTGCTGCTGGTATCAGCACCACCACCGAGCATTCCTTTCCTTCCTTTCTGGCTTGTGCACAATTTTAATTTAGTTTTTCAAATGTCTGTTACCCAAGTCGCACTTTGCTGAATTAAATAATCTCATTTTTAGAGCCAATTTTTAGAGTTTGGTTCTTTTTGGTTTTCTTTCTTTTTCCTCTTTGGAGAAACATAATAAAAAGTAACATAACCTACAAACAGAAATATAATTGTTGAATTCTTTTTTCCAATATCTTACGAATGCTAATTCAAGCAATATGGTTTCAATTAACAGTGTTAAAAGTTCACCTATAGTTTAACATTAAAGAAAAATGAAATAAGAGAGAAACATGCTTGGGATTTTGGTCCTTAGGCAAAACATCTCCAGAAAACTTGACAGGATTGTTCAAAAGCCCTTTTCTTGAACCCTCTGTTGAAAAAAGAATTATTCAGATGTTGATAAACAGTCAAGTTTCTCTTTTCTTGTGTCATAATTATTTGAGCTCACTTTGATCATGACACCATGATAAATACCAAACATTGAGGATGTAACCCAGAAAAAAAGGTTGTTTTTCTGCATCAATTGCTATCCTCGCTGTGATCCATAAAAAGAAGGGAACTAGCCAACCCAGGTCATCAGTAGTTCACACAGAGGTGCAACAGACAACCTCTCCCAAAGGCAGATGAATTTGCTTCATCAGATCTAACAGTTTTAAGCACTAGTGGCTGGCCAAAAAGGCAGGTCTGGCCAGCAAGGAGACAAAGCTGAGGGGATCCTGGGGCTGTAGGCCTGAGAGCCTTGTGAATGCTTGGCTGGAAGAGCGACTGAAGCAGCCATGATTGGAGGGAAGCTGAAGGAGATATCAAGAATCTGGTCGAGTCGTTCTGGCCCCTGAGTCCAAAAAAATCATTCAAATGCTGCTCTTCTTCCTGAAGACGAAATACAATGTAAAAACACATATTTCCAAGTTACTTTATGGTGCCCCTGAGTAGCCCAGTCTCTGAGATGAAACAAAATAAGACGAAGAATTAAAACAGGAAAAACTCTGCATCACAGCAGAGTGAAGAAAACAAAATTTGACACCCATCTTGGCATTACACAAAGCAACAGAGGTGAACAATCAAATGGGAAGGACAAGAGGAGGAAAAAATGAAATAATCTACCGTATTCATGGACTTCTGAGCACAACAAAATACCTACAAATTTTTGATCACTGATCTAGAGCCAGATGTTCTAGAAAGTGAAGGTTCCTAGGAAATATTGCTGAAAACATCACTACAAGAGTTGACAAAGTAATAATTGTACTAGTTAGAACGTTGCCGTAGCCGATGCATTTCAAGTGGTAAATGAAGTTCATAAGCCAATCTTTATAAACAGTGGCTAACAGACTGCAAGAGCCCAATTTGTATTGATTGGCTTGTAAGTATCAAAGCACCCTGCTAAAGGAGGCTCCAGCTGCAACCGTTGCTCCTATCAGACCTGCTAGAAGGGTGGGGGATTCTGCAGCGCAGGCAGTGGTGGGATTCTAATAATTTAACAGCCGGTTCTCTGCCCTAATGATTTCTTCTAACAACCAGTTCACCAAGCTGCTCAGAAAGTTAACAGCCGGTTCTCCCAAAATGGTGCGAACTGGCTGAATCCCACCACTGAGCGCAGGCATGGCCAGTCCACGGATGGAGAACCTACCAGATGGGCAAGCTGGACTTGGAGCTCAGAGGAGCTTCACCCATGGTCCCTCTGGCAGAAAATGGGAGAGGCAAGATTGCGCCCCAAAAACAGCTGGTTCTCCTTTATTGATTACACAAGACCTTTGGCTACAACGAAGTGTGCATCACTCTTAAAAGCAGGGACTTTTAATGGGCCACTCATCTCTCTCTTGAAGAATTTGTGGGATGACCAGGAAGGAAGAGTTTACAGAAAAAATGAAGAAAACAAAATAGTTCAAAACTGGGAAAGGAATGATCCAAGGTCATACTCTGACCCTTTATTTGCTTGCTCCTTTTTTTCCAGAATATATTGAGAAATGCTGGGTTGGAAGACTATGCTGGGCTTCAGTTTTGGGCCTTCCCTTCGCTTCTGGGATCTTGGGCTGCTCCAGTTGTGAAGACAGCTGGTTCTTTAGGGCTGGAAGTCCCACCTTGCCAACATCATCCCCTTCTGATGCCCCCAGAGTTTAGGGCTCCCCTAACAAAATTGCATTGTGTGTGAGACAATGCAAACATCAGCTAGGTGATATTGTGTTAGTGCAGACCATTTGCAACCTGCTGAATACCTTACCTGCAAGAACATGCATTAAATTTCAAGGGAGGGAGCTTGCTAAATAGAGGGGTGCTGCTGCTTGTGGGTATTCATTTTATAATTGTTATTAAAGGTTTTCATATACTATAAGTTAAGCATGAAATTTTATAGAGTGACATTAAAAAAGAAAAATAAGAAAGAAGTAGAAAAGGCTGAAGAAAAGAAAAGAAAAGAAAAAAGATCTTTACAACAGTTACCAACAAATTCATGATCTTTCCTTCCACTTTAAAGTTGTAACATGTCCCCATAGTCAACCCTTTTAAATCAACAAATCCATAAATCAATTCATTTTTCCCATCCTCAGCAAAAAATGCTCCATAGGAGATTTCCATGGTTGTGTGAAATTGCACTTCACCACTGTGGGTGATTCGCTTGATGACCTTAAATGGAACTGACCTCATAAGTGCGACCCAGTCATCTGATGTATCACTTAACAATGAAGTTGCCAATCCAAAATGCAGTCATTAAGTGAGGGCTTCAGTCAACTGAAATTATTCTAGCAGCAATTAGAGTACCCAATGTGAAAATACCTATCAAATACCTTTTAGACATATAGATCGCCGAAGCTTTATCAAAGTATGGCTTTTTTATATTTCAGTAAAAGATCTATAGCAACATATATGATATGAACACTAACAGTTAAGTGGAACCCTTGAAAGAAATGCTTCTTCAGAGTTAAATATTTGTGGTTTGCTAATCCTGGGTGGTTTTTGACTGGCTGGATTATCAAAACATAAGTCAATGGGAATGCTTAGGAATGTGAGGAGGAGGAAGATCGACATGCAGTTCTCATTAAGTATGTTTTGACTTTTAGAGCAGCAAATCTCTCCTCTCTTCTCTAATTAAGGAAATTCATGGGAGTCACGGAAGGCCAGCAGTACAGAATTCAGCCTGATGCTCTTTTGTCTGAAACTGGCCTATTTATTTATTTGTTTGTTTGTTTGTCAAATATGTAGAAGATAACAAATATAGGTATGAACATAAACATAAACAAAGGAAGTAAATACAAATAAATGGGGACAGTAGGACAGGGACGGTAGGCCCGCTGGTGCACTTATGCACACCCACTTTACGGACCTCTTAGGAATGGGGTGAGGTCCATGGTAGACAGTTTAAGGTTAAAGCTGTGAGGGTTTGAGGATGTAACAATGGAGTCGGGTAGAGTATTCCAGGTGTTGATCACTCTGTTGCTGAAGTCGTATTTCCTGCAGTCGAGTTTGGAGCGGTTTACCTTGAGTTTGTATCGATTGTTTGCCCGTATATTATTGTGGTTAAAGCTGAAGAAGTCATTGACAGGCAAGACATTGTAGCAAACAATTTTGTGTACTACGCTTAGATCGGACTGCAGGCAGCACAGTTCCAGATTATCCAAGCCCAAAATTTCTGTGCTGGGAAAAGTGGGGTTTTTTGGGGGGGGGGGGTAGAGGAGTTTGAAACTTCCCTGTTCATCCTCAGATTAGAAAGAGACTTCCTGATGTCACATAATACTGAATTTAGAAGACCATGAGACGAATTTGATAGACTATGAAGAAGATGGACCCATGAGGACTGCAGACTGTCTTCTTCAGGAAGGCAAA
Organism: Ptyas mucosa; assembly: GCA_012654045.1. Classification (NCBI taxonomy): domain Eukaryota; kingdom Metazoa; phylum Chordata; class Lepidosauria; order Squamata; family Colubridae; genus Ptyas; species Ptyas mucosa. The sequence continues at coordinate 23,627,585 of WNWU01000021.1, forward strand.
GGTGTCTTCTCTTTGACACAAAGCTGAAGCACTTGGTCACTTGTTGATATTCTCTTTGTAATGTTCTTAGGTTGTTTCTCTGTATGGATTATTTATGGTGCCCTTTGTCAAGTCCATTCCTGGCTGTGATGCCTCCTGGCTTGAGGGCATCTTAACTCATTGTCTTTCATTGTTCCAAGAGTAAAGGCTTGCTGGCAGAGTTTTTGGATCTCCTTGCAAAGAGAGGGAGGACTAAATTAACCCATCCTAATCCCTCTTCAGAGAGAGCATTTCACAGGATTATTCTTCCACCTGCATCTGTTATTAGAGAACTGTAGAGGTGTGAGTTTCCTCCTTGGGTTTTTTAAAATTAAATATTCAGAAAACTAGAAAATAATGTGCAGAGGCTACTTTGTTCTGCAAAAATTGCCTTAACCGGAGGACCCTTGAGTGCCCTCTTGTGGGGGTCTCAAAAAGTTCTGTATGGTGTCCCTTCTCCTCCGGAGGTTTCCTGCTAGGTCGCCAGCCCCAAGACCCGTGCTGTGCCTGTGGGGGTGCATCTCTGTGTGGTGAGGGGATTGCGTGTATAATATTTAGAAATCTGTCTTTTGGAGATCAAAAGGAGATCAAGATACAACTTTTTCTTAAAAACAGTCTTGTCTTTTGTGTCCTTACTCCCAAATCTGACTATCTTTCTAAAATTAGACAATCTGCTTGCTTTCAAAGAAACCCAGAATAAATGTAATTGCGCAGTGGGAATAGTATGGGCACAATTTGGCCTTATCTCTGCATTTCCTACTAGCTACAGGGAATCTAACTCCAGGCATTAAAATGCCATAGAAAAGACATTTGAATAGTGTGATTATTATTTCAAATGAAGAATACCTGTCAGTGTATATACAAGCAGCAAGTGATAAATCATTATCATAATCATAAAATACAATAATTATAAATCATAAGTTACAACACTAAGTGATAGTCATAGGATACTAAATAAAAGCAATCAACATAAGATACAAACAAGAAAGTTGTAGCCATCTCTGTTGTTTGAGAATAATATTTAAACAGGTAAAGTAGGTAAAATTTTAAAATTAATAAAATGAAGCTTTGGAATATTACACTTTGGGGCAAAACGACCATGGACATACAGACAGCTGAAGCATTTGGGAGTTTGATCTGAGCCTGGCTAGGTGACTCAGTGGCTAAGGCGCTGAGCTTGTTGATCAGAAAGGTCGGCAGTTCAGCGGTTTGAATCCCTAGTATAGGTCTCCTGCATGAGCAGGGGGGTTGGACTAGATGACCTCCAAGGTCCCTCCCAACTCTGTTACTCTTACTGATCTGCTGAACCTGTTTCATTGGCTTTTCACACGGGTGGCAAGAGATTGCTTCTTCTCAGCCAGCTTGATAGTAAGTCCTTTTCTGTAGGTAGAGCTAAATAACACAGAGATTCAGGTCAAATGAGGAAATGGGGCACTCTTTTTTTTTATCGTCAATGTCATGCTTTAATCCAAAGCATGAACTAAATTGTGGCAGTATATGTCACTTATTTAAGCTCTCCAATAAAACTTTCACATGAAACATCACTCTTATTTATTTGTTTCCCATTATTATATGCTATCAAAATTACAAAATCTCTCAAGAGTTCATAGAGCCAAGTCATTAAAAAAACAACCAATGAAGACCATAAAAGTGTTGCAAAAGTAAGCAACACGTTTTCAAATCATTAAAGCAACTGTAACTTAAAATATGTTCCTGGGTGTCTCTGCCTGTTTCTGCTGTCCAGGCAGTTGGCAGAAAGTAGAATCAGAAAGTCAAGCTCTCTTCAGAAAACAGCCTGCCTTTTTCTGTCTGTGGTGCTGCAGCCATGACCCCTGTGGTTGTGGACATCTGTGGAAACGCTCATGAATGGCTCATGAGCCACCAACTCTGAGCCAGGAACTGGCCAGTCCAACTGGAATCACTCCTGTCCCCAGAACTCAGTGATCCTGTTCATCTCATTCTATGTCACAAAATGCAGAATTACTCTATCTGAGAGGGTACAGTATAATCTGTCCTTTTCTGTAAAGATAATGAGAGGAAAGAGATGGAGGACACATGTTATAAATATAGACTTGATCCATACACATCCAACTTGACATGTCTCTGCTTTATAAGACGATTCATGTTTTCATTCATGACCTCCTTTGCTCTCAAAATCTTCCTCGCGACCCAGTTCTTTTGACTAGATGCTCCTTTCCTTTCACAGAGGTCTGTCGATTTTATGTCAAATTCACCCAACTTGGTCACTAGATGGAGACAAAGCAACCTCCCTTTATGCACTAGAATATTTAGAGATGACAATCAGACCCACAGCTGCTTTGCTATCTTGTGTCCTTTAGGCCATTTGTCAGAATTATTGGCAGTGTCTTCACTTGGGACAATTTGATGGAGATTGTGTGTGACTAGGGTGATTTTATTTTGCATAGCGGTAACGTTATGAGGCCAGGGATTTTTAAGGTAAAGGAGATCCAAAGAACATATCATAATAAACACTGCTTGCCTGGCTCTCATTTAAAGATCCACATGAAGGTCTCAAAGAGGTCAGGGTGGAAAGGTGGAGGCCACTGTCACTTGTCTTATTTTTATGAAGCCTCATCAAGCTGAAAGGTGGAAGAATGTCTGGTGCAATAACCAGGAACAAGAGTTAAGTTCAAAGCACAGAAGAGTTTATTATTGCTACTTGTACACAAGAATCTAGTCAACTAAGGGTAAAATCTAAATTGGCACTAGACAAGGGTCAACAGAATTCATAAGCGGCCTTCGGTTGTTTATGGCAATGCAATGACTCCAAACTGATGACACTTTTAACTCCACCTTCCAGCTCAGCTCAGCTCTGACAGAGAAGAACGAAACAAAATGTATGCTTCTTAAAATTATCCACGTTTAATTGGTAACCTTTTGTTGGAAGGTTTTGAGTTCAAACACACGTTGAAATCCACCTGCCATCAACAATCCCCTGGGAGCCAGGGATGGTTGTCCTAGCTGAGTTGCAGGTCAGGAGCTGTCGCTTTCCATCGCTTAGAGGCTTTGGAGTTATCCTAGGCTCAGTTTCTCCATCCAGGGCTATGTGCAGGACGGGAATTAGTTGCGGGAGAGGTTGAGCAATATAATTGTGGTCCAATTGCCATGATGCATCAAAGAAAACAAAGACTATACATTCTTGAAAAGGGGGAAGGTTTTTCTTTCATCTTACATGTACATCAGCAAGGCGCTTGGAAGCCTTACAGCCATATCAGACCTGAAATGAATGCCCTGAATGGCTTTCTCGGGGAATCCGAGGCTCTGATGCAGCATATTGTGAATCTAATCAGTGCACATTCCATTTTAAACAAGTTCAATAAGATCCAATAAAACCAATCCAAGAATCAGCCTGGTGTGAAGCATGGCCAATGGTGGCCAATGGGTCAAATCATCTCCCCACATAAGATAACTTTTAGAATTTATTTGTTCCAAATGAGCAAGATAGCTAACTAACATGGAAGTTTATTTTGTTTATCCCCCTGTAATAGCCTCATACTCCGTGTTTGGCTGGAAGGAATGTACTTACTTGATGCAGCCATCTGTTTTTCAGAGGAATGGAATTATAGCAGAATAGCAGGGATTGATGGGGGGGGGGGGGCTGTGGCTCCACCATTGCTGTTGTGTGAACAGCTGCACCAGACAGGTCATTTTCTGGCTTCATTTTTCTTGCACACTTTTTATTTCTTGCACTGAAGTGGACTGCAGGGAGAACATCCAGGAGCTGTGGAAGGAACACCTGGAGAAAGTGAAAGCAGCCGTATTTCCTAAACCGGCAGTAACGTTGGAGAATAGGATGGAGTTTTCCAGATGTAGTTCCAGACAGGTACACCTCACAAAGGTTTTGCCTGGCCCTGCCTGTCACCTAGGATAAGTTAATTTGTGAGGCAGATGCCTTGGGAAGAGCCCAGGTGAGTGGGTGATGGTTCCCCTTGCTCTGACGGAAGTTTGGAGATACTTGAAAGTAAAGTGGAAGGCTCCCAAACTGGAGGGTTATTATGACACCACTTGCCCACTTTTAGGAAGCTTCGTGGTCTCCACCTTGATCAGAGACAAACTCGATCAGGCATGGTCCTCCCAGGAAAGTTCTGAGTTCCTCTTTCCCCTCACAGGTGTCCACAGGATTCATTCATTTTGGTCAGAGAGAAGTGACGGAAGTTGTGCTTGTTTTCTAGGCATGAGCTTCAGTCATTACTGTCTGGTTCCATCTTGACTTTTGTCACCATACCCTGTGGACACCCTTGACTGTCCTTCTCCCTGACTTCAGGGGAATTAAGTGGGCACATGGCATCTTTTGGATTTTAAAGGACATTAGAGTAAAGGGTACTGAAACACTTGTCAGAGGGGGGCTTCTCATGACTGGATGTGCTCAGTGAGTCTTCAAGGGAAGGAGAATCTGGGAGTTGCAAGGTACAAAAATGTCCCTATTGGGACCATTCAGATCCTTCAAATTTTATCCAGGGATAAAATCCGGAAACATCTAAAATTTCAGTCTCTTCCCACTGATTGCAGGAGAGGGAAGTGCACATTAATAACTTAATTTTAGCAATTCAAACGTGAAAAATGGAAGTCTCTCAAATCACCACTAGTCAGTTTTCTGATAAAATGAATTTTGTATTTCCCCGTTTGGATTAAAGTGGGCTATGGCATGAGTTTTATTTTTAAGTTGGTGTTAATTAGAAATATGGAAATAGGTTGAAATTCATTGCTCTTCACAGGCAAGGAATATTCACAACCAATTTCTTCACACAATCACATCTATTTCGGAATGTTTTTTAAAAAAACACCCAGAATTGCATATCTCTGCATTTGCTGGTTTCTGTAGCTGGGTTGGATTGGTATGAAGTCAGTAATTGAATTTGCAGCCTGAAGAAAGATGGTTGTTTTAACAGAAAGTGAGACTCTGTGCAGAAAAGGCCAGAGCCCTTTCCCCACCATATCTGCTGTCACACGGCCTCTCATTACAGCCTTTACATCTTTTTGTGAGCACACTTTTAGCTAAAAGCATAATATTTATAAAATAAACTCTAACAGTGTATCAGTTTCTGTAATTTTGAAGAATTTATGTCCTGCTACTTCTAGTTTTAAGATTCTTAAAGTTTATTTTCCTACACTGGTTTCTTTCAACTAAAGAGCTAGAAGTGCTTCATGCTTTTGCTGGGAAGGAGCTGCCTTTGGGCATCTTAGATCAGGGGTCTCCAACCTTGGCAACTTTAAGACTCGTGGACTTCAAATCCCAGAGGCCAGTGAGGACTCAGAAGTCCAGAACCAACTTTGGAAGGTCAACCTCAGCATTTCCCATCCTGGGCCCCTTCCAGATGTGTGGGGCTGCATCTTCCAGGATCCCCATCAGAGGCCAGACCGACTGGAGCAGGAATGGTGGCAGCTGACCAGGTTGTCTGACCTCTTTAATGCTGGTCCAGTCGTGGTCCTTGGAAGATTCAGATGCAGAATATGCCAGTTGGAAAGAGGTAGATAAATCTGTCAGGGACAGTATCAGAGCAGAGGTGGGGCTGTCAGTATGACCCAATCTGGATCGAGCATCGAGGGGGAAACTAAGACCGTCCTTCTGTGGAGAAGGATAAATCTTGCGGGTGAAGGAAGATTCTTTAGTTGGACAGTGGAGGAGGAGGAGAAGATACAGCACAGAAAGGACTTTTGGGCAGGGGAAGAACATTTCAAAGCTATTTAATATCTTAAATCTCAGGGAAAGTACTGTCACATTGATGGTGTTTTTTATGGCAGTAATTAATGGGTTAAATATGGAGGGGAGGAAATAGAAACCGTAGATGATTGAACTGATGGTGAACATCTCTTAAAATTGTATGTTGATACTCACTAATAGAGATATTTGCACTTTCAGTGATTCTTTGTCTCTTCGGAACCAGCAGATGCAAAAAAAAGTTGGAATGTGAATACAATTTCATAGTTAAAATACAGGCAATATGTGATTCTTAATGTTTGATAACATTAAAATTCCTTTGTGCTGATCATGGTCTTTAGGAGACCAGAAAAAAAATCAGTGGTGCTTTATGTATCTGTAATTTTAAAAGTGGAGGAGCAACAGAAGCTGTGTACATAGAATAATTCCTAAACATATATGTGTGGCCAAAGGCTATTTTCAAGCTCTCATTCCGTTTTGAAAAAGTTTCTAGCCCTCATTGTTTTGAAACCAAGCTTCAGAATACAATGGTGTCTATCTAGAAGGCCGAGAATGGGCCAAGATATTCCATCTGGACTTTGTGGGTGGGAGGCAAACATGGATCTGAATTGCAGCAGAGAGAATAAAATGCTTGCTAACTGCAGATCAGGAGCAGATTTTAATATTACATAAATATCTCCTTGATAACTCATGAGTCACAGCACTTTATTGTATTCATCCTTTGAATAAGCCCAGACATGTCTGGATCCTCTTTTACTCTCCCCAAACAGAAATTTGTTGTTAGCACATAGAGCTTGCAAATAATTGAGCAAGCTTGGCAAAAACTATCCTCATCCAAACTAAATGATTTAGTTTATATTCTCACTTCTTAGAAATCAGTGGCTTTTAAAATAATCATTTAAGCTTTTAACAGATTTTTTCAGAAACTTAAAGGCACAAAGCGCAAGTATGAAAAAGCAAGTATATATCTAAAAAGCCTTTCCTTTCCAATCGTTTCCCAGCCACAAACCTAAATATTTGTACTCTGCCCTGAACATTGCAGGTTGTTGTGAGTATTTATTTCATCTGCTGCTTTTGATTCATCTCCAGAGCTCTATTTTCTTGAAATTACATTCTGGGCATCCCGGTTTTCTCGGCTATGCACTGCTCCAAGCAGGCTCCAGGATGGCCACCATCCTCTGCAAATAGCACAACCCCCCTGGAAGATGGGAGATGCTGCAATTTCATTACGACCATGAGACTGTGAGGGGATTCTAAATAAAATCAATGCATAAAAGGCTGAATCACAGAAGGAATTCCAAACTGTATAGAGAATTAAAAGACAAATAGAGATAGAATAGAATAAGGATAGGATAGGATAGGATAGGATAGGATAGGATAGGATAGGATAGGATAGGATAGGATAGGATAGGATAGGATAGGATAGGAT
>WNWU01000021.1:23634721-23858722 GCA_012654045.1 Ptyas mucosa
ATAGGATAGGATAGGATAGGATAGGATAGGATAGGATAGGATAGGATTCTTTATTGGCCAAGTGTGATTGGACACACAAGGAATTTGTCTTTGGTGCATATGCTCTCAGTGTACATATAGAAAAAATAAAATATATTTATCAAGAATCATAAGATACAACACTTAGTGATAGTCAAGGTTACTAATAAGCTATCAAATCGTACTAGGAAACAAATAAAAACAATATAATTGAAAGATACAAGCAACATGGATATAGCCATAAATGGGATGATAGGTAATAGGAAGGGAGAGAAGAAGAATAGTAATTCAGTCTTAGTAAATAGTTTGACAGTGTTGTGGGAATTAGTTGTTTAAGCAGAGTGATGATGGCATTCGGGGGGAAACTGTCCTTGTGTCTTGTTGTTCTGATGTGCAGTGCTCTAGCATCGTTTTGAGGGTAGGCGTTGAAACAATTTATGTTACAAAGAAAGAAAAAACTTAATAAGAATGCTTGGCTAGACTGGTTTCCTATTTCTGCCCAAAGCATCAGATATCCAAAGCAAAAGGTTCTTCTCTGCCTCATTCCCCTAGATTTTAGGGGGAGCTTCTACTAGGATTAGATGCTGCTGAAACACTCACCTTGATTTACCGACTTCTGCCTCCAAAGGATCCAATCGCTCTGCATGTTTGCTTGATTGACATTGGGCCTTTCTGAGAACCCAAGCTGCAAGGGTTTCCTTTTCACCCTGCAGGCTGATCACAGCTCCTGTCTTGGGTCCTTGCAAGGGTGGCTGAAGGCAAGGCAGGTCAAAGACCAAAACAGGCAAAGGCCAATATGTAGCTTTTGAGGGTGAAGAGGAGCTAAGAAACTCCCTGATTCCCCAGAGAAGCAATTCCAAAATCCCTGGGATGTTTCCACCCCTAAGGGAATACCAACGGATGGAAAACCCATGGCTGTCCAGTCCACAAAGCCTCTCCTGCAGGTATAAGGTGTAGTAGAATTTGAAATTCAGGGCAGCCAGTGACTTAAAGATTCTCAAACTGAGGAAGCAAAGAGAGGAATGAAATTGCTTTGATAATATTGAGATGTGTCAGTTGGGAGGGAGGGGGGGACTTCAACTCCCAGGATTCCCCAACCAGCCATGCCTTAACCTGTTGGTGTAAATCAGTTTTCTTCAAACATGGCAACATGGCAACTGGGTGAGTTGAAGTCCACCCATCTTAAACTTGCTGAGATTGAGACACGTGATCTAGGCTAATATCTGCAGTGGAAATTGCTAAAAGGGCTTTCTGGAGCTGTGTGGCAGCTTCTTTGTTGCTGCTGTTGGAACATGGAGGTCGGTCTGGGGTTGGCCAAAGAGGGAGATTTGTAGAATACACTGATCCAGCATCGGTTCTCTTCTGTTTGAAATGTGATGGGTGACAAATAGCCAAGGGAGGGGGAAAGCATTCAGCAAATGGGGTGGGTGGGTGCCTGTGTCTCAGCCATTAAATAAATTAGCAGGATGGATTTTCTTAGAATGTTATATGTGAGCTTCGTTCCCTCAAATCCCCTCCCATGCTGAACAAACAATAAATTTCTCTTTGGGGGAAAGAAAGAGTAACTTTAAAATAAAAACAGGATTGTAATGCTGACCTTGTCTCCTTGGTTTTAAATAGTTTTCACGATATAATCAATGGTAATGGTATACATGAGGTTTTGTTTAAAGGAAATACAACGCCTTAATTGTACTGCTTAAAGAAAAGCATTGCATCAGAAAGATTCATTTAAATACATTTGGCTCGAGGCTCTCTTCACAATTCATTCATGCTGATTTTCTCTTGGACTTGTTAGGAATGCAGAATATAAAAAGAAATCAGCCTTGCCGGATCACAACATTCTGTCCCCAAAGCTTAGTTTTATTCAGAAATCTCTGCTGCCAACAAAAGGCTTCATTTTTATTGTAAATTGCAACTACAAGTGCATTTAAAACCTGGCCGAATGTTGCAGAGATTAACAAAACATGCTCCCTGTTTGAATGAGGAGCTGACGGAGGAGACAGACCAACGCCAGGAAAATTCTGTGCACAGAATCATTGGGACCCACCAATCCATCCATGTAAAGGCACATGTGGAGGGCACATACAAGCCATGTGTGGGACTGGATCACTGGACTTTCTGAGTGGCAACTGAATTCAGCTTCCAAGCCAAAACAACGGAGAAGACATTGGGAAGAAGCAAAAATTGTGGGCCAGCACTTGGGAGACCCCTGCCAGCAAGGGAAAAGGCAGGGACTCTTGTGCTTAAAGAAGGATGGAAGCTGCTGGGGGATTTATGGGCCAGGTGTATCCTTTCTCCCAGCATCACCTATGTTCAGTCATTTGCCCTTCCATCAAAGGTCTCCCCTTTGCCACAAGTTTTGAACAGTTGCATTTGGTTTCATATTTTGAGACACAGACGGTTGAACCTGAGCGCTCTCTGCTTCTTTCAGGCCCCACAGACTAGATTTTGCCAGATCGCCTGAGAGAAGAACTGATCTCTCTGACATCTCCCACTGTCCCTTTGGGGGGGGCTTGAGGGGGGCTTGAGGGGGTCTTTGGGCACAGGGCAACCTCGGATAAGGGTTCTCAGAGGGTTACAATCCTTTGCCTTCCAGCCCCTCTCCCTCCTTCACCTTGGCAGTTCAGAATACAAGTAGCCCTCGACTTATGACCACAATTGGGAATGGGACGCTAAGTGTTGCGGTTGTTGAGTCATGCCTGATTTTACAACCTATTCTGCCGTGGTGCTGGAGCGAATCCGGCTTCCCTCTCTGACAAAACATTTGTTAGTTACCAAGCCTGGAGAACAGATCTGAGAAGGACTTCAGGGAGGCTTCCAGCACTTGGGAGAGTAACAAAAGAGGCGGCATGGTCTGCTGGCTGCCTGGGCCTTTGACTTCCTTTCTTATTATTCTTATTATTTTATTATTATTTTCCAATTTATATACCGCCCTTCTCCCTGAGGACTCAGGGCGGTGAACAGCCAGAATTAAAAAACATACAATACAAATATTAAAACAATTAAAATATATATAAATTTGGCTCCAATTTTAAAAAATAACAAACCAATTTAAAACGTCTAAAATTACTTCTTAAGCCAGCCCGGCTTGTTGGGAAAAGTGGGTTTTAAGGGCACGGCGGAAGGCACTGAGGTCTTGAATTCTCCTTATCTCTGGGGACAGCTGATTCCAGAGAGTAGGTGCCCCCACAGAGAAGGCTCTCCCCCTGGGTGTCACCAGCCTACATTGTTTGGCTAATGGCACCCTGAGGAGGCCCTCTCTGTGGGAGTGCACAGGTCGGTGGGAGGTCATTTGTGGCAGTAGGCGGTCTCGCAGATAAAGCCATCAGCTTCTTGAAAAAGCCATCAGCAAATTGTGCACCATTGATGGCGTTGTTCTTCTGTAACCTCTCATGCTTTTTTCCCCATTTTATTTCTTCTTAACAGAAAGTGGTAGAACTAGTCAAGCCCTCAAAGACTCCTTTTCCTGCCCCCTTGGAAGAAGGCTTACCTAGCGACATCTATTTCAAGTTCGTAGCTCTGACTGCAGGGGAGGAGGAGGAGGAGGTGGAGGAGGAGGAGGAGGAGGCTAAGGTAAATGGAGGTCTCTGGGGAAGAAAGCAAAATGCCATCTTGCCATCGCTGAACTCTTCCATTCCTTAGCTTGCATTCCCAGGAGACGGTTTTGGTGGCCTTAACTGAGAGGCTGCCCTGATCAGCTCCTTCCCCTATGAAGCTTGGAGGCCTCTGAGTAACCAAAAGAGGACCATGCCCCAGCCTGGGCATCTTCTCAGCCTCCCAAAATGTCCCACCCCTTCCTGGCTTAAAGGACGTAGTAGCAACATTGGGTTCCCTGCATCCTTTCACTCACATTCACACACACACATTCTCATTCTCTCTCTCTCTCACTCACTCACACACACACACAAACACACACAGCCCTCATCTTTCCTGCTTCTGCCAAAAACTGGACAAAGGTAGAGAATTTGGGAGGGTTTCCTGCCATGAGTGACAGCAGGAAACCTGTTAGTGGCTGAGGTTGGGGGGCACAAGTGACTCCACCTGCTCTAGCAGGCCATTCGCCCTTGTGATGAGAGGGGTCATTTGATGAGCATCTGCCTGTCCTCTTTTAGGAGCCAGAAGGCGTTCTTGCAGAAGTGCCAGCTGAAGAGCAAGTGACCGTGGACCCTTTGATGGGCTACACCATCAAGGACGTTCGCTCGCTTCTGGGCCAGCTCACCAATGACCTCATCAGCAACATTCAGGTAGGGTTGCAAGAAGCAGCTTGGCTTAATTCTACTTCCACGCTGTGCCCCACAGTGGCCCAACACAGTGCGCCTGGTTGACCACAGCAGAGCTGGAGTGCTGCTCCTCCCAAACGTGAGTTTCATTACCCCAGGGGGAATTGAAGAATGCCTCTGCAATGGCATCTGCATGGAAGCCCACTCTGGTGCAGTTGAGGCAGCAAAGGAGCCTGAGCCAGCGTGTCCCTTTAGGCGACAGCCCCAATGGGAAGGCGCAGCAAGTGGGCTACAGCAGAGGGTCTCCCCTGCCTTCCCCCGGCACCTGCAGTGCCCTCTTAGGCCAGGGTCCTTGCCTAGGGACTCCCCAGAAGTCTGAGCAAAGATCATTTCCCTTCAATTAACGTTACATTTTTGCAGACTTTGGCTGTTCTGATACATCTCGTGGATTATATCTGGAAATCCATGTGGAATGACCTGTTAACAACCCCGTGAAAATACCACTTCCGGCAGGGAAGGAATGCTGGTTTAGTTCCCTTTTACTGTGCCTTTTATTGCAAATTGAGCTGTTTAAGGATTAAAAAATGAAAAGAAAAATGAAAGAAGAAAAACTTAGCGCTGAGAGCCTTCCCCACTTGGGAGAGCTGAAATATTTAAGGGTGATTAAATGGAGGCATTAAAGAATCCTGGGAAAGTTTACATTCTGTGGAAGGGTCCCTGTTGCCTTTGCTAACCTGCCACTATGGACGGGCAAATGCCTTCCTTGCAGTTTCTCATATTTTCCATTTAACCTATTCCCACAGAAGTTCAAGAGTATTTGTTAAACTTACAGTGCAATTTGTGGGTTTGTGCACATTCCTCCAAAAGAAACATTATTTTGTTCATAATTTTCCTTAATGGACATGCTTCTTGCAGTTTTCCTCCAAACGGTCCTTTGAATTAGGCAGCTGCATAACTCCTTGCATGGAAGAATGGATTCCAGAAGGCAGCCAGGTGTCCAGACAGTGGGGAACTGGAGAGCCCCCTTTCTAAGGCCAGCAGCTACCTTCTCCTCACCCCAGGTGCCCTCTCTGCCTGTGCACGAGTCCTGGGCCTTTTTAGGCACAAAGTTCCAGAAGCCCACTCTATTAGCTCTGCTGACCCATATGTGAGCAGCATCACAGTGAAATTAAGTTCCGCGTTCTGATACTTCTTTTTAGGATGTTTACTAGCAATGAAGCTTTAGTTAACTCACTTTTTCTCCTGGAGTTTCATTTCATTTCCAGTTGAATTTTCCAGAATGCAATAGGGTTTCCCCCCCACACACACACACAAAATAAAACTCCACAACAAAGGAAAAAAAATAGAACAAACCTGTAGTATATTGAAAGATATCAGTCTTCCCAGCTTGGTGACTCTAGATCTATTGGAGCGAGACTTTGGCAACCGTGTGCTGGGAAGGAAAGACAGGAATTTTATCCAACATATCTGTACAGTCTCCATTTCAGGAAGGTCAGACCATCTTTCCCCTCCCCAGGAAGACAGCTTGTGTTCTGCAAGCACAGGTTGAGTTGTTCAAACACCAGGAAGTCAGGAGGCATTTGCTGTCCTGTAGTTCAGGAGTCTCCAACCTTGGCCACTTTAAGTCTGGAGGACTTCAACTCCCAGAATTCCCCAGCTTGCTGGCTGGGGAATTCTGGGAGTTGAAGTCCTCCAGGCTTAAAGTGGCCAAGGTTGGAGACCCCGCCTATAGTTCAAAGAGAGCTGAGCTGGGTTGGGGCAAAGGGAGCTTGCATGGCCACAGAAGAAGAGAGTTTATGGGGGGCTGCCCTATCCCACTGAAGCTGCAGGGCTTTCCAAAGAGAGAGAGCAATCTGTGGACTAACCAATGTCAGCTAACACTATACAGTCTGTAGTATGTTTTGGATGTAATGCATATACGATAAAAGACACAGAAGATTACAGACTTGTCAACACTCTTCTTCCTAGTCTGAGATCTACGAGAAGCTCCAAATGCAAGAAGACACCTATTCAATGAGAATAGAGAAGCTGAAGAAAGCCTGAAGCCACCAGAGCAGTGGAGCAAACAAGGTAGGATCTTACACAGAGCAATTCATTAGGTTTTGTTGGTAAGAGAAGCATAATTTAGGCAGGATCCACCAACTGGGAATCGATGCATTTCTTCTTTTAGAGCTGGACTGGGTAGCAAAATCTTGAAGGCTAGAGAGCAGCGAGCCCTCCTTTAAAACCATCCCTAATTTTCATACGTCTTTTCTAAGCTGAGCCACATCAGATCTGTGAAGCTTCTCCTTCTGTGTAGGTTGCTGGAAGATATTTGGAGGATTCAAGTATGTACGTCTATATTGTAGGGACAGTAAGCAAACTTGTCTTTGGTTGTTAAAGGTGACACACCTGAAGCCTGATGTCTCAAAGGTTTATAAACAAAAGGTTTATCTCCTTTCTATGAATTCTTCTGCTCTTCTCAAGCTACCCAAACCTGAGGTGGCTCCCCAGACCTCTGCATGGAGAGAGGAGCAGAAGACAGGAGACGTTCTCTGAAGATCGGGGCCTAAGTGCCTCTGCTTGTCCCCTGTGCTGAATGATGAGAATGATCATCCTTTGGGAAAGTGTCAGAGCCCTTGCTTCTGGGCAATGTTTCTGTGCTTCCTCCCTAGAAATTCTCCCACTCCTCCTTTACATGTGACTGACTCAAATGGAAAGAGTGTTCTGACCTAGGCTTCCTGATATAGTAAAAATCACACAATTAGTCCCAAATCCCTCCTCCTTTTTTTTTTATTTTAACGGCTGTGAATTCCTTTCATTCACAGCACGTGCTGAATCATCCAGAGTTTATAAATAGTCCAACAGAAGTCTGCCACAGTCCTTCTGATAATGATGATGATGATGATGATGATGATAATAATAATAATAATAATAATAATAATAATAATAATAATTTTATTTCTATACTGCCCTTCTCCCAAAGGACGCAGGGCAGTGTACAGCTTATTAAAAGCACAAAGACAAACAACAATTAAAATAGTTTAAAATTATTAAATAATTTCGGCTAAAATATTAAAACCCCCAAAATTTAAAACATCTAATTTAAAATCATTACATTGATAGCCCGGCCTGGTGGAACAGCAGGGTCTTAAGGGCACAGTGAAATACCCTGAGGTCAGAGATCTTACGCATTTCCAGGGGCAGTTCATTCCACAGGGCTGGGGCTCCCACAGAGAAGCCCTCCCCCTGGTTGTCACCAGCCGACATAACTTGGCCGAAGGCACCCTGAGGAGACCCTCTCTGTGGGAGCGAACTGGCCGGTGGGAGGCTACTGGTGGCAGAAGTCGGTCTCGAAGGTATCCGGGTCCTATGCCATGGAGCGCTCTAAAGGTGGTAACCAACACCTTGAATCGCACCCGGAAGTCCACTGGGAGCCAGTGCAGCTTGCGCAGGAGGGGTGTCATGTGGGCACAACGAGTTGCACCCATAACCACCCACGCGGCCACATTCTGAACCAGTTGGAGCCTCTGAGTGCTCTTCAAGGGGAGCCCCATGTAGAGAGCATTACAATAGTCCAGCCGGGAGGTGACAAGGGCATGAGTGACCGTGCGCAAGGCATCCCGGTCCAGAAAGGGCTGCAACTGGCAAATCAGGCAAACCTGATAATGTCAGCCTCTGCCTTACTGCTTGGCTGCCATAGAAAGGGGGAGGGGGTGTGTGGGCTATGGGGGGGTGAAAATGAAACTTACTTAGAGGCTAGTATGCTTAGAAGGGGAAATCGAAACCACTGTTATCGGGCCAACCGTCGTGACATTCCTGATTGATGATGCGGGCAGACGTGCTTCTACCTGACCCCTAGAAGACCTGTGGATTGGATGATTTATGATGGACAATGGGAGGGGATGATTTGTATATGCAGGTTCGTGGGTAAAATCCTTAGTTTCAGCTTTGCTTGGTTGCATTCAGTTTCTTTGCCAGTAAAAGTACAGATTTTTCACAATAATGGAGTCTGGTCTTTCCTTTCCTGGTTTTTGAAGAAAGCATACCTGACAGATAAAAAGCCCTCCTGGCCACAGCCGTCATATGCTCTTCAAAAGACAGCCATGCATCCAGGAGACACCCAGATTGCGAGCCCTCTCTGTGGGGGGCAGCGATTTGCCCCCAATAGTCAGCGATGGCACCAGCTGACTATATCAGGACACTGGAAGCCACAGCCACTCGGTCTTGGAAGGGTTGAGTCTGAGCCTATTTCTCCCCATCCAGACCCGCACGGCCTCCAGGCAGTGAGACATCACATCAAGGGCATCATTGGGGTGGTCTGGGGTGGAGATGTACAGCTGAGTGTCATCACCGTACAGATGGACTCTCACCCCAAAACCATGGATGATCTCACCCAGTGGCTTCACATAAATGTTGAACAGAAGGGGTGAGAGGACCAACCCCTGCAGCACTCCCCATGCGAGGAGCCTCGAGGTCGACCTCTGCCCCCCTGCCAACACAAACTGCGAGCGGTTGGAGAGGAAGGAGGAGAACCACTGCAAAACGGTGCCCCCTATTCCTAAACCCGTCAACCGCTGCAGCATGATAGCATGGTCGATGGTATCAAAAGCTGCTGAGAGATCTAATAGGACCAGGACAGAGGAGCAACCCCTGTCCCGAGCCCTCCAATTGGACCCTCCAATGCAACCAGTGCCATTTCTGTGCTGTACCCCTGCCTGAAGCCCGATTGATACGGGTCCAGATAGATAAGGCTGGTAAACACCCACCTTTATCTTCTTTGACCCACTGCCAAAGACCTAATTGGCAATTATCTTGGCAAGGCCACACCGAAACACAGAGTCAAAACCGGAGCTTCAAAGTACAAACCGACACCATCCACAACGTTGCTTCCTGCAAAGGCCCATGTGCCTTTGCTCTTCCTTTATGTCTTATGGGAGAGGCCAATCATTGCCAAGCCTTACTCCCGAGTTGTCCCTTTTGTTTTAACCGTTCTTGCCTTCTGGCAGCTCGGCGCATGTGCACACTAGGAACAGGCTCCCCCTATTCCTCTGCCACTCTGCTGTCCGACTCTGGAGGCTCCGGAGTCTGCACATAACTCCTAGATGGCCCTGGCCCCATCTCTGCCTCTGACGCAGAGCTCTCGTCCAGGCCTTCCCCAGACTCCTCACTGTCTGACTCTGCTGCCAGCTCCACAGGCTGCTGGCAGATCACAACAAAGAGCCACAAGCAGTGGTGGGTTGCTCCCGGTTCGCACCGGTTCGCAAGAACCAGTAGTAAAAAATTTTAATAGTTCGGAGAACTGGTAATAAGATTGGCTGGCCATGCCCCCGAACCGGTTCCCAGCCCAGTCGCCGTTTGCTTACCCCGCCCACTCCAATCTATTGCTGCCTCCTGAGTCCCAGCTGATGGCTAGAGGGGAAAAAACTGTTTAAACTCTTGCCGCGGGGCTTCAAAGGGCTGCCCTACAGCTGATCAGTGTTAAAAGAAAACAAATGAGTAGACGGGTGCCTGCAAAAATAAATGGGTAGACCCAGTGGTGAGATTCTACTTTGGTAGAACCGGTTGTTAAGTAGTTAAGCCAGTGGTTGCCAAAGTGGGTGATACCACCCCCTGGGGGGCGGTGGGATGCCTTAGGGGGGCGGTAAGAGGCAAGGGGGGTGGCAGGGGGGCGCTAGAGGCAAAAGGGGGTGACAGGGGGCTAAGTGGCAAGGAGGGTGGCACTCACCCTTTGGCCTATGCCTCACAGCAGTTACCTCCTTGCAAGCAAACAGCAAGAAAAAATAGCCCCTTTCAGCTTCAGCATAGGTTAATTAGCACAAGTTGATTAGATCGGTCTCCCGACTCTCACATGATTTGCTCTCAGCTGTTTTGCGCAGGGCTCTGTTGCTAGCTGCAAAGAGTGCTGCTGGAGCAGATTTTTTCCCCCTAGCTATGCTGAAAAAAGCGAAACTGAAAGTAAAGCAGTCTCTTTGCTGCAACATGATAAAATGAGGCAGGGAAAGATTTCTTTTTCTTTTTCCTCACCAAAAAAGATAGGTGCAAACAATGGGAAATTTAGGGCAAAAGAGGAGAGTTCAAGATTTTAAAACACAAAAGAAAAAAAGCTCTATTTAAGTAGGGAATTGCAATAATTGAGATACTATTAATTGTATATTGTGTTGAAAGCAGAAATGGTTAAGTTGTGGTTTGGAGGAATATATGGGGGAAATTATTTGGTTTATTATTATTGGTAAATATAATTAATTGATTTGTAAGAAGTTGGATTGCATGGAAATAATTGGAATATTCATATTCATATTGATTAATATACAAAAAAGATAGTTATATAACTAATTGATTTATATTAAAATGCTGAATTTATGTTAAACAACTGTAATATTACATAATTAACCAATGTGAGGATGGATATAAAAATAGATGACAATGGGAAGGGGTATAATATAGAATAGAAGGGGAAAATTGAATTTGATTAAGATTAGAGATGAGGATGAAGGGTAATATTGGGTTTTTTTAAAATAGATGAGGAATAAATATGGCAAAAAGAAAATATAGAAATTGAAAATTTAATTGAAATGACAACACTGTTTAAATTTGTGAACCTGCCAAATACTCTGGTCAAAGAAAATACATTGTATGTTTGTATGTGTAATTATTTCTAATTATTGCTATTTATTCATATTTGTTCTCTTTTATTCTTTAAAGTTTAACAATTCATTCTTTATCTTAATATCTTTATATTTGTTTGGGGTTGGCTTTCTTCCCTTTCATCTTTTTTATTGTACAGCAATCTTTCTCCTCAAACCTACCACCTCTCTCTTTTCTTTTCTTTCCTTCTTACTTTCTCTTCCCCCCTCTTCTTCTCCTTCCTACTTCCTCTTCCTTTCTCCTTCTCCTCCTCTCTTCCTCCCTCTCTTACCCTCACTCCTACTCTAATTTCCCTTCCCTTCCTTCTTCCCTTCTCTTCCTTCCCTCTCTCTCCTTCCTTCTTCCATCTCTCTTCTCCTTCCTTTATCCCTCTCTATTGCTGTATCGTTTTATGCATATGGACTACTCAGAGGGCTGAAAAAGTTATTTTGGACTGGTTCTCGCACTTTTGACCAGTCCTCAAACTTATGACTGTCCTCACATTTTATGTATCTGTCCTATCTTGTCACCATGGTGAAGAGAAGCAGTTGTGAAATGAGTGACATGGTTGTTAAGAATGCTGCACGGGCATAAATGTGAGGATGGTCATAAGTGTGAGGACCAGTCAAAAGTGCGAGGACCTGTCAGAAATGACTTTTTTCAGCCCTCTGGGTAGTCCTTTTGTGCATATGGACTACTCAGAGGGCTGAAAAAGTTATTTTTGACTGGTCCTTGCACTTTTGACCAGTCCTCGAATTTACGACTGCCCTCACATTTTACGTTTTTTGCCCTATCTTGTCACCATGGTGAAGAGAAGCAGTTGTGAAATGAGTGACATGGTTGTTAAGAATGTTGCACGGGCATAAATGTGAGGATGGTCATAAGTGTGAGGACCAGTCAAAAGTGCGAGGACCTGTCAGAAATGACTTTTTTCAGCCCTCTGAGTAGTCCCTATACACATAGCCATGGCCACCCGGTCACATGACCAGCTAGCCACACCCACCCAGTCACATGACCTCCAAGCCATGCCCACAAAATAAGCCACGCCCACAGAACCAATAGTAAAAAAAATTAGAACCCACCCCTGGCCACAAGTACAGGCTAGCTCTGCAGATGGGGTTGAAGGGAGAGACTGAGTTTCCGTGAGGTGGCCTGACTTATTTCATTGATGGACAACTAGCCTGAGATGGGTTCAACTTCACAAAGAGGAGGAAAATAGGTTTGGCAAAACATAGCCTTTGACCAAATTCTTTGGGGCTGCTGGAGGGGTGATGTATAGAAGGAAGTACAGTGGGAACCTCTTAAACCAGTCAATGAAAAATCTAATGAAAGTACATTGGCTCATAAATTTCATTGTCTTCCCTGTTTGGGATTGTAATCCAAGTGGCAGAGGAGGAGGAACCATTGTATACTTTAAAAGTGTCCATTCTTGCTAGAATTAATTTGACAGTGCTCTGGAGAGCATCCAGATTAAAGTAAACATGGCAATGAATAAAAGCAATTCTGTTGCTGCTGCTCACAAACCAAGGAGAAGACACGCAACATTCTTTATTTATGAAGCAGAAATGAAGTGCAGGGCCATAGGATGGAAAAATCTGTTTTGGTACCATATTTGTGGAATAAGTCTTCAGAAAGAAATTCCATAATAACTGAATCATTTGGATATTTCTTTTCCTCATCTCCCAAGCGTATCCATGATTCTCATTACAATGTTCTTCCTGAAACTGGAAGAATTTAGATTGTTCTCTATAGGGTTTGAGTGTCCGTATTTCAGCATCAAAAAGAATTCCATGTATAAAAATAATTGTTTAACTAAATTGGATCACAAAGTGGAATTTCAAAACATCTAGAATAATTCAAAAATAATATGCATCACATTTTGTTAACTCAGGAAAATAAAATGGTCACATAAACTACAATGAAAGGGATGTGGTGGCTCAGTGGCTAAGATGCTGAGCATCGATCGAAAGTTCAGCGGTTCAAATCCCTAGTGCCACAGAACAGGGTGAGCTCCTGTTACTTGTGTCAGCTCCTGCCAACCTAGCAGTTCGAAAGCATGTAAAAAATGCAAGTAGAAAAATAGGGACCACCTTTGGTGGGAAGGTAACAGTGTTCCGTGCGCCTTTGGCATTTAGTCATGCTGGCCACATGACCACAGAGATGTCTTCGGATAGCGTTGGCTCTTCAGCTTTGAAATGGCGATGAGCACCGCCCCCTAGAGTCGGGAACGACTAGCACATACGTGCAAGGGGAACCTTTACCTTTTAAAGTACAATGAAGAGGCATACTGACCATCAGGTTTTGTCAATCTATTTTACATTAGCATGCCTAATCAATAACCCTTTCGTTTAAATGTTCCTCAATTTTGCTGATTGTCTCAGCAAAATCTCAAAATCTCAGATGCTCAGAAAATGCTTTGAGCTTCTCTGGGTGATGTAAACATGACTGACATGGAGCTTGGCTGGGGCAAAGCTTCTTCTGATCTCCACATTGCAGAAGGTCTCAAGAACTTGTCCAACTACTGAGATTGACCAATTATCAACGTGTCCAATTTGATTCCAGAGCCTGAGGAGGGGCTTAGAGGATGACATTCTGTGTTTGGAACTTTCTGGAGATTTTTCTCACCATTTCTTCTACTTCTTTCCTAGGAAAAGCATCTGCGATTAAGGGAAATTTTGCAAGGCCTTTTGAAGGCCATCTGCTCATTGCCCTGCAAGTCAACAGAAGAGAAGAAACTTTTCAAAGCAAGGAGCAGACCTGACTTTTTATTTTCCCTGCCCCATTTTGTCATTTGACTGAGTACAATAAAGAAGTGTTGTTCTCGTAGGTCTTTACCTAGGTTAGTAAGGCAAATAACACTTGACGTTGGGCTGACATACAGTAACTACAAGACAAGAACCTTTTATTTTATACTTCTGAAAGCTTATCTGTGCTTGTAGTTATATCCAAATGTTTCAGTCCCGCCTTGTAATCCTCCCTTTTGTTCTGGCTGTTAGATATCAGCTCCAAATGTTCCATTCTGTGTTATGGTTAGATTCGTGATCTTCCCTAGAGTATAATATTTAAGTCAAGCTTTATCAGGCTACTTATAGAGAAGAATTTGGTCCCTTGATTGTGTTCCAGGGAAATGTTTTCAATTCCTTCTGCTGCCAGACACATGAAATGGATCATACTAACCATTTTTCCCAAGCTTCCTTGACCCCCTTCCACCTTGCCATAATAAACTAATTTGCACAAGGGCGGTGGGGAATTTGGCAGTTGTCTGCAGAGGGAGGGTCTCTTGCAGATACAGACCAAGTACCAGACAGAACATTGCTCCGTGCAAGATGCAATCCAAGCAGGGCTGTTCACAGTACCTCCTTTCACCACTGCTGCCATCTTGACAATTCAGCTGAACGTTTTTTTGAAAAGAAACCCAGGGGAGAGCCAGAAAATGATGAGCTGGTCAGCTGAATGCCTGTTCCAGGCAGATTGATAGAAATGATGATCAAAGGAAAAGAAAGCCATGCCAGAAAATTAGCATGGATTCCTCAAAAGGAAATTCTGCTTGTCTGAAAGATTTTTTTTTTTTGAGGGTGCCAATGGACACGTGTTGGAGGTGCCCACTTGACTCTGAATATCTGTTTTTTTTTTAAAAAAAAATATCTTTGCTTAAAATTTTCCACCAAGACTTCCAGTTATGAGGAAAGGGGCCTGTCATTTTAATGGTTGCTAATTGGTTAAAAAAAATCCCAAGAGAAAACAGTGGGAATAAATGTGGAACTTTCCTCTTGGAGGGATTGCTGCCTTTAAACTTGTTCATAATGACCTCAACTGGGGTAAGAAATGAGCTGACCAAATTTGGGGATGACACAAAACTATTCAGTGACCAGGCATTAAGATCTATTTAGATCCGCTCCAGTCCGGCTTCAGACCTGGGTACAGCACGGAAATGGCATTGGTCGCATTGGTGGATGATCTCTGGAGGGCTCGGGGTAGGGATTATTCCTCTATCCTGGTCCTGTTAGATCTCTCAGCGGCTTTTGATACCATCGACCATGGTATCATATTGCACCAGTTGGAGGGATTGGGGGTGGGAGGCACCATTTTGTGGTGGCTCTCCTCCTATCTCTCTGACCGGTTGCAATCTGTGTTGACGGGGGCAGCGGTCGACCCCGAGGCGCCTTGTTTGTGGGGTGCCACAAGGGTCGGTCCTCTCGCCCCCCCTGTTCAACATTTATGTGAAGCCGCTGGGTGAGATCATCCGTGGTTTTGGGGTGGAGTTCCATCAGTACACTGATGACACCCAGCTGTACATCTCCACCCCAGACCATCCCAACGATGCCTTGGAAGTGATGTCCCAGTGCCTTGAGACCGTGCGGATCTGGATGGGGAGAAACAGGCTTCGACTCAACCCTTCCAAGACCGAGTGGCTGTGGCTGCCGGCGTCCCGGTATAGCCAACTGGTGCCATCGCTGGTTATTGGGGGTGAATCACAGGCCCCCACGGAAAGGGCTCGCAACTTGGGCGTCCTCCTGGACTCATGGCTGTCTTTAGAAGAGCACACGATGGCCGTGGCCAGGGGGGCTTTCTATCAGGTTCGCCTGATACGCCAGTTGCGTCCCTTTCTAGGTCGGGACTCCTTACGCACGGTCAGTCAAGCACTCGTCACTTCTCGCCTGGACTACTGCAACGCTCTCTACATGGGGGTCCCCTTGGGGTGCACCCGGAGGCTCCAACTGGTGCAGAATGCGGTCGTGCGGGGGATTATGGGAGCGACGGGGCGCTCCCATGTGACATCTCTCCTGTGTGAGCTGCATTGGCTTCCAGTGGACTTTCGGGTGCGCTTCAAGGTGTTGGTGACCACCTTTAAAGCGCTCCATGGCTTAGGGCCAGGGTATTTACGGGTCCGCCTTCTGCCACCAATCGCCTCCCACCGACCAGTCCACTCCCACAGAGAGGGCCTCCTCAGGTGCCGTCAGCCAGACAATGTCGGCTGGCAACCCCCAGGGGGAGAGCCTTCTCTGTGGTTGCGCCCACTCTTTGGAACGACCTTCCCCCAGAGATACGAGTGATCCCAGATCTCCGGGCGTTTCGTCGGGCCCTTAAAACCCATTTCTTTTGGATGGCTGGGCTGGCTTGACCCCATACTTGGTTTTTTAAAGTTTTATATGGATTTTAATTTGAACTGTTTTAAATCACGGGCCAAATTCTATTTAAATTATTTTAAAGAGTCTTAACTTTTGTATTCAATGGTTTTTAGTTTGGCTGTACACCGCCCTGAGTCCGGAAGGAGAAGGGCGGTATAGAAATTTAAGCAAATAAATAAATTAAGAAGCATCTCTTAAGCTGAGTCAACCCTCAACCAAATGGCAAATGTAAAATGATGGGCTTTGGGACAGAAAATCCTAACTCAGGTGTCCCCAAACTTGGCAGCTTTAAGACTTGTGGAGGTCAGCTCCCAGAATTCTGGGAGTTGACGTCCACAAGTTTTAAAGCTGCCAAGTTGACTTCTGCCCTAACTTCACATATAGCCAGATGGGAGCTGAGTAGTCTGCGATTAACCAAATATTGTTGGGTCCTGTTAGGAGGCCCAGTGGTGCTATCAGGCTGTTTTCTTTCCCAGCTGTGACCAATTCTGTGCTAGAGAACATTTGGAAAGATAATGAAAATAAAGCTTCTGGATCTGTAATGCCACATCCTTCTGTGAAATATTGTGTACAGTTCTGGTCATCACAGGTGAAAAGGGAATATATAATGACAATGCAGGGAAAAATGTGGAAGAAGACAATCACAATGGTCATCAAATTAAAACTTCTTCCATACCAGAAATATTGAGAATAGCAATAGCACTTAGACTTATATCCTGCTTCACGGTGCTTTTACAGCCCTCTCTAAGTGGTTTACAGAGTCAGTCTCTTGCCCCCAACAATCTGGGTCCTCATTTTACCCACCTCAGAAGGATGGAAGGCTGAGTCAATCTGGTGAGATTCCATCTGCTGAACTGAATGGTGGAAGCTTAGAAGCTTGGAAGAATGGAGACCGAGGAGGGGTATGGCCGAGCTCTGTAAAATCATGGAGATATTTTTCTCCTGTACTCCACTGGGGATCAGGGTTCATTTGTTTGACCAATACTGGTCTCCATCAAAGCAAATCCTGGGTCCTTCCTTAGCCTATTAGCCTTTGAAAGTTGGCCGTGATATTGGATAGCTGAGGTGAGTCAGCCCAGATGTTAACTGGCTCTTCCTGGTTTTCAGTTTGTGCTGAATGGTTTAAACCTGCATAATATTTACATCAGCTACAGAAATCTTGGATACATTCATAGCCTATTTAGAGCCAGGACAGAGGCTCCTCCTATGTGCCAACGGTTGGAAGAGGGGCAGCTCCTGATATGAACATCTGGACTCACTAATTTTAAGAGAATGCACTTGTCTTTCCTTGCAAGAAGCTCTCCATGACTTCATGGAGAGGCCTGAAACAGGAAGGGGGGACTAAAAAAGGCCAGGAGTGTCCCCTCGCCCCCCACTCCACCCCATCTCTCTTCTCCTCCTTGTGTATGTCTGCTGTGATGGGGAGCAGGGAGTCACCCCAGGGCTCTCCTCTGAAGCAAAACAGGTTCTGGAGCACAAGGGCTGCTTGAGTATTGCTGAAGTGTGGATGCTGAGCTTGATTGCTCAGTTTATTCAGTACTTTTGAAGAATCCTGAAAAGGTTTCCTTTGGTGTAAATATCTCCTGAATTACTCCATTGATGTTTTCCCCCTTGGGGATGCAACTGGAAACTGTACCACTCCATCTATTTACCAGCATCCGGCTTCTTGGAACACGTTCAATCGGGGGTTTTCCCCCCTGAATATGAGAAGCGTTATTCGAAATACTGTATTAATAATTGGCCTTTGAGCCTGGATTGATTTATTTGGGAGTGTAATCAATTTACAAAAGCTTTAAACTGATGCTTAAGAGGGTGTCTGTGTGCGTGTGTCTCTTGTGTGCTTCAGTTCAAGTTGTTCTTTTAAGAAGGCATTAGGAACAGTGTCTTTCAATGCCAACATGATGGCTACTCCTGGTGTGCTTTAGCCAAAGTTTTCTCACCAAGACGAAATGCAAGAGAACTTCCCCGGCAACTGCAGACCCAGCCATTAAAGAGTGGAAATGGGGGTGGCTAAATACGTCTATCGATCAGGGGTGAGTTCTACTCACCTTTACTACCGGTTCGCAGCAGGGCCGCGCACATGCGCATAAGCTTCCTCATGATGTTGGGGTTGGTGGGCGGAGCCTCCCGCTGGTTTTACTACCGGTTCTATAGAACCGGTCCGAACCGGGGTCAACCCACCACTACTATCGATATGATCCTGCAATACTATCAAGGATTGTCATGGCAGATCTCTCACACACACAGAGTGTTGATGATTTACCAGGACCTGTTACTTATCTCAGATGCTTCTGGTTAGACTTTTATTGCACAACCCTCCCCCATACCTACTTTCTGTGTTGCATTTTTAACTCCACACGTTGTATTCTTCTACCTGCAGTTCAGTGGTGGGATTCAAATTTTTTTACTACCAGTTCTGTGGGCGTGGCTTGCTGGGCATGGCATGGCATGGCATGGCATGGCTTGGTGGGCGTGGCAGGAGAAGGATACTGCAAAATCCCCATTCCCTCCCCATTCCAGGGAAAGGTTACTGCAAAATCCCCATTTCCTCCTGATCAGCTGGGACTCAGGAGGCAGAGCATAGATGGGGGCAGGGCCAATCAGAGGTGGTATTTACCGGTTCTCCAAACTGGTATCAAAATTTCTGCTACCGGTTCTCCAGAACTGGTCAGAACCTGGTGAAACCCACCTCTGCTGCAGTTCCCCACTGTTTTATCCCTATATCTTAGTTCTTGCCAGAGGGAAAAGGATTAAGGTCAGAAGGAAACATTTGGAGTGAAGGGTTAAGAATACTGTCCTGAGTCTTGCCTAAGCTTACCTGTTGCTCCCATCCCAGGCTCTCCAATGCATTCACCAGGAGACAAAGATGGCGGTCCGGTTCAGGGGGTCCTGCAGCAGATTCCCAGGGTGAGCGCTGCACTCTCAGAGACTCAGGCAGCCTCTGCAATTCCCCCTGGAGCTGTCCAGGCCTGACTGTGTGTCTTTGTGTGTCCTTCAGGCTCCAGAGTCAGAAAGGGAACCGCAGCGCTCTTCCCCCTTCGTTTCAGGGTGTTCCTGGGTACAGCTGACCGTCCGTCTGCTTCCAGAGAAAACCGCAGAATCTTCCTTGGGTTGAGCTTGTTAGTCCAAGAAGAGCCCACTTTGAAGGAGGGCAGATTCAGTTCGCATTTGATGGTGTGGATATTCGTATTTTATTTCTATCGACAAGCATACTTTGAGCTTATTTTCAGATGTGGTGCCAAGGAGGCTTTGTCATGTTTAAAAGTGTACTTTAATTCTGGCAGTTGTATGATGCCTTCATGTTTTGTGTAGACCCAGCCTCTCATTGGCTCCCCTCTTGCTATTGTTACAGACCACACAATGGCCTTTCTTTCGTTTGAATGCTGGAACCTTGTAAAGAAACCATTCCACAGGTGAGAAGTCGAGGAGAGCTTTATACAAATCTTTTAACAAAGATCAGACTCCTCTTTTGAACGTTGCCAGTTGAATTGAGAGACGGAACAACTGAGATGGATATGGTGAAAGGCTGGAGGTTTTTTTTTTCTTCCTGTCTTGCTGAAAACATCCACCCTCCACCCTTCTCCAAGCCCTGGGTATTGAGGACGTTCACAAAAGAGACTAAGATGAGAAAAGGCAGCTTAGTTTTAAAGATGAGAACAAAGGTTGTTATTATTATTATTTATATGGTACTTTTCTAATGTGCAGCATTTCTTTTCTGTCTTCTTACAGTCCCTAATTTAGATGCTCAGTGATTCTGAAACACTGGGTGGCCGCTCTTCCAGCAGGCACAGAGTCACAAAATCTTCTTGGCCTTCCCTTCCCCTCCCTTGACTAGTGCAATAATCTGGGCAGGGGAACTACCCAGGTCTACAGAGTCTACCAATAGCTGAACTGACCTGGGTTGATTGACAAATATAATACAAGCAGTGGCAGGATTCAAATAATTTAACAACCGGTTCTCTGCCCTAATGACTGGCTGGGTGGATGTGACCAGGGGGTGTGACAGGTAGCACTTGGCCTCATGCATCTTCCTGGGAGAAAAAGCGGGCCATGGAGGGGCCACGCCGCTCCCCCCGTGCCCTATTTTGGGCCTAGTAGGCCTCCCTGAAGCCTCCTGGGAACAAAAACAGGTCACAGGGGAGCCATGCCGCACCTCAACCCATACCCCGTTTGGTCCTAGTAGGCGTCCCTGCAGCCTCCTGGGAGTGAAAACAGACCACGTGGGGGGGGGCACCCCGCCTCCCCGTGCCCCAATTTGGGCCTAGTAGGGCTCCCTGCAGCCTTCTGGGAGCGAAAATGGGGCATGTGGGGACTCCTGGAAGGGGCGGGGCAGGGAGGGGAGGGGCCTGCCAGCAATTTAACTACCAGTTTGTCCAAATTGGCCCAAACCAGCTGAATCCCACCACTGAATACAAAACTACACTTTGATGTAGCTGAGGAGCCTAAACTCAGAAGCCTGTTTCCTGGAGTGTAGGGTTCAGCAAGGCCTGTACAAACTGTGGTTCATCAGAAAACAAATTGAAAGCTGGCCAATGTTAGCCCTTGGCCAGGGTGAAGGGGGCAGAGGAAGAATGGAAGATCAACTCAAGCTCCAATTCGTTTCACCAGATTTATTGAAAGAAGCAAATATCTCAGAAGCTGGATTGTTTTTTACTTAGAATCCCATTTTAGTTCTTGTAGTGGAGACTTTTTCTTTTGGGAGGAGGCACTCTATGAAATGACAGGAGGCTGTTCTCTTACCTGCTCAGTGAGGAATGCTCAGGGCAGAGGTGTGTCTGTCTCAGGCTTTGACACATCATGACACACCATGAAGATCCTTCTCTGAGTCAGTTGGCATTGGGCCCAAGATATCTCAGATTGAGGGGCGGGCTTGCAGACCCCATCAAATCTCAGAATTACCAGAATCAAATCTTTCCACAGTGATTTGAGGGTACCTGAACTGATCTGAAGTCTCCGTAGCTCATTTTCTTAAAAAAAGAAAAGAAAAGAAACAAAATGCTTACAGGAAGAGCTATGAGGGTTTTTTGTTTCTTCCCCCCAAAATAGTAAGAAAATATGCAAGACCCCAGCAACGTTACATGTATAAACAGGATAAGAACAACTTTGTCTCTAAATAGTCCAATGTAAGTTGTTTCAGATGTTTAATTAAATATCCACAAAAATGCTGGAATCTTTTCTTTAAAAAAAGAGGCAGATTTATTTAGCTAAGTGAGGATGGATGGATCCTTTTTTATTATTTTAACCAACAAAAAAAAGAGCAAGTAATAACATCATGTACCAGATGTTTAGATCTTGGTGAAGATATTGCTGAGAATTATTGTTGGCTATTATTCCCTACTCTACGCCTGCGTCCTTTGTTTTTCAGCCCTAAGAGTGAAGATGGCTTGGCATGAAAAGGACCTGAGATAATGTCAGGGGCGATTGGGGCGGGGCATGCTGATGTGGTCCTCGTGGTGGTGTGGGGGTTTGTCCACAGATGTGTTTGCAAATCCTGTGTTTGCAGGGAGAACACCTGGGTGCCCCCTCTCTTTTCAATTCTTGCTCTGCTGGTTCAGGAAAAGGAGGCTTTCAAGCTTTGGTGTCTTTTACTGATTTCATTGAGTCTTTACTCCTAATTTATGATGCATGGAGAATTGAGCAGAAATGATTGAAATCTCTCTTTTTTTCCTACCCATTTTAAAATGGCAAAGGTCTTCTGGAAAAGGGAAAGCAGCCAATCAGTGGTTTCATAGAGAAAATGATCAACTTTCCCTGCAAAAGATTAATTATAGATGTCAACTGGTGCCAATTTCTTGAAGATATCTATAACAATTATTGGAAAAATACATTTACTCACATACTTATTGGCTCTTCACTCATGTAAATTAGGGAGTGACCCTAATGGTTTGAGATCATGTATTTTCATAACAGGGAAGTTATAATTCATGATTAATGTCAATATTATTTTTAATTTATTGTATGTCTACTACTGGTCGATGGCTGTAATAAAGTATTTATTCTATTCTATTCTATTCTGCAAAAGATTAATTGTGAACTAGTAGCCCCTCAATACCTTCCAAATGGCAGGGGTCACACATGAATCAGGAGTTTGCCCTTTGGTGCCACTAAGGGCCCATGCTCTGCTAATGCTTTTATAAGTGTCACCCGGCTGGCTGCACTGAGGTCCACAGCCCCATCCTGGAGGAGCACAATGGCCAGTTCCCTTGAGGGGCCCCAGATCCCGGGGGGGGCAGGTGGAACCCCTTCAGCCATGGGGGGAGTCAGGGAGGGGGAGCCGTGGCAAAACAAGAGTTTGCCCATATTTTACCATTCTTATTATATTAATTCATAGAGGAGACAGAACTTTTTAAAAAACAGGCCAGTGCTCTCTAAAATGCAGCCTGATCATCCAAATTAATTAACTAAATCAATTAAAATTAAAACAGTGTCATCCCTAGGGACCTGGAGTGGCACCTGCCCTCTGGAATGAGGTCACCCCTAGATTTGAGCAGCTCTTGCTCTAATGACAGTCCAAAAGGACCCGGCTATTTACCCAGACCATGGTTTAGGGTAGAAGGGACCCCTCTATTTGTGATATTTGTGTTTCTATTGTTGTTAGGTTGCCATCTGGTGATTGTTTTGTGTCTATTTTTGTGTTTGTTACGGTTAATGTGTATTTTCTGTTTTTCTGTTATTTATGGTTGTGAGCCACCTAGAAGCAGTTAGAGTCAGATGGCATCCAAATTGAAGGAATTTTTAAAAACTGAATGCGCAAACACAAGCTAATTAACTTCACCTTGATTAATCTGTTGATCATCAGTGAAAAGAACTTGCTTTCTGGGCTACCAAATTTGAACTGTAAAACTCTAACTGGTCGCCAGAGGACAGCAAAGACTTGGAGTTTTCAGTATCCCTTTGCTGCCCTCCAGTGAGGATGTGATTGCTGGGACCCTGATGTGGTGTCTTGATTATTCCCTGATAATTGTGCTGTAATCCTATATACACTTTGGACCGAAGAGTGTTTACTTCTAGACCAGCTCAACTTGCTTCCTTCTGTGAATATTGCCAGAGAATGAAAAGTAAAACCCTGCCTTCACTGGATCAGGTGTAAATTCAGAATACGCTGTTTGGTGTGATGCCTTTTGTAATACTTAATAAGTAGCTTGTGTAACTGTTCTGAAGGGGGAGGGGAGTTTATATAAGGTCAAAAGAATATTAAAGTTTCATTTTGGAAGAAAATATAGCAACTGCCAAAGCTGATTAGTCATAAAATCCACCGTATGATCAAGAGCCATCAATACCTTTTCTTTTAATGACTAATCTAACAAGAAAGACATCTAATATCTCTTTTAAACATGCACACACACACACAGCCTGAGTAAACTGAAATATTTGGCTAAGCCAGTAAGCATTAAATAAAACAAGTTTTTGAAATTGCACTTCTTGTTTTGTTCTAAAGTTCACAAAGGTTAGCACTACACTTTATTATATTAACTGCTTAGTTTTTAATGCATTCCTAAATTGCCATGTAATCCAAAACCTTGTTGTCAGTTGCTTGCTATTGGAAAGTCCCTTGAAACGGGTAGGCTGATTATAGAGCAGGCTCCAGAACAAAACATGTTTGTATGATTGCAAAAATATAGTTCTAATCTACTCTTATCTCCTTGCCAGAAAAAGAAGAAAGAACCTGGGATCCAAGTTATTTTTCCTTTAATCCTTTCCTCCCCTCCAAGCCTTCCTCCTTCTCCTCCTCCTCCCTCGGATACTCCTGACAAAGGGTTTCATTGCAGGCCTTTTAAAAATACTCAAGATACAAGACAGCTTGGTGTAAAATTCTGTTGTTTTCCTTCCTGTGGGGACTTGGCTGTAAATTGCTAAGCCAAAGTTAGCTACAGAGATTTCATTGTCGTATGTACTTACATCATCTTAATGAGATTTTATTTTACTTTGTCAAAGTCCTATTAATGGAAATGTGTTCTTGATTTCAAACAGACCACTTTTTTATGCAAAACAGGATTCAGCTGACTCTAATAAAAACAGCCTGCACTTCTCTAAGCCCTCGCCATAATGGATTGATAGTGTTTATGTGTGTGTGTTTGTTTTACTTCCCAAGACAAGACTGTATCAAAGAACACTATAAGCAGATTTCTCTTTTTCTTTGCAGAATAATTGCATGGGTTGGGTTACATTATGATCTCCAAATGAATAGTATCGCTTAGAACAAACACTTCTATCTTTTATCTTCCCCTTGCATACAGGGCTAAGCTTTTCTTTTGAAAAACACCAAAGCTACTTTTCCAGATAAGTCATTAAAATGTTTCCAAAGTATTTTAACTGCCAGATTAACTAAATCTGGAAAACAAAGAAAGATTGCTTACATTCTTGCAGCAGAAAGCTTGCCAATGTGTAATAACAAGCAACAAATTAATTTCTTTTGCAACCTCAGCCCAGCAGTACATGATCTGGAGAGATCCTCCTTCCCAAAGGACTTGGGAATGGAAGAGAGGGGACCTTTCTTAGCCAGGCTGCTCTCTCAGCCTAGAATTTTCCTGGGGTTCCTTTGAAAAGGACTTCTGGGAACCCCAAACCCCGCCCACCCCCCATCCCCTAGCCTTTCCATGCCAGGTGCATTATGCCAGGTGGGGGAGATTTGGTGACCCTCTCCAGACATGGCAGGTCCACAAGGAGGTCCTGCAGGATTTCCCAGAATGCTTTGCACTGAACCAGGGCTCCTGGCCCAAACAAAGCCAGCTTAAAGTGCACCCAGCCTGGCAGCAGCAAGCACAGGATTGCATCTACTTCCCCCTTAAAAATTTCCGCTCCGGTGCAGTCAATTAAGGGTCGCTATGACCTTCTGGCATTTTTTCCCTTTAAATCTAGGAAGCCTCTTCCCCTCCTCTCCCCACCCCCACTCTCCTCTAATTCTGCCTCCCCACAGAGTCTAATATAATCTGCTTCGGATCAAAGATTGTTTATGTCAGCAGTGTTCATGCTACATAATTCTAAAATGCTTTAATAAATTTATCAACTGGAAAATATTGCAAACATTTCATTTCCTTTGATACAGACTGAGGGCCTCTCCTCCCTTGTCCTCCCCCCCACCCCCAGCCTGTATTTCATTGCAAATTCCTGCTTCGATGAATCACCCGTCATATTTGCTTTAACTTTCCTGTGGTTCTACAAACAGACTTTATATGGCCGGACTTCAAAGATGGTTGAAATAAAGGTTGGAAATGTGATAGCCATCATCTATTATTAGGCACTAAATGCTAAACCACTTTGCATTTGAGGCCTTAAAACATGAATAATCTTTTTTTAAATGTACGTTTTCACCCCCATCTGCATTTATCACAGAGGACTGTTTAGAACACTAATACTTTCCATAAACCACAATTGGCTCTGATTTCCCCCACCCCCCATCCCTAGTATTTTAAAAAACTTGTAGCATTATAACAGGCTTCTCATATGCCAAACCAAAATACTCTACATGATGCTTCTCACAACCTAAAATTAATGTGTTACCGAGATGTTGACCCAGAGGCATTTCTGGGAGGGGGGGCAGATAAGATCTAAATTTTGAGAAGGAAGTCAAAGAACGACTCTGGGGAATGTTACAGTCCACAATCGACAATAAATGATTAGAAAAAATAAGCTGCATGTGAGCTTGAAAGAATTTATTAGCTTCATCCCAGAGTTGCATACATGGCAGGAATGTTAATTGTAAAAATCTGCAAAGTAGCATTTCTGGTAAACAGGCGAGCTGTATGAAACAAAAGACCATGTTTGCCCCCCACCCCCACTCCTTATTATATTGGATTCTGAATTTCTTGTGCATTTGGAAACCTCTGTGAGGCTTTCGACCATCAAAGTGTTTGGGTATTAGCAGCAGCTCTTTACAAATTTAGGAAGGAGTTTAATGCTTTCCTCCAGGAACACAATTGAGCCCTGGTAACATTTTGTTCTTAGGTTTGCTAAAAGTTCCTGAAAACATATTAGTGTCAACCAGGTTTTTTTAAACAAGGGTTTCAAAACCCAGAACCTAAATCTTGAGAATGCTTAGGGGAAGAGACTGCCCTTCTCTTTGCCCCCACAGATGCCTGCTAGGAGCCATCTCAAAAGCTGCTGCCTTGTAACCTTCTCTCAGGGTTGGTAGAAGCAAAGTCCCAGTTGCAGCAAAAAATGGATTACTTGGAAGCATAACTGATCAGCGAAAATGGAGGGCTATAATTGATCTTCATAAGGTGCTTTGTGTTCCTGCAGATTCTCCCTTCAATCCTTTCTTGGTAGAAATCATCCCAGGGGTGCCCAAGCTCCTTCTCACTCGAGTGCAGAAAAGACACACTCGGGGGGGGGGTTTGTCTTCCTCGCAGGTCTCACCCTGACCTGGTGAACCCTCACAGCCTTCCGCTGCTGAGTTGGCAGTGAAGTTGGCTGTTTGGGTGAAGGTGAAGAGACCCACCTGGTCACCCCTAGACTCAGGTGCTTGGACAGGACCCTAGCTCCTCCTCCTGTGGGGCCACCATTGACTTGGGGGGGGGGTTAAACAGGATGTGGAGTGGTTGGCCTGAAGAGGAAGAGGCGCATGGGCAGTGGCATCACAGGGTACAGCCCTGAGCATTTGCCCATTTGAGGGACAGTAGCAGCTGCTATGAATCTGAGTTCCAATTTTGCCAAGCTCTCTGTTCAGTTTCAGGTCTACTTCCAACCCTTCATGTTATGGCACAGAAATATGTCTAAAGAATAATAACAGGTCAGTATATGCAGTGGCCATGATAAATTATTATTTAGTGTGAACTGAAGCTAGATATTTTCTTGTTTCAAAATGGGGTTTCCTCTAGGAATCACTTTGGCCTCTTCTGCTTCCCGAGCAGAGCGACATGGGCAGCCTCCCCCCCCCCACCACCACCACATCCCCAATTTCACAGGGTTGCAGGATCATTTCCTCTCCACCCAGATTTCTGTCCAGGGGAGGCCACTTAATTGCTTCCTTGTTGAAAGGTGGCCTGTCCTCGGTGCACAGGGACCCAGGTGTCTACGCACCCCTCTCCCGGCCTCCATTTTTGCTCAAGGTGTAACAGGCGCCACTCAGAGAATTGCTTGCAGACACAGCTCGAAAGGGCATTAATGCTCCTGGGGGAGGGAGCAGAGCTCAGAATTGAAATTGTTCATTCAGAGGCATGCTGTGCTGAAGAACATAATAGTTTCTGGGCAACAAGTACTAGTAACTAATTTGCCAAGCTTATATAACCTTAATTCACTCTATAAATTAGGTTAGTCAAAGGAAGTGTAAACATCAATCAACATTCCCGAGTGAGCTATTAAACATTAACTTTTTGCAGATTTTTCTTTTTTAAAAAATCTGCCTTAGTGTCTTGCACAATGTCACGTGAGGAACAGAATATTGTTAGAGTAATTGATGCAACAAGAATAGTGAAAAGGGAAGGGAAGGGAAGGGAAGGGAAGGGAAGGGAAGGGAAGGGAAGGGAAGGAAAGGAAAGGAAAGGAAAGGAAAGGAAAGGAAAGGAAAGGAAAGGTGTGTGCCAACCAGACTTGGCTTATTCACAAAGATAATAGCAATATATAATGTTACTATTTCTATGTTACTCCATACCTTCCTAGCAGGAGGAATTATATTAGTACTGTAAATGGAATCAGTTAAAACTTTAAAAAGAGAAACTGTTGAATTTCTCTCTGTGTGAGCAGATGGATATTTCCGGAGAATTGACATGACAGATTGTTACGGTAAGTTAAGACCTAATGACAGAACAACCACAACAACATCTGACCGCTGGACTGGGCAGTTTAGGAGCAGTTCTACTCATCAGCCTAACTTCTGACTGGCATTTCTCTGTTGGGTTGATCTGAACACGTGTGCCCAAAGCAGGATTTGCTGAAGAGACTGAGCGCCCCCACTTTCCATCTCCATTACACCCCAGATCCTCCCAGCAATTGCAACTGCCTGATAATGGGTGTTACCTGCTGAGATGAGTAAAAGAGTAGCTTGCTCTAACCATTAGCCAGCTGCTCTCCTTTCATACTTGCTGCATGAAAAAGCATGAGCACCCCAGACACAGCCAGGCCTTGAGGGACTTCTGGAGCATCAAGAGAGATGGAGCTAACCTATTTTGGGGATGGAGGAGGGAGAGGGTAATGCAAGTAGTGCTGAGAACATCTAACTTCAGCTGGAGCTTCTTCTCTTGATGCTATGCAATCATAAAGTCTTACATCAACCGTTGAAAGTATGGAGATCAAGGGCTGCTATATCTGGGCTGCAGTATCCAGGACAGCCAGCAGCTGGCAGCAAATAGGCACAGAAAACTGAACATCCTATTGTCATCAGAACTTTCCTCATGCAGCCCTGGCAGCCCTGGCATAGGCCCTCTTTGCCGAGAGAGTTTGCCTTGCCAACTGGCTTATAGAAAGCAACAGCTACTACAACAAAGGGTTGCATCCCACACACTTTGCAATTTTGTTTCTGCCTGAACCCGGCTCCTCTGGCTGAACAACCATTGCACTCACCTTTGTGTTTCAGGTAATTGAACTTTCAACATCAATTAGCAGAGACGTAAATAACGTATCTGTGGAATGAAGCAGTAATTATATACGTGCAAACATGAAAGCTACTGTTTCTCTGGGAACAGCTGTGAGCCTTAGTTTTTAAAGTTAATTTTGTTAGCCAGGAGCTAAAGGCAAAATCCCCTGCACTTTTCAGACCTTTTAACGGCATCCTCAGATGCGCTGCTGAGAAGTTCTTTTCTCACCATTGACTCACCTTTCTCAAGCATTGCAACAATTCCAGTTAAAGTTCATAATTCAATCCAGTAGAAGTTTTTGCTGCTGCTGTTGTTGTTGTTGTTTTCCAATTCCCAGCCTTGCCCAGGGTTCTGGGAGATGTAAGTGGTCCTCCTTCATGATCCAGCCAAGGCTGACCCTGATTAGATTCTGAGCTATGTCAAGGCTGGCTAAGGGCCTCCCAGCAGCCAGGACAGATCCTGGAGCTCTATGGCTCTAAGATGGAGAAATCCATTTTTAAAAAAAAAAAACAGATTATAATTTGGGCTATAATCCCAAACCCATTGATTTTACAAGCCTAATTCTTTATCAGTTTAGGTGACTCTCACACACACTCACACATACACTCTGAAAAAAAGGACATAATGGCACAAAATGTGCATGTACTGGTGTAGGAAGTTAGCACCCACCCCTCTCCTAGAAGAATGAAATATTTTAGAAAAATATTTGTTTGGTTCTGGGGGGGGGGAGAAATTGTCCCCCTCAGAACAGGTTCGCAATTTGGGTGTCCTCCTAGACTCACAGCTAAGATTAGAGCAACATCTGACAGCTGTAGCTAGGGGGACCTTTGCACAGGTTCGCCTGGTGCACCAATTCTGACCCTACTTGGATCAGGAGGCTCTCCTCACAGTCATTCATGCCCTTGTCACCTCATGGTTAGATTATTGCAACACGCTCTACATGGGGCTACCCGTGAAAACTGTTCGGAGACTACAGTTGGTCCAGAATGCAGCCGCGCGAGCTGTCGTGGATGCACCTAGGTACACCCACATTACACCAATTCTCCGTGAGCTGTACTGGCTCCCTATTGGTCTCCGGTCACAATTCAAGGTGTTGGTTATTACCTTTAAAGCCCTACATGGCTCAGGGCCAGGTTATCTTCGAGACCACCTTCTGCCGCATAGCTCCCAGCGACTGGTAAGATCCCACAGAGTTGGTCTCCTCCGGGTCCCGTCAGCTAAAGAATGCCGGCTGGTGGGCCCGCAGGGGAGGGCCTTCTCTGTGGCCGCCCCAGC
Organism: Ptyas mucosa; assembly: GCA_012654045.1. NCBI lineage: Eukaryota > Metazoa > Chordata > Lepidosauria > Squamata > Colubridae > Ptyas > Ptyas mucosa. Next base: position 23,664,482 of record WNWU01000021.1, read on the forward strand.
TCTCTGGAACCAGTTACCTCCTGAGGTCCAGACCATCCCCACCCTATTGGCCTTCTGGAAAGCAGTGAAGACCTGGCTTTTCCGGCATGCCTGGGGCCGTTGATCTCGCTGCTGCAATCTGGAGAGATCCGGGCATGAATGGCATGAATGAGTTTTTAATGTTTTTAATGTTTTTAATTTTAAAATTTTTTTATAATGATTTTTTAAAATGTATTGTGAGCCACCCTGAGTCTTTGGAGAGGGGCGGCATATAAATTGAATTAATTAAATTAGTTAAATTAAATTAAAAAGGCAGAATATTATATTCCCCTGGATGAGAAATGGAGAAACATGTTTTAAAGACAAAGCAGCTTTCTGCCTCCCCCCACCTTTGTCAATGGGCCATTAAGGCCTCAGCCAAGCTCACTCATTCCCCCTCACCTTTGTCAATGGACCATCACCTGCAACACAATAGGACCCATCTAGCAACAGAAACTCACCACATGGCACCTGGGAAGATTACATCAGCCAACAAGGCTAGTTAAGACCCCCACCCCTGGGAGTCTGACAACCAATCAGGATACTCTTCCTGTGCCCCAGGAAGTTGAAAGCTCAGAGAGGGCATAAAACCAAGGCACGCTCAGCATCTCAGCCTTTTTTCTGCTCAGGAACTCAAACCATGTGATCCTGTCTACCATTAAACCATCTTTCTAAGCAGTCTCCATGTTCCAGTGTCTTTTTCCCCACTTGGAACTGAACCCAGAAGGATATTTCTTCCAACACTGGTTTATTCATAAACATGCAAAATTAGACATAATGTCAGTGGAAATTGCAGTCTAGTGGAGAGAGCTGTGGCTAGATTTATGATGGGCCCCCAAGCCACGTTGGGCTCCCCTCCACCTTCTTTTTTTAATCTTTGCACCAGACTTGGACAGCCCAGCCGCTTAAATAATGTCAAATATCTTTCTCTGAATTCAGGTTTGCACAAGGGAAGGCAGAAGGCTGTGATTTCTGCCAATTATGCAAGTGTTTTCTTTCTTCTTTTCCTTGTTTGCAGAGCAAGTCTACACACGTTCATGCAGAAATTGGGTTCGTGGGATTTATTCCAAGTATGCAAACCTATAGGAAGAGGCTATTCAGTTCCATTAGGGCAGCGTCCTTTTCTTGGAAAATGAACCTTTTCTAACACCTCCAGGTATGGTCTGTGGAGAGAGAGGGGGAGGGAGGTGTTTAAGAGCTGTTGCCCTGACTTTGTGTGATTGTTGGGCTTCCGGGGTTAATTAACTTGGCAGAAAGAGCCCATAATCCTGCTGAATATGTCAGTGTCTGATAGGAATTGTACTGATTAAATTTAAGTGAGGTAACCACTCATTAAAAATGGAAATATTAAAGAAATTTAAGGGTAAGATGAGACTTCCAAAGTTAATGAAAATTGTCTCCTCGATTCATAGTTTAGCTTGCTCTAAATACAAGAGACTGTTATAGAATCCTTCCCTCCTCTGATACATTTATTTTATTTACTTCTACTTCATCATCTAAGGGCCTCTCAGGGGAACAAAAATATTTAGAAGCAGTTTTATGAATTTATTAGAAGCCACAGAATCTGTTAAAGTGTGTGCTCTGAAGTAGGATGAAGAAGAAAAAAAACCTCTCCGAATTTCTCATTTCCTCTTTTGGCATCTGGAGAGAAAAAAACTATGGGAGATTTGTGCCTAGAAGAACCGCGATTGAGAAGGGAGATTGGGCGATTTTGCAATGGAAGGCAGGAACTGTCTGTCTTGGCTTATTGGTCAAAACTGGCCAGTTCCAGAGTCCCAAGTAGAAAATGGGTAATTATGAATAAAGGAACACAAAGCAAGATTTTGTTTTTCATGACTTCCTACCCTAGTTTCAGGGAGCCTGGAATGACTTCCATGGGGCAACCAACCAATTGTCCTTCTTGGTCTCTGAGATCCCAAGAGAGCTTGCTCACATGATTCTTTGGAGCATGTTTTCATTTGAAATGTTGCTTTATTTTGATTCCTGTTGTCAGCTTTATTATAGTTTTAGTTATGCACTGTTTCACTTCATATTTTACTGATGTGCTTTATCATCTTTGCTCTGTGTTCTGTGTCCACATAAGTGAGAAAGTGGGTGGCCAAAGAAATCAACATAATAAATCCATGCATATCAGAACCACCTGAATCATTGTCTTTGAGGCTAAGAAGTCCACCCACATGAACGAAGAGAACTAGAAGGAAGAGATCAATCTCTGAAGTGCTCTACAGTGTGTTAGATACCTTTTGTTAGAACCAATCTGACCTCAGTTGATCTAGGAAGCCATGGATTGCACCTGGATGAGGACAATTTGGGAAGTCTAGGGCTAGAGCTAAGAGAGAAATCCCATCCGTCCGTCCCCAAATAAGGTCATAGCAAAGAATATAGCTTAGATGTGTCCATGAAAATTATCAGGAGAGGAGTGGGAACAGGATGGAATACGTTTAATAATTTTCTTTCTTTCTTTTCTTTTCTTTCTTTCAAAAGTCACTAAGAAAAATATTAAATGTATTCCATCCTTCCAGCTCCACTCCTCTCCTGATAATTTTCATGGATGCTGCCTGAGTAGATCCCAACAATCTACTATAGTCTGTTTATGAAGCATGGACGCATTAAATTTAGCCTTCAGCCTGATCAACAGGGAAATTCTTCTGTCCATTAGCATGTTCAAGCATACCCTTATTTAATTAAATGAAGCTTTCATAGTTTTGATGAAGAAGAATCATTAGAAATTCAAATTTACCAAATAAATTCATAGACGGCACTTAGAAAAACTTACCATTTAAGATGCTCATTATATTTGCATATTTCAAGATAGATTGGAATTTAAAAGGCCAATATTTATTCCTTTAAAAGTTGGAGGAATAATTACTGAGATTTTACAGATGTTCTTTCAGTTCCACTCAGAAAAAAAACAGAGATTTGAGACTAGTGATATCCATTGTCCAAAAAAGAAAGATCAATTATAGTTTGGAGATCTTCATGGAAATCAAATCCTTTCTATATCCAACAGAGAATACCAGTAAAATAATTGAGCCATTAACAGTAACAGAACAGGCTAAAAATAATGCAGAATATCAATATCATGTCAGGCAGTAGTTTTTTCTTCATAAATCAATCTAATGATGGACATACTATGGATCAAATTATTTCCAACAAATATTGATAGACTGAATGGTCAAAATTCTAACATTTTGAAATTTTTAAAAACACATTTATGTGTCTTCAGAACACCCTTTAAAAAGGGGGAGGGGGGCTAGAATATAAATGTCTCAAACAAAAATGTATAACAGTGGGGAAGTGGCAAAAAAATGGATGAATCATATTATATATTAGACGTGTACCATGGAACTTGGTAAAACCAATTCAAAATGGAAAGGAATATTTAATTTATTAATACTGAGATCATAATATTAAGAATTTCAAACCTGATATCACCATTGGTAGAAAAGGACCTCTGTCAGTGGGAGAGTTTCCTAATCTATGGGGCTAATGAAAATGCCCTTGTAGATGGATACACAACCACACAAACTAGCTGCCCAGTCGTGACAAAGATAGGTAGAGTAAATTCAGATGGACTTTGGGTGTTTTCATGGACGTATCCAGGTTGTTTTCTTGGCAGCAAGGCAACCATTGGGGAAGTTGGGGGGAGGGGGTTTGATGACTTTCCCATGTAGCCTACAACCTTGAGATTTCCTTGCATTTCTCATCTCAGAGGTTTCCAGCCTTGGCAACTTTAAGCCTGGAGGACTTCAACTCCCAGAACTCTGGGAGTTGAAGTCCTCCAGGCTTAAGTTGCCAAGGTTGGAGACCCCTGTCTTATCCAGTTCTAATTAGGATCAGCCCAGCTTACTTTTTCAAGATCAGCCCCAGTCAGCCGGGCATTTCAAACATTTTATATTTGCCCTAATATCACACGTTTATTTTTTATTCTTACTATGAGCTTTTTTTAAAAAAAATAGATAAAAATGAAATATTCTTCTGGCTTGCATAAGCCTTGATACCCTCCCTGCATTTGAATCCCCACCCCGCCCCCACACAGTGAAGTTGATTTGTGTTCTCTGCTGCTGAAAGTACCAGAGAGGATCCAAAGGGGCAATAAGTCCCTTGCTTCTTCCTTCTCTCCCTCTTCCCCCCTCCCCACTCCCTCTCTCCCATCTTCCTATTGCTCAAGTCATCATGTTTATCACAAGGAACAATTGGAAGTGAGTTATTTGATATGAAATAAATGTGAAACAGGCTACGGTGCTTAATTACCTGCACATTATTTGGAAAAATGAAGTGCCCTTTGGATGTAACAGTAACAGAGCTGGAAGGGACCTTGGAGGTCATCTAGTCCATCCCCCTTCGCGCAGGAGACCTATATGAGGGATTCAAACCACCGACCTTTCTGATCTGCAAGTGCAGCATCTTAGCCACTGAGCCTAAGAGGTGTCCATCCTTCCTCAGAGCTCTGAAGAAAAGCTTTGTGTTGCCTCATGTTGCTGTTTCCGTACAATGGATTTCATTAGTCATCATTGGGTCTTTTAAAGAAAATAATAAAATAAAGGGAATAATTTTTCAGCAAAGGAAGTTAACACATTCCCCTCCCCCCAAGGACAGCCAGACAGAAAACAGACTGTTCCAAGCACCGGTGAGGTTCCAGCTGTGAAATAATTATCTGGAGGCAAAAGACCCCTCCATTCTCCTCCATTCCAATGATTCTTTCTCAACCATACTTCCAATTAAGAAACATCAGCAAGCATAATTTCACATAACCAGCCTCTTCGTCCTCTTTTTTGTCCTGGCATCTTGGAAGCCCAACTGCTTTTGAGGACCAGTCCTCACCACCATCGCTCCCACCACCTTCCCAATTCCATAGAAAAGGCCCTCTGCCCACGGGAAAGCTCAAAGGATCTGGGTCGAAGTTTCAGGCTGCCTGCAGGTTTGATTAAACAAAGGGTCTCTTTGTTTGGTTCAACAGTGTGAAAAGCACAAATACAGAAGTCCTAAGAAAAGATTGGAGGGAAACATTTTGCATGTGAATCTGAACTCAGACCTGGAGCGGAGTCTTGCTGCAAGGGTGCACGATGATGCAAAGATGCCTGGCTACACTAAGAAATTCCATCTGGCAGTTTTAAAGCCACATCTGAAAACTGTTGAGGGCCCCTATCAAAGAGTCCTCTGACAGGTCCCACTGCTGGGGGGGGAGCATTAAGCAGGTCCGGTTTTCCAAATGTTGGCATCAGCAGAGAGATTAGCAGGTCCATCAAGCCAAGAGAACTAGAGAGCAATTGGGCTCCTCATGCCAGGACTGAAGGCTGGCAAAGTGAATGTGTCCCTCTGGACTATCCACACACCTTCTCGGATTTGAAGGTTTTGTGCCAGCCGCCACGTGCCAGCCGCTGCTCCCTTCCGTTTAACTGGTCTCCTCTCCCCTAAATGTTTGTAACCGTAGATGCTTTTCAACCTAAGCCATGAAACTTATTTGGTTTAATAAATTAATGCTGCTTGGGGAACAGCAGGAGATTCTGAGTTTTTAAAAAGGCCCAATTGCTTTATGGGTTTATTAAACTGCCACATTTACTCTTTCTCTTCTGAAAATAGCATTTTATTAGAAGCTTAACTCTGGAATGTTCAAAAGGAAAGCACAGAACCATTACAACATTATCTAAATTTCTTTCACCCCCCTCTCCTTCCCCCCCCCCACACCCCAGGTATTCATACCCAGAACCACAACCAGGCTCTGCAGGATAAAAACCAACTTATGATTAAATTGGAATTTAAATCCCTGTGTTGTTGTTGTTTTCCCAGGTAGCATGGAGAGGGGAGGACGTGATGTTGCCAGAGGAACTGTGAATCATATATTCTTGCAAATTGCCCATTATGTGCAATAATGTCTCTGCATTTTGAGATGGAGATACATTCTCAGCTGGACAGGAGAGACAGTAGGGTGCAAAGATCCTCTTGCTGAGCCCTAATTCGGGGTCATGGCACTTCTCAACCCTAAAAGTGAGGTGCTGTTATTGACTGCAAAAGGAAGTCTCACTAACCTCTTAGGGCCCCAACCAACATGGCCCAGTGGCAAGGCACAGAATGCCTGGGCTGCAGAGTGGACAGCCAAAGGAAGAGAGGCTTAAAAGCAGGATTCAAAGGGAAATGTCCGGGGGGGGGGGGTTACTAGAGAGTCCATTTCTAGAAAAGATCTGGCATTGAGGGGATGTGTTTGTCAATGATCCCGCTCCAATTAGGGTAGGGAAAGAAAAGGGCTGTAAACGGTTCTCTCCAAGGCTCAAAATGGCAAATGCCAATCCAGACGAATAAGGCCAAAGGGTGCCCACTGGCACAAAGACATATACACCCCTTCATTGAGATGGCAGTGATCACCAGGAAAGAGGTCTTGGAAGGCCGGGCTGCTGTCAGAAGCTTCCAAGCTTGGGATTCAAAGCAAAGGGCCAGTCCTGAGATCAAGGTTGCGATGACCGCCATTGGGATGCTGTGAATGAGGGTCTTCTCAACGTCCCTAGAGAAAGAGGCCTTAGGGATGGAAAAGCTGCTGTTAGAGCTTGGCTTAGGGTTCAGCCTCAGCGCAGGGCCTTTCAGGACCAATAGAAAGAACCCCTTTTAAGTTGTGGAATTTCCTGCCATCTGTTGGGCTGATGAAGATCACCAACCCAGGTTTGAATATCCTGGCGATGAATCTGACTGGCTCTTTGCCCTTGAGAGGCAGGTATGACCCACCTCTGGCTGTAGGTGAGCTCTCCTGATGCTCCTCCTTGGCTGAGGTGTAAGCCAGGATCCTAAACCTGAGGGCCCCTGCAGGCCTTATCCAAGAGATGCTCTCTTGCATTCTGTGATCTTGGCTTGCAGATGGAGAAAATCTATTCTCAGGGTGAGTGACAGAAGCGTGCAGCTCCCAGGGCTGAGGGTTGCTGGCCAAGCCAGGCTCTGGTCTCCAACTTTCTGGTGCACTGGAGATGATCACTTCAGGGCTCTCTGGAAATGTCTCTTTGATGTGTCTTCCCAGCTCTCTGGCAGCCTCTCATGCAACCAATTTAATTTAATTTGATTTAATTAATTCAATTTATATGCCGCCCCTCTCCAAAGACTCAGGGTGGCTCACAATACATTTTAAAAAATCATTATAAAAAAAACATTTAAAAATTAAAAACATTAAAAAGATTAAAAACTCATTCACGCCATTCATGGCTGGATCTCGCCAGATCACAAGAGCAAGATCAACGGCCCAGGCGTGCCGGAAAAGCCAGGTCTTCACCGCTTTCCAGAAGGCCAATAGGGTGGGGATGGTCCAGACCTCAGGAGGTAACTGGTTCCAGAGAGCTGGGGTGGCCACAGAGAAGGCCCTCCCCTACGGGCCCACCAGCCGGCATTCTTTAGCTGATGGGACCCGGAGGAGACCAACTCTGTGGGTCTTACCAGTCGCTGGGAGCTATGTGGCAGAAGGCGGTCTCGAAGATAACCTGGCCCTGAGCCATGTAGGGCTTTAAAGGTAATAACCAACACCTTGAATTGTGACCGGACACCAATAGGGAGCCAGTACAGCTCACAGAGAATTGGTGTAATGTGGGTGTACCTAGGTGCATCCACAACAGCTCGCGCGGCTGCGTTCTGGACCAACTGTAGTCTCCGAACAGTTTTCACGGGTAGCCCCATGTAGAGCGTGTTGCAATAATCTAACCGTGAGGTGACAAGGGCATGAATGACTGTGAGGAGAGCCTCCTGATCCAAGTAGGGTCACAATTGGTGCACCAGGCGAACCTGTGCAAAGATCCCCCTAGCTACAGCTGTCAGATGTTGCTCTAATCTTAGCTGTGAGTCTAGGAGGACACCCAAATTGCGAGCCCGTTCTGAGGGGGACAATTTCTCCCCCCCCCCCCAGAACCAAGGATGGACAATCAACACAGTCTTTAGGAGGCAATACCCACAGCCACTCGGTCTTGTCTGGGTTAAGTCTGAGCCTGTTGACTCCCATCCAGACCCTCACAACCTCCAGGCCCCGGCACATCACATCCACCGCATCACTGAATTGATGCGGGGTAGAGATATACAGCTGGGTATCATCCGCGTATTGCTGATACCTCACCCCGTGTCATCGGATGATCTCACCCAGCGGCTTCATGTAGATTTTAAATAGGAGGACTGAGCCGTGAGGCACCCCGCAAACAAGGGGCCTAGGGGTCGACCTCTGTCCTCCTACCAACACCGACTGTGACCGACCAGAGAGATAGGAGGAGAGCCACCGTAACACGGTGCCTCCCACTCCCAGCTCCCTTAGTCGTCCCAGAAGGATGCCATGGTCAATGGTATCGAAAGCCACTGAGAGGTCAAGTAGCACCAAGATGGAGGAATGACCTTCATCTCGGGCTCACCAGAGATCATCCATCAGTGTGATGAAAGCAGTTTCTGTGCTGTAGCCAGGCCTGAAGCCAGACTGAAAAGGGTCTAGATAATCCATTTCCTCCAATGACCGCAGGAGCTGAAGTGCCACCACTTTCTCTACAACCTTTCCCACAAAGGGTAGGTTGGAAACTGGATGAAAGTTCTTTAATTCTGCTGGATCCAGGGAAGGCTTCTTGAGGAGGGGCCTTACAACCGCTTCCTTTAATGGTTGCCAAGAAGTGGAGAGCAGGAGACTGAGCTGCAGAGGAGCTGGTCATTGGGCAGGGAAGGGAGAAGGGGTCACTGCATGGTTACTTTTCCAACCGGACATTCAGAGGAGGGTCAGGCTGGGAAAAGGGGAGACACTTAGGCGTTATATTCTGGGGCTCAAAAATCCCCTTGACTACTAGGTGGCAGAAGTGAGATATCTTATTTATTCATTTACTAAATGTATAAGCCACCCATCTTGCTATTAAAGCGACTCTGGCTCTTTGCTCCCATCTGCGGTTTCGCAGCCCAAGTGCCTCCTTTGAAGATTCCTGGCAAGAGGTGATGTGAGTGGAAAAAAGGCCAGAAACCTTCCATCTTTCCCAGTTTCGATAGACAAGTCCTTGTGCTGGAATTTTTGAAAAGTGAAGTCCAACTTTCTCACCATTTAAAGTGCATTGTAGTTTTTTCTCAGAAGGGGACCCGCCTTGCTGGCCAGGGACGTCACCTTCATTCCCTCTTGTCGCAACCACTGCTCCAAAGGCAACACAAATGTCACACCCACATCGCAGAAAGAGGAAGTATGACCACAGAGCTTCTGCAGCAGGGGTGAAATGCTACCGGTTCGCACCAGTTCAGGCGAACTGGTAGTGGCAGCAGCACGAGGCTCCACCCACCCGCCTGGATGTCATTGCAGTAACCTGTTTTTGACCCTCTGTGCATGTACAGAAGGCTTTGCGCATGCGCAGAGGGTCCAAAATTGCACATGATGCGCGCAGAGCACGCACTTCCAAACCAGTAGGGAAGGTAAGTAGATTTCACCCCGTTCTACAGGGTATCTTTTTGATACAACAGAAAACTACAACCCCCTTCCCCCTTCCCATTTGGGATTTAACCCACAGCCAGACTTGGAGCTCTACTTTTTAAAAAAGGAATATAATGCTAATTGCTTGTCTGTGATTATTTTGCAGTGGGAGAGACTCAGGAGTTGGTTGGTGGTTGGATTTCCTTGGTTTGGAGAAAGTGTTTTTTTGCAAAAAATAAAACAGCAAAGAAAAATCTATTTATATCAAATGCTCAACAACAGCAACAATAACAAAACTGGGGAAGGAGAGAGCACAAGGCCTGTGGTCTTCCAAATGTTCCAGAAACCATCTTTTCCAGAAGGCAAGAGAAGAGGCAATCGATGGAAACTAATCAAGGAGAGAAGCAACCTGGAATTAAGGAGAAACTTCCTAACAGTGAGGACAATGAACCAGTGGAACAGCTTGTCACCAGAAGTTGTGAGTGCTTCATCACTAGAAGTCTGGAAGAAGTGACTGGACAGCCACTTGTCTGGAATGGTATAGGGCAGGGGTCGGCAACCTTAAAAACTCAAAGAGCCACAAAGGTCTTAGGTGGAAGCCCACCCCCACCCCACCCGTTTAATTCTGGATCTGACTGGAAGTCCGATTCCCCGCACCATAGAGTCTCCTCCTAGTGCAGCATCCTTTTTCCTCTACCTGTCCTAACTGAAAGCCCTATCAATTATGACTGGAAAACCTGCCTCTTGCCATAGAGTCTCTTCCTGGTGCGCCTTGCTTTTCCTCCCCATAACCGGAAGGTCCTCTCAAAATTGTGGCAGCGACAGGGAGCCACAACAGAGGGATGAAAGAGCCACATGTGGCTCCAGAGTTGCGGGTTGCTGACCCCTGGTATAGGGTGTCCTGCTTGAACAGGGGGCTGGACTAGAAGACCTCCAAGTTCCCTTCCAGCTCCATTTTGATTGATTGATTGATTGATTGATTCTCCGTCCCTCTGGCCAAGGGTGAGAACAGTGGGAGTTGGGATGATCAAACCGGCCAGCTCAGAGAGCCTCTCCTGAGGATTCCCCCTTCAGCCCTGAGATTCTGCGGAAATTCTCTTCTACGGAGAGTTGTATAGTTCACTTTCCCATCAAGTGGGACAAACGTTTTGCATCCCGGCCAAAGATAAAACTCATCATGAGTCACAGTCAGTCTGAAACTATCCAGAGACGATGCTTCTCCTCTGGACATGAAAAACTCGGCACCTGCTAAGTCAGGAGGGGGGAACTGGGGGTGTGGGACGGGTGTCCAAAGAGCCCCTGATCACAGCGCAGCCAAGCAGGGATGAGGCAGAAGCCAGGGACTTCCCGACAGAGACAGCAAGAAGGAGGGGCGGGCCTCCCCAAATATACACCGAGGTTTTCCTAGGTATCTTCTCCCCTTAACCGCAACAAAGGCATCTCCTTGGCCGGCTCCAGCCCTTCCCGTCTGCCGAAGGGCCAAGTGGCAGCCGGACCGCTACCCGTCGCCAGGGGCCCAGCGCTGCTGTCTCGGGACCTTTGGGCAAGGCGAAGCTCGCCGACCTGCTTCCCCTGGCCCCGAGGAGTCTCGGAGGGACCGAGGAATCCTTCACGACCACAGCCACAACTTCAGGCTGCTGACAGCCCGCTGGCTTCGGTGCACCGCAACGAGACGCCGAGAGCTCCCCATTCATTCCCCCGCTCCTTTCTCTCCATCTGGATCTCGGTGGAGGTCGCTCAGCAATGCTGCAGGTGGCACAGCGGGGACTGCGCAAGCTACCCTTCCAAACGCCCCCGCTGACTGGGAGTCCCAGGAAAATGCCTGTCCCAAACAGTGACGCGCCCCATCAGCTCGACCAAGTGGGTTCTCGCTCGGTAAGCCAGGCCGGGTCCCGTGGCTAGAAGCCGGCGGGAGCCCTGGGGCGCCTCTCTCTCAGCCCCGGCTTCAAGTATCCTCGCGCACCAGCATCGCCTCGGCAGGATGGGGCGGCGGCGGCGGCGGCAGCCCCCCAGGCAGCTATGCCTGAAAAGGTGCCCCGGTCCGCAGGCAGAAAGAATCAGGAGTCAAAAAGCCCCGTAGCTGATGGGCCGCCGCCCGCCGAAGCGTCTTCATTATTCAGCTGTCCTGGTGCCCCGGTCCCTGCTTCTGCCGGTCCTTGCTCTCTCCGAGCTCCGGGCAGCGCGGGAGGGCGAGAGGCCGCGCGGCGCGACGGGGGCGCCAAGAACGGCCCGGCTCTGCCCGGCGACTGCGAGCTCTGCGGCCGGACTGATCCCGGCGCCGCGCCGCTTCTTCCAGCCTCGGCAGGACCACGGCAGGGAAGGCAGGAAGGGGCGCGAGGAGAGGCGCGACGATCCTCGGTACGGACGCTCCTGGTCCCTTGTCAAGACCGGCTGCCCCGGGGACGGCTTCTGCGCTGGGGCTTCGGGTTCCCGGGCGGGCGAAGCGCTCTGCCCCCTCGCGCGGCGGAGTGAGGCGGCTGCGGGCTGCGGGCGAGGGGGAGCGTAGCCCGAGCCGAGCCGAGCCGAGCCGAGCCGAGCCGAGCCCGGCCTGAGGGGGCTCCTCCCTAGGGAGGGCGAGCTTGGCTCGGTGCTGTCCCGTCCACCCGAGTTCTTGCTCGGAGGATCCCTCCCGGCGATGAGGGCAGGCGGTCCGCCCCGTCTCTCCTCCTCCTCTCGTTCCAACCGGCATCTCGGCTGCGCTGCTGGATGCGACCTCCGGCGGGTCTTGTAGGCGCAACTCTCCGATCGTAATTCCGCAGCCCCAAATCTCTGCCCCGGCCCGAGCACCGCGCCCGACAGAGCTTTGCACGCGGAGCCAGCCCGGTCTCAGCCCCAAGCAACTCGGAGCGGAAGGGACGAGGCGCCTGTTTGGCAGCCCTGCCTGGCACCTCTTCGCTGGACCGCGAGCAGTGCTGAAATCCGGCCGGGTCAGCGGCAACTCATCCAAGTCCCGGCGATACCCTGGTCGAACGCGAGGCAAAGAGCGGACCCGCCGCCTAAAGAGCAGCCTCTCCTTAGCTTCCCTAGCGCGCCAGATGAAGCTCCCGTCTAACCGAACCCGGGGCCGTGTTGAGGACGGGGGCGAGGAGCGCAGGCTGCGGAATTGAGCGCTCCCCAACTCCCAAGTTCCACTGGCGGAAAGAGGCCTGATTTCGGGGCGCCTCCCCCCACTTCCCCGTCAGTGTCTGGAGCCTCCCAGCTGGCGGGGTGGTTGGTGGGCCTTGAATGGACCGTCTTACTCTCTCGCAGGCCGAAAGCAAGGGGCTTCAAACGGGGCCGCCCGCAGAGCCACCTGCTTATCTTAATTGGGACTTTCTCTGCGCCGGTTGTGGAAGGGAGGACATTGATAGGTCTGCGCAGCGGCGACTTCACCGGGGGCGGAGCGAGAGGGAAGCGGGGGCTCTTCTTTTGGGAGTTGGAGGGGTCGGGGCTGGGGGAACCCGGCTGCTACTCCGAAGTTTCCCCTGCAGTTGCCGGTATTCCGGGCAAACAAGCGGACGGAGGGTGCCCCTCCCAGGCGATTCCCTCGCAGCGGCCCGCGAACAAACGCCCCCGAGGGAGGGTGGCTGCGACCCCAGCCCCTCGGGGCCCCGGGATCTTTCCGGGGAAACGGCAGCTCCCCTCGGCCTTCAGAGCGCCCGGTGGTGGGGTTGGGGGCGCGGAGCGGAGCCTCTTGAAAGGAAGCTTTCGCTACTGCTCCATTGCTAGGTGCGCGGGGAGGGGCGGACTCACGCGGAGACCCGCTGGGATAAATGATCGAGAGCCCGGAGCTTCTCGAAATCGGCCCAAAGGCCGAGGAGAGCCCGGATCAGTCAGGGAGGGGAGGGGAGGGGGCTTCGGGAACTTTTGCGCTGCACCCGGCTAACTCCCGCCTAGGCTGGGAGAAATCAATGGACATAAACGAATTACACCCGAGGAGGGAGATGCTGGATTACTCTCGAGGAAGCCTAGCTTGAGCCTCCTTTCCAATTTGGCCATCCGGGGGTCCGAAACCTCAGAGGGGCTTCCCGTCGGCGCAGTGGATGAAGCAGCCGTCCGGCGATGCAGAGTCGAAGGCGGCGAGCGGGGAGGAGGATGGAGGGCGGCCGAGCGCCCTCTTCGCCTCGCCTGCCGCGGCGGGACCGGCTAGCCCGCGAAATTAGCGGCGGAGTTTTGGGAATCCGGCCCCTCTGGCGAAGCCTCCCGCTTGCCCTCTCCGCCGCCGCCCGGGCTCAACGGCGCCGATGCGGGGTGGGTGGGTGCGGGGTGTCCGGGAGGGAGGAGGCCGAAGCCCCTCCCGCCGCGGAGAGGCCCCCCCGCGATTAATTTCGGCAGTCACGTGGCCCCCGTTTTCCTTCTCCTGTCACCCTGTTTCAGCTGGATGCTGCGGCTTCGAGGTGAAACGTTGCGAAAGCGTTAAAAATAGCTCTCGGGGCCTTTCGACATCCTGTAATTTTATCAGGGCTCGGATTACAACTGTCATCTACTGTACAGACATTTATTTCCCTGTACAAGTACATCGCGGTGATGTATCCCCCCCCCCCCCTTTCGCCCTTGTACGGGGATGGGGAAGGAGAGCAAGCTCCGGGCCGCTCCGGGCGCCGAATGCAACTGCACCATTTTCTAAACCAGCGAGCGCGGCGTCTTCCAGGGGCTGCGGGGGGCGGGGGGATCGCGGCTCTTAAGTTTCTGCTTAATGCCGGTGCCCACAGCGGGGTCCACAAGACCAGGCACAGCCGCCGATGCAGCAGCAGCAGCAGCAGCAGCAGCAGAAGCCGGCGGGCGTCTGACGCTCCAGTTCCCCCCGTCCCGCGTCCCGCTCGACTTGAATGTCGGGTGGCATTGAGCTTCCAAACAGAGCCGCCTGCCCCCGCCCCGGCCCCCCTGCGCTTTCCGCACCGCTTGGATATCTAAACATGCGAGCGGCGGCGGCGGCGGCAGCGGGTCCCTGCCGGAAATGCGCATTGGACCCACGTAACTGTGTGTACGTGTGTGCCCCGGACTTCCCGAGGAAAAGAAGGGGGGCCCCGAGCGTTGCCGCCCGAGCCCCCACGCGCTGCGCGGTGCCCCAATATTGATTTATTCTTCGATCCGCTCCTCGAGATCGCTGGCAAGATCCCGTGATCGCTGCGCTTCCCTGGGTGTTCGCTCACCACGCCTCTGTGCTTCTGGGCCGTGTGTGTGTGTGTGTGCGCGCAAAAGCAAACAAATGCATTAATATTTATATGTTTATATAATCGATCACACACACACACACACGCACACACCGTCTTGATATGGAAATATTAGCGCCAGGCAGCTAATCCAAGCGATCAAATTCCGCCGAGGGAGGGCGGGCGGGAGGGGGGTCCGCGGAATATGGCACCAAGGAAACGTAATTTAACTATCAACCCAATCTACATGTCTAATAAAAGCCAATCTGCTCGAGAGAATTAGAAAGAAGAACAGCGCCTCCGACTCCCGGCAGGAAATGTTCTTTATATTAGAGATATACAAGCAGGTCCTGTCAGATGAAGACTTCACCAGACCGCCTTTCGGCTCGGCAAAATGGAGCGGCGCTTCGGTTGGGCGCTCGGGGGGCTGGCGGGCAGCTCAGGGGAGCCGGGACCTCGGGGGATTCGGGCAGCCTGAGATTTTAAGGCACGAGCCCGAGCCCGAGCCCGAGTCCGCTTCGAGCCGCTCGCCTCCCCGCAGTGCCGGGTTAGCGTCTTGAACCGCATCGCCAGGGCAGGCGGACGGCAGCCGGCGCGGAGGGCCCGGATTGCGCCCCGGCGGGGAAATGGGGAGGCGGCGAGAGGCGCCGCGGGGCGTTGCGGGCTCTCCAAGGCGGCCCCGGGCCGGGGGATTCGGCGTTTGGAGCGAGGCTGGCCGGCGGCTGCGGGTAGAGACCGCTTTTCCCTGCCAGGACCTGATGCGATCCATTCAAGCCAACAAGTTTGGAGAATGTTGAGTTCAATCAATTCAGAGCGTCGAGATGGAGCCCAATTCAGTCCAGGTATTCGGTTCTCCTGCGCCCCTCCCGGCTGCGCCCCGCGCCCCGACGCCCCCCGCCCCCCAAACTTTCCCGGAACTTTCCCCGGGAACTGGCCGTCCCCTGGTGGGGCTCCCCGAATGGGGACAGGATGGGGGTGCCTGGCCGGGTCCCTGCCCGCCGGACAGAGGGCAGCCGGCCAGCCCGCAACCCCCGCCCCGCCTGGCCCCCAGCCGCCTCTCCCGAGACCCGACCCGACCCGATCCGGCGGCGGGAGAGGGAGGGATCGCGGGAAGGAGGGAGGGAGGGGAGGGAGCGTGTTTTGGCGATGGCTCTGCGGGGGCTGATGCTTCTCTCTCTCTCTCCTTCCCTCCCTCCCTCCCTCCCGCCTCCCCCTCCCCTCCCCCCCTGCAGTGGGTCGGCTCGCCGTGCGGACTGCACGGACCGTACATTTTCTACAAGGCGTTTCAGCTGCACCTGGACGGACGGCCGCGGATCCTCTCCCTGGGCGATTTCTTCTTTGTGCGGTGCCGGCCCGAAGAGCCCCTTTGCATAGCGGAGCTGCAGCTGCTCTGGGAGGAACGGAGCTCCCGGCAACTTTTATCCAGCTCCAAACTTTATTTCCTCCCGGAGGACACGCCGCAGGGCCGGAGGAGCCAGCACGGCGAGGTGGGACCGCCGCGTCTTCCCGGGGGGAGCGGAGGGGGAGGTGGGGGGGTGGAATTTGTCTGCCGGCCGGCCGGGCGCCGGAAAGAGCGGGCTTCGCCCGGGACGGTGTGCATCACCACCACCACCACCACCACCACCCCGCGACTGCAGTGTTGAGTCAAGCGCGGGCGTGAGACGGGCTCCCGGCGGCCGGGGAGGCTGCAGCAGGTTGGCCGCCCATCCAGCCCGCCTGGCAGCCGGGAGTGCGAGAGGCGGGGGGGAGGGGGGGTCTGGGCTCCGCCTGGCTGAAGGTGATCTTTGCTGCCACCAACCTCCCTGCCGCCCCCGCCCCGCTCCGGCCTCCTCGTCACAGGCGCGCCGCTTCCCTCCATCGGGGGGGGGAGGCAGCGGGGCCCGCCCCCCTTGGCCGTCAGCGGCCCAAGGCCGCCTCGGACGGCTGCAGAGGCGCTGGAGGCCTTGGGCTGTACGGGACGGAAGGCGGAAATTACGACACGCAGGCCGGGCAGCGCGGGCGAGCGAGCGAGCGAAGGATAGCGCCGGGCAGGGTCGGCCGGCAGGACCGAGTGCGGGATGACAGGTACCGGCACGGCGGTCTCTCCCACCTCCTGGACGGCTGGCAGCCCCGGGCGCCCCGGCAGGCACGGGCACGAGCGCGGCGCCAAGCGGGGGCAGCAGCCCTGGGCCCGCCACGCCTCCCGCGCCCCTGCCCGCCTGCCGGGCTGCCCAGCTAGGGGGGCTGCGGAGGCTGCTGCGGCACGGGAGCCTCTGGCTGGGCGGTAGGTTACGCCTTGAGCCGGCGGCTGGGTCCGAGGCGAAGGGCGCTGTGCTCGCGCGAGCTCCGGCCGAAATGCGGGGCTTCCTTGGCAAACGGCGGGCCTGGGCTTTGCGTCCCCGGCCAGGCCGGGAGGGGAGAGCTCGGCAGGCAGACCGCCTCTCCTTCGGCGTCTCCGCGCTGGAGCTCCGGCGACTGGCGAGCGGGCGGCAGGAAGAGGCCGCGTTGGGTCTGTCCTTGCCTGGCAAGCCAAGGCGGGCTCCGGAGCTTCGAGGCCACTTCTCCGCTCCGCGGCGCTTCCCCTGGAGCGGCGTGTGGGTGGAATGGGGCGTGTAGGGTCCTCCGCCGCCCCTCCGTTTTCGCTGCCCGGGAGTCCCCCGAGGCCCTGTGCAGCGGCCTCCCGGCCTCTCCCCAGGGATCAGGTCGCTTGAGGAAGTGGCTCCTTCCACTTAGTGGGTGATAAGGCAGAGGGGCAGAAAAGGGACTGCTCTTTGGTCTCCCTGGAGAAAGATGCAGCCAGGGCAACTGGGCCTGAATCGCTTCCTGTAGCATCTTTAGACTCACCTGCATGTAGGAAGGTATGTCAGATTCCAGGTATTCGCCTGCCCCCCCCCCAAAGAGGACAGCCTCCCAAGTCCGGTGGTCCTGTGGTGTTCATTTAACTGCCTCAGAATGGAAACCCCTCCCCCTTTCAGGGGGTGCAGAGGATCTTTTGGAGGGGGGGTTGACAACTCTGGCCAAGAAAGTAGTCTTCTTCCTCTGAGGGATCAGATAATGGAGCCCTGCAAGTGATGAGCTGAAATTTTAGATAGATAAAGATGAAATTCCTTGCAATGAATATTTATAACCCAATCCAGCCTTGTCTTAATGAAAGGATGGGAAGTAGGCCACAAATCATTTTAATATGCCTTAATGATCGTCTCGCGTTATATGGTATGAACATGGCTGAAAATTAATCCAACATTATGGGCTGGGATGTCCTCCTGCACAAGGGATCTCCTCTGCGTTCCCCATAGACTCGCTTATAGGGATCCGCTGGTGTCTTTGGCTGGGAATTTAACTGATGTGTCTGAAACATTGACGTTATGAACCCTTTTTATCCTGGAGAGGTTGCCCGACTTCGCCCCAACACCAAGCAGGCAGAGGGTGTTCCTGGCACCCCTTTCATTCCCTGGCTGCCCTCTGCAGTTGAGAGAAGATGCCGAAGAGAGTGGTGGGGCTGGGCCAGAGGCCTAAGGAGGCATCCTTACTCCCTTTGAAGAAGCCTCCTTGCTCTCCACTTCCTCTGGCATCTTGCCAAAATGATTTGATCATCTTTGGTTTTATGTTGTTTGGAAAGAAACATCCCATTGAGAAAAAAGTGCAGGGCCAAAGCAAAGCCAAAAAAGCAGTTTAGTTTCTTTCTCAGGACACGAGGCAGTTATTTCAAGTTACTTAACCACAGTGATAATTCTTTTATGTAAATGACATTAACAGCTATTTCCGAAGCAGAGAGATGGAGCCATTTTAAGTGGAGAAGCCTCCTGCAACGCTTTCTAAGCCTGTGGGCATGAAAATTATTCTGGGGATAATTCATAGAAAAAAAAAATAACAGACAGGGCTTGGAACAAGAGTGGTGTAATAAAAAGGGATTATATGTTCAGCTAGTGCATAAAGTATGGCCGAAATCCCTGCCCACCTTCCATTTCCTAAGGTGGATGATAAATCTGTAAAGTCAGGGCTTTTCTGGGTGGTCAAAGCTCAGCAGGGGGCTTATGCTGTGCTTGGCACATGTCTGTGTGGGGGCCCTTATCACAGGTAGCCAGAGATTCAATGGGGGCTTCTAGTAGGCATCTCTGTGGGTCTGGAAAGGGATAGTGAACTGATTTCTTGGAACGTCAGGCTGGGATTTCTTCCACGCCAAAGAAGCATGCAGATGTGTTAGGTAAGGCAAACCAGGCCTCAGATTTTTGAGTGATGGTGACTATCGTTAGTGAAGAACTGACACAGCAGGGCTTCCTCCCACAGGACGGGTTCCACGGGAGTTGTCCATGGGAGCTCAGTGGGTGTGAAGCGACCCAAGCAGCCAATTTGTTAGATCAGCTCCTGACTTTCAAAACATACCAGGAGACAGGACCCCCTCCTAGAGTTTCACCCCTGGTTACTCGAGTGCAGCTCCACTGCTTGATGCAATTGGTTTTCAGATGACTATGCAGAGCCCTTCAGAGGAAGGTGCTTTGGCTGCATCTTCCAGAGATTTCCTAGCTGTTGGAATTGCATCCCTGGAGGTTGACTCATTCTGGGGCCATTTTTTTGAGCTTGAGAGGCTTTGTCAAAGGCTGCAACATAACACACTCGCATTTGAGCATGGGAGCCATAGGCCAGCAATAAATGTTGCATGCAGGAAACAAGCCTCTGAGAGGTGTTTTCCAGCAGAAATGTTTGGAACTGCATGGAGAAACCTGGAGTTGGGGAAACAAGCCCGGGAGCAATAGCTTTCAGCAAAAAAAGCAAGAAATGGGAAATATGGTCCTCAAAATTTTTAAACTCTGCATCGTGGGGGCTTCTGGTTTTACAATGAAGTCAGGACTTCTTGGGGTCATAAAAAAGGGCCTGAAGTTGCAGGTTGCAAAAGTGACTAGGTGGACAACAACACCAGCAGCTTGCAGCTGTAAAAGATACATGTCATAGCAGAAGCAGGATAATAAGTTGTAGTTGGAAGATCTAGCCAAGATTGGTTGAAGCTGCCGCTATCATTAGTCCAATATGTTGGCCTTTGCACTGATAGGACCATGTGGCGCCTCTCCAGCCTTGGTTTGCCAGTTTGATATCCTAGATGGGCAGCACTGTGGCCATGGGCCAGGCACATAACCTAGGGGGAGGCCTGGGTGATTATGGCCTTTGGTACCATGTCCAGAGGTTTGTGAGATGCCCCCTAAAGAGTAGAAGCTCTGCGCTCCCTCCAAGAGGAGACTAAGAAGAATGTGACTGTGTGCCTTGAGCCCAGAGGTCCAGCCAGTCTCTTCCCTGCAAGTGAAGTGGTAACAATGTGGCCTGCGTGGAGAGGGACATGTCTGGGACATGTGATCCAGGAAGCAGGCAGCGATTGGCTTCCCAATGCAGTGAAAGAAGTTCCTGCTCTTTTATCTTCGTGAATTGTGTGCCGTGAGTTGTGGAGAACTCTACACAGCTCAGAACTTTGTCGAAGCCTAGCTTGAGGCAGTTGTGCCGCATTTTAATTATGTTATTTTGGCCTGTTAGTCTTGAGCTAGTTTTGTCCTATGTGTCTGTCCAGCAGGTTGTGCAAATCTTTAAGCAGGCAAAGCAACTATTGCCCTAAACTTCCTGCGTACCTGCCAGGGCTGGTTTGGCCCAGGCCAGGCTGTGTAGCAAAGACTGAATCTGGAATTCCTGGGCTGAAGTTGTGTCTGTACTGTGGGTATTCTGGATATGCTCCCCCCTCCCCCCCCCACCTTCAGTCTTCTTACCAGCAACCATGGGCTGTTCTATATGGAGAAACCATTGAGCCTCTTCAAACCCACAGAAATACAAATACACAGGTGGTCCTGGACTTACAACAGTTTATTTAATAACCATTCAAAGTTACAACGCCATTGAAAAATGTGACTTATGACCACTTTTCACAGTTACAGCCTTTGTAACACCCCCATGATCATGTGATCAAACTTCAGATGCTTGGCAACCGGTTCACACTTATGGCCATTGCTGTCTCCTAGGGTCATGTGATCACTTTTTGCAACCATTTGACAAGCAAACTCAATGGAGAAGTCAGATTCACTTAAAATTGTTTTTCTAACTTAACAACTCCAGTGATTCACTTAACAACTGTGACAAGAAATTTTGTAAAATGGGGCAAAACTCTCTTAACAAATGTCTCACTTAACAACAGAAATTTTGAGCTGAATTGTGGTCATAAGGCGAGGACGACCTGTACATCCCCGCAGTATTTTTGTAATTTAGCTTATAATGAAGCTAAGCTGGGGCCAAGACAGATCTACTGAATTGGTCCGGTTGAGATGAAGCAGTGCAGGCCCTGATCCCCTCCACATTATCTCCTAGAGAAATTCCCACTGAGGTTGTGAGAACTTATTCCCTGATATGTACACTGTGTTGAAGCCTAGCAACACAACCTTATATACATAGTGAGTGACCAAGGAAGCCGGCCATGTAAAATCAACAAGATCCAAAATCATGCTGGATTCTTGGTGCCTTCATAGACACATCCATAAAATTTTCCTGACAATTCAGTGGCAGAGATTAAAACTGCATGAGAAATTAGTTTGAAGCTTTAAAAAATGCTCAGCTCCTTAACTTTTGATCTGAGTTATTCTCTGCATTTTGAAACTAACTTTTAAATATTGCCCCATTCCTCCAAAGAGATAGTCATTTTAGAAAGCCAAATTCCTGTCACTCTGCAAGGTATTCTTGATGCTGAGACCAACTCAGCATCAATTGCTCCCTCCCAGGTGTCTTCCTTTGAAGCACCAAGATGGACTCCCAAATGCCTGTCCAGATAGATGGAGCTGCTGCTGAGTGAACTTGAGATGCTGGTGCATACAAATGGCAGACTTTCCTGCTAGGCTTTGTTGCTTATGGGGCTCTAATAGTGGGAAGCTCTGGCTGATCTGCTGCCCACTATAAGCAACCAAACCACAGCTTTCATTTACCCCTCTGAAACCACAGTTTCATAATGAAAGTTGAGAAGGTGTGGCATGGTTTTCATAAATCTTGTGGAGTACTGTGGATCTTGATCTCCAAAATTCTTTTGTAGGAGAAAGGTCATTGTTCCCATCAGGCCTAACAGCCAGACTCTGGTAGGGGAGAATTCCCCCCCCCCACCCCATTGACACCTTCCTTATTTGGAGCTGCAGATCAGCGATTCTTGAGCATTAAATTCTTGTCGCGGTGAATAAAAAGCTCTGCATATCGGACCTCAAACATATCAAGATCCTGAGCAAGATGGAAAGTGTTTTTTAAAAATGTTTTAATTGAATGTTTTAAATAAGCAAAGGGGCAAATTAATTTTGGATATACTTTACTTTTAGTTGCCTAGTTACGCTCTAGCATATTTCTAAGCACAAGTGAAATAAATTGACTCTCCTTTTTGTGCTCTTAATCATGCTTACCGAATTGCCTTCGGGGCAAAAGTACCCAGGCTTGTTCAGGGCTTCTCATGGGTGTGTGGCAAATGCTGAGGAGGAAGAGATATTGGTCTTGCTGGCACTTGGGGTCTTCTATGTTGAAGGGGAGTTACCAACAGCACTTAAAGATGGTTCTCCAAGGCGTGCAACTTCCCAAGCTCAAAGAGCTACTCACAGACGTTTTCTTCACCTTCAGGGTGGTTTTATAGCAGCCCCACCCAGCTTGAACCCTAAAGAAGCTGGTCTAGGTTCAACTGGGCATTTCTGGTCTCTGATTCAGGGCTTTTGAGTCTGGGTTCTGTGAGAACTTGATGGGGATCCATGAAAACTGAAAGGCAAAAATAAAAAACAAAAAGTTCAAACAAATGAAGCCAATTTCCTACCTTTGCCTCCTGTTCAGGGGTTCTGGGAATTTAAAAGAAAAATAACCTGGTCTGAAAAAGTTTGAAATCCCCTGTTCTAGACCATGACTACATTGTAAGAAGTTCCAGGCGAGATCATCTTTTGGTGGCCTTCATCTACTGGCAAGGATGCTGGATTTGCAGAATTAGATGCAAAGGGTGCTGCTGATATTGCATGGGAGTTTGTGTGCAGCAACCCAGTGTAACATACAGATGTGGCTGGGGAATTCTGGGAGTTGAAGTTCACGCATCCCCAGGTTGAGAAACACTGCAATAAATAGTATAAATATTCCTGAGATTACATGCATGTGATTCTGTACAAAAATGTCACTAACTGTTGGACTCATAGCTTAATCCACTAACACTTCCACTGAATAATTGTTAGGGATAGTTTTATTCTCTAAGGACAAATCCAAATTAGTGATCTAATTATTTGGGGATATTTTGGTTTCTTTTTTCAAAATTATTTGGATATTACTGTGCCCTTTTCATAAAACCAATTCATTTCTTTTGCCTGGGGCCTGTTAGAGTGACAGAGTTTAAATCTTGGGTTCCTTCTGCACATTTTAATGTTGATGGTGAATAATGTCCTGATTGATTGTGATATCAGACAATGGAAGATTATGGCAAAGACCCAGCCGCACATGCTCAATCGAATTATGTGAAAACTGCCCCATTGTTCTGTTGTACCCAGAAACAAGTAAATTATTTACAGATATTTGCTAATTAAAGCACATATTGTTTTCCCCAGCACAATGGGACACAATGCCAACAAAAGCCAAAAAAGAAATCCGCATACATAATTTCACTGGGTGAATGCAGAGGGCAACACTTCTTGCTAAGAAAAATACGTCTGTCGTCTGCCCAGAAAGGACTCTTCTCGGGGTAACGAGAGCAGGCAGAGAGAGCAGCCCACTGGGTGTCCAAGAGCCTGGACCTCCATGATTCCCCACACTTCAGTGGCACCTTGTTGTTCGTCTCAGTCACCAGTACATGCCGGCCTGTTAGTGAAATGGTGTTGAAGCATTTTGAGATTTGATCTCACCCTCCTGAAAGGCAGATGCCATAACAGCCACTTGAAGGCAACCGTCCTGTTTGAGACCAGCAGCGTGGAGAGCTCAGGCAGCTCATCCTAGAAGTCTTCCTAGGTGAAGCTGGGCTTCTGCTGACCGAAGGAGGTCCAGGATGGACCGTCCGCCATCCACAGACTCATCACGGGGATGGGAGACAGCTCTGGAGCAGGACTGGGGCTAGTGGGAGAGAGGGAAGGGAGGGAAGGCTCCCTCCCTCCCTTCCCACCAAGCATGAGAAGGTTGCCCTGTAGCAGACCAAGGCATCCACAACTCTTGTACAGTCTTGCTTGGCCCACAGCTCCGTTCCCCTCTCCCCTTGCAAAGTGAGCTTGTGTTGATTTGAGGTAACTCAGGAGCCCTAGATTCTCTCCCAAGGAAGGATGCCTAAGGGGTAGCATAGCCCAACTTGGCTAAGTCCTTTTATTTCAGATTCACATCATTGTGATACAGGATGGATCATTGGGAAGTGGACTTTAAGAGTGTGCACGGCTCTTCCGGTACAATCAGAGTTGAGACACGGGACAGAAATCCACTTGTGCTGGTGCTAAACTGTCTGTGCCTGTGGATCATGTCACGTTGTTGAATGCCTGGATCCAACCCATTAAGTCAGGCTTCATATTCCAGCAGTAGAATAAAACCAGACTTAGAGCAATCGATGTGAAGGGTGTTGAACAGTGAAAGGTGCTGATGACAATTATCTGAAACAGTGTAAGTTGCACAGTCATATTCCACAGATGGGGGAACCTGCTGTCTGTCTTCCAGAATGCCATATGTGCCATTTCTGTGCAAAACTACAAATGGCAATTCTTTATATCTCAGAAACAATTGTCAGTTAATTAAGCCTCCAATTTGCATGTGTTCAGGTTCTGTAATCGTAGCGTTCTTGTGTGTCTGTGTGGTTTTTAATGCCAAACTTCTGTTGGCTGAATTTGAGATCGTTCCTCCTGCTAGAAAAGCTGCCACTCATCTGGGATGAGAGATGGGCCTTTGAGGAACAATCCGAATGTTCAGCCAAAATGCGCTCTTCAAAATGGAAGCGTTGGCTGAACTCAGAAACTGAAAGATTTGGAAACTCAGTGTTGCCCATGATCTCTTCCTGGGATTCGCCTTCTCGGAGGTGACCAAGGAGCACATCTGAAGACGGGAAGCGGTTCAAGCTTTGCTTTCCACTAGTTTTAGTAGATCTGAGAATGGGAATAATTTTTCTCTGGAGGTGGTAAAAGTTTTCTCCTAAAGGTTACTTCCTAGAAAAAGGAAGCATTGAGGGTTACCAGCAGCTCCCTTGAAGGAATCCTCCAGCTGTGTCAAATAGACAAATAGATGCAGTCAAGGAAGTCTCCCATCGGTTAGTAGGAGCTTCCCATAAAGCTGAACTTGGTTTTGGAGAAGTTT
Source organism: Ptyas mucosa (assembly GCA_012654045.1). Classification (NCBI taxonomy): domain Eukaryota; kingdom Metazoa; phylum Chordata; class Lepidosauria; order Squamata; family Colubridae; genus Ptyas; species Ptyas mucosa. The sequence goes on from WNWU01000021.1 coordinate 23,689,286, forward strand.
TCAAGAGGGTTGCACCTCTTCCCTTCTGAAGAACACTGCCTCAGTACCCCTCTTCTCTTGAATATGGCCAACTGATAGTCTTCTGGCATGTAATTTGGGCAATGCTGTGCCACAATGTTGTGTGAAAGATTAGGAGCAAGGAGGAAATGAGGAGCTGACATGAGATCCTGACGTTAGCCAATCCTGAAGGATCCTGGAATGTGATCAAGAAATGAGTTTTGCGAGTGGGGGATCAACTTCCAAGCCACTGGCCTACAATTTGTTTGACATGAGTGGTTGCATGGCACAAAAAGCTGAGCACGTGTAAATAACTAAATATTTAATCTGCATTCAGTGTTGTTGCTATTTTAAACATATACAGCAAAGGCTGGGTGGTTTATGTGTGCATCAAAAAATAACAGGTGACATCAGTGGACTACAACACACTCTTTTAATTTCCTAAAAAACTAGGTAAATAATCTGTAGCCAAATCTCAAGTTCCTGTTTGTGTTTTCCTCATTCTTTAAATCTCACTCCTGCTTTGTTTGTGTGTGTGTTTAAAGGGAGCTGTGGCAGAGACAGAGTTGCCAGCTTTCTTTCCAAACAGATTGCTGTTCTGAGTTCTTAATTCTAGGGGGTAGAAGCAGACAAAATGTAGTAGAGGAGCCCAGGGAGAATTAAGGAAAAATCTGGAGCCATAGCAGCCTGATTCAGTATTACTTCAGGATGGAGCGTGGGCACCCCGGATAGCAAATGGTAGCCATCTTTGAATGCCTAACCTAGTTTTTATGATTGATAAAATGTTGATCCTGGGGGTCAGCACATTAGGAATGCCAGCTCTTCTCTACCCCTTGGTGAACATAAATGTCTGCATGTTATTTAAAAGTGGAGAAGACCATCAGTGGCTGCTAATGATCTGAATGTAAGTTAAGGACATGCAAGTCTTAGCAGAGAACCTGCTTCTCTCTGTCTCCAGTGCATTTGGATTCCCATAAAAGAAGCTCTGCCTTTAATTCACATTGGTTCATCATTACTCCTCCTGGAGAGGCCCTTCCCTCTGGCCACAGGTGTGACCGAGCTGAAAGCTGACCATTGTCCATAGACCAGGGACTTTCTCAGAAGAGCAGCTATTCTGGCAGGCTCCCTCACAGCCAGCCATTCATATCTGAAGATGAAGATTGCTCTTCACAAGTTTTTCTACAGTCATATAAACACCTTTGGTTTTTGAGGAGTTGGGGATGAGGAAGTGAGAGCATCCTTCTAGCAAAGATCTCAGCTGTAGCTGACCCTTATTTTTATCTTCTCAAAAAGCCCTTGGGAATCTGTTTAGGGCCTGAGCAATTCTGGCCATGGAACTGCTGTCACCTATCCATTTAATTATTTTTTAATCAAAGGAATCTAAATTAAACAAATCAGGCGGGACATGCAGCTTAGTGAGTGCCAAACCCATCGGCTTCCAAGGGAGCCATGTTGAAGTTTGAGACCCAAAGTCTGAAGGGTCGGATCTCTCCCAAATCGGTTTTGCTGATTCCATTTGGGTCTTTAGCTCTATCAATCTAGGTCAGTGATGGTTAACCTTTTTGACACCAAGTGCCAAAACTGGAGTGAATGCACTGGAACCTGGAAGAGCAGCTGGCAACGGCGCCTTTGCCCACAGAGAGGGTTCTGTGTGCCACCTCTGGCATGCGTGCCATAAGTTCGCCATCATAGATCTAGGTCTCTTGATGCTCGTGCTTCAGGTGGACCCAGGATGAGAGTGAGACCACTTGGACAAATAAGGAGACCTTAAACTACCTGAGTGTCAACCCACCTTACTTATAATTTCAGAATAGTTACAGTTTTTAATGACCTCATTTTCTGTAGTCTTCCGCTTCACTGGTTTGTTTGGAGCATTGACACTTTGCCAAAAATAAATAATATACAGGTAGTCCTTGACTTAACAACAATTCGTTTAGTGACTGTTCGAAGTTACAACAATATTGAAAAAGTGACTTATGGCCATTTTTCACACTTAAGACCGTTGCAGCATCCCTATAGTTGCAGTGTCCCAAGGTCACGCGATCCCCTTGACCATCTGGCAAGCAGAGTCAATGGGGGAGCCAGATTCACTTAACAACCGTGTTACTAATTTAACAACTTGAGCCGTTCACTTAGCAAATGTGGAATGAAAATTTGTAAAATGGGGCAAAACTCACTTAACAAATTTCTCACTTAACAACATAAATTTGGGGCTCAGTTGTGGTCATCAGTTGAGGATTACCTGTGCAGCATTTCAGATTGATGGGTTTTAGACATAAAATGAAAATGGAGATGTGTCTGACCTCAGGGGCTGGGTCACTGAAAGGCCATGGCTGGGAGGGAAGAGAGGCTGGAAAGGAGGGCCAAAAGGGCAGGGTTATCCCCCCCTTCCCTGCACCCCTCCCCTCTCCCCCCCCCCATGCAAGGGCCTAGAAAGGCATCAGAGCAGTTGGGCTGTGAGGGAGGATGTGGAGGGAAATGAGAGAAACAACTTTCAGTGCTTGCAATTTCACTTACAAATCGTTCTAAGTAGCCCTCAGGAAGCATGTTTTGTGCGTATTTAAATAGTTTGTTTAAAATAGCACATAAATGTAAAATAATTCGGGGCGGAGGAAATGAACCAGGGCAGCCTCATCTTGGGCCTGTTTGAAAGCTGCGGCTCCCATTAATCACGCCTCCCAAGTCTCACACTGGGGCTGACAGTCACTAAAACTTGTCTAAACAAATCAGCTGTACAACTTATGATGTGGAATTGGCTTGTTCAAAGCAAGCCACAGTTTATTATCTATGCTCAAGAGGTCCTCCTCAAGTAAAGATTACACAACAAGCTGTGCTGAAGGGAAAACAGATAGGCAAGCCTGCAGCCAGAGCTTCCTGAGTGCCAAACTAGCACTCTGCTTTAGACGGCTGAGATGTGGCGTGAAATCTGAATTCTCACTTAACTTTCAGAGTGGGGCAACTTGTCCAGACCCAGCAGCAATTTTGACAAATGTGGCTTTATATTTAACTTGTGTCCTCCCCGCTCTTGAGTACAAATTTAGATAATAAATTATTGCCACTGCTTGAATGGCACATCAGTTGTCAAAACAGGTGCTGTCTGAAACAAAAATATCATTCTATGCAGAAATTCATTTTTATCACAGGAGTTCTTCCTAACGGTCTTAATAGCTTTAAATAACATGCAATTCATGTATAATACTCAAGCATTTTGCATTTTTCTCAATCTTAAAACAAGTTTTCTCCATCAGATGGGGAGTAGGATATCTCCCTTTGGGAGTATCAAAGGGTCCCTCGATCGCTTGTCCCAGAAGAACCTCTAAAGATGCAGGCATTCTTGCCACTGTCTACTACACAACCAAGGCGAAGTCTGGCCTCAGGTCAATAATCTTCTGGGCTCTTTCTGATAAACAGCAAGAATCCCACCCAAGATGAGCTGAGTAGCAAAGACAACCATCAAAAGCAGAGGTCTTCAAACTTGGCAGCTTTAAGACTTGTGGACTTCAAATCCCAGAATTCTCCCAGAATACCATAGCCAGCTATAGCTATGTTGGCTGGAGAATTCTAGGAGTTGAAGTCCACAAGTCTTAAAGCTGCCAAGTTTGAAGACCTCTGATCAAGAGGATGGGATGCCTTTAAGATCTGCAAAAGGTTTCACTTCTTGCCCTTAGGTGAGAGACCATGCCACAGGAGGCCCAATTCAATGGATGTTGAGCCAAGAAATTCACCAAGAGATGCAGGATGCCTATTTAATGCTTGCTCATTATGGTTAATAGAAGAGATTGTTTACTTGTTCTTCATTTGCAACAGAGTGTAATCTCTCTCAACTTTCAATACAAGATTAGTAGCTGTCCAGCAAGCAGCTCAGCGGTGTTTTCCTTGGACAATTTTTATTTGAGGGATTGTCTGCTTTGTTTTTTTCCTTTTTTTTTTTGACACAGGAGCCCTTTCCTCCTTTATTTACTGGAGCTGAAACTAAATTACTTTGAGCTGTCTCTTTATGTTTGTTTTAATGACTCATGGATGTTTATTTATTTTTTAAAATTTATTAATTCAATTTCAGTCTGCCCAACTCTTCAATGACACTGGATGGATTACAATAGGAAAAAAGCTCCAACAAATATCAAAGAACACAGCCAACCAAAAGGCTAACTCACTATGACAAAAGGCCAAACCAAAACCTTAAGGGCTTCTCAGCCATCCTAAGCCAAGGGATGTTAACTAGATTTTTAATAGTTTTTGGAAAGTTTTTGGAAAATCATTAAGGTGGCAGCAATGTGGACCTCTGAACAGATAACATGTCAGATGGAACTCTGAAGAGATAACATGCCATTGTTATCCTGGGTTCTCAAAATGACATTGTTTTATCGATAAGACCCCAAATGTGCCCAGTCTGCCTGGGCAGTGGGCATGACCTTCCCACCCTGTCCATGCTGATTAAAAGTGGCCACCAAAAAATGGCCACCAAAAAAGGAGAACCTTCACAAGAGATTGCCTTCTGCCTGAGACACCAAAGCTGGTCCAAAAGGATACCATGTTCAAAGAAGGCTGGTGGGAGATCAAGGAGCCCCAGGATGGACTCACCATCTTCATTCCAGATCTGCCCAGGTTTATTGACTGGCACAGCGGCCTCTCTACTGATCCCTGGCCTGAAATTTGACTGAAGGTCTAGATGATTCATTTTCTCCAGCCTGATCAACTCTCCAGCGCACTTCTTCCCAAAGGTTGAAGACTAGATGGAAGTAGTTAGAATGATTGGGATTTAGAGAATTTTATTTCCCAACATTCAAACAGAGGCACATGGTTTCACTCCATATAAAATTAAATGGGGAGGGGAGGAATCGCTCCCTTTGAGAGTCCCAGCTGATCAGTTTGTAAGTCTGTAGAACCCAAATAAAAATCCTTGAGAAAGATCCGCTACGGTTCTCCTGCCTTACTCGCAATTGTCCCACTGAGGCTTGGGGCCTGTGCTAAAGCAGTCAGTCACATATGCTTCTTCCTAAAAGCTCAGATTCTCAGAACCAAACAGATTATGTGAATTGGGAATCCTACAAATACACCTGGAAATTTTCAATGGCAAACTCTGGGGTTTTGTGTGACTATGGGAATATTTATAATGGCATGAAGGATTAATTTATCCCAATAGGAAGGGCAGATATTAGAACCAACATTCTTTAACACACCTCTGGTTCCTCCTTTGTGGCTGCGTTGTGAAATCTAAGAAGAAGCACATTCTGTTGTCGATGTATAAAGGTTACAAATGCAATTGGGATTCAGGGAATGATTCCTCATGTCCTCCAGTGTTGGGGTGGACCTGAGACTCATGAGCTCCTGGGAAGGATGGTGTTAATTGCTTCAAATTTAGATTGGAGGTTTGTTTTGATGCCTCAGTTAATGTATTGTGGTTGTTTTTAAACTTTGTTTTCATGCTGGTGTTTTTGTACATTCTGGGGGAAATTATTGTTAGTCCCCAAGGTTGTGAGTGGCCACATATGTTTTCTAAGTAGATCAATGGCCTTTTTAGGATGGTCTGCCGATACCCGGGTGGCAGTGGAACTGAGGTTGTTGCTGTGTTGTGTGTGTGTGTGAGGGATTGGTACAGGCCATCTGATTCACTCTAACAGGAGCCACTGTGTGAGGGTGAAATGGAATCAGACTGAGGATGCTTTTTTCAGCTCCTTGAAAGTGTGGGGTGAAATGGGCCCTCTAGATAGAAATATTGGCCCAACAACAGGAACGTAGCCATACGGGGCTGTTTTTGTGAGACTGAAACTGCATGTGAAACTGTGCTTCTGGGTTGGCTGGCAGCTGGGCTGCTTCACTAGTCTCCTCTTCTTTTTCTCATGGTTCATTCCCTTATAACAGAGGTCTTCAAACTTGGCAGCTTTAAGACTTGTGGACTTCAACTCCCAGAATTCTCCAGACAGCTATGTTGAAGTCCACAAGTCTTAAAGCTGCCAGGTTTGGGGACTCCTGCCTTATATACAAAATGGGAAGGGGGAAACAGATGTATATTAGGAAGCCCATATTGTAGGTAAACCCATAGGCACATATTTAGCACAATATAAATTATTGGAGTTTACCAGAAGTAGAAGAAAAATTAGCTGGATTGTGGCCGGGGTTCATCTGCTTAATGAGGAAGGATGTCTAAAAGCCCTTGCTTTCCCACATTCACACAGAGGTTGAACCAGGCTGGGCAGCAAACAGAGGTCATCTCTGCAGGGGCTTTCTCCCTTAAATGTTGCAGTTGGCAGTCAAGCCATTGCCTCTAGTCTCTCCTGGGACAGCTCTGGGTCTCCTTGGAATAGGCTCTGAGTATATTGAGAGAGGGGGGGGGAAAGGGGGGGCGGAGAGCGAGAGATTTTACATTATCAGTGGAAAAGTGTATTTCTCATAACTGATGATAATTAGCACCATAATCTTCAGTCCAAATAGACAATTAGACAAAATAATTATGTCTCTACAAAATGTCTGTATAATGTTAGTAACTTAGTATGTTTTAGCAACCTAAATTATTCTGTTCTTCTATTATGATAAGTTGACTATGTTTTTTCCCCTAGAATTCAATTAGTCTCCCCATTCTAAGTATTGATTAAAACTTGGGGAGCTTCAATACTCATATTTTTCACATGTATAGACAAGACTGAGGGGTTGTGATCTGGTCATGCATGAGCAGGTCTGATACTCATAAACAATTATGGCTATTATTTTGTCATACAATCAGCCACTCAAGCTCTTTTCAAAGTGTAGTCACAATGCACTTTTCAAAAAGAGACAACCCCCCCCCCCAATCAAAATCTCTGTTTACTCTCCACCACTCCTGCAGCTTCTCACATTTCCTTTGGACTGCCTCCCAAAATTGTGTGCCGACTTTGCCTACCAAAGTGTCTCCTCTTGATCTCACTGATGCTTTTCTGCCACATCCTGGTTCAGGATTATGCAAGGGAAGAGTCAGCTTGTCTAGAGCAGGGGTCTCCAACCTTGGCAAGTTTAAGACTTGTGGACTTCAACACCCAGAATTCCTCAGCCAGCAAAGCAAAGCTGGCTGAGAAATTCTGGGAGTTGAAGTCCAAAAGTCTTAAACTTGCCAAGATTGGAGACCCCTGCTCTAGAGGGCATCAGCCCATCAAAGACAGGGATACTCGCACAGCCCAGTATTTACCATCTCAGCATTGCTTTCAAAAGTATATATTTTTAAGTTTATTTGCCAACTGTCACATATTAATCAAAATAAGTTCACAATCTTAAGCGTGGAGTTGGTAAAGGCGCTTTACAGTGGCCATGAGTAGACAGAAATTAGGAATAGAGAATTATAATTGGAACTGAAGGAACGTAATTTGTTCAAAAGGAAGTGAAGTGGTAAAAATGGGGAAGAAGCTGCATTTTGAGTCAAAAGTACCTACTTCTGCTCAGAAATTTGGGAATAAAATCTGGTAGTGCAGCAAAGAGCATCTGAGTTAGAAAATGGGGGGGGGGACCCTATCAAATTGATGCAATAGTTAGGGCCTATAATTGCCTGCCCATCGCAATAGATGTGGGCAGTGCTTCCTACAAGCAAGTTGCAACTCTTTCAAAGTTGTGGTGATGGGAACATTCATTAAAGAGATATTGGACCAAAGAAAAAACTCAGAGAAGAGCAACAAAGATGATTGGGGGACTGGAGGCTAAAACATATGAAGAACAGTTGCAGGAATTGAATATGTCTAGTTTAATTAAAAGAAGGACCAGGGGAGACATGATAGCAGTCTTCCAATAGCTATGGGGTTGCCATAAAGAAGAAAGGGATCAAGCAGAGCCAGGCCACCATCTGCCTGGATGCTTTCATTTGGATTCCTCTGCTGGGCAGGAGATTAGACTGGATGATCTCCAAGGCCCCTTCCAGTTCTAGGATGGCTGTTGCTAGGAACGGGCACATCCTTTCAGGGTCTCAGTGGAGGAGAAGAACCTCTACCCAGAAAAACCTCCAACTCAGGAGCAGAAGAAAGCAGCACACCATAGGTCCTGTTTATGTTACCTGGATCTAAAATGGGAGGGGTCTGCACAGTCAGGCCTTTCTGTGCACCAAATTATGCCATTATCTGCCACAGTCTTAATCCAGTTGGGGCTAGATTCAACCAGAGTGTAAGGATTTCCCAGCCCTGTGGAGGCCAGAAATGCAAATACCAGAGCATTTTCAATTCTCCCATCAAAGGTGCTTTAGTTGAATTGTATGTATTATTAATATTGTCACATGTCATTTTGCTGCAGAGATCCTTTGTTCTGGTCCTGTATATTGATAGAAAATGATGATAATTATAACAAGGTTAGATTATGGTGATTACCGCTGTGTTACAGGCATGCTGCTGTAACCTGTGGCATTTTATAGTTATTGTTTAATAATAGCATCACAGTAAGTTCCTCCAGGTGTCATATAAACTAAACACTCCATTTGTAAATGGAATTAAAATCCACACTACAAGCATTTGCATGAAAGAGTCAAGAAAGCTGTTTTGGCCACCCGAAAAATCCCCAGCTCCACAATGGAGCCATGCGTCTCTTGGGCTAAATCAAGTCACAAGACAGAAAGCAAAATTCATGCTCACTTTCCATCAATGGAACAAGAGATTCCACTCCAACAAGGAGTTTCCACTTGTGGAGAGAGACAGCAGGGTCAAAGGAGAATGGGATAAGATCTGTTTTCATTTGAATCAGATTTTAGTGGCCAAATAGAACTGACGGTCCATGAGTCCTGAATTGAGCTTCATTTGCTTGTGAGATGGAATTGTTGGTTTCTGGCAGTACGGAATGTATAGTCTTTCTGCAGGTGCCTTGTGTGGCTTGACCGCTGGGCCTGGATCCTCAATTACCGGATTATTCATTTCTGATGGAGTCATGATTGTGCTCATCTTTTAGTTATTCAGTGGTCAACTTTGTTCACTTGGGATGCCAACAAAAGATTAGCCATGGCAGTTCCTGAAAAGGAGGAGGTGAGCGCCTGGCAATGGAAGTGCTAATCCTTTGCCCCTTTAGAAGCAGCCCTGTATCGTCTGGTCTGGCACACAGATCCTTCTGAAAACAGGAACCTTGGCCTGGCTGAGCCTTGAGGAAGAACGCATTGGGCTAAGAGTCGTGGTTCCTGGGAAGATCACGTTTGCGTAAGGCTCTTTCAAAATGCCAGGCAAGATTTATGGAGTGTTGGCACGTTACATGGCTTTCAGCATTTTTCCTGCTGAGATCTGTTGGATAGCAAGTCCCATGATTCCCAGCCAAAATGGCCATACAGAATTAAGTCGTAATTGCTTGCATGATGTGTGAAGCCACCCATCTTGGCCCTTGGTATCTATAATTCCCATACTGGTTGAGAATATGAGAGTTGATGTCTAAGGTACCTGGAAGACATTGAATGGGGTATTTAAAAATAGCTGAAATCTTCTGAAATTGCTGAACCTGGCAATACTGGGCATTCTTGTTTGGTATCTCATGAAATGTTGGCTCTTGTCCTTTAAAGGTAATAGCAATTTCGCTTCCAGTGATCTGGAAGGGTCCCTTTTGCAAGGATGAGGGTTGGCCCTGTGATGCTGCCACCCACTGTGCTCCCGGCAACGATGTAAAACAAACTTCAGTCAACAGACTTGATTAAATAGGCATTCTATAAAGGACAATTCTCTAAAGTAATACTGGTAGTCCTCAACTTACGACTGCAATTGAGCCCAAAATTTGTGTTGCTAAATGAGACATTTGTTAAATGAGTTTTGCTCTATTTTACGACTTTTCTTGCCCCATTTGTTAAGTGAATCACTGCAGTTGTTAAAGTTAGGAACACGGTTGTTAAGTGAATCGGCTTCCCCATTGACTTTGCTTGCCAGAAGGTTGGAAAAGGGGATCACGTGACCCCAGGACACTGCGACCGTCATAAATACGAACCAGTTGCCAAGCATCCGAATTTTGATCACGTGACTGTGGGGATGCTGCAACAGTTGAAAGTGTGAAAAACAGTCATAAGTCACTTTTTTCAATGGTGGTATAACTTTGGTCACTAAACGAACTGTTATAATTCAAGGACTACCTGTTAATTTAAGGAAACTTGGGGAAAAAGGGGGAATTAAAACAAATTGCCTGGAAACATGCTGGAAATCAGAGCATTGCCCATTATCTTGTTTTGCAGGAGGCTTGTAGAATTTTTGTAATATTTCTTGGGTGATTAGGTCAAACCGTTCATGTAACTTTTAGAACAAAAGTTTACTTTAATATTTGTGTATTAGGCAAGGGAATTGTATCATAAACAGGAATTTTCTAGTGACTCAGAATTCCAGGAACCCCATTTATAATTAGATCATTTGTGCAAATAAGAACAAGTTAGAACCATTACTCATCATGCTATGCATTTTTGCCTCTGCAGATTAATTGCATTTTCAGAAAGGGGCCCTTGCTCAATCCCTGGTAATGCGGAGGATGGAACAAATACACACATCTCTGGTTTCTAATTATTTAGGAGTAAATTCTATTTCATGTTCTTGGAAATATGTATCAAAAGTTTATTTAAATAACATTAACAATGATAACATGTGCGATGTGATGTGAACAAGAAAGACTAGCCTAATGGGGTAGTCTTTGCACTCCCCCAAAATGGCATATGTTCATGTGACATCTTCATAGGTTATTCATTTCTGTGCAGGCTATAAAGGCAAAGATTCCTTCAAGCCAAAGCTCAAATCTTGGAGACTTGTGGAATTATCCTCTTTGGGGATGAGATGTAGACTTCTCAGTCTAACCTACTGGAAATCCTGGTCTTTTCTGCTGGTCTGAGCCTGCTTAGTGTATTTTAATATGAGCTGCAATGGTCTCAGTGCCAAGTACTGCAGCCAAGTCACCCTTTTAGAAAAGAGGGTTTTCTTTCCATAGGGGTTTGGCTCCCCCTTGTGCTGGTGTCCTGGGGGGGTGGGAGAGCAGCCATCCAGAACAAGAGCAGACACCAAAAGGTGTCCTGATTTGTCTTCCGTGAAGTGAGCTCCATGGATAGTGATGGAGCAGAGCAAAAGACCAACTCCTTTGGATCTGCTGCCACGAGGCTCCTTCTTAAAAATCAAACGTTTGAACAGTCAGTATGCCCTACTTTGGAACTGCTTTTAATGAAAGTAGGGTTTTTTAAAAATGGGAAGGGTTAGGGGAAAGGCGAAGGAGTGGGAAGATGCAATGTTTTGGGTGGATGGAAATTATGGGAGATGGTTATGTTGCACACCCCTGGGATGGCTGCATGGGGAAGAATCACCAGAGGAGAGCCACAAAAAGGGAGGCCCCCTCAGCCCTAACCCTAATCCTAACCAGAATCCTCAGGCTGCTTTTAAGGCACTGCTGTGCTGGGACAAGTGGGAGATCAGAAGATCTTCTCCACCTCATTTGGTGAGAAAAGCCTGTTGTAATTTGGTGACAATACAAGTCAGGAGCCAACATGACCTTTTCCCCTTTGGCTCTTCCAGGATGAAGTCATTGCTGCTTCAGAAAAAGTAACTGTGAAGCTTGAAGACTTGGCCCAATGGGCCCGGACAGATATCTCCAAGTGGAAACGTGGCGTCCAGGATGAAGCCTTCACACCTCTGGAACTGAGGAAAGATGGGCAGAGGGAAGCCCTAAGTAGGTTCCGGCAATCCACGCACAACAGTGGCCTCAATTTCAAGGATATTTTGAAGGAAAAGGCCGACTTGGGTGAGTGCTCCTTTGGTTCTTGTGTGAGATTATGGCTTCTGCGATTATTGAGGGGATCAATTTTCTTGGGCTTTTCTTGACTGAAAGGAGAAGGGGTGTGTGGCAGAGATTCGGGGAATCTGGTAAGGACTTCTAAGGCAGGGCTCTCCAACTTTGGCAACTTTAAGACTTGTGGATTTCAATTCCCAGAATTCCTCAGCCAGCAAAGCAAAGCTGGCTGAAGAATTCTGGGAATTGAAATCCACAAGTCTTAAAGTTGCCAAGGTTGGAGACCCCTGTTCTAAGGTGATTGTAAAATGAAGGAACATTCCAATGTCTGTTGGGCTGCAGAGGATAATGCATATTGAAAATTCACTGGAAGGCAAGGATAATGTGTGGACAATATTTGCGCAGAATAGATGCATCAGAGTCAATGCAAACTGCCAGAATTTAGAAGGAGGGCCACTGCCAAGGCCACTGTAGGGACCTCTGCTGTCCTCCCTATAGGTCTTGTATAAAATGGTCAAGAGAGGTTTTTTTTCTTGTGTGTGACTTTCATTGGGACCCCTTACTCATTTCAGTGGGGCTCTCTGATGGACCAGGACCAGGTTTTTTGCTTCTGTCTTTGTAAAGCCTAAAGCTTAATATGGTTGCTTGCTCCCTGGTCATTTCGTTGCCCAGTGGCTGAGCCCCTGAAAGATTCCCTTTCTGGGTTTGGAAGACATGAAGCTAGCTCAGCCTCTCTCCCTCTCTGGCATCTGCACTCCACCAATCCTTCCACCACCATCTAAGCTGGTGAGAGTTCAGTCTTACTCAGATCAAAACACTTTTAGAGGCCTGGATGTTAAACATTGCCCACCTTCGTGTTAGTTAGAAGGTTACGGGGATCATATCCCCAGATGCCCTGTTAATGCTTTCCATGTTTTAGTTATTTTTCTACAAGCTGTTGGGCTTCTCAGAGACAGAGCCTTTTTAAAGACTATCTTCTGTTTTGTAAGCTTCTAATAAACTGCATACATATACTCATGTATCTAAACAGAAACTAGCAAGTTTACCCAGAAACCAAAATAATTGAAATAAATCTTCAGAGACTTTTTTACAAGATCTTGCCTTTATATATTTTGCCCAAGAATTTGAGTGGCACAATCAATACATAATCCAAAGGATTTAAGGAAATCATGTTGTCTGGCATGATACCATCGACCATGGTATCATATTGCACCAGTTGGAGGGGCTGGGGGTGAGGGTCACCGTTTTGCAGTGGTTCTCCTCCTACCTCTCCGACCGGTCGCAATCTGTGTTGACAGGGGGGCGGTGGTCGACCCCGAGGCGCCTTACTTGTGGGGTGCCACAAGGGTCGGTCCTCTCGCCCCTTCTGTTCAACATTTATGTAAAGCCGCTGGGCGAGATCATCCGTGGCTTTGGGGTGGAGTTCCATCAGTACGCTGACGACACCCAGCTGTACATCTCCACCCCAGGCCACCCCAACAATGCCCTTGAAGTGATGTCCCAGTGTCTGGAGGCCGTGCGGGGCTGGATGGGGAGAAACGGGCTCCGACTCAACCCTTCCAAGACCGAGTGGCTGTGGCTTCCGGTGTCCCGATATAGCCAGCTGGTGCCATCGCTGGCTATTGGGGGCGAATCATTGGCCCCTCTCAGAGAGGGCTCGCAACTTAGGCGTCCTCCTGGATGCACGGCTGTCTTTAGAAGAGCACATGATGGCCGTGGCCAGGGGGACTTTTTATCAGGTTCGCCTGATACGCCAGTTGCGCCCCTTTCTGGATCGAGACTCCCTATGCACGGTCACTCAAGCACTCGTCACTTCCCGCCTGGACTATGCAATGCTCTCTACATGGGGCTCCCCCTGGGGTGCACCTGGAGGCTGCAGTTAGTCCAGAACGCGGCCGCGCGGGGGATTATGGGAGCGATGGGGTACTCCCATGTGACACCTCTCCTGCGTGAGCTGCACTGGCTTCCTGTGGTCTTCCGGGTGTGCTTCAAGGTGTTGGTAACCACCTTTAAAGCGCTCCATGGCTTAGGGCCGGGGTACTTGCGAGACCGCCTTCTGCCGCCAATAGCCTCCCACCGGCCGGTTCGCTCGCACAGAGAGGGCCTCCTCAGGGTGCCGTCGGCCAGACAATGTCGGCTGGTGACCCCCAGGGGGAGAGCCTTCTCTGTGGCAGCGCCTGCCCTCTGGAACGACCTACCCCCTGAGATACACACAGTAACAAATCTCCGGACTTTTTGTTGGGCCCTGAAAACGCATCTATTCCATCTAGCAGGGCTGGCTTGATCCCATCCTCCCAGTTTTACTTGAATTCGGTTTTAATTGAGTTGTTTTAAATTACCATACTGGGCCGAAATTGTTTAATGTTTTTAAATTGTTCTTAAATTTTGTATGTTATGTTTTTTATCTTGGCTGTGCACCGCCCTGAGTCCCGCGGGAGAAGGGCGGTATAAAAATTTAATAAATAATAATAAATAATAATAAAGGGCCATGTAAGAAAAAAAAATCCTGTATCTCATCGGATTGTATCAGTTGAAGTTTTTCCAACAGACATTTCTTCCTTTCAAAAAAGTGTAATTTCATGCTCTGTTCTGGGATGCGAAAGCCCAAATTGCAGGGAACTCTGCAAATTTCCAATCTCCCCATGAAAGTTCTGACCCAGGGCTGGTGGCCTTGACTTATCATGGTTTCTTCATTCAAAGCTTCAGGGAACCAGAAGATGACCTCCTTATTTTTGGGAGGTACATATGGACATAATCTTTCATCTTCGTTTCATTGCTGCTGGGTCTTGGGACCCTTTGGGCTTTCCATCTCGTCCTTAAGTGGACAGAAGAAGATTTTTTCTTTCTGGGAAAGCCTCTCTGCCTGGCAGAGTTGAGGTTTTATTTCAATCAAAAGATGGGGTTCCCAAGGTGGTGGAAAATTGGGAAAAATTTCTGATGTGTGGCAGAACAGAGTTTTTACTTCTTTATCCCATTTATTTTTTTAAAAAAATCCTTTTCTTTAATTTACAAGTATGGTTTGGATATTAGTCTTTTTAAAAAGCCCTGATGATAGTTTGGTACTAGTAACTAGAGTATTTAAAAAGTTTCTGATCTGATTGTGGATAAAATGTTAGACTACATTAGCAGAGATTGTTTATTCAGATTTTTCACAATCATTATTTGCCAAATAATGGTTTATAATCATGTAATCCTGAACTTTTCCTTGGTAAAACAGAGCAGTAGTCTTTGCACAATGCTTTGAGAAGGAATCCAAGTTGACACAACGCCAGTGTGCAAGCAGAGTCCAACTTGGCTCGTCTTGCGCAAGCAGGTCAGCGGGCCAGATGTGTAGCTTGTAGTTATTTCTAAGCCCAGGATAACTGTGAATTATTCTTTACACATCTCGTTGTGTCACGTGATGCAAGAATAATTCTTGCTTGTTTGGGATTGGGAAGTTTATGGGTCAGTATGTCAATTGTGTGTGTCAGCCTAGGAAACAACTTTGTTTTGTTATCCCAGGATTAGGGTATAATGTAGTGTGTGAGCCAGCAATAGTGTCTGAGGCCAAAATGACAGGGGAAAGCTTTCCCCAGAATCCTCATAATAAAACTGTCCTCTCCAGAATATTTGACAACATGAAACTGACTAAATAGATTAGCCCAGCTGGAGGCTGGGATATAAAAATGCTTTGGGTAACCAACCACTAGAGAAAGCAACCAAGGGCTTCACGCGTCCCTCTGTTGCTGGCCTGGCTGTGCAACCTGTGCCAGAGTCATTCTGGTTTGAAAGATGCTGGGATCAGAGAATTGGGCTGGCCCTGGAAAGAGAAAGGAACTGGATGGGTTGACTTCTGGTTCAGTTCCAGGCAATGGACATTGAGCTGGTTCTACCCGGTCCAGTACATCTAAGAAAGATTTTACAGAAGTAAGATTACAGAGGTAAACCCCAAAGTGCTAAAGGCAGCTGAAGGTAACTGCTCTATTGAGATGGATGGGTGCAAACGACAAACTGATGTGATAAAATCGGTTAAGTTCCTGGGAATCCTAATGTTATCCTTGATTTTATCCCACTGGCTAAAACTAATGGGGATCGGATGCCGAAGCCTCTGGCAGCCCTTTGCTCTTTGCAGTGCTCAGAGCAGCTCAGCAGCAGAAGAGCAGGGGACGGTTGAGGGCCTCTGTGGGTCTCCTGGAGGAAAGTCCCAAGTCCAAGGTGGTCCTAGTCAGCAGGAGAGTAGCAGTTGCAACTGTCACTTGGTTTATATCAGGAATTCTGTTTCTTTTAGACATTTATCAAAATAACAGAAGTTCAGCCTTACCCTACAGATAATAATAGAACTGGTTGTGGAATGTGTTATTCACATTAAGCATGCCAACCTGTTTTTCAAGATAAATTCATTTGATTAAATCATTTATTTGATCCTCCTCTGCTACCTCTTCTTCCTCCTTCAGATTTATGATATTTTCGTTGACTTGCATACCCAATATTTGATAAATCAGCATAGTTGAATGAGGGTTTGGCTTGCTTTGCTCAAAGCCTGTAAAATAAACAGTTGAAGGCGGGGGAATGCATATCTTCATTCATATCTTCATTCATTGGTCTACCTATTCTTCAAGAAAAGAAATCAAATTATTTTATATAACGCTGCTTCTTACAGAGTTCCTTTAATTGAAGTATGAAAGCTGTTTTTAGGTTTTATTGCCCCATAAAGGTTGCACTCATTATAGTTGCACTCTGGTTATATGCATTGAATTGGTGTTTATGCAGGAAACTATGTCACTACAGGTTGATTTTTTTCTTATTGGCACCCTTTGAGGCATATCATAGAAAGTGTCTTAGGATAAGGTTATTAAAACAGCATTCTCGGGTTTGCAGTGAGTTTATTGTCAATTACGCAGCCACAGACTCTGAGGACAGGCAGTTATAAATGGCTTCATCTCCAAATGTGCCATTGGAAAAAGACTGGACAGTCAGAGCTGGGCTTGCATGGAAATGGGCAGAAGGAAGGAAGGACTCAACATTTAGTAGAGGGGACTCCATTTATTGGGGTTGCTGCCCTACTTCTTTCTTTCTTATTATTGGGGTGCTCTGGCTTTATTGGATGAATCAGGTGGAAATTGTTTCTGACTTTATACCTCACCCATAGTCTTCCTTAAGAACTGAACAAGTTTATGCAGCATGTTAAGACATAAACAGTGGTTCATAAACTGTCCACAATTCCAAATCTTGCTTGTTTCCCCTGAGTTATGATGTTGCATGAATCTAGCAGCACTGTATCTCTGGGCTCGGATTTATGCCAGGCCAGGTGCTAAGCTGATGGCTGAGTCTGGTTTTAGGTAATGAATGCATGAAGTTTTCTGTGGAAGCCAAAACTTCTTTTTTCCTGAGGTTTTCCTGGACTCTTTTCATAAACCACCACCAGGGCTGACTGGCCAGCCTATCTGTGGTTTGCAGAGTGGAAAGAAATGAGGAAATTGATTTAGTGACAGAGCAGACAACTTGTGACCCCTCAGACAGGGTGAAATTCCACTCCATGCCAGCCGGTCCCGTCAATGGTGAGGGCAGGGGGCATCTGCCAACCAACAACCTTTGAAGGGCATATCTTGGTTAGTGTCCTGTCACACTAACCAGCTTTGCTCCCTCCCATGGACTGTCCATCATTTACCTGCCAATTTGTGCTTGCTGAATTTGATGTTGTGGGAAAATCAATGAAATGGGGGAAGAGGTTACACAAGTTCCCATACTGAATTATGGTTTGTTTCTTCTGTTCAATCAGCCCATGAGGATTATAGAGGTGGTTAGGACCACTTCACTCAATTAGAAACTCTCTCTCTCTCTCTCTCTCTCTCTCTCTCTGTGTGTGTGTGTGTGTGTGTGTGTGTGTGTGTGTGTGTGTGTGAAGGATGGAGAAGTTTGGTGGGGGGCGGGTCATGCCTTGAACTGTGCACAAGGTAGCTATTTTTTACCTTGTCTTTTATTTAACATAGTAAGAACAAGATACATTTTTGTAGTTGATGAACGTCTGGAATTAGTATGACTGTCACAAATCACAACACACATGATCTGTCTTTCAATAATTACTTTGTGGCATAGATTGTTTCACAGTTTCTTTCATTAAAATGTGAAATATGAATTAAATATGAATGCTTGGAGCAATACTATTTTTGGTGAAGTCATCTGGAAAAGGTTGGATGTGCTGGTGGTGTTATTTCCTCTCCCCACCCCTTGAGTAAGAAATTTAAGCTGATTTTTTAGAAATGAGTGGCCGGAATATCTTGTATGTGAACTGAGAATTCCTAGGCAATCTAAACTCAACAGAGACAAAAGGAACATAGTCAAGGAACATGTTGCACTTGTTTAATTGCTTAATTGCTTAGAAGCGGAGCTGTTAAATCGATCTAATAGTTAACTTCCATAGTTTAACAAGCTGGCTGCCCTTTGTAGTTCGGAGGCAGCTTCTTTAATTACACTTTTAATATTCTAGGTAAATGATACTTGTACATGTTTGTTTTATTTGTCACATTTTGGGTGGCCATGGCATGGATCTGCATTAATCCAGTCATTATTTTTAGCCAAGTATGTATGTGCAGTTATTTTTGTGTGTGGAGATAATGTATATATGGCCATGGAGGGTCTCCAATAGAGACATAAAAGATGTCCAGATCGACACTTTCTTCTGGTTGGATGCTGTTTCTCCAGCCAAGAGCCACTTTCATTTGAGTCTAAGTATAGGTTTGCTACAATCCGAGACTCTAATAAAGTCCTGGATTGTGTGAAGAACTATACTCATGTTCATGAAAGTGGAAGTCTGCTTTCCCTTCAAATCTTAAAACTTGTGGACTTGTAAAATCATCCTGTTACCTAGGTGGCCACTGGCTCAGGGACTCCATCCAGCCCAACTCTCAATGTTTACCTTTCCCAACAGGTCGCTGAGCATATTTGTGTCAGATTAGGAGCCAGAAATATTGACATTTATTTTTCTTCCTGTTGTCTCTAGGACTTAACACTGATTATTTCATTTCTACTTTATCACATTCCTTTGTCAGCCTAAATGTTGTGGTTTAATTCAATACACTGATTTTCTGCTCAGCTGAATGTCTCCCATGGAGCCCAGCAATTTCTCTGAATGAGTCATGGGCAACTCATCCATTTTAAAATCACTTTTTCTCCTCCTCCCTTTTAGCATCAATCCCCAAAGCCTTTTGTTGTTGTTGTTGTTGTTGTTGTTGTTGTTCTTATTAAAATCCACCTAGGTCTTGGGGAGCCTTTCTTTCATCTGCTGTTTTGGAAAGTCTCAAGTAAAAGAGAGGACTAATTATAATAGTATTAATTATTAATTATTCCTTTTATTTGTAAGCTGCATACATTCATTATTTTTGGCTGAAATGGCATAAAACATTGGTAATAAAATAAATGAATGCATGTTTCTGTTATGCATGGAATCTTATCTAGGTTTTTGTGGTTCCATTTTAAACTTCTTTCTGTTTCTCCTGTATATTTCTTTTTGTCTCATTCTGGTGCTAAAGAGCTGAGAGATGCAAGCCCATTCAGGTGTGGGTGGGTCATTCAGCACAACTGTACAGCAGAGGAAATAGTCAGCATCACAGACACACACACACACGCACGCACACACGCATGAGATCAGGGGTTCCCCTTGTCTAGATGTGTCAGAATGGCATCTCCGGGGAATTGTCCAGGGCACCTGAATAGGGCGAAATCCACTGCTTTATACTTTTGGATCCAGGGGAAAAAATGGCAATAATAATTGTGTTAACGTGCCACATCAGTAGTTGCGGAACATCTTGGAAGTTTTGTGAATTGTTGTTTTTCTCTTTTGGTCATAGTCTTTGCAAAATTGGGTATAAGATTATATTATGCTACATCCTGCTGAGTCTCTGCTGTTGAGCCTTTTTATTTTTTTGTACGCTTTCTGCTCCATGAAATGTTGAGAAGTTCTATCTAGATCCTGTCAAAATAGGACTGGTTTGGTGTGGAGAGAGAAGTCTACACCGCAACCAGAAAAATCATATTCAAACATGGGCTGAATCTGCAGGGACAAATATTTCTGAAATATTTGTCAGTTTTTGAAGATGTTCCATCCGAAGACCCTCCCTTCTGTGCAGGAGACCCTGGAAGGAGCTCATGGCCAAGGGGTGAAAGCTGTGTCGGCTTTTTCTACCTTTTCAATTTTTATTTCTTCCCCTTTTCTCTGACTTTCTGTTCCTTCCCCAGCTGTAGCTGCAGCCACTGAGTGGGCTCATTGTCAGTCTTGTTTGACCCCTTGCTCTTTGAACCAGTTCAGTTGTTTAATGAACACTTGGATGATTCAAGTACACTTTTCTCCAGGGTTGTCATATTTCATTAGCTTTACCACTTTTGGCAGTTTCAGTATATTTCAACCTGCTGAAAACCCTGTTCTGGATGGGCCAAAGAGACCTGTTTATCTTACTCACTTGATGCCTGTCTTCGGCTGGTCTAGCAGGGAAAAGCATCGACTGCCCCATATAATTCATCAAGCAGAGCTTGTGGGTTTGGGGCTTCCAAAGTGAAGCCTCCTGGCCCTAGCAATCAGAAGCTGTGCCTCTCTTCTTCTCTGTTTGCCTTCTTCACCACTTTCCTTTCTGGAAATAAAATAAAAGCACAAAAGTAGGACAATGTCATTTGGACCTCTGGTCTAATTCCAGAAATGAGTCAGTGTTCTTGTACAATAAAATGGCTTTAAGATTTTCTCTTCTGGAAGCAAAGTCTATGTTGACTTTTTTCCAAACTATTCTACTTTACAGGTTACAGGACATGAATGAACCATGTATCAGTATAATTTCCTAGGTATCATCATAAATCATGATTTAAAATCCTTATGATACGACTCAAACCCAAAATTAAACAACAACAACACTGTCAGAAAAATGTCAAAGCTCAAACCATAACAGTACGGTCTACTAGAGACAGACATGAGCTTGTTGGCCAGGGTTCCTTTCCTCCTTGGAGGAATCTCATGGGCATTTTGTGGGCAATCAAAGGCTCCAAAATGTAGTGCTGAGGCAGAGAGAATATGACAAAGCCATAAGTGTGGCACCATCTGCAGAAATGGAGAGCTCTGGGTTTTAGATTGCACCTCTACAGAATTCTTTTTTTTTATTGAAAAGTTTTAAAGTATTTTTACAATCAAACAAATCCCACCCCTTCCTCCCCCCTCCCTATCCCTTCTCTCTCCCCCTCCCCCCCCCCCGACTTCCCAGAGCAAAATACAGGGTATAGCATTGACGTCTTTAGTCAAACATAACTATCCTTAAACTAGCAAACATATCTCCCCCTAGAACTTTAACTCCACTATCAATAATAATGCATCTATGAGTTAACATTCATTCATAAGCTATTTGATATTTTCTTGTCTGATACTTATTTTGAATATAATCAATCCATCTTCTCCATTCCAATATATATCTTTCTTGTGTATAGTCCTTCAAATAAGCTGCTACTTTTGCCATTTCCGCTAGATTCACTACTTTCAGTATCCACTCTTCAATAGTAGGCAAAGCGTCCTTCTTCCAATTTTGCACAACTAACAGCCTGGCTGCCGATAGTAGGTTTAAAATCAGTTTAGTCTCTAGTGATGTACAGTCCACTGTTATGCCCAGCAAAAACAATTGTGGAGTAGTAAATTTCAACCTTCTTTTCAAAATGTTCTGCATCACCCACCAAATTTTTATCCAAAATGCTTTGATTTTCTTACAAGTCCACCATATATGAAAATAAGTTGCATCCTCACAATCACATCTCCAACATTTAGCTTGCAAATTTGGGTACATACATGACAATTTTTTAGGATCTAAATGCCATCTATAAAACATTTCGTAAAAATTTTACCTTAAGTTTTGTGCTTGTGTAAATTTAACATTTCTAACCCAGATCTTTTCCCAAGTTTCTATCATTACTGGTTCCTGAAAATTTTGTGCCCACTTTATCATACAATCCTTAACCAGTTCCGTTTCCGAGTCTATTTCCAATAATGCATTATACAACCTTTTAATATGCATTTGACTTTGGTCCCTGATCTGTTTTACCAAATTTTCCTCGTTTTGCATAACACCAACTTTTTGATCTTCCTTCCATCTAGCTTGAAGCTGGCCATACTGAAACCAAGTATAAATTATACCTTCTTCTTTCAATTCATTTAAAGATTTCAGTTGCAATTTGCCCCTTTCCATAAAAAGGAGCTCTTTATAAGTAATCACCTCCTGCTTTTGTTCTATACTTATATTCTCTATGGCATGTCTGGGATTTGCCCAAAAAGGTATTTTATAATTTAACTTATAGTGGTACTTTTTCCACACCCTCAGCAAGGCATTTCTAAATATATGACCTTTAAACACCTTGTCCACTTTTTTTCATATAGTAAATAAGCATGCCATCCATATAACAAGTCATAACCTTCTATATTCAACACTCTCTCTTCAGTTAAGTTAAACCAGTCACTAATTTGTGATAAAACAGCAGCCTCATAGTACAATCTTAAGTTAGGCATTTTAAGACCTCCTCTCTCCCATACATCCTGTATAATTTTCAATTTTATTCTTGGTTTTTTCCCATCCCAAATAAAAGTGTTCACCCCTTTCTGCCATTCCTTCAGATTTCCATCTTTTTTTACCTCTACAGAATTCTACATGCATTAGTAGCTGTGTAGAGAGAGCTTCATAAGAACAAAACAGAAACACCAATAATTATTGGTGCTTCAATTTAAGCAAATAAAAGGTATGCATAATCAATCAATTTGTATTTTTCCTATTTCTTTAAGAAATGAGTCATCACTTGATTATTTGTGTTACAGCAACTTTGCATTTATTATTTAAAACCACCCAATAAGCTTTACATCTGTATTAATCTCTGAAATAGGGAAAGACCTTGGGAATTGGGGCAAAGAGATACTGACTAGGGAACAGTCAGCAATCAAGAGAAAGTCCAAACCGCAGCTACATAATGGACGAAGCAAGAGGCTCAGAAGGAATCCTCCTCAAATTTCAGGCTGTAAAGATGATAGAGAGAGGACTATACTTTCAGACTTGCAAGATTCTGTTAATGGCAATTTACAGTAAACTAGAATTAATTTATCTGGTTGTTTCCCCCGTATGGGCTACCTGGTAAGGCTGTCAATATCTTCCAGAGAGATTTAACTTTAAAAGGCATAGATATACATATACGTGCATATGTGAGTGCATATGCACCCAAAAATACACTGAACCCCTCTGATGATTCAAGAAATGTAAAAAGAAACCTGAACAAGTCATTCTGACTTCTATCAACTGGGATTCTGCTCTCAGTCCTAGTAGCTGCTGTACCACAGCTGCCTTTCGTCATAATTCCGGGTTGCGTCCCTTGAAATGGACCCGCTTGCCAGAAATAAATTCCCTTTCTCTTGTAGTGTGTTACATATCATTATTAGTTTCTCATTTCTCACCTGTCAAGTTTTTTTAATCTTGATAGGTTCACAAAACATATATATTTTGGAACACACATATATTTTTTTCAGTGCATTTGGCTAAGTATAGTATATGTTTCTGTAAATTATTTTCATTATATACATTTTTGTACCCATATTCTTCTAATTGCATTGAAAATTTCATAATAATATGTGCTTTAATTTTGATTCGCAAATGCAAATTTAAAATGGAGATTTAGATTCATTTGCATTTTACATGTGAAATTAAATAATTACTCTGCCTCTTTATGATGAGTCTCCAGGATCTGCTCTGCAGCAAAGGGATGAGAGTTGAATAGGTACCTTGGTGAAAAGAAAAGAAACTTTGGGCTAGAACAGTATAATCCTTCCTTCTTCCTTCCTTTCCTTTCCTTTCCTTTCCTTTCCTTTCCGTTCCGTTCCGTTCCTTTCCTTTCTTTCCGCTACCCACTCATGCAATTCTTGTAATGAGCAGATAGGCAATATTTGCAATACACTGCTTGTCCTACTTCCTTTTCTGGTTTCTGCTATCCTGCAAGTTGGCCCCCTATCCTAGGCTAGCCTTTTGCAGGCTGACATACAGGAATCTTCCCCAGAATGTGATATGCTAGCCGGCACAGCAATAGGGATTATGTTCCTCTATATCTGTATATTTTGATTTAACAGTGCTTTTCATTTAAGTCATTGTGTAAACCTGGCCTTATGGAGATTTCCAGTAGTAAATAGTCTTGCTATGATTTCTGTCACTGATAAATTGTTACACCCAAGAATGGAATTTTCAGACTTCTTATCTGAGCCATTAGCAATATCATTTCAGTTGCTGTCTCATTCTCCTGTTCTTTGGAAGCAAGGCCTTTTGCAGTGAAACAGAAACTAGCATGTAGTTCCCTATGTTTGATGAATATCATTATGTAGCTGCGATCTGGACTCTTGAACATCTATTGATAGTTCATTAGTGTTTGGCGATTGCTAGCTTGGAGGCAGCTAAGAGCCAGAGGATTAAATGGGGCTGGAGGAAGATGTCTGCACCTGCTGGGAAAAGATTCTCCTTGTCTGATGGCCGCCTTCATGAGGCTGTCCTCAACTACCCGATGAGGGGATAGAGACAGATGATTGAAACAGGGCACTGTGCAGTTGGCTGGGAGCCTATACATAAATGGATTCATTAAGAGGACATTAGCATGAAATCTCTGATGAAGGATCCCCAGGTTCTACATTGGAACCAATGGCCAATTTCTCAGCAGTATCACAATACATGAAACAACAATCTCTGGGGAAGTTTAAAATGTGAAGATGTGAGAGGAAAAAATGGATTGGCCACATATATAAATGGTAGAGGTTTTTAGCCACAAAGTGGAAAAGTCTTAATACTGATCTGTATTGCAAAGGTGCTTTTCAAAAGGCAACTAGACTTTGTTTTTCCTTGAAGACGTTTCACTTCTCATCCAAGAAGCTTCTTCAGTTCTTAGATGAGAAGTGAAATGTCTTCAAGGAAAAACAAAATCCAGTTGCCTTTTGAAAAAGCACATTTGGAACAACCATGACCTGGATGACTATGGAGAATCTCCACAGATGTTTACCTGTAGATGGAAATACAGCTGTCACTTAATTGTAAAGTGCATGAGCATTTTTATTTTTTTATTAAATTTATATGCTCACTCATCTCAAGTACATGACTCTGGGCAGTTAACAATAACTGAAAACAGAATAAGAACAGCATAACAAAATTGTAAACAACATAACTAGCAGTTGAGAAAAACAACCCACAACAATACTAATAATCAATTGTAACAGTTAACGCAATCAAGAGCTTCAGCATTTAATTTAGTGCTGCACTATCTTTTCACACTCTATTATGAAAAAAGAGAACAGGAAAAACCTGAATTTTCCAGTCATTATTTTCCTTCAAGTACCAATTAACATGTTTGAAATAAAAACATGTTTTGGAATTTTTACAGAAAAGCATTGTAGGAGGAGAGCTGTATTAGTCTATGGAAGCCAAAATCGGGGGAGTCTTGAACACTAACAGATTTTGTTCAAAGGCATCAGTTTTCATGAATGACAGCTCATTTCATCAGAAGCGTGCATTTACAGAAAAGCAGTAGGCTTTTTCAACTACTAGGGTGTTTTTGTAGAACTCTTTGTTAAGAACAGGTCGATGCACATAGGAAAAGAAGGGTTAGTGATATACTGTAGTCTTGAGCAAAATCTGAGGTGTGCATGATATGGATGAAATTAATACAGGGCAATTGTGCGCAGGAAAAGGAAGAAGGACTTGGGAGGCAGAGGGGAATAGGAAGTGATGCTGAGAGAGCTTCACCTCAGGTGGTCACACTCCAGAGTGGAACAGCAGAAATGATGATTTCCCCAAAGCAAGAGAACCAACCATAAGACAATGCCTCATGTTCCAAGATGCCCTGCATCTCTACTGTAGCCTTGATCTGCCTGGGCCAGGAGGTTCAGGCCATGGAGCAAAAGGAACATGAAATGCAGAGAGATGGGCTTTTTGGTGCCGGGGGAGGGGGGAGAGTCCTTCTGTGCAAGACTGCAGAGTCATCTTCGATAAGGACCTTACAGGGGACTGAGGACTGCAGATGGTGAGATGGTGTTAGAGACCTCTGACTCTTATCTGAGCACACTTTTCTGCTGGCATCCAAACAGCTGCTGTGGCTAAACTGAAGTATTAGGGGAAGCTGTTGATTTAACCCCTTCCTTTCAACAGCAGACCATTGGCATACCAGGAACTGCTTTTTCCATCCCATTAAAACTTGCATAAGGGTCGTGTGGAAGGACTTTCATGATGGCCCTAGCATTTTCCGATTATCCTGGGTTGGATCCAGGGGTGAAATGCTCCCGGTTCGGACTGGATCACCCGATCCGGTAGCAATGGCGGTGGGTGGTTCAGAGAACCAGTACCAAAAATCCCTGCCCCCCCCCCATTCCCAACTGAGCAGCGCGATCGTCAGAGGCTTTTTTTTTTAACTTTTAAAAGCAATGCTTTTAAAAGTAAAAAAAAGATTGCACACCACAGCTGATCACCCCCCCTCATGCGCTGTTCTACTTACCGCATGCCTCCTTTTGGCGTGCAGTGTGCGTGCAACTCGCATTTGGTGCGTGATGCTCACTGCGCATGCGCAGCCAGTGAACTGGTAGTAAAGCGGTTCAGATTTCACCACTAGTTGGATATGCTAGTCCCAATACCTCTAGGAACCTGAGTAGCCATTTAAACTGCCCGTGTTGCCTTGGAGATCTCAGGTGGCATTATTCTTGGGCACGGAAGACACATTAAAGTGATGGCTTGTCCCATGCCTGCTGATGGGCCAGCAGCTATAGGGCTGATGGACATCATCAGGTACCACGTGTGTGGAAAGGTGTCCACACCAGAGGTGGGTTTCAGCAGGTTCTGACCAGTTCTGGAGAACCAGTAGCGGAAATTTTGAGTACTTCAGAGAACCGGTAGTAAAAATTCTGACTGGCCCCACCCCCATCTATTCTCTGCCTCCCAAGTCCCAGCTGATCAGGAGGAAATGGGGATTTTGCAATAACCTTCTCCTG
This sequence comes from Ptyas mucosa, assembly GCA_012654045.1. NCBI lineage: Eukaryota > Metazoa > Chordata > Lepidosauria > Squamata > Colubridae > Ptyas > Ptyas mucosa. Next base: position 23,715,942 of record WNWU01000021.1, read on the forward strand.
GATTGAGGAGGGAATGGAGATTTTACTGTATCCTTCCCCTGGAGTGGGGTGGGAATGGAGATTTTATAGTATCCTTCCCCTGCCACACCCACCAAGCCATGCCCACTAAGCCACACTCACAGAACCGGTAGTAAAAAAGATTGAAACCCACCACTGGTCCAGGCCTGTTAATTTGCCAAATACCTTTCCTTGTGTTGAACTGATTCAGCTTTTAAAACAGGGGACTTAGAGTGGGGATGAATCTTGGTCTGGTGCCCTGAAGAGCACCAATTGTCTGGTGTTATTAGAAGGACTCTAGTCATTTGTTTGTTCAAACACAGACACTATAAATACTTTATTCTGCAATGCGAGCATAGTTTCATATTTATACTAGCATCTGGCCTAGGGAACCGAATCCGCCATTCTTTAAATAGCTTCGCTCAAATGCTTAAATACTTTCAGAGCAGAACATTGCCTTGAAGCCATACACCTTGTTTACATATTCGGAGAACAAGGCAGGAAGAAAACTGGACCTTTCTCCAGAATGGCCGAGTCAGAATATGGCAAGGAGATTTTTAAATTAAAAAAAGAACACTTGTTAAGCTGAGAGGGATGTCTTGAATTTTCCGTTTATTTGTTCCATTTATGACTTTCAGGGTAAGCATTTTGTTGCAATGAATACTTTTGTTTCAGGGAAGAAGGAAAATGTTTCAATAAACAAAGTGCAGGAATGCAAACCATCAGGTGCTTTCCCTTGGCCAATGGGGAGGAGGAGGAGGGAGATCCATTTTGCCATTCATTCACAGGCTCCCAAGCTCCGTTTTCGGCTGGCACGGCCTCCTGCAACCCTCTGCCGTGCCAGCTGAAAACGGAGCTTGGGAGCCCATTTTTGCTGGCAGAGTGCTCGGGCCGCCGCAGGTGCCCTCGATAGGAGTGACATCAAGCTGGCCACGCCCACCCTGGCCATGCCCATCCCAGCCCCCTGAGGTCAAACACAACCCTCATGCGGCCCTCAATGAAATCGAGTTTGACACCCCTGCAGTAAATGGATAAACACTAAAAATGGGTCGTGGCTAATGATTAGCTGTTTCAGCCACAAAAGAACAAAGTACCTCTTTTCTTTTCTTTTCTTTTTTAAATGCACCTTCTTCTCATACTCATAGTTTTCACATAACGTTTTTGGCACCCCCAACCTGTTTAGAAGTGCTAAGCCGAGGCTTTTCCCAGCTGAATCAGCTCTTTCCATCAGCCCCTTGAAGCTGTGATCCAGTGCTTGATGCATGCCAGGTTGCAGAATGTTAGACTGAACTGTTAACAGACTCAGTTGTTTCGTGAAATGTTTAGTTAAACAGTTAACGCATTAACTTAATTATGAGGTCTTTTTAAACAGAACGGTTTAAATTTTAATTTTAAATTATGGTCAATTTTTAATCAGAATTGCCCTTGATCTATCTAAAAGATGCTTGCTGACAGCATAAGCTCTAAGAGGCCCCAGATAGTGGGCAAGGAGTTGTGGTTGAAGATCAAAGGGTCTGATCAAAGATCAAACAGGTGGTCAGAGGTGGTCTCATTGCACAGAGACCTGAAATAGCTTAAGGACCTCACCAAGGATGGGCCTAACATGAAACATGGTAGGAAAGGTTCAGAACTAAAATAAATGTGCCCTGTTGGGAACATGGCCAAACAGTAGAGTGGTAAATTGCAATTATTAATAAAAATACAGCCATAACATTGCTCAAGTTGTTTTTTTTTCTATTTTACAGCTCCTTCTATCTATATCTGGTATTTTGCTGACATTTAGATCTGAGATTTCCCTTCCCTGATTGTGCTTCCTGACCCTCATCTTGTGGTGTCAGTTGGAGCTAATAGTTTCCCTTTTAACATGTTTTAATTTTTCTAAACAATTTAAATTAATAAAATATGAAAGGTTTATAATGGAAACATTTTCCAAAGAGAGGAAGGAACTTCTTCACAATTATCATTTTTTCCATCCTGGGATATTTTCATAAGTTGCATTGTTAGTTCGGTATGATAAGGACTTCTGACAATGAGCAGGGGGCAGCCTCGGCCACTCAACAGCCCTTCCAATAAGGGAGGCAAACCTCGCTATTTCATGATTGCAGCATTCCCTATTCAGGGGCAGTAGTGGAGGAACAAAAAGTCATCTAGTCCAGGGGTCTCCAACCTTGACAACTTTAAGACTTGTGGACTTCAATTCCCAGAGTTCCTCAGCCAGCAAAGCCATCTTTGAGTGGGGTCCCCCTGCCGCTTCTTAAAATCCCCCAGAGGTGGAGGAGCTATGACCTCCGCAGACAGGATGCTCCCCTGCTGTACCAGTCTTACTGCTACTGCTACTGCTACTGTTCCAATATAGAGGAGGCAGAAATCTCCACAAATCATATCTGGAAAGAGCTGGAGCAAAAGTAGCTTGTCTTTCAGTCACACATAGACACCAGCTGCATCCTGCCTTCTTTGAACTGCAGATCTCGAACTTAAGAGAGTCAGCCCTGCTGCTGGTTCCAAGTCCAGTTCTTGCCCCGAAATGATTAAGAGATGAATGAATCATAACACACTTTAGCTTCCTGGGCCAAGACTTTCTGTTTCGTGTTGTCTGAATAGCCCTCTCTTGTTCCAGTGCCCTTTCCCAGGGCAGTTCTGCCTTCTTCGGACGGAAGCAAGGAGAACCAATTTTTGCAAACAAATCCACCCTGCCGTCTTTCTAGGAAAAGCAGACAATTAATTTGCCTTGGAAAAATGGCCGATAGAAAGAACAGCCACAACCCTAGGACTCTCTGGTGACTCCAAGCATGCCATGTTCTGAGCAGGCATGTCTACATACTTGATCTGGCAGCAGATAGAGTAACTGTGCCAAATATTTAAAAGTAATCTAGGCAGCTGGAGCTTGGGGGGTTGGACACATACAGTGCATTGTTCCAAGTATCTGACAGGGGAAGAAATTATTTAGAAAGCATTTTTTGTCCTTTATTTCGCCTGATAAGACTCTTCACTTGGAGAAGTTGGCTGTTCGTAGACCTGTATTTTCATAAATAATATCCACTGTGGAGCCCAGGCTACAAAGAGCCAGATTCCTCATCTTTGGCACATGATACTTTTGTAAGAAGCCCTTGGAAGGATTTCATAGAGCAGATCTGGCTGTCAAGTTGCAAGGCATCATCCTTCCTGTCTAATTTAAGATTTCTCTAAAAGAAGCGTTCCCTGACATTAGGAGAATTATGATCCTTGCCCTTATCGGCTTGAGAATGATCAACCCCAGGGGTCTTCTCTGTCTCAGGGCACAGCTTTGTACCAGGTCAGAGAGTATTTGGACTGGGGACCCCCATCGCCTTCTGGCAAGACATCCTATCACGTTGAAGGAGGAGGCATAGAATGTATTTATTTGTTTGTTTTTATTTATTCATTACATTTCTACATTGCCCATCCCACCTAAGTGATTCTTAATGTTTCTGTACTCAGTTTGGTTTCAAGGGCTCAGGTAGAGAGTTTTGGGATGAAGCAATCAAAGAAAGTTGTTGCAGAACTCAACAGGTCATTGTCCTTCACTTGTCAAGTGTCAGAATTCTGTCAGGGTCATGGCCAAGGTCAGTTTTTTAGTTTTACAAATAATATTTAGTGAGTAGTGAATAACAGGATCAGAGTTGATTTTGTGAATACATCCACTGAATCGACTCCTCTAACAAGCTGAATAATCACCATGGTTCAGTCTGTCTGTAGGAGGAGATTTCCCTATAGGTAGGGTGATGGTCCCCGTGGGCTTGGCTAGAAGGTAGAGGGTCTAGTGCATTGCCCAGTGGGGAACACCATCTCTGCAGAGAAGCAGAGGTGTTTTGGGCAACCACCTGGAAGGATGGGATGTCTGTAGAGGTAGAATTACCTTTCGCTTATTCCTGTTGCTGCTTTTCCCACAAATGGAAAAAAAAGACTCAGTTGGGTCATTTTAAATGGCCTAGTTCCCCAAACTTTATTTCAGGAAAGAAAAGAAAAAAAGCTGAACTAGCCCAATCTAGACAAAGGAAATGTTATTTTAGTGTAGATTAAATTTATGTCTGAGAAATAGAGAGATTATTGTGTCTGCTTCAGATGTAATTTCATGCCTAAGAATTTACATTGTAGGAAAACAAGTCTGGATTACATTAGGCAGGGCCTGTTTTCCAGAGCACTGCGGCTCCACTCCATCTGTGGGTTGATCCTCATTTCTGACAGCAACTGAGAGAACTTAAAATCGATTAGCTCCCCACTCCGTGCTCTAGCCACGCCTCCCTTTAATCCCCAGTCTTTCTCTCAGTTGCTGACAGACTGAGGTGGAAAAATTTTTGCTCCATGCTCTAGATCGTTGGTGGCGTTAGGTTTTCTTATTTTCTGTTGAGTAGCATTTTTTTCGGTGGAGCTTGGGGCTTCATTGGATTTTTTTGTGTCTTTTTTTCCTTTGTTGTTGTTTTTTTGCCTGCCTGCTGGTACTGCCTGCGGTGTGCCTGGGTGCCTGGTCACGCGGAGCCTCGGCGCGGTTAGCGCTTCCAGCCGCCGGATTCCGACCCTTTGGGGCGGATCCGGCTTCTTGCTATCGAAGGGAAGGTTGGCGGCTGCCACCTTCCCTTTAAGATCGCTCCCTCGCTTGTTGCATCTGCGAGGGGAGCGGAGGCAGGCACGGTGGCCGTCCCGTCAGGGCTCTGCGGGCGGCGCCGTTTCCCTGGGCGGCTAATTAGCCGAGGCGAGTCCCAGGTGATAGGGGGTTACCGCGGCGACTGTCCCGGCAGGGCTCTGCGGGCGGCGCCGTTTCCCCCCCTTCTGCTGATTTTCCGGCGCTGGGACTGCGAAACGAGCGGAGGCAAGGAGAACCACCCGCTCGAGAGTGGCTCTGTGCGGCTGCTGGGCCCACATCCACATTGGAACGGCTGCACGTGGGAGGCTCAGTAAGCGGCGGGCGCCATTTTGTTAGATCGTGGCCGCCCGCCCTTTTTTATTTTACATCGGTTACTCCCGCGGCAGCGTGACCAGGAGGGTTTGCTTTGTGCGCCCTCTCCTGACTGGCAAAGGGAGTGGGGGGGGTTTGCCTTCCTCCTCCTTTATTTCCTTGTGCCGGCTAGGTGCCCAGCTGCAGGCTCCAAGGGGGGGAGTTGCTTTCTGGCGTGTGGGTGCGCGTTGCCCTGCCTCACCCCCCATTTTTCCCCTGTGCCGTGGACTGGGCTTAACGGCTGGGGGCTTTTGGGCGCGAAACTGTTCCCCTAGTTCCTGGGGTCGTTTCTGGGCAGTGCCTATTTCAGGCTTTTGCTGCAATTGAGGGGGGGGGTGCCTTTACGGCCCCAACCTCTACAACCTTGTTCCTTGTGTGGTTGTGCCAGGGTGGATTGGTTTACCCAGCTGCAGATATAGCTTGATTTGCATATTTGATAAATTTTGCATATATTACTAAATTTGCATATATTACTAAATTTGCATAGAATCTGCATATATTAATAACTTTGCATAAATTGATAAATTTGCATATAATTTGCATAAATTAATAGATTTGCATAAAATTTGCATATATTAATAAATAAAAAAAATTCCACACGAGTGTCGCTACTGTGGACTGTGTGAGAATGGCAGATTCATCTTGTTCCTCAGATTTGGAACGGGAGGCCAGCCCAGTGCGGCCCCCCAAACTTGCCAAGAAACATTCTGGCAAGAGGAGCCGTAAGTCCCACCATTCTAAGGCGTCTTCTTCGGTGGAGAAGGACGCACTGCGGAGGCACAAGGCTTTGGAAAAGCAGTGGGAGAAGGCCAAATTGGCTTCTACCACGCAGGCTGCCCCAAGGGAGGGTGCATCTCCAGGAGGGCATGCCGGCCCGGCACTGGTCCTTTTGGGGACAGTCCCGTCTGCCCCTCTATTACTTTCTAGGGGCATCTCTCAATCTCTACCAGATGTCTCCCGAGCGGGGTTGGACGCTGGCCATCTCCTGCGTCGACAGCCTCCTTCTGCTACATTCACACCCACAGCTGCGGGACTGAGAGCGGTGGCACAGCCGGCCGTGGGACCACAATTTGACCTCCAGACGGTGCTGTCTACTGCCTTGGCTTCTATCATGGCAGCAAGCGCGCAAACAGCGGCTCAGGCTCTCGCTCCGGGACCTTCCACGACGGCTCCGGTGGCTCCTGTTGTTCACAGATCCCGTGAGCCAGTGCAACCCGAGACAGAATCCTCAGAGGAGTCGGATCCTGAGGAGGATTATCCTGAAGATGAGTTTTCGGAGGACGAGGGTCTGCTACCGGATTCGCCCACCTTTACGGGCCTGTTCCGTCCGGCCCTATTTAAATCATTGCTGCACAAGGCGCGCCTGACTACCAACCTAGGTTCGGTTGGGGCTCAGCCTCCGCCGTCACAATCTGAGGTTGGACCTCATGATGCATTGTTCAAGCAGGCCAGGGCTGAGAAGGAGTTTGTGCCGTGCCCTCAACTGTTTACTGACGTTCTGCAGGCACCGTGGGGACAACCAGGCTCCTTGACTGCGCCCACGAATTTGGACAAAAAGTTGTTTTGCTCAGCTCCCGAGTTGGACGCCTTGCTGGAGTTGCCGACGGTGGATGCCCCAGTGGCGGGGCTGACTTCGCAGTCGTTGGTCTCGGGAGATCCCCTGGAGGGCTTGAAGTCGGAGGAGAGGCGCACTGAGATGGCCTTCCGTAAGGCGCATCAGGCGGTGGCTTGGGCTGTCCGCTCGGCTACGGCGACATCCTTCTTCAACAGGGCCTCTCTTATCTGGCTGAGACAGCTGCAGGAACGCCTTCCTCCGGAGGAGAGACGTCTGCACCATGATGTTAATAAAATTATCGCAGCCACGGAGTATTCGGCGGATGCTTCGCTGAGTTCGGTCAAATTTGCTTCCAGGGCGCTTGCGGCTTCTGTGACGTCTCGCCGTTTGTTTTGGTTGAGGCCCTGGAAGGCGGATGTTAAGACGAAGTGGAAGCTGGCAGCGGCTCCGTACAAGGCTCCGGCGCTTTTTGGGGCTGCTCTGGATCCGGTCCTTGTGGAGGACAAGGATAAGCAGAAGGTTATGCTGTCGTCTTCCCGCAAGCGGGATAGGCGTTTTACGCCCTATTCCTTTCGCCAGCCCTTTCGTCAGTATTCTGGGACCGGCAGGTCCCCCGGTTACCGTCAGTCGTTCCAACCAACTGACCGTTTTTCCGGGAGGCGTGGTTTCCGTGAGAGAGGTGGGAGGCAGACTTCCTCGACTCGTCCGTTCAGAGGAACCGGCTCCAAACCTTTCCGTCGGGGCAAATGACTCACCGCCAGCGGGTCCGGTCGGCGGTCGTCTTCGGTTCTTCCGCGATCAGTGGGAGTTGGCGACTCAGGACCTGTGGGTGCGGCGCACCGTGGTGGAGGGGTTGTCGATCGAATTCGTGGATCGTCCTCCCGGGCGCTTCATCAGGTGTCCTGTTCCGTTGACGAGCGAACGTCGCAAATTGATGCTGGCGGAGATCTCTCACCTGTTGGAGATAGAGGCAATAGAACCGGTGCCTCGGGATCAGTGGGGGACCGGATTTTATTCAGTTCTCTTTTTAGTTCCCAAGAGCTCCGGCGGAGTCCGGGGAATCCTCAACTTGAAACAGTTGAACCTGGCGGTGCGTTATCGCCGTTTCAAGATGCACTCTCTGCGTTCTATTCTTGCTTCGGTGCGACAGGGAGATTTTCTCCAGTCCGTGGATCTTCGGGAGGCGTATCTCCATGTTCCCGTCCACCCTTCACATCGGCGGTTTCTGTGCTTCGAGTTTGCGGGCAAGCATTACCAATATTGTGCAATGCCGTTTGGACTTTCCTCCGCTCCACGGACATTCACCAAGTTGGTTGCGGTGGTGTCGGCTTCGCTCAGTTCGGTTCCGGTGCGGACTCTGTGTTACCTAGACGATGTGCTGGTGCTGTCGTCGTCTCCGGTCAAGGCTGTTCAGGACATGGACATGGTCTTGCGGGCGTTCCGGGCGCATGGGTTCACGATAAACGTGGAGAAGAGTCATTTTGTTCCGTCCACGTCGATTCTGCATCTGGGCGCCATAATAGACTCTGCGAGAGGGCAGGTGTTTTTGTCTCCGGACAGGGTGAAGGACATCTCGATGTCGCTGGACCAGGTGCTCTCCCGGAGGTCGGTGTCATTGTTGACCCTGTCGAGGCTGTTGGGGAAGTTTGTCTCCTGTTACCAGATCGTCCCTTGGGCGCGCCGGCATTCGCGTCCGCTGCAGTGGCTTCTCCTCCCGTTTCAACGGACAGGGCGGGCCAGCTCATTGAGGAGGGTTCCTGTTCCCCCTCAGGTCAGACTGTCGCTGCGTTGGTGGAGATCGATGGCCATTCGGAGAGGTTGTCACTTTCTGGGCCTGGACCGGGTGGTCTTGACCACAGATGCCAGTCTTCTGGGCTGGGGCGCCCACTTGTCCAATCAGGTGGCACAGGGTCTCTGGACCCCGGCCGAGAGTGCCTTGAGCATCAACCTTCTGGAGCTGCGGGCGATCAGGTTGGCCCTTTGTCACTTCAGAGCGGAGGTTCGGGGGCGACACGTTTTGGTCCTCACGGACAACACGTCGGCCAAGGCGCACGTGAACCAGGAAGGCGGTACCCGGTCCCGGAGCCTGATGTTCGAGTCGGAGAGGCTGTTCAGCTGGGCGGAGCGGAACCTGTTGTCGATTCGGGCGGACCACATTTCCGGTGCAGCAAACGTCCAGGCGGATTGGCTGAGCAGGGAGGTGATCGACCCGGCAGAGTGGCAACTACATTCTCGGCTGTTTCGGGAACTGACCCTTCGTTTCGGGAGGCCGGTGGTAGATCTATTTGCCACTCATACCAACGCCCAGCTTCCTCGGTTCATCTCCCGTTACCCCTCGCCACTGGCAGAGGACACGGACGCCCTGCGTTGCCGCTGGCCTGCAGAACTACTGTACGCCTTCCCTCCAGTCACGTTGATCCAGCAGGTCGTCCGGAAGATCATAGCGGAGCGGGCGAGGGTGTTGCTGGTGGCCCCTTTCTGGCCTTGCCGACCCTGGTTTCTGGACCTAGTGGAGCTGTCGGTTTCCGAACCGTGGGTGATCCCTCCCCACAGGATAGTCCTGCGCCAAGGGGCCATCTCTCACCCCGAGCCTCAGTGGCTCCAGTTGGCCGTCTGGGATTTGAGCGGCTCCTCCTGAGGAAGGGTAGGCTTCCGGATCCGGTCATCGGCATTATCCAAGCGGCTCGTCGACCCTCCACAACGCGGATTTACGAGGCCTCTTGGCGGGCGTTTTGCCGTTGGGCTGCTGGGAGTCACGTGGATCCCACGTCGGCGTCGGTGCAGGATGTGCTCGGGTTCCTTCAGGCGGGTTTCGAGCGGGGACTCGCCCCGGCTACACTGCATCGCCAAGTGGCGGCTCTGTCGACTGTTATTTCTGCACCTCCTTATCAGTCGTTGGCGCATCACCCCTGGATCCGGGGGTTTCTTCATGGCGCTCGGAATTTACGTCCGGTGGTGGTCCACCGGTATCCCACTTGGGATTTACAGTTGGTTTTGGAGGCGCTTACGGTTGCCCCCTTTGAACCGTTGGGGTCGGTTTCGCTTAAGTTCCTGTCTTTTAAGGTGGCTTTTCTCCTGGCGGTCACGTCGGCGCGGAGGATTTCGGAGCTCGCCGCGTTGTCGGTCAGGGAGGATCTGTGCATCTTTCGTCCTAATACTGTTGTGCTTCGTCTGGATCCGGCATTTACACCCAAGGTGAACTCGTGGTTTCATCGGGCGCAGGAGATCGTTTTGCCAGATTTTTGTCCTTCTCCTCGGCATCAACGCGAGATTCTGTGGCATACGCTGGACGTTCGTAGGGCTTTGCGTCGGTATATTCGCCGGATGGCTGCCTTTCGAAAGTCGGAGGCCCTGCATGTGTCGTTTCACCCGGCCTCCATGGGTCAGAAAGTTTCGTCGGCCACGGTGGGTCAGTGGATTAAGGCGTGTATAGCGTCCGCTTACGAGCGTCGGGCGAGAGTTCCTCCATCTCGGATTTTGCCTCATTCGACACGGAGTGCAGCTACTTCGGCGGCTTGGTCGACACAGGCGTCGGTGCTGGACATTTGTCGGGCTGCCACATGGACCTCGTTGTCGCCGTTTATACGGCACTATCGGATTGACTCTTACGCTTCGGCTGATGCTTCGTTTGGTAGGAGGGTCTTGCAGAGTGTTGTTGCGGGGTCTTCACGGGGGAGCAGTCCGCCTCCCGGCCCTGTGGTTTGAGCTTGGGTATGTCCCACAGATGGAGTGGAGCCGCAGTGCTCTGGAAAATGGATGTTGTCTTACCTGAACGTCCTTTTTCGGGGCACTGCGGCTCCACTCCATTCCCTCCCTGTTTGTTTGGCTATTGGCGTCCTGCCTTTGCTGGTTGTTTGTTGTGTTTCTTTGGTTGAATAAAGTTTGTTGTTTCTCTGGTGCTGGCTCTTCGTTCAAGACTGGGGATTAAAGGGAGGCGTGGCTAGAGCACGGAGTGGGGAGCTAATCGATTTTAAGTTCTCTCAGTTGCTGTCAGAAATGAGGATCAACCCACAGATGGAGTGGAGCCGCAGTGCCCCGAAAAAGGACGTTCAGGTAAGACGTCCATTCTACTGTCAGTTTAATTAAATGGAAACTCTGGCAAGGAGAGGTGATGGCTTTATGGAAACCCTGCTGTTCTGCAGGTGGAGGAGAGAAAACAAGAGAGCCCTTCCATAGATCGCCTCATTCAAAAGTTACCCAGAAACAAAAGCTGTGATTCACCCTTGTTTACGTGGTCTTGGGGATTTCAAGCTGAGGTTGCTCATTTAATCGACAGAATGGTTTGACTCCCAGGTTTTGTACCTCTTGACCCCTGACAAGGAGATTATTATGAAACAAAGGTGGTTCCCCCCCCCCCAAAGAACGTTGATCCTCCCAAGAATGGCCTTTTCCTTCATGGTCCAGGGTGAACGCAGCCTGACATTCACCTTTTTTCATTGCAAATTTTGTTGTCAAGCTCATGAAGATGAACCAAGTCCCTTGTCCTGAAATTAGGTCGTGGAAGAGGGTAGGGGTGGGAGGAATACCTAGATTAAACATCCAAGAAGTAGATTTAAGAGAGGAATATGGGAGACATATAAAAAAAAGCATAGCAATTTCAATTCTGAGGACGATGGATAGATGATATTCTTTTTATTTTTATATTGTTTTGATTTACTTTTCTTCTTTCCTATTTTTCTTGTAAAGCATAGCAAAGAAAATACTGAAGTGGGCAAGGGATGTTTCTTTTGTTGTTCTGAGTTACTTTTTCTTTTCTCTTGCTCTCTTCTTTCTTTTCCTTCTTTCATTTTTAAGTAGGTGACATGATTAGTAGATAAGAAAGAAAGGGAAAGTTTTTTTAATAAAGGGTGATATGATCAAAAGCTAGAATAAGTGATAGAAACAAGAAAAGGGGGAATATTAGCATAGACCTTTTATATAACAAAATGAAAGTAATAAGAGAAAATGTGGAATAATTGAATAATGAGACTATACCTTAATATAAATATGCATTATTATTAGAAATATATAAGTGAATTGAATGCAAGGATTATGATTAACTTGATTAGCTTTATTGTATTAGAATGTATGACACTCATGTGCCACACTGTTCACCCATTGATTTGCTATTTTGATAAAAAAAATAAAAAATAAAAAACTTGAATAAAAAAAGAACAGTGATTTATCTGTTGACTGAATTTGACACCCCTTTCTTTGGCTATGGTGTTTGAGAGAATCCTTTTGGTTACTTCAACAGAGAAAAGCAAAGGAGGCAAGAGAGAAGAGCCTCCTTTTTTTTTCCTCCCGCCCTCCCTCCCTTTTTGTTTTTGTTTTATTGTTAACAACATTTTGTAATTTTATGTTCTGCAGCATTTCTGCACCTGAGTGAAGGATTCTCTTTCAGCTGCACTTTCGGCTGACTTTCAGATCTCACTCTTCACTGTGACTCAAAAGAGGGACAGAAAGTGAATGTTTCTGTCTTTTAATAGCAGCCATTTTTTTACATAACCCTAAATTACTTCAGTAATTTTATGTTCCAATCTTGTTTACAGAACTGGGGTGTGTGTGTGTGTGTGTGTGTGTGTGTGTGAGTGTGAGAGGGGGGGAGGGAGGGAGGGAGGGAGAGAGAGAGAATGCTTTCAGGAAAACTTAAGAACTTGGAGGTGACCCAAAAAACAAGCATTTGAGCCGCCCCAGTTCCATTTCCTTAAATTGAAACAAATTGATTTTACCCATATATACCACTCATTGTTCATCACATAGATATCTTTCTGTGTATTAGCTGGTGAATGCAATATTGTGAATGTGGAAGTCAAGAGAGTGAAAGCAGTGTGTGCCTAACAAAAAGGGAACATGCTTTTTTATTTCCTTTTATTATTTTAAACAGCCCTTGTTCCCTTCAACCAGGACTCTCTTGTCAAAGCTGCATTGGAAGCCGGGCCAATGAGGTGAAGTAGTGGGGCTTTACCACTCTACCAGAGTCTGGTCATCCTGAGGGATTTGGCCATGCTGAGAAAAAGGGCAGGGCTGCCCCTGTGCAACAGGTCCGTTGTGTTGCTGGCCACTATCAGTTCTGCACATCTAGAAGGGCTGCAAAACCAAATCCTCCCCTATTCCCTCCCACTGGAAGGTCTGGTTCCCCCATTCCCTCTTTCCTTTCCTTTCATGCTGCGTGGAGCAAGGTCATTCTAATGTTTTGGATAGCAGTCTTATCCTAAGGCTACAACAGCAACAGATTTGTGAGGTGTCTGGGGAATTCTGAGGGTTCCTTGCTTGGAGGTGTGCTTACCCTCACCTTCCACCAGTTGTTTCAGGCCAGGAGCCATCTTGGTCCCAGCTTGACCTCAGGCCTATGCTCCAAAATGCAGATGGGCTCAGATGAGCTTAAAACTGGCACAGTTTTGGTTATGCGTTGGTTGATTGATTGATTGATTTTCCTTCTTATTTCTCCCCATGACTTTAATAGGTTATTTTTTCTGTCCTCTTAAAAACTGCTGCTGGGTGGCAAATCTTTGAACGAGCTCTGAGTCCAAGGTGGAATTGGGCTGTACAATGCTGCATACAGGTTTATCAGGGAGCAGATCTGGCTGAATTAAATAGAAGTTCCCTTGGAGCACTAAAACAGCAAGCTGTGTTGATTACTTGTTCATATTCGCTGCAATCCTAAAGATCTCCTGAGTGGTTTATACAACAATAAAATACAGATAGAGAACCATAAAACCCCAGAATGAAATACGGAAGAGCATCTTCCCCCTGCCCCCATCATGGCGAGCCATTGGGGGCCAAAAGTTCACCCCTTTGATAGACAGAGATTCAAGGTCCAAAGGGGGTGGGATGAGACTTGACCTGTGGACAGGGGGAAGGATGTGGGGCTCACCCGCCCTTCCTTGTATTAGGACCAAGGCTTTCTGCCATCTTTTAAACTGCAGAAATCAGGAGTGTTTCTGATCTCCCACATTTTTGCTGCTTCTCATCTTCACCTTCATCCCATTTCCTCCTTTCATGGTCTCCAATTGTCCTTGCATGAAAGAGATATAGTGTCTACCTGAACAAAAATCTGGAAATGCTGCATATCAAGGTAAATATATTTGGGGCGGGGGGAATGAAATTCTGGCTTGTGAAGATGATTTTCTCCATCCACAGGGCTCCATTGTCCAATTCTCAAATATGTGGTGGGTGTTGACTCCCAAATAACACACATGGTTGGTCACGTTTGGACACTGGGCAGTCGGAAATAGGCTAAGATTTTGGAGAACTTTCAGGGTCGTGTTTCCCCCAGAAATTTTCTTGTATGATATGACATGGTGAAAAAGTTCTTTCAAACCACCTTGAAGCAGATCCTAAACTTTTCTTCTGAAAGCACGTTGGAGATGAGACAGAAACACACACCGTGTGGTTATCTATCTTTTTTCTTGAACAACAGGATTCTTTTTTATTCCTGGCCTTAAAGTATTTTTTCCCCAAGTATTAAATGCTTTACCAAGAAAGGAGAAACAAGTTCTTCGCCAATAAAATGATTTAGTTTCTGGACGGTGAGGTGAGGTAGTTTTGTTCATCTATCTTATTTTAATTGTTGTATTGTTGTTTCTCACTTCACAACAGCAGCATTTTAGATACTGAGCTACAAATTTCAAAGCCAAGGAACGTGAAAATAGGACATGATCAATATATTCTTTCTGACTTGGTCCATTAATTTTAAAGAAGCTGAACTAATACAGATTCTTTCTGCCACCATATTCCATTCCCAAATTGGTTCGCTTCTGCTCAAAATAAGATACAGACTTGAATGGATAATCAAAGAGGGAAAGATAAGTGTGATAAGAATATAATGAATCAAGAGGGACCTGTCAAAACACCCGTTCGGTGTCGTGAGATCCAGTATACAGTAAATATACAGTAAATCTAAATCTTTCATATTAAAATAAGAGGAGCTCCTGAGGGCTGGATCATTTGTGGAGTAATTATTTTCTCCAAAAATCAGATTCCCCAAATATTTGTACCATATTCTATATTTTAACACCTTGACTGGGTCTGTTCTTGAGATTGTATCACAATTACCAATTAAGATAGAATTTTAATATATAAAGTATTTTGGCATAGATTTACTGATCTCAGTGGAGAACCACTGAGAAGGAACAAGGATTTTATTCCAAAGACCCTGATGGTTGCCATTTATTAAGCCTTAGAATTTTTTAAATTGCTGTTCTGGTATATCACCTAATAAAAAGATTTTCAGCTTCAATACACGGTAGGCTAAACCATTAGCAACTGTGCATACATTAGCGCCCCCCCCCCCCCCCCCCCCCCCCCGCTTACAGTTTATTATTATGCCGACAGAATAAACTGATGACAACCGCTGGATTGTTGCTAGGCTGTCTGTATCATGAACATTCATTTTGACGGTTATCTGTTTATTAAACGTTTCTGATATATTTCTGGAAAAGAAACAGAAGCACTATTGCTCTGCATACATAAGCCCTGACCTTCTTTGGAAAAAATTGCTTCTTTCTGATAACATGCTATAAAACATTTCTTTGTGCCTGTGAGTGTATTTCAATTTCATGAGCCAGCCACTTCAATGTTTCACATAAGCATGATGAGGAATGACTGCTAAAAATAGGAACTCTGACGCCAGTTGGATATTGTGCTTTTCCTTAACGCGTTGTTTGGAAAAGAGTTTATTTAGGATAAATTTTGACCAGTCTTCCATCTTCCAGAACTTTTTTTAAAAAAAGAAAAAACTCTTTTTTCTTTCTTTCTTCCCCCACCCTCCCTCTGGCTTGCTCAGATTAAAAGTGCAGCTTTCAGATTTTTCTCCTAAAATAAATTTCAGGCATCCTCATTTATAGTCAGACTGCCCTGATTACTTGCAGACCTACTGGAAATTTACATGCGCTTTTCTCCATTATAAAACACTGATCTGTTCATATCATTAGCTCCCTCGTGACTGCAGGCTGGGAGGGAGCCAAGGGCAGTCTAAATCTGTCGCTGTAAATCGTGAGTTGAAATAGCAGAAAGAGGGTTTGTAATTTTAAAAGTGTAAACAGTTTGGAAAACGAAGTAATTTTAGCCTGTGATTGATTGCCTTGTGCTGCTACTTTAAATTAGCCAAGGGGCTCCGATGAAAATATATGCTTATTATACATTTTTTTTCTTTCAATTTTATTTTCTGCCGGAATAATAGCCTAATAGCCAGGGAGAAGCAGGCGTCTGAACAATGTATGCTTCTCCTAGGGCGACCTTTGGGGAAAAGAATAGTTTTATTGTGTGTCCGTTATGTTGCCTGAAACAACATTCTGCAGTTATTAAATTGACTTGTTCTGTGTATAAATAAAAGGCTAGGAATTCAAAACAGATGCATTGAACTGCATCATGTTATTGACTCAAAGCACAGCATCCTTTCCTCCTGATCCACAGTGAAACTGCCCAGTGTTAGGTTTGGTATCCTGTCAATCTGGGGAGCAGAGTGGTACCTTCACCCAATGGCACCCATTGTCCCCAGCCAAGGGGGTTTCTGCGCCTTGACAGGAGGAGTGGGCAGTGCCTAGAGTCCATCATCTGAGCCCCCATGATTTCTCCAGGCAATTCCAACTGTAATTTCACATGGCAGTTTGCTCTTTCTAAAACTGAGTCTTGTGGTGTGTCAAACTTTGTTACCTTTAATGCATCACAGTCAAATCCACATACGCATGTCTGGAGAAAGGAGTGTGTGTGAATATGTGTGGAGAGAGGGGCCAGACTCATGCTCACCACGGACACAGAGCCATCTTGACGGGATGGGCAAAGGGAAAAAGAGAGGCAAATTTAGAGTCAGAATTGTCTACAATGACAGCCATGATCAAAACAGGACATTCTTGATCTGAAGGGCTGATTAACTTTGGAGTGCAGGGCAGAATGTAATTGCATGGATGGGAACTCCAAGGAGCTCTTTTGTTATGTGATGTTGATCATCTTCATAATTTTTTTCTACTGGGGAGATTCTAATGATTTGGACATTGATCTATGGGAAACATATCCCAGGCCCACAGCATTAGATAAGGTAACCTTGATTGTCATTTTTTATTGTGAACACACTGGCCCACATTACACACACACACACACACACACACATATGCACACACTATATATATATACATACATATACATACCGTATATACTCGAGTATAAGCCGACCCGAATATAAGCCTACCCCCCCCAATTTTACCCCCAAAAACTGGGAAAACTCATTGACTCGAGTATAAGCCGGGGGTGGGAAATGCAGCGGCTACTGGTAAATTTCAAAATAAAAAAAGACTGGTCAAAAGTGCGAGGACCTGTCAGAAATTACTTTTTTCAGCCCTCTGGGTAGTCCTTTTGTGCATATGGACTACTCAGAGGGCTGAAAAAGTTATTTTTGACTGGTCCTCGCACTTGTGACCAGTCCTCAAACTTACGACTGTCCTCACATTTTACGTTTTTGCCCTATCTTGTCACCATGGTAAAGAGAAGCAGTTGTGAAATGAGTGACATGGTTTTAAGAATGCTGCACGGGCATAAATGTGAGGATGGTCATAAGTGTGAGGACCAGTCAGAAGTGTGAGGACCTGTCAGAAATGACTTTTTTCAGCCCTCTGAGTAGTCCCTATACACATATATCACATGACCAGCTAGCCACGCCCACCCAGTCACTGGCTTGATCTAATTTCAGGCAAGTTGAAGCCTCTGTTAAGAGATACCAGGGCTGGGCAAATGTGGCCCTTTTACAACCTGTGGACTTTAACTCCCAGAATTCCTGAGACAGCCAAGCTGGGAGAACCCACTAGCTAGCAGCCAATTACAAGAAGGCTAGCTAGCAGCCAATTACAATCAGCTCTCAACTCAAGGTCAGTGCACATGGGATCTCCCTAAACGTGAGGATTTCTTTGTTTCTTTCTCCCTTTAAGCCCGCCCCCCCAGCCCGTTTTTGCTTCCAGGGGGCTGCAGAGAGTCTTGCTAGGCACCCCCCTCATGCCCCTAGCAAGCCTTGGGAGCCAGTTGCAGGGAAAAAGTCATTTTTTTCATGACCCAAATATAAGCCGAGGGGGCGTTTTTCAGCCTGAAAAATGGGCTGAAAAACTCAGCTTATATTCGAGTATATACGGTATACACACACACACACACACACACACATCACTGCCCATTTTGAATACATAGTGGAAAGAGGAAACTTGAGAGTTCACAAGTTGATGCTATATGGAACAAAGCTGTGACTGAATCTGGATGTTCTTCTTTGGGTACTACGAAGCCTCTCCTCCCAGGAGGTAACAAAGAAAACCGGTCCTGAAGAGGATGGGTAGTGTCCCAGGCAATCCTGCAGACCCTGCTCCAGCATCACTTATATGCTATGTCCTGGATAGCAGAAAGTGAATTACCCATCATCTTTTCTGCAGTCAGGCCCCTTCTTGGTGAAGAGTTTCCTAGTGGGGTAGTTTGATCCTTCAGCTTCTTCCTTCACTTTCTGGGCTTGCTCTGCTGAGAGGTAACATTCTGATTCAACTCATTGGAGGAAGCTTTGAAGAACCTGATCCCTTCAAGTCCAGAGATCTCTCACTGCCACCACCTCCTTTCAGGGGCTTTTGGCTGCTTCTTCAGAGATTTAGGTTCAGTTGCTGGCAGACAGCCTGGGTGCTGCCATGAGGTTTGATGGTTGCTGCTGTTGAGATTTCTAATCTTATGGCCCCAAAAATGCTGCATAGCTTTTCCTTCCCCTTTTCTATGCAGCCTGAAAAATAAAGATTCACGTCAGTTGGGCAAATGCTGTTAGTTCATAAGATTTTCTCCTTCTTTCAGAGGGTGAGATCAGGGCAATAATGAGAAACAGCCAGAAAAGGGAGCTGCCTTCCAGATGCAAATTTCTTTGGGCCGGTCAAGTTACTTTAGCACCTAAGAGAGAAAAATGCCAGCTTTTCCACTGGTAAAAATACAAGCACAGTAAATTTAATAATCACTCACCTGCTGCATAGCATTTGTGACATCCAAAATCTAGTGTCAAAATTGGCTGCTTTATTCTTTAATGACTACACAGAAAGGGATGACAGGGCGGGGAATACCTTAAACAACCATAGTGGATATTTTCTCTTGATTCCGGGAATCAATTAATGCTGTTCCTACTTAGCATTGATGGAAAAGTCACCAGCCTGGCCTGATCTGAACTGTAAGTATTCAGTCTTTGCCTAGAATGTTTTAGGCTCTGAATGTTACTGGCATTCTGGATTATAGTATTACAGTAGGGAAATTATGTCTTATTTCATAAATGCATTAAAATTCATGGGTAAGGCATTCTGAGGCTAGGAAATTAGAGCGTCTCTTGAAGGAGTAATGAGCACCTATCAAAATAAGCATAGGTCTGTACTCAATGCCAACCCAAAGAAGGGATGATAGCTGCATTGGTTCTTCTCGTGCAGTTTCTGGAAAGAGCCTTCTGAGCTAGATCTTCAGACTGGCTGTGGAATTGCTGCTGCTCTTCTGCTTCAAGAGACACCAGGAACAGAGTTGTACTCCTTCCACATTTCCCCATTGGGTTCCAGTCTTTGTGGAATCCCATCTCAGAAGATGCAGCCTCCAAATTAATCAGGGCCTCTGGTCAGGAAAAAGTGGCTTCTGTCCTAGCTACTTACTCATTCCTAAAGCATCCAGGAATCCTTGCACAAGGCCACCCTCATGTGACTCACTGGCTCTGCACCAGCCTTCTCTCACCTGGGCCTTCCATATGTGTTGAGCTTATCATGGCCTGAAGCTCTTGAAGTGGCCTCCCAAAGCTCCTGCAGTTGGTGTTCCTGGAAGTTTGGTGTTTTAGTGAGGTCTGATGTGGGGACCAGGTACCTTCAGTTCAAAAGAAAATGGGCCACTAATAAACAGGGCTTTCCTGCTTTGGCTGCTTTTCCCCCCCACAGGAAATAAAAAGGGAAACACATTTAAAAAATACATTATTTTCCAATGTGGAGATTAAAGTGCATTGAAATTAACAGGACTAAAAACAAATTTAGAAGAATTTCTGATTCTGATCTGAGGAGCTTTTCCTGTCTCCCAGCGTGTGATTGAAAGACTCTACTGAATGAGGAATAAGCTTAGCCCATCAATGTCCATCTTGGCCTGTTGGGTACTTGTTGCAATCTCAGTCTCTCTGTGGCCAGTGTGGGGCTCATGGGTGTTTGGAGACTTGATGGAAGGGCTTCAGGAGCCCTTGGGGCCTTCTCAGGGCTGTCCCCAAGGGGTCCCCCAAATACCATTCATTTATATTCCTTATGACAGAAGGGAGGGAGGAGTGCATATTTTAGTATTAATTATTTACTATTAAATCAGATCAATAATTCACACTGATATTTCATCAAATTTTGTTTTCATTCTGCTCTGCCCATCTTCCGAGAATGGCTTCTGGCACATAAATCAAAGGCTGAGTGCAGCTCTTGAACTAAAAAATGAATGCACATTCCTTCATTACTGAGTCTGGATAGGACTGGCATTTATTTAAGCAGAATGTAGACTTTTGAAAAATCTGCAAAGAGGAAGAGGAGAGTCTTCAGTCCAACCAGCCTAGGTGCAAAATTGGAAAGGAAGAAGCGTGTTAGGAGGGCTCACCTGGCACCCTTCTGAGATGCCAAGCCAGAGTTGCCAGCCAGGAAGAGAAAAAAGGCCAATTAGGATAGGGAGGCAGGCTTGGGGGCAGAACAGCACACACTGGACTTGCTGTAGGGCTGTGGGGTCGGTGGCAGGAGGAAAACTGATTCAGACCTTCAGCTGATGCGTGGGAACAAGATACTGCCAGCCTGTAATTATCTCTTTAAGAGAAGAGAGTTATTTGGAAAGTGAGTAGATGAAGTTTATCTGTAAAAAGTGTTTTCAGCAGAGATTATCTTTTTCTTGCTGGCTTTCATCTCCTCTCCTTTTCTCCCTAATGATTCTTTTATAGGCCTCCAAAACAGTTATTAAAATGTTGCAGAACAAATAAGGTAATGCTGGAGCTTATTAAAAATTGGTTCTTTTGTTCCTATCTGGCAGCTGACAAATTGCCTTGTGCTGCATCTTACCTGCTCTATTGTGCGAGGTTAGCCCAGAAAATGGCTGCAAATAAATTGTTATTGAATGCTGTTGAAAATTAACCCTAACACTTTTCTCTGTTGTGGCTCCCATTCAAGCCTTTCTTTGCCTGCCTCTCTCGGTGTGTTGTTTTACACTTGTCTCTTGCATTATGTTGGGCACACAAGGAACTGTATTAACAAGAAAAGAAACGCCCGGGCAACTTGTGCCCAGACTCTATTATCCGGCTGTCAAATGCCCACATGAGAGAGCTCTAATTTTGATTCATATTGACAGTGCTTTCCCTAACAATCACTATGGAGGGCTGCTGCTGGAACGTGCGGCCTCCAAAAGAGTCTCTTTCTCAAAATCTAGGGTTGGTAAACAGAATGAGAAGGTTTCTCATTGGGGGGAAAGTTGGCCTAATAGCCAAAGGAGTTCTTTTTCATAGGCATTGAGATAGGGCCGCTAGTACACTGTTTAAACAATATATATTTCAGGCATGCAAACACACTCATATACCCCACTTCTTTAACATGTAAGCTATATGAAGTATACTTTGCAAAAACTAACAAGGCCGTTATTTCGTTAAGGGTTTCAAAAAAAGGCATAAATGTCAAGAGCAGGTCTTAAATGCTTAAATCCTCACCAGGTGCCATTACGAAGGAACCCACAGCTGCTTCTTAACAGCAGAGACCAAGCTTTGCTGAATTTCTCAGCTAATAACGAAGAGACCATTGCACAAAACCAAGATCAAGCATCCAGGTCATAAATGCGAGCCAGTTGTCAAGTGCCCGTATTGCAATCACAAGACAGTTGTGGGGATGCAACGATTCTAAGTGTGAATGTAGGTTGTAACTCACTTTTTTGAAGGCTATCATAATTTCGAACCGTCATTAAACGAATGGTCGTACCATGTTTTCCCGAAAATAAGACCCTGTCTTATATTTTTTTGAATCCTGAAATAAGCACTTGGCCTTATTGCCATGCGCTCAAAAGCCCGATTGGGCTTATTATCAGGAGATGTCTTATTTTGAGGGAAACAGGGTACCTATAGACCTGTTGAGGTTAAATACATTTTTCTTATTAAAATGAAATTCATGGGGTATTAAAAACAAGCCAGCAATCCCATAGATACATAGAATTTTAGCAATTTTAAACATGTTCTATCCATTCAGGCACTGCTGAATTAATTCCCCTTCATAATCTTTTTTGTTTGTTGTTGTTATGTTTTCTCTTTTAAGGAAATGTTAAGGGTCTTTCTTTTATTCTGATTCAGTATAGGACTCTATACTACATTGCACTAAACATTATATCGGGATCTACATAAAATTGCTCTAAGGACACTTATAAAACGTTCAAAATATATGTTGTGTTTTTATTTCTACTTTAAAAAAAACAAACAAACTAGCATTCCATAAGGAAAAGTATAAATCATTGAATTACAGTTTAAAGAATCCGTCTTTTACTTACTTCCCGCTATGTTCTCTAAATTTCTCTTAACTTTTTGATGGACAGGTTGGATGCTTTATTTATGAAATAGATTCATTTTTCTGTATTTTTAATGAAAGGAATAAGGCGTGTCAAGTTTGGGGAATCCCAAATTATTTTCTGGATACATTTTATCATTAAAAAGTAATGATAAAAAAGTCTTTTTATCATTAAAAAAAGTATGCGTATCACATGAATTAATGCAAAATATTCTGCAGGTTTGCTTTAAATAAGGTTCTGGAAAGTTAACACCTCCTTATCTCCTGCAGTGGACTAAAGGAACCATTGTGTGTTCAAAGGTCTGATGCTTTCACCATGATCCACTTAGCGATGGTACTTCTCTGGGCCAGTGATTGCAAACCATCACCACCAACTGGTGGCCATGGGGATTGACCCGGAATGTTCTCCTGGGTCCCAGCAGATTGGGGGCTCTGGGGGAAACCCTTGCGTGGAGAGGGAGGCAGGGATTTTGAAAACTCCTAAAAGTGGGATTAGCGAGGACT
The DNA here is from genome assembly GCA_012654045.1 of Ptyas mucosa. NCBI lineage: Eukaryota > Metazoa > Chordata > Lepidosauria > Squamata > Colubridae > Ptyas > Ptyas mucosa. The sequence continues at coordinate 23,738,452 of WNWU01000021.1, forward strand.
GCATCAAGGAGGGAGATTACATATTTTTGGCAGGTCTGTTTTTTCTTACGAAGCCAGATTATGAGGTTCTTAGGACATTGAAACTGGTGGGTCAAAGTATAAGATGAGGACCTGGTTTGCTCAGCCAAGGTCTGACTTGGAACCCACCCAGTGGTAAACAGGGACCTGCAAGTCCCTCACCTGCTCTACACGGAGAGGAGAACAAACGTCTCCTCAGCAGAAGGAAGTCCTCTAGTCCAAGGTATCTGATCCGGATGCAGAGGAAAGATGGCCACAAGAAGAGCTGGACTGCTGCCCTTGTTTCAGTGCGCTTAAATATCCATCTGAAATTGGCACAACTGACAGTATATCAAAAATAAGCCTCTCTCTGATCATCAGGAGCCATTTTTCCATGAGGGATATTTCTCTTTGATTACTGGGACTTTCAAACGTTGAGGTGCTCCATGAAACATGGGAGACATTTTTCCTTTAAAGTTTTATCAACAAAGCAGACTCCCATTGTGTGGATAATTCATAAAAAATGTTCAAACCTCGACAAAACAAAAAACTAGAGGTTCGCCTTTGGGGATTAGTTAATTATTTGATTTGCATTTCCTTAATGTGGTAAGTCAGCCATTAATATTTAAAAAGTGTTGCTGTTAATTAGATACTGAAACTGTGCAAGAATAAGTGGGGGGGAGCAGAGAAAGGAAATGGTTGGAGTCATCAATACAAAAGGCTCCCATGTCTGGTGCGGAGACCACAAGGTGACCCTTCTGTGGCCAGTTAACATCCTAGAGACACCTTGACCAGGAGGTGGTGTGGAGAAGGAGAGGGAGCAGCAAGTTTGCCCTCAGGGTCAAGCAAAATTGTTTGCTGAGAAACTTCGAGGAATATTTGACTAATTAAACAGCAACAACAAAATTGGACACTCGGTTTGGCCTTTCTCCAGCGCACTGCTTGGAGAATCCAAAGCGTGGGTTGTTCTCGGTGAGTTTGTCAGAGACTGAGTGTGTATTCCTTTAAATTTTCTGCCTCGGTTCCGCCTCCTCTGCTCGGCTGATGTCAGTTTTGTTCACTCAGTCGAGTGAAGAGACTGAACTTCGGCTTGCTCTGGCAATTCTAATCGTTTATTTCCCCATGCTTTGGATTTTCTTTCCTTTTACTTCATTCTCGATTCCCCTTTTGTTTTCTGGACTGCTTGCCTGGCTTGACTTTGGACTGATTGACTCTTTACGAGGGGTGGTGAGTCCTCCTGGGGCCTTGGCCCGCCTTGAAGCCTTGTTTACCAGTCAGCAACCCCTTTGGAGATCTGTCCTGGCTAGGGTTGTCGCTGTGAGGTTTTTTTGCAGCTGGTGGTGAGTCAATTGCCGGCTGACGGTCCTCCTGCTACCACCTCTCCCCCTTGCTGGCTTTTGCTGATTGGATTGGCGGCCTCAGAGTCCCTGCTACCGGCTGGAGCAAACTCTGCAGTTTACCTTTATGACCGCTTAACTTGAAGCTCTTGCGCCTTGCTAGCGCATCTTGCGGCTATTTACTGTCGGATTTGGGGCTTCCTGAGCGGAATAGCTTGCGCGACTGCTGGATTGTGCCTCCTGTGCTCATGTCTCGGCAGCTGATCGACCCGCAGCGGCGTCACCCTGATAGACCTGCCCTAGCCACTCACCCCGTCATTGCTGTCACGGAGCTGAAGTGATTTTTTCCCACCCGTCGCCATTTTGAATCCTAACCTTCGGGGAGCGGCGGTTGATTGGATACCCATTTCCTTCTGGCCCGCACCGCCTTTACGAACGGATTGCCGCCCCTTGGGGTTTTCATCCCTGCGTCGCTGGGACTACGTCCTCCTGAGGGTCCCCTCGGACAGCAGAGGTGCCAGTTTTGCGGATCGCCGCCCCGTGCATTGCCACTTCTCTTTGATCTTCAGCGCAGGTGCAGCAGCCTCAACCCTCTCCATAGCGCCATTTTCAAACGTTAACCGGATCGCCGGTTTGGGCCTGCTATAGACGCTACGTGCTTCCTACGGCCACCAACTGCCATTCCTGGAATGCTAAGCTTCGTCAGGGCTTCTACTAAGACCGGTATGGACGCTTCCGGTTTTTGCTGCGGAGAGCTTCCTTTGGCAACCTTACTGTACTCCCCTTTGTGCGGACTCTTCCTGGCTGACTTCAGTTACCAGCTGTCCTTTGCCCTATAACCTCATATTTGTTGGCATTATTTTTTTTTAAAAAAAACCTTTATAAGTTACTTACCTTGTGGCTGCTGATCCATTTCCTCTGGCGGACCCAGAGCTGTCTTCCGACCTCGACCTCTCGGATGGGCAGTCTGTCACTGACCCTGTCCCTGCCATGAAATCTACTAAATCAAGGGCACCTGCCTCGCGGGTGGCTTCTGCTCCTCCGTCTTCCGCCACTCAGACCTCCAGCAGCGGCTCTTCTAAGAGTAAGGATGAGCAACGGCGGCATCGCACATTGGAGCGTCAATTTTGCCTGGCCCAGCAAAAGGCCTTGGCCGCTGAACCCAAACAGTTGCTGCAGTCTTCGGGCCTGCGCTGGCCGCTCAGCCCCTGCAGGAATCAGGTCCTCAACCCAGTTCGGGGAAGACCGTTTCACCTTCTGGTTCAGCCGGTACTGCCTCCATGGCCCTGCAACCTGTGGCGGGGTCCGCTCCTCATCGGCCCTCCGGCTGTGCCACCCCTTCAGCGACCTATACCCCCACAGCTGCTGGTCTCCGTCAAGGGGACGGTTCCCGCCCTGATATGCCTTTGGATGTCCAAACCATTGTGGCGGCCACATTATCCAATCTCCTGGCGTCAAGCGCCTGGTCTCCTGCTGCCGCCCCGAGCTCTCAGCCGCTTCCTCAACCTCCAGCTGCGAATGCTTCTGGTCACTACCTGGATTATGAATGTTACCAGGACTCTATTCATAGTGAGGACTTGAACTGGGAGGATGAGGACCACAGGGAGTCGGAATTTTCGGAGGATGAGGGCCTCCTACCGGACAGACCTCTGCTCACCAGGCTTTTCCGCCCGGCCTTGTTTAAATCACTGCTCCATAAGGCCAAGGTCTCATCTAATTTGGCGGATCCCTCTGACCAACAGGCCACGTCTACGTTATCCCTTCCTTCCAACAGCCTCTTCAATGTTCAGGCTGCGGCTCAGGACTTTATTCCCTGCCCCCAGCTTTTCACGGAGGTCATTCAGCAGCCTTGGGGCCTGCCAGCTTCCTTGCCAGCCCCAAATGGCCTGTATAGGAAATTGTACTGTTCGGCACCCAACCTCCAGGAGATGCTGCAGCTGCCATCTGTAGACGCTCCCGTGGCTCAGCTGACGGCATCCTCAGTTCTGACTAGCGATGTTGCGAACGGGTTGTGAACGGAGGGCAGGAGGGCGGAGACCCTTTTGCGCAAGAACCATCAAGCAGCTGCTTGGGCGATCAGGGCTGCAACATTGGCATCCTTTTTCAATTGCGCCTCCCTCATCTGGCTCCGCCAGTTGCAGGATCGCCTCCCACCGGACGACAAGCATCTACACCAAGACATCAACAAGTTGGTGACGGCCACTGAATACTCCACCGATGCATCCTTTTACGTGGCTAAATTTGCCTCCCGATCCCACGCTGCCACCATCTCCTCCCGCCGTCTCCTGTAGCTACGCCAGTGGAGGGCGGACAATAAGTCTAAATGGCAGCTGGCCTCCATTCCATTCAAGGGGGCGAATCTGTTTGGTGAAGCACTTGCTCCCATCCTGGTCGAGGATAAAGACAAGCGGAAAGTGATGCCGACCTCTTATAGGCGGGAGGATCGTCGTTATTCCCTGTATCCGCAGCGGCTGCCCTTTCGGGCAGATCCCGGACCCAGCAGGTCCTATCAGTATCGTTCGACCACTCAAGGTTTCTACAGACCACCCGACAGATCCAGTTTTCGAGACAGGAGCCGTTGCCAGCCTCCCTTCAAGAGACCTTTCCGGGGCTCAGGCAACCGTTCCTTCCGGAGGGGAAAATGACTACCCTCATTCAGCTCCCATTGGCGGTCAGCTACATCTTTTTTTTTTAAATTTGATTTATATGCCGCCCTTCTCCAGGGACTCAGGGTGGCTTACAGTGCGTTAAGCAATAGCCTTCATACTTTTGTATATTTATACAAAGTCAGCTTATTGCCCCGACAACCTGGGTCCTCATTTCACCTACCTTAGAAAGGATGGAAGGCTGAGTCAACCTTGAGCCTTGTGGGATTTGAACTTGCAGTAATTGCAAGCAGCTGATCTTAATAACAATGAATTAGTCCACTGCGCCACCAGGACTCCTTTTCAGGGACCAATGGGAGCTAACCACTATGGATGCATGGGTCCGGCAGACCGTGCATCTCGGACTTACGCTGGAATTCAGCTACCTCCCTCCTCCCAGATTCATCCGGTGTCCTGTTCCATCCAACCCGGAGAAGCGGAGCTTAATGGAAGCAGAGATCCAACATCTGGACATCCAGGCCATAGAGCCAGTCCCTCTCCGACACCAGGGGACCGGCTTCTACTCCGTCATTTTCCTGGTGGCCAAAAGTTCCGGGGGATGGAGAGGGATTCTGGATTTAAAGGCGCTCAACAAGCCTATACTGTACCATCAGTTCAAGATGCAAATGCTGCAGTCGATATTGGATTGCATTCGTCCGCGAGACCTGATGACTTCTATCGACCTGAAGGAAGCCTACCTGCACATTCCCATCCATGCGGCGCATCGTCGCTTCCTCTGGTTCACCTACGACAATCGGCATTTCCAGTACCGGGCCATGCCGTTTGGACTCTCATCGGCCCCCCGGACTTTTACAAAGATGTTGGCTGCCGTGGCCGCTTCCCTCCGACTGCTCCCCGTCCGACTTTACTGCTACCTGGATGACATTCTCATCCTCTAGTCGTCGCCTGCCCAGGCAGTAATGGATCTCGAGACTGTGACATCCTCTCTTCAGTCACACGGCTTCACGCTGAACCTCGAAAAGAGTCATCTCCATCCGACCACCCGGATTCTCTACCTGGTGGTGGTCCTGGACTCTCAGCTGGGCATGGTGTTTCTGTCAGAGGACCGTTGTCTCAGTATTCGATCCTTGGTGTCCCAGATACTGTCGCTCCCGCGGGTACCATTGCTGCTTCTATCAACTCTACTGGGGAAGATGATATCATGTATATCCATCATCCCATGGGCCAGATTTCATTCCCGGCCTCTGCAATGGTACCTCTTACTGTTTCAGAAAACACGTTGCAGCAACTCCAGATCCCGTGTCCAGTTGCCGCCGGGGGTACGCGATTCCCTAGTCTGGTGGACCTCGCCGTCCATGTTCTCCGGGTGTCTATTTCAAGACCCACCCCGAGTGACGGTCACCACGGACGTGAGCCTGATGGGCTGGAGCGCCCTCCTTCGGACCCACGTCACGCAGGGCCACTGGTCTCCGACAGAAGCGACCAACGACATCAATTGGCTCAAGCTTCGTGCGATCAGACTCGCTCTCCTTCACTTCCAACCTCTTGTGGAGGGCCAACATGTCCGGATCCTCATGGACAACGTGACGGCGAAGGCGTATATAAATCACGAGGGAGGAACGCGCTCGGCGCCATTGATGAAGGAGGTGACCAGACTTCTTGCTTGGGCAGAGCTGCACACTCGGTCGTTGACGGCGCACCATATCTCCGAGACCGACAACCGTCAAATGGATTGACTCAGCCGGCAACAAATCGACCACGCGGAATGGCGCCTCCACCCGTCCCTCTTCCGCGAGCTGTCCGCCAGGTTCGGCCGCCCCATACTTGATCTGTTCACGCATCTGGCCAATGCTCAACTACTGAGGTTCTTCTCCCGGTTCCAGTGTCCCATGGCAGAAGATGTCGACGCTCTCCTCTGTCTATGGCCGCGGGGTCTGCTCTACGCGTTCCCCCCCTCCCGCTCCTGCCGAGGGTGATCAGGAAGATTCTCCTGGAACAAGTGGAAGTCCTCCTTGTCGCTCCACACTGGCCATGCAGATTGTGGTTCGACGACCTGGTGAGCCTCTCGGTTCCCCCTCCCTGGTGGATTCCAGACTACAAAATCTCTCTCAGCCAGGGGGTCATACTGCATCCAGAGCCCCAATGGTTGCAGTTGACCGTCTAGCACTTGAGAGGATCCGCCTGACCAAGGACAACCTTTCAGGAGGGGTTATCTCCATCATCCAGGCCTCCAGACGGCCTTCTACGACAAGGATTTACAACCCCACCTGGCGTTCTTTCTGTTCCTGGTGCGCTTCCAGGCACTCCGACCCCACTTCGGCCTCGGCATCCGATGTATTGGAATTCCTGCACGCTGGTTTCGATAAGGGCCTCGTGGCGAGCACGCTCTGCAGGCACATGGCTGCCTTGGACACCGTTCTTTCCGACGGCTTTGACGTCTCCCTTTCTTGCAACCCACGGATTAGGTCCTTCCTGAGGGGTGCGTCTAATCTCCGCCCTCCCAGTGTTCATCGTTACCCTACCTGGGACCTTCCGCTTGTGCTCCAAGCCCTCACATCCCCTCCCTTTGAACCTTTGGGATCTATTGGATTACGCCTCCTTACCCTCAAAGTCGTATTCCTCGGCGCAATAACATCGGCGTGGCGGATTTCGGAATTGGCAGCCCTGTCTGTTCGAGACGATTTGTGCATTTTTCACTCTAATCGAGTCGTCCTCCTTTCCTTCCTTCTGCCAAAAGTCAATTCAATCTTCCATCGTGCGCAGGAGCTAGTCCTTCCGGATTTTTGCCTGGATCCGAGACACCCGTTGGAGGGCTGGTGGCATACCCTTGATGTTCGGAGGGCCCTACATCGATACATCAAGTGAACCTCAACCTTCCGTCATTCAGAAGCCCTGTTTGTCTTGTTTCTTCCAGCGACTCTTGGCCAGAAGGTTTCTGCCGCCACCATAGGACGCTGGCTGAAGGCCTGCATATGTAAAGTCTACACCTTGTCGGACAAGCCGCTCCCAGGCAAGGTCCTACCACACTCTATTAGAAGTGCTTCTACATCCGCTGCGTGGGCAACTCAGGCCTCAGTTTCTGAAATATGCAGAGCGGCCACATGGACGACCTTGACTCCATTCATTAGGCATTATAAAATTGACTCCTTTGCTGCGGCTGATGCCTCCTTTGGTTGCCGAGTGTTGCAATCAGTTGCCACCTCCGTGTCTGCCCCGGACCTGTCTGATGGCCCCCTCTGAGGAACTTGCTTGGGTTTAGCCCATGCTTTGGATTCTCCAAGCAGCGCGCTGGAGAACGGACGTTGCTTACCTGAACGTCCCTTCTCGGCATGCTGATGGAGAATCCAACCCACCCTTTTCTTGATGGACCCAGGTCTGGTTGCTCACATTATGGTCTACCGCCTGCTCTTTCCCCTTTCTCTTCGTGAACTAAACTGACATCAGCCGAGCAGAGGAAGCGGAACCGAGGCAGAAAATTTAAAGGAATACACACTCAGTCTCTGACAAACTCACCAAGAACAACACACACTTTGGATTCTCCATCAGCGCGCCAAGAAGGGATGTTCAGGTAAGCAACGTCCGTTTTTGTAACTTTTTAGGCAGCGTGAGCATAGGATGACTCATTAAATCCACTTCTTCAAGATTTTTGCATAAGGGGTGTGTTTGTAACTCATATTAGCTGCTAGAACTATTTTCATTAACAGCCAGATTTTGTGCACTCATTGCCTTAATTGTACACTATGAATTTACAGTTGGTGTCAGTTGATTTATTAATACATGTTTAAGCACCTTCACATGAATATTTCCTTTGTTGTGCGGGTTGTGTGCTCCCTGTGATCCTGGGTGCCAATGAGAGTTTTGGGCCCTGAAGTGCTGCTTCTCATTTGGCCTTTCTGTTTACTGGAAATGCAAGGATCCCTGGGACAAATGCCTTGGGACATTTCTCTGAGCACATTTTGAACCCAGTTTCTCTAGCCATCTTTATAAAGCAAATTCTGAGTTGCTTACAGTGACGTATTTTTCAGCCTTTCCAAAGTTTCCCATAGAACTGTCTGCCACTTTGCTGTGGGAAGGAGAAATAAAAGGAGCCATGGACCACAAGGAAAGCTGCACTCTCATGCCCCATTCTAGCATATTCCCAAGGTCCCCCTCCTTCTGAGGCAGAAGACAGCTCACCTGTTGACCGCTGATGCCCCCAGCCAGCCCTAACATGCCAGCAGGCACCTGAGTTGCTCATCCATCCTTCCTTTGCCGCCCATTAAGAGATTTCAGATTTTGGGCTCAGTTTCACAGCAACCAATTGGTGCTCACACATCAGGCTTTGCTGAGAGCCAATTGGGCACAGGAGCCAGAGGGAGCAGGAAAAGGAATGGGGATACAGCCACAATGATTATGTTACTGCGGTCACCGTGGCAGCATTGGCAACATGGTGGTGCTAAAACAACCACAAATTGGAGGAGGAGGGAGGAGTGGGAGGATACTTTCCTCTATCTGCGAGTCAGAATAAAATGATCATTTAGTCTGGTTTAATTACAGTTCTGCTACTGCAATGAGCAATGAGTAAACAGGTAGCATCAACCAGAGTCTAAGGCAGTTCCAGATGGGATGCCTAAAAGAGGCTGGTGAGACAAGGAAAGGGATGGATGAAGGGAAGCTGAGTCTCATGAGGGATGTGTTGGTTTTGAAAGGAAAGGAAAACAGAGCTCCATGTGAGTGATTGTGCATCTGATTGAGACAACTAGATGATTGTCCTAGGACAAGGTGTGGAAGAAGAAGGAATCTCCAGAGGAAAGCCAGTCAATCTAAGGTAGTTTGACCTTGTTTTCTACCATCAAAAGAAACATCTTTGAGTGTTTTCATTAGTCTATAGACTTACTTTTTCAATATTCAGTATTCACAGCCCACTTCTGTTGATTTCTTTGTAAATAATTATAAAATCTTCAAGGATGTGGCTTTGGGAGGTAATTTAAGAACTTGTGATTTTCAAAATAACCACAGCAGTGCAATAGCAACACAAAAGTGATAATGCTGTGTTTGTTTTATTTTGGTTTGCTTTGCTGTTACAAAATAATGGAAACAGACATTTCTTTGCATTTTATGAAGTCTCTTTCTATTTCCCTTCTGTTTTAGCCTGTCTTTCTTTTCTTCCCTCCCTTCATATTTTCCTTGTCCCTTTCCTAAAAAATGAAACAGGTGTTTTTCTTTTGAATATTTTCCATTTGTCTTGATTTGTTTAACCACCAACAATAGTGGGAGCAGAAGGGGGAGGATACAGCTATCCTCTTGTCCAGGTGTTTAGCTGCATGTTTACCTACAAGTATTTATTTCTCTCCTGAATGCATACATTTGTGCTAATTTAACTGCCTTGGGAGAGAGTTCAGGTAGAATAAATATGCAAAGCTAAAATCAAAGGACTGATAAAGTTGATGCACAGTTTTAGAATGTTAAGCATTGGTAACAAATTCACTTAGATTTAGACACATTTTATTTCTACAAATGTCGTACTGTATAATGTCGTGTAATTGGAACAGGAAATCATTGAGTAAGTGAGGAATGAATAAGAGTACTTAGGCTGAAAGGAAAATTACCTTCTGAGAAATTATATTCACACTCCAACACACCCCCCCCATTCTTGCTTCACATGATAACGTTGGTAGTGATAGAAACTGATGTAAATTTTCTTATCTGTAGAACATTGTTCTGCTAGGTTCTTCACAAGCTTACATAGCCCTCCCCCCCTTTTTAAATTCATTTTTCAAAAAATGAATGCACAGAATTTACAAAATGCCTAATTAGAAGCTGGAATTGTGTCTTGCAGCAGAATAACAACGACATGGAGACATCAACTTAATTATTGGTATCTCTGAAAGCTGGAGCTGTGCCAAATATTGGAAGCTGTTCCAGTTTGGTTGCTAGCATGTGATCAGGCCAGAGCAAAGTTTGGAAAAATACATAGTAAAACATCAAAAGATTATACAAACCTCCTCTAGAACTGAGCTACCTTCGATCAGTCTTAGATTGGATGCTCTTCAGATCTACACTGTGCAGAACTAATTAATATTAAGCCTCCAATGAAGTGGCTAAGTAAACAGCATCTCTCTCTCTCTCTCTAAAGTGGTGGAGTTGACAGGTGATGCCCCACCAGCAGACAGAAGAGATTCTCAGAAGCACAAAAGCAGAGGAAGATGCTCTCATGAACTCTCCCCTTCCATCAACTTCTTTCCCAGTTGTCGCACAAGAGTTGCTTGCAGGCCCACCTGGAAATGTTTGAGAATTTCTATATACGACCTCGGTGGGCAACTGCCACCAGCCCTCCTCAGCCCTTCCATTTGGTCATATCTGCAGTGAAGGAAATATCATAAATGAAAACAATAAACACACACCAGAGCCCCACAAGCATGATAAGAAAGCAAGAACACACCTCTGTCTTTTCTTCTCAGAAAAGGGGAGATGATGTTTCAAAAATAGCTCTTCTAATACAGATTTGGAATCAGTTAAACAAAAAAGTGTTTCTCCTGGCATTGGAATGCGTTTGGACTAATGCGATTAAGAGAACTAAAGGGCAAAATTCTTGGCAGATTTCTGCAGCTGGGTAATTAGGTACAGGAAGGGACATGCATAGTTTTCCATCCAGCTCTACAAAATCCCGGTGTGAAGATTATTTTTTATGTGTGTTTTTGAAAAGGGGAAAAGCTCAGTGATGTTAAAACTGGATTTGGTGGGTAGCAATAATCATTGGAGTGTGGTGTTTCTGAAACCCAGCAGGAGAAGCTCCCTTTATGTGTTTCTCTGTTTAGTTGAAAGACTTTTTGATCTTGAAAGTCAGTTTGAGCCTTAATGGTGAGGGTTGGACTTTGACCTGAAAATTCACTTTCTGGTTCCAGGGGCGACTAGTATAAACCATTGTTCTCTCATGGTGATCAAAATCAAGAAAAGGTAGTTGTCCACATAGCCAGGGTGGCAAGGGATGAGAGGGAACCACAAAATGTTTTCCTTCAGAAGTTATTTGGACTAGAAAGAAAATACAAAGAGCTCAATGTGTCTGCTCTTTAAAATGGTCCCATCAAAAGGTCCACCTCGGTTACACGCCAGCTCCAGTTCCAGGGCTTATCCAGCATGGAGAGGTTTGGGCTCTGTCCCGATGTCCTTCATGATTACAGGCTCATCTTCAGCTGATAGTCCATTGTGAAATGATCACGCCTGAGAAGACCCCGCAGAATGGCAGGGCTCCTTCCTAAGCCCAGCTGCCCAGCCAAATGTGGGGAGGGGGGGTGTAATCGAATGATTGCAGCCCAGGGAGAAGGAACTGACAACTGACTGGGCATCTCTCTTTCCACAGAGAAAATGAGGATTGTGCTCGTGCTCAAAGCAGATTATCTTCAGATGTTTCATTCTGACACAGCGCTATAATTTTAACATATAACCATAGTAACATTTACTAAGTTCTATTGAAAGAAATCAAAGGTTTTTCTCCTCCCCATTTCAGTGGGGAGAGATAGAGAGACCTTTGGTTGTTGTTTTTTTCTCGCATTGGTGTGGTGGAAATAATATATTTGTTCCAGGAATTGTTTGTTTATCTTTGCTTAAACAAATGGAAATGCTTTTTTTTCCTCTTTGTCTTTTGGTTGGACTTTTTGCAAAAGGTGTGCGGGGGGGGGGGGGGGGGGGGGGGGGTTTGGGAGTTAATGCCATGCAGCACTCTTGTTGAGCTCCTATTGCTCTTATTTTTCTTTTCGTTATTGCTTTTGCAGCTTTGAGTTAAAATCTAGTAAATGTAAAGAGAGTAGAAGATCAGGGTAAAAAATATAACCTTAGTGATGAGTTGGCTTTAAAATATCCCTTTAAAATAATCCTGAATAGTATTACAGTCATTTTAGTAATGCGTTTTATTGTGAATATACTGTTTGTAAAATGGTTAAAGACGAGAGAGGGGGGGAGGGGAGGGAGGGGAAGAGGAAGAGAGAGAGAGAGACCTTGGCAAAAACAAACCAACAATCCGCAAGTAATACCAAAACACTGATACACAATCCTGAACAGGATTCACACCTCATCTGCCAGGACTATCTGTATAAATGGGGCATAGAATCTTCCCCTCTGAGCTGAGGACATATACCAGACCAGTATCTGATTTTTTAAAAAATATTAACGATGCTATGCTTCAATGGTTAGATGGCCTAGACATTGGTATTTGAACATAGATCTCTTTAACATTTATATTTTATTGCGCTTTACTAATATAGATGAAATGTTAATATATATTGCTAGTCCATGTACAATATGCCATATGCTAAATGAATAAACTGTCACACATAAATGCAGCTTGAGTACATCCTGGTATATTGGGGAAATGTGGCCTTAAATCTATGATTGAAGACAGCAGGTCTTGTGCAAAGATTTGGTTACAACATTATGATTCAAAGTGCCATAAACCCACCCTGAAAATGTGGTCTTTGGGAACCTGCAGCTGATGGGCAGGACAGACAATGAAGCTGAAAAGGTTTCAAGAGGAGCCTTTGGGCAAACTGCCTCTGCTTCACATTTCTGAGAAAATAGGGCTGACCAGAAATTCTTCCCAAACTAATATATCTGATTCATTGCCCTGAAAGCAGGGAGTTCAGCAAAGGCAGGGGGTCCATGGGCTCTTGAGAGCTTCTGCAGGTACGAAGGAGGTGATGGCTGCCCTGCTTGCTTCATGCTGCATCCATAGCTGCATTGCACACCCATACCCACATGGCTGGCTTTGCTGTTTCTTGGCATCTTATAGAATAAGAAATGGTGGAGTCTGGACCACATGCACAAGCCAAACAAGCCATATTATGGCCTCGTTCAGGGTGTGATGTACCAGCTTATTATGAGGGTCAGGATTCAGCAACGTCTTTCCCTATATAAGCAGTTTCTGTTCACAGGATGGGGAAAATCTTCATACAGTTCTGGTGATCTCTGTTTTTAAAATGCTGGGTGTCTTTTTCAGATTGGTTGGAGCTTAGCCACATCTAAAAGATTTAATTTGCGTACAAGAATTCTATAGAAATTCAGACTCGGCTTTCTTTGGGGTTTTGCCAGTATGGCGAGTTCAGATTAATAATTAAATTACCATTATTGTTCAAGTGTAATATTATAATTTCATATCCACATTCAAGAACCCTATTATTAAGAGATTGCTTATGCATTATTTATCTATTCTATTTATCATTAAAGAGAAAGGCTTACAGCAATCCAAAAGAAAAATAAACAATTAAAAGATCTTAATAAGCAGCGGAATATAACTATTCCATCAAAATTTCAAAAATGGTAAAATTAATTAGTCACCAAATGCTTAAAGTACTGAAATTTTTATTCCAAAGTAGCTGATGGTTTCCTGGCAAATAGATGGGGAAGAAATGGAGATAGTGACAGATTTTATTTTCCTGGGCTCCAAGATCACCGCAGATGGGGACTGCAGCCAAGAAACAAAAGGATGCTTGCTCCTGGGGAGGAAAACTGTGGCAAATACTAAAAATACTAAAAAGCATACTAAAAAGCAGAGACATCACCGTGAGAACAAAAGTGTGTATAGTCAAGGCTATGGTTTTCCCAGTTGCAATGTATGGCTGTGAAAGTTGTACCAGAAGAAAGGCTGAGCGACAAAGAATTGAGGCCTTTGAACTCTGGTGCTGGAGAAGACTCCTGCAAGTCCCTTGGACTGCAAGGCGATCAAACTGGTCAGTCCTAGAGAAGATCAAACCTGACTGTTCTTTAGAAGGCCAGATCCTGAAGAGGAAACTCAAATACTTTGGCCACCTAATGAGAAGGAAGGACTCACTGGAGAAGAGCCTAATGCTGGGAACGATTAAGGGCAAAAGAAGAAAGGGACGGCAGAGAATGAGATGGATGGATGGAGTCACTGAAGCAATAGGCGTGAGCTTCAATGGACTCCAGAGGATGGTAGAGGACAGGAAGGCCTGGAGGAATGTTGTCCATGGGGTCGCAATGGGTCGGACACAACTTCGCAACTAACAACAAAAGCTGATAGTTGGTTGGTTAGTTGGTTGGTTGGTTCTCTGTCTGGGGACTCAGTAACGCTCTGCTCCCTCTTTCTTTCTCAGGTGAGGAGGAAGAAGATGTCAATGTGCTGATCCTCAGCTACCCCCAATACTGCCGCTATCGCTCTATGCGGAAACGGATCCAGGGCAAGCCATCCTCAGTGCAAGCAGACCAGTTCGTCTTAGCCCTGGGAGGTGTTGCAGCCATCAGTCAAAGGTCTCAAATCCTCTACTGTCGAGATACTTTTGAGCACCCCACACTCATCGAAAATGAGAGTGTATGTGATGAATTTGGTAAGTCCCTTCACTTTTCTTCTGTCTCAGGTTAAAAGGGTTTTCTGCAATTGCTCCCCGTTTTGGAAGTGCGATTTAGTCACAATGGCTGGTGAAAAGCATTATTTTACTTTACTGAGAAGCCAAGGAGGTGCCCAGAACTACCAGTCCTTATAGTTAGGCATCTACATTCACTGGCAAAACACTCTTAGAAAAGCAGCATGTTTGTTGGAGGATGGAGATGACGTTGAACAGAGCTTTGAAGGCATCATGGTGTATTTGGTTCTTAGGCACAACTGCGCTGGGCCTCATTCTTCCAGGTTTGCTTATTCTTTGGGGTGTGCTGCACCTCCTTTATTCTTCAATTGTGTACCAGCGGAGAGATGCTGAGATGTTTTCTAGCTCGAGATGGCTCTGTCTTATTATCAGAATGTCAGTCCTTGGTTTTAGAGCTTTTGAGTAATATGCTGTAGCCGTTAAGCTCTAAACTGCTTACTCTGAAGGAGACTCATGAGCTCCAATGTCAGATGTGTTCATGGGTGCTGTAGAGTGAATGGCTTGTTGTGGAGCTCAGTTCTAGCAGAGACCACATTGTTAATACTGGATCGGTGTTAGCTTCATCAGGTTCTACAGTTAGCAGTCCCCAAATGTGCAGCGTAGAGTTTAGCTGGGCTGCACAAAGAGATGTTTTCAGAGCATGTTTGTGAGAATGAAGCACCTCCCTACACAACATTAGAGCAGCAACATCTTTTGCGAGATTCGCTTGGCTGCTTGGAAGGCTATCCTCAGCGGTCTCCAAGTGTGTTCAGAAATGGAAGGGGTGCAGGCACCGTGCACCATGAACAAAACAGAGGAAGAGCTCTTGGAGCACTGGATGAGTTTGGCTAAGGATGCAGCTGCTTTCGCATTTCCAAGGGAGACCCTTAACCTTGTCCTCGTGAGTAGAAACGGTTTATGGAGGTTGACAAAAATGGTGGAGAGGCTTCCATCCCTTGTCTTTCAGAGTTCTGTCTCTGGGCCCTGCACAAGTTTAATTATTGGGATAGGCTGATTTTCTGAGTTATCTTACCTGCTCTGTGTAAATCAGTATTTATTTACCGTATCACTTTACAAATTAGATGACATTCATAAATTTTTATAATGTGAAACCATTTTTTATATGTTGGTGAAGACAAGGAGAAAATATATTTCTCATTCTGCTACCCGCTGCCCTGCTACTTATTTGAAAAGAATGGGTTTCCCGTGGCTCAGGATAAATGATGATTTTAAAAAGAGAATGTTTTGGAAGACAGTGAGAAAATAAAAATACCGGGATCAGTTCAGATTCAGAAGGAAAACTGTTCAGTCAGTTATGGGAGCTACAGAGCTCAGATACCTTCATACAAGGAAGTCTGTCTTGGCTTTGGTAGAAAGGAAGAGCTCAGGGCTGAACTGGGGGGTGGGGGAGGTGTTCCTTGGTGCTCTCTGAACTTGGTGGTTTTCTTGCAAACATTTCATGACCCAACTAGGGAACCTCATCAGTAAATGTGGTGTTTCCTGCTGGTTTATTTTGACTTAGATGGTGCCTACAGTCCAAAAGTTGTAAGGCCAGCATGAAACCTATGATTTAATTTAAAGATAAATTAATTTTAACTAAAATGAAATACCGTTTTCACCTATGCAGGTAGTAACTTCTCCATACACCACATTAAAAATTGCAGTTTGGTAATGACTTTTGGGCAGATTTCAGTTGAGATGGAGGGACCAGATTCCTGCAGAAAGTTGTTCCCCAAAGACAAGACAGAACACCCTATTCCTTCATAACCAGGAATCCAGGACAAAACTATGATTGAGGAGCTCTGGTACCAGGGACAAACTGCATAATGGAAAGATGGCCAGAAAGTGGCTCTACCTGGCTTCTGTTTTCTCCCCTGCTTAATGCTGGCTTCCTGAGCCAGAATATCTCTCCCAAATAATTGCCAACCCATACTTGGAATCCTCCAGAAAAACCCATCATGACATCTTCTGAAGATGTTTCTCCTTGTGTTATTTGTAATTTGAAAAAGGGACAGCAAGGCTCAGATGCTAAGTTATCCTCCTCCTTACATCACCCACAAGGGTTGGCTGTGCTTTGGCGGTGGGGAGGATTTGCACCGGGGTGAAATCTACTTACCTTTCCAACCGGTTCAGAAGTGCACGTTTCACTTGCGCATGTGTGCGTGTCATATGCATGCGTGGACCCTCTGCACATGCGCAAACCCTTCTGTGCATGCACAGAGGGTAAAAAACTAGTTACTTCCTGGTTAAAACCAGGAAGTTACGATGACCGGGTGGGTGGGCAGGGCCTCATGCCGCCATCGTTACCGGTTCTCCGAACCACTGGCTGCCATCGCTACTGATTCAGCCGACCCGGTCTGAACCAGGAGCATTTCACCCCTGATTTGCACTGACATAACTGGTATCAAATACACAATTTAGTGTAGTTGGCTGACCTGTTTATTGGCTAATTGTGCGAACTCTACCTCTAAGTTAGCTCACTTACTCAAGGCTTTTGTAAATGGCAATGTCTTTTTTTTTTCTTTTTTCTGAGGTTACAGTACAAAGACACATGTAAGTATCATGTTCAATTCCTGCTTCCAGAGCTATGGCAGAAAGTCAGAAATATTTAGGTAGCATCAAACTATATACGCAACCAGCTAACATACATTATTCAATATTAATAGGATCACAATCATTCCTTCAACATCTGATAATCAACATTAATAATGGTTCCACAAACCCCTTTTCTATCTTGCAGTGATGGTCACCAACTATTACTGAGTTAACTACTTTATGCAAAAATGATACCAAGGTGGGTCTGTAGGCCTCAGGGTTTTCATCGTGTTGGTAAGTTTTCAGCTTGGGTTTTGCAAGTGCAGGGTTGTATCCAGAGAACTATTTCAGCCGTGCCTTCTTTCCATGCTGTGACTCTTTGCTGTCTCTGTCAAGGAAATAAAAATGCAGGAACTTCCGGTTGAGCCGCCGGCATCGCCAGACGCTTCTTTGCGAAGCGCCAGCCCCAGACTCCGTAGAATCGCAAGAACAGCGAAAATCGGCTGTCTTGCGGTTTGGAATCCTTCCCCCCAGAAAGAAGGGGGGAAGGAGAGCAGACGGGTGGGGTAGAGCTCCCTAAGAGCACCAGGTTTTGCTAATAATCTGGTGCTCGAAGATGAGAGCTCCCCGTGAAGCCTGTCAAAGCTCCGGACCTGGGATGCCTCTGACGGGGAAGTTTTTCCCTGTCAGAACTAGATGCCGTGGCCACCCCATTAAACAACTTTAAACAAATACTTCTTGAACCAAGCTGGCGGAGCACAAGTTCCACGAAGGAAACAGCAAGTATTTTTTTTCTTTTTTTTTAACTCCAGGGATTTACTTTCTTTAAAAGATTTTTCCTAAGTGGAAAGTGAAAGCAAGATGGCGTTTGAGTTTCAACGGGGCGTGAAGAAGTGAAAGTTAAAAGTAATTATTGACAAGCCCCTGTTTGAAACGTAAAACTCCTTTTTGAAAAGTGGATGAAATAAGAAAGGATGTAATAATAATAATTCAAGCAGCAATCCAAATTAAAAGGTCTTTTTTTTTCCTTTTTTCTTCTTGAAACTCTTTTTTCCCCCCCTTTTTTTCTGTCCTTCTGGAAGGGAAGGAAGAAGGGGGGCAAGATGGCTGGGCTTTTTGAAAACAAAGAAAACAAAGGAGGATTATTTAACCCTCAATGGTCTGATTTTGAGGAAGCTTTGAGTTCAGTTACCTCTGCTTTATTGAAAAGAATTGACACTATATTTCAAGCTTCTCAAGCTGGAAACAATGAAACACATGGAAATACTGAGTTGCAATCTAGCAGTGGGGGATTGAATGAAGAGCTGGGAGAGGAAAAAAAACAACAACAGACCATAGCAGATCTTACAGAAGAGAGAAAGATGAAGGCTGAGCAGGATAAGGAGCAAGAAATTCTGGAAGTTGATGAAATTTTGGCTACACACATTTTTTTTAATAAAATTCAATATGTATTTAAAGAGCTGTTTCCAGAAGAAGCTACATTTCTGCAAAAATTTTATAATATCCAATCCCAAAAACCGCAAAATTTTACTGGAGTTAAAAAAGGCAGAGGGATTAAAGTTAAGAAGAAAGTTCGTAAAAAGGAAAAGAAGAAAGCCTGGAGAAATGGAAAATAACCCTGCTTGATGAGATGATGGTCCTTAAAAAGTATTGTTTAAATGTTTAAAGATTTTGAATTTTTGGGGAAAAAAAAAAGTAGACAGCAGTTTAATGCCAGTTAACTAAGTGATGAGCGACGATGAGGAGGCAATCTATAGCTGTATTGGAATATTTTGAGAAGAATAAACAGATCACAGCAATGCTGGTGTGCTGGGCTGTGAAATATGCCCTGACTTGAAGGATTTGGAATATTTTATTAAGGACTGTGATAAATCTGGATCTAATTGTAATCGCAGAAGTTTTATTGAATATAGTACTGGAGTTTCCTGTTTGATGGTAATAAATATAAGGCAAAAGGACTATGGATCTAGAGCAACTGCAGGTGATCTGGTGGTTTCCCCAATACGTCTGATGAATCTACTAATCTAATTTTTGACTGGATTTGATGGATATTATCACAAATATAATTATAAAGTCACTCGGGGGGGGGTTTTTTATAAAGAAGCAATTTTTTATTTAGGTGGGTAGACGTAAATGAAGATATTCTATATGCTGTTGGAAGATGTGAAAACAAGAAGATTAGCAACTGGTTTAATCTAGTATGAAGAATTTAAATGTTTGATATAGTTATTAAATGACGTTTTATCTGTATTGATAAATTAATAAAAGGTTTGATTGTTATATTCTTTTTTTAATTAAAAAATTTATTATTATTTTTTTTTATTATTAAGTGTTTTAACTATAACTGGACCTTGATGGTTTAAAAATGGAGGACGGAAGACTTTATATAGTATTTTATTTTAAATTTGGGGGTTTTTTTGATTGAGGGTTTCTTTATTTTTTTTTTGTTGTTGGGTTTTTTTTTCTCTGTTTTAAATGAAAGAAGTTATAAAATATTTTGTTAAATCGTATAGACTTAATAATTTGTTAAGTATTAATTAGTTATATTGAGTAATGATAGGTTTGATTAGGTAATACTTAATTGTTTTATTAACTGCTGTAACTATAAATGGAGATTAGTTCTGTTGAATTAGATGGAATAAGAAGAAAGAAGACTTGCTTTCCTTTTATCTACTTGTTTAATGATTAGGATTATGATAAGTGTGAAATGGAGTTTAACTTAGAGAATTTGAGCTGTATTTTATTTTGTATTTGCTCTGGGAAGTCGGGGGGGTGGTTGGGGAGGGGGGAGAAAATGTATGTAAAATTTTTAAAATTTTTAAAACTTTTTCAATTAAAAAAAAAGGAAATAAAAATGCAAGATATCCATCCTCAGGATTAGAGAAAGTAGATCTATGCATGCTTTGAAAAAAACTCAGAGGAAGGGCTTCAGTTCACGGATGGGCACAGACACGGCATTTCCCTGCTGGTCATTAAAACAGCCTGACATTTTTCACATTTCTGGTGAGTTTGAAAAGAAGTTGCAGTGGCATTAAGGAGCCAATCTATAAAGTCCAATGTGACTTTTTCTTCCAGATTCAACTGGGAGTCTAGAATGAAGTGTGTCTTTGCACGTGCAGCTGCATTTAGGGCAGATGTGAAGGATAAAATCATTTGTGAAATCAGCACAACCTTGGTATCTAGTTAGGGTGGCATCAAGGATTTGCTCTGAAACCAAAGACCACTTTGTGGGCAGAAGCCGGCATTGACCTAAGCTATACTTCTGCTATCCTAGACCTCCAGGGCTGAGAAGTACATGAGAGATAGATGGCAGGTTGCCCCCTCCTCTATAATTCCATCTACTACAGTATAACCAGTATGCATTGTTAGTTTACATTAATTCCACATAGATGATGGTGACATACAAAATCATGGCAGCTAAATATAAACCGAAGAATGGTGGTATAACAGATAAGTCATGTGCTTTGAGGGGCTGGTTGCTTTTCAGTCTGATGTGCAAAGAAAAGAGCAATTTACAGGGGTGCAAGTGACTGTCACATGTTTTTAAAAAGAGCTTCAGTGCTGCTCTTTTTCAGAGCAATAACAATAATGATAACATATTAAATGTCTATGCCATCTCTAGGACTTTGGGCAGCCAGACAATATTCAGTGGACTCCTTTAGAGAAGCAAAAGCATATCAAGAAGAGATGCTCACAGAGAGAGAGATTTGACAGGAAGGGAATGTAAGATCAGTCAAGATCCAGATTTTTTTTAAAAATTAAAACTACATATTATTAAACTATATTATAATATTTCTATTTAAAGCATCCTGCTCTGTGATGCAAAAATGTGCCAGCACTGAAATACTACTAGGTAAAACGTCAATGGGCGCCTCTAATTCCTGAAGACTGTATTTAATGATTAACATATGGCACCACTTTATCTTCTGCAAACTCCGAATAGTAGATACTGTATTATTCAGTATTGGGGGGGGGGAACTGTTTTGACCAAAAATAAAAACCTTTATAGGACGTATCAACTTCATGTATTTGTTAGAAAGTTTCAACCCAAATAGATGATGTTTCCATGAAGCTTTTGTTTTTGTTTTCCTTTTCCCTTCTCAATCAGACATTTTAACAAAAGCAGCGTTCTCTTCTCTCTTCTAAACTGGGGAAGAGTACAGCCGTATTAAATATGGCAGGGAATTTTGGTTGCCTTCTTTAAAAAAGCAGCACCTTTAAGCCATGAGACTTAATCCTCCACAGCATTATTACCATTAATCTAATGTAATCATTAATCTTATATGGGCAATATTGATATTGCAATGAGTGAAAAAGCAACTTCTCTCTTTGTGGCCCTCCTTATCTCAGTCAAAGAGATAAGCATTCGGGACATGCATATGTGTCAAGTCACAACTGGGAGGAGTAGTTCTGCTCTTTGTGCTGCTGCTTCAAGCACGCTCACCAGCTCTGTGGTTGCCACCACACACCTTGTCTTCACAGTGGCAGGCCAGGGAATAATACTCTCTCCCCTGTGGACGGGGCAGTTGGATTGCCAGCAGTGCACATTGTAGGGCCTTCTCACCTTCACTCAGTGCAAATCCACCCAGCCATCTCCTGCGGCTGTGCTTATGGAGAAGATTAGGTGCCATCCTCCTCTTTTTCAACCAGAGGCTTCTGCTGTATTTCCCAGGAAGACCAGGCTACTCGCACAGAATCCTCCTTGAATTTATAGTGACATGTTTTCCAGTGTGTGTGTGTGTGTGTCTAGGTTTGACTGCTCCACTTCTATAGTTCTTTGTGGCCTGGTTTCCTCATTATGCAAATGATTTGTTTATGCTAATTATGAGTCATTTCGTTCAAGTACACCTTCAGCTATCATGTGAAATAAAGCCTCTGTTGAGCTGAGCTGAGCTGGATTCCTGGTGAGCACATGCTCACTTCCATGTGGTTATCTTGAGGAAATTATCAAATGGGTTTATTGCTGCCTTTTCTGATTTTAACCCACCTGATATTTCCAAGGATCTTCTGCCAAGAAATACCATGGACCTGACCCTGTGTGGCCTTTTGGGATTGGCCAAGGCACCATTGGTCTAATCTGTGCTCTTCCTACATGACATTGCTGAAAAAATGAATGAAGTCAGGAAAGAAATACGAATTTTCTTCTTAAAGATATTTTGTAAAATTGCACATCCACCCAGTGTTCCATAGTGCCTATTAAGAACCATCTCCTTTCCACCTGGACAGATCCATAAGTAACAGGGAAGTCTAGAGTCACCACTGGAGCATGGATGAACTATCTACCTGTCTGCCTTTCCGCCCAAATCTTTACTGGACAATGGGGCCACAGATTTCAGTGTAAGGCAGAAACATACATCTAAATCCTAAAGCCAGTGCATGTTAATATTTATTTCTCATCTTTACAATATGGTTTCAATGTGGATGGATTCTGAGCCCCTTTAGATATACAGTAGTTCACTGCAGTGTCTTACCAGTCTAAAAAAAGATAGATTTCAGAAATCATGATTAGAGTGCCTTAATTAAATATAGCAATTCCTACTTTTTTTTAGAAAAATAAATAAAGCAAATGGCACTGAGAACTGTTATTAGTGAGCAATAACCATAATGTTATTTCCATTTAGGTATGTGTAAAATAAAAGTGCTTTCCCATCATTTAGCATAAATCTGAAATGTTTGAAAATGAGAAATCTGGAAATGTTTTGAATTCCTGGTCAAACCTTTCTTTTTTAAAAAATAAGAATGGAGAAATAAGCTATTAATGGTCTCCAGATGTTGCTTATAGTGATTGATTTTCAGTTGTAAAATAATACCTACTTAAAACAACACCAACAGCAATACAACATTCAGTTCTAGCATCCCCTAGAATAATGTTTTAAAAAAACATACTGAACAGAGGAACTTATATAGCTTGCAGAATTTCTTGTGTTAAATTATTTCTTCCTGCTAAATGTTTAGCTTTAATTGCTTCCCGCTTTTCATAATCTCAGAATAAATATTAGCACATTTTGTCTTTCCTTGTATGCGTAAAATAGTTGCATTCACTAAACATAAAAGTCCCAGATAATAATAAGGTCAAAGTCTGCTTCCCTCCTGCAATGCTGCTATAATTTAATCCATATTCATGTTGTCCTAAACTGACACTACTCAGACTGATGGTTGGACAGATTCCCCCTGTAAGGTTTCTAGTGCAAATAAAAACTTGTGATGACTTCTTTTTGTCTTTATATGTTGCTGTTTTCATCTGACTAAGAAGCTTTGAGAATTAGGGAAAATATTTCTCTTGGCCCTATTATGCATACTGTTGGCTGGTCTCTCGGGATACTCACACATAACTGAAGTTTCAGTGGCCATTTGAATGAGCAGTGAGGCCAGGAGCTAAAAGAGACGGGCTCCATCCATCACATGACTCGGTCCAGGTTGTCCTTTGTGTCTGGCCAGGACCACTGGCAGAAAATGGCAGCTGATGCCCTCTGGCCAAGGCCTCCTAAGCACTGAATTGGCAATACGGAAAGGCACTGTGGTCCCAGTTCCATCCTCCAATGCCCTTTGGAGTTTCAGGTTGGGTGTTTTGGGCCATGAGTCCAATCCTGTTTTCCAGGAAGCTCCAAACATCTGCTCCAACTCTTTTGCACTTTTGTAAAGGTAATAGAAATGATTTCCTCTGACAGGCCATTCTGTAGGGGAGGAAACAAGGTGATCTTGCACTGGAGGGATTCTGTCAACTGGAAGGCCAAGCTGGGCTTCTTTTCTCATCTCGAGGTTGTCCTTCAAATGTGGGTCTAGCCACCTGCAAACCCTGAAACGTCATCACTCAAATCCTGAAAGGGTCTCTCCAGGAAGTGCTGAGAAGTGGGGGGTGGGGTGTAGAACAAAAGGATGCTGGCCAGGGCCTGCTTGTGGCCAGGAGTCCTTCCGTTTGCCCTGATGCTGTGCGGGGTCAGGTACCCACTGCAAGAGCAGCTACAGCTGGAGCAATGTGGAACCCATGAACCACTCCCAGGTATACTGGACTCGGCCGGGGGGGGGGGGGAGCTTGCACACCAAGAGCCCCTCGATCCAATGCAGGACATTCACTTTTGTTTGTCAGTGATCATAGTTAAGGAAATAATGGCTGAGGAGGGAAATGGATGGTGATTCTGAAAGGTGATTCTGTTTCCCACCAACTGGACGTTGCAAATATTAAATATTCATCTTAACAATGTTAATGTTCCATTACTATAAAACCTGCTTCCTTGCACCACTGCATATAATGAACATTGATCAGAACTGACAAGGCTTAACTCTGTCTCTTGTGATAAGGTCCTTTCATGGCTTGAGTTCAGCATATGGTGTAAGTGCAGCTTTTTCCCTCCCTGCCACCTTTCCCTCCCTCCCTGCCACCTAAATATACCACACAGGAAAAATGTGGACATCCAGCTCTCTGAGGCTGTTTTTTTGCCCCACAACCGCAGAACCTGCCTGCTATCTCCTGTGCAAAATGCTGGCTGTGGTTTCCTAGCTTCCAGCTGCGTGGCGCAGGGACAGTTGGGGAGGGGGAACTGAACAGAACCTCAGTTTACCCAGTGTTATCATACCAGACAATACATTAAAAACAACACACAATTAAAACATTCTGTTTCTTTGAAAAGCAGCATCCTGCTGCTTCAGTGGCATGATGGAATGAAGTTGCTGTAGGTCAGGAGGGTGGGTATGCATGGACCGTGGGGAGAGGGGGGCTCTACGAGGGAGATGAATGGTTAAGAAGATTTTTATTTATATATAAAGAAAGTGGGGGGGGAGGGGAGGCTCTTTGGTTTGGTCTTTTGGAAGAAAAGGGGTCTCAGCAGTCTCAGAGACCCCACCTTAAGGAATTCATGGATAATTTATGGAGTGCTAGAATTTGAATTTGGGCTTGTCAGTTTCCAAGATCCTGTACATTAGCTCCTTCCATTCTTGACAATAAACCTAACAAATGAGACTTTTTGTGAATCCATTTTCTGGGCTGTACAGGTAGTCCTCAACTTACAATCGCAATTGAGCCCAACATTTCTGTTGTTAAGTGAGACATCAATCAAACCAGTGGTAGGTTGCCCCTGGTTTGGACTGGTTCGAAAAACCAGTAGTAAAACGGGCAGGAGGCCCCGCCTATCACCCGGATGTCGTCATTAGTGATCTGTGCATGCGATCCCATTGCGAACCGGTAGTAAAGGTAAGTAGAACCCACCCCTGGATCAAACATCCACTAAGCAGGGGACAACCTCCAAGGTCTATTCCATGATGGTTTGATTCTGTGGATCCATTTCAACCAGAACTCTGTATAGTTGAAAAAAACCTGAATTAGCAGACTATATTTAGGATCTTCCACTGTTGCCTTTTCAGTAATTGGGGTTCTAGTGAATCAAATCCCATACAGAGAGGAGTTATTTTAAGCCATTTAAGCTATTAAGTAATTTATGTTCTCTTTAGACAAACATCCTGGTTCACACATTATTATCCCCACATTCTGTCCTCTGCTTGGACCACCCTGGATGCCTTTTGTGTCTCCTGCTGGAAGCTTTTTGTATTGTGTGTTCAGAAGTTTTCATCCATCACACTATCAAATTTACATTGTTAAATTCCCTGAGGTCTGGGAGATCAGTAATTATTATG
Organism: Ptyas mucosa; assembly: GCA_012654045.1. Taxonomy (NCBI): domain Eukaryota; kingdom Metazoa; phylum Chordata; class Lepidosauria; order Squamata; family Colubridae; genus Ptyas; species Ptyas mucosa. The sequence continues at coordinate 23,763,886 of WNWU01000021.1, forward strand.
AACAGAAGAGAACCTTTAAAAAAAATCTATCATGTAAGTGCCAACATTCCTGAAAGTAACACAATGAACAAAGGAATAAGTGATCTATGTCAGAATATGGACTCATTCTTCAGAATAAACCTGCTTTAAACAGCAGCGAGAGAGACAACAATGTAATATTTTCCAGTGACTGTTTATCATGAATTACGTCAGCTTTCATTTAAATGTGTTTATTCTCTTTAATGCTTCTTGGTGCATAATTTGCAATGTGTGGCAGCTGGGGGGCGATGAAATAACAATTCGCAGGCCCCCTACGGGAATAAAAAACAGGGCACAGGGTTGGGTTCGCTCCTCCCTCCTCTCGTTAATTATTGCACAACTCCTTCCTTTTCTTTTTCTTTTTTTAAGATAAAGTGGTGTAAGACATTGTAGAGGTATTTATGGCTAAATCTACTCTTACATGGCTCTGTTTTGCTCCTGGCTAGTTTTTAGCTAAAGCAGTCATTTGCGGTAATTTTGCTTTGGGAGATATTATGTCAAGGCTGGTTTAAGAGTATGATTATGTTTCACGTGACCTGTGGTTACATGTCAGCACTTGAAGTTTCTTCCACTGAAATCCAGAACAATTTTAGCTAATGCTCCTTTGCAAGGAGGCCATTGTGGGCATACCTGAAATCATGGGGGTGGGGAGAGGCAGAGAATCTTCCAGCCAAAAGTCAACCAGAAGAAGGAAAGGAAAGTGACTGTTCTAACGCTTAATGCAGAGGTCTTCAAACTTGGCAGCTTTAAACCTTGTAGACTTCAACTCCCAGAATGCTATACTGTCTGGAGAATTCTGGGAGTTGAAGTCCACAAGTCTTAAAGCTGCCAAGTTTGAAGACCTCTGGCTTAATGGGATCAGGTCTTCAGACTCACTTCCCAGGGTTTAGGAACTGATTTAATGGATCTGGGGAATCCAGTTGAGTAGTGGGAGATATTCTGTGCAATCCTGAGGTGTGACACGTGAAATCTCTGGCTCCACAAATTCCCCTTGGCAGTGAACTTCTGAGTTGGCCATCAGCCACCCCACTCTTGTGATAGTTACAATTACGAATATTGACTGACCCAGAGAGCTCAGGTTGTTCCCTTCCTCTCTGGCTCCAGTGGATAATTCTCTGAGGACTGAAAAGGGAAGCGTTACTGATGCTCCTGCCATCAAACAGAGGATGCAAAGGTTTGTCAATTGCTCTTATGTCATCTTGCAAACCTTTCCACCATTTGGAGAACAAACAAATCCCTATAATACAAGCATGCATCCAAATTTTATGCATTACTTAAGAAAGCTGCCATTGGAGGCAGGCGGGACATTCAGATTCTTAAAAAATGGATGTACGGCTCTTGCGAATGCTTTTGCCATTTCAGCGCAAAAGCATCTGTGAAATTGGTGGGTTTGGGGTTTTTGCCAGCAAGATGAAAAAAAGGTGAAAAAGATAGCCCAGGAGGGACTTAGTTTGTGGAACATGCCTTCTTCTGACCTGGGCAGAGAGCCAGCCGAGGAGCAGATCCTCAGCCCTCACCTTCCAGGGCTTCAGTACGGAGGAGCAGGAGCAGCCCAGGATCCCTTCGTTCCAAATGCTCAGCATATTTTCCAGTGCATGCAGTATTTCTTTGAAGAAGAAAGGAAACATGCAGGGTGTGCCAGAAAATGGAACAAAGAACAAAAACACAGCTAGTGACTCACTATGAACATTGTTTAATTTTTCTCAATACGCAATTAGTTAATTACTCTTAGCCAAATTAATTTGCATTTGTCTTTTTTAACCTTCTCTTTGTCACAGCAACATAAAGGCAGCAAAAGCTTTGATTTCTCGCTTTCAAGGTAAATCTTATTTCCTTACAACTGGCAGATCTAGGTGGGACTGCTGCAAAGGGGCATTTTGATCTGGGCTGAAGGAGGAAAGCAAACAGCTCTCTTCCTAGGACAAATGGCCACAAATTCCAGCCTTACACTAGGATTTCTAATTTTAACACAAAGTGTGTGTCTGTGTCTGTGTGTCTCTGTGTTTGTGGGCGTGTACCACACATACAAATGTTATTTTGATAAAATGCAACAAGGCAAATGTGATTATTATGGAACGTGAATAAATATGCAGGGATCTTGTAGATTTTTCAAAAGGAGACACTTTGCCCAAATGCTTTGCAAATGAGTCTGCAAACCACATTTAGAATTGTTCCAGATTTTTAATTAAAGGCATTTCACAAGCCATTGCAAGTGAAAAGATTATAGAATGTAGCAACACTTATTCTGGGTTAATGAGGAAATATTCAGTATTTGTTGTAAAGCAGATAAATGTGGATGAGGTTTTGTAGAAGGATTTTTAATAACGGTTCGTGCTGGTTGTAGATTGGGACAAAGTTCAGTTTGGAGACAGCCTCCATTTTGGAAAGACTTTGAAAAGCTTCCAACCTTGATCGGGGCTGATGTGGGGCCACCTGAGATGTTCCAGTGGAGCTACCTGGACATCCAGGGGCAGCTGGGTTGTTTTATGGGGGAATCTTCAGCGGAGTCCTCTCCAGGAAGCAGAGAAGCTCCATGGAGCAATATTTCCACCCAATTGTGGGTGGTGGAGATGTCGAGACCTTCATTGTCCCCCCCACCCCGACCCCCACCCTCTCCTCCTGCACTAGAAGGGAAGGGGAAATTTTCCATAGGCAGCAGGAGGGAGGAAATTGTGCAGCACTAACCACTGTGCTGTTCTGCTCCCAACTGCGACTTTGAATGCTTGTTTTCAACAGCTTGGGAAAAATTACTACAAGATTAGAGGAGCTTTATTTTAACAGCTTTGATTCCTTATCAAACATTGGAGGAGCTGAACAATTAAAAGGGGGAAGAGGTAAAGCCAGATTGCTTCCTTGGATGGGAAGCAGGGTTCTCCCCCTCCCCCCAACCCCAGTATAAAGCTGAAGACAGATAGTAAGAAAGGTGTCATTGCAAAAAAAAAAAAAGATTCAGCAAAATGTGGTCTTGTTTCAAAACCTTGAAGATCTGTGGGACCAAAGAAACACTTAAGTTAAAACACTTCCAATTTCCTTAATAACTTTTATCTATCTTTTAAGTCCTGGAGGTGGTTGCAAAGCAAACTAGGTTCAAATCTAATTGAACCCTGTAAATACTTATATATAGTTATTTGAAATAGTTTTTCACTACAGATGTTACGCCATTTTAGAACTTTAGACTAAATAATGTCAGTTCTTGTTTGCTTTCTTAGTATGTTATTCATTTATTGGGAAATTCAAAATGTAAAACATCTGGAAGGAGGCTTCATGCTTGCAAAGCCGTCTTTGAAATGTGTACATTTTAGACTTTCTCTTTAATGGCTGTTTAGAAGGAGGGAACAGGCTTGTGGGCTGCAGTTTGTAATGTTCTGCAAATGTCCTCCAGCAAGGCTAAAAATGACAGAGCATCAAATTGGAAAAGATTGGGATTGCGTATAAGTTCATTAAGCCCTTTGCTCAACAGTCCAAGTAGATTTTGGAGTCAAAAACTGTGACCTTTGGGGTTCTCTGTAAACACTCCACAGCAATTTTACTCAGTGGATGCCCTCCAGATGTGTGGAGCTTCCATTAGCTCAGCCAACACATCTGGAAAGCCCAGGAAAAGATGGCACACATTGTGAAGAAGATTTCTGAAGAAATTATTTGGTGTCTGTGGCAATCCTTTGAAAACATCTGCATCAAAATAGAAGAATTAAGCTATTTTACCTCCCGAGTGTGAAGTTAGAGCCACAGACAACTAGTCATCTAGAAAAGAATTGGTATCTATTGGAAGCGCTGGTGTATTACTGTTTTAATGGCTTCACAATTTCATTTCCACAATTATGTGCATTTGATGACCATGCCTTTAAAGAATCAACACACTCAGCAGAAAATTGGGGCAATTGGGAAATGACGCACTACAGGAAACAGAAGAGAAAAAATTGATAACAAACAGTTTTAATTTTCCTTTTTATGTTGCAATAATATTCCCTGAATGGTTATGTTTCCTTTCTTTCAATTATGCCTCTTAAACACACACGCTAGAAAAAAGGATGTGCCTCAGAACACAGCATGTGCCCCCCCTCCCCCCAATTTATGGGATGTAGGCAAATTTAGTGCACAATAGCAGGATAATGTTTGAGGCAGAACTGGGGCCTGGTCATATTTGTGGTTCTCTGGCCAGACTGACCAGTGGTATACCCACAGTTGGCGAGGAACAGGACACGTGTCCAGACTTTGACCAGCGCTGATAATCTAGGTTACTATTTCCATCTGTAAAAGAAAACATTATTATATGTTTACATGAGAAAAATTATTATGTATCTCAGGCAAAAACCCTAGAGCGAGTAAGTGACTTGTGTGCCTTGGTTGAATGTTTACTAAAGATGAGAAACTGGATGGATAAACATTAAATAGGGCAAAATAAAGATGAAAAAATGTAGATGGGGCAAATTGTGAACAAACCACTGGATAATATCACTCCTCCTACCCACCCCTGATTTGTTTAAATATATTTTGGTTTCTTTTTTTCCATTTCTTACAATGCCGGATCGGTTGGCTTCTCAGAAATCGTAATGGAGGAGTAAAAGCATTGTCTGAATCTGGATGGTCTCCTCTCCAGTTGAGAGATATCTGCCCAGGTTTTGTTTTGGGGTTTTTTTATACAGTTCGGTCTACATAATTATTTCAAACAACATGTGCACTGCTGCACAATGTTTGCTGTACTAGGTCCAAAATGGGGGAAAGAGTCTTATTTCCATGGGATGTCATCATTTAACCCAACATAGACAGCTCGGCCCTTCAGAGGAAGGAGCCCTGTAGTCAGTGGGAGGCTCAGCAGAGGCAGTGGCGGGATGACCCCCCCCCCCACCCACATTTCAGCTGCTCAGCTGTTGAAATTGCTCAGCAGTTTCCTACCACTGTGAAGATAAATACAAAACCTATACCCAGCAATCTTAACACTGTTAAAAATGGTTTTGTTTTTTAATAATAATAATACCACCAAAGGGCTGCCTTGATACATAGACATTTTGAAATTATTAGACCTGAATATCCCGACTTTGCAAAAAACCACCCTACTCGGAATTGCCTATATACTCAGATGCTCTTAGGTCCTTGGTTAGGACTTGAATGGTTACATTTTTATCAGTCCCAGATTATGAATCAAATTGAAGATTAAATCTACAACAATAACAATTCCTTTGAAATAATAATAATAATTCTTGAAAATGAGCAAGTCAAGATCCTGTGGGATTTTCGGATCCAAACAGACCAGATATCTGGCCCAAAACACGCATGACATCACTAATGTGGAAAAGAAAAAAGTCTGGTTCATTGATACTGCAGTACCAGGTGATGCACGAATTGAAGAGAAACAGCTAGAAAAAATAACCAAATATCGTGATTTACAAATTGAAGTTGAGCGACTTTAAAGGAAGAAATCAATAGTTGTACCAATAGTAATAGGAGCACTTGGAGCAATACTCAAAGGGCTGCCTAGATACATGGAAATTTTGAACTTATTAGATCTGAATCTCCTGACTTTGCAAAAAAAAACCCGTACTCAGAACTGCCTATATACTCAGATACTCAGTATATACTCTGTTTTCCTGAAATAGGACCCAACCGGAAAATAAGTCCTAGCACGATTTTCCAGGATGCTCGTAATGTAAGCCCTACCCCCCCCCAAAATAAGCCCCAGTTAAGATTGCCAGCCAGATAGATGCATTTAGTACTGTATTTCCCGCAAAATAAGACCTAACCAGAAAATAAGCCCTAATGCATATTTTTGAGCAAAAATTAATATAAGACCTGGTCTTATTTTCAGGGAAACACGATACTAAGAGTTCTTAGGTTAAGAGCTCTTATCAGCTCTTAGGTCCTTGGTTAGAACTTGAACTGCTAAATTTTTATCAGTCCTAGTCTGTGAATTGAATAATGAGGAAGAGGAGGAGACACTAAAGGACACTAATTCATTAAAGGAGAAGAACTCACCAACTCATAAATTTGACTTAAAAGTACAGAGTTATACCGTTAAACATATTAAACATATTTTTGAAGAGTGGACTCAGATGTTATTTTTAATAGTGTCAACAGAGACATCAGCCTCTATGGAGGGACTTGTATCTAAAAGATATTATGGAAGAGGAACAAGTTCTACCTGACAAAACCAAGACTGAATTAAAAGTTGATTTGAAAATGATAGGCTACAAGAATGACATGGGAAAAGATGTTTTTTCACTTAGCCATATTTTTAAAAACCCAGCTGCTGTCTTAATAATTAAAAGGGATATACAAACAATAAACCAACCTGTATAGTTTTCCTATATCAGATTTACAAAAGAAGCTTGTTAAAGTTTTAAAAAATCTCAAAATACAAAGAAAAAAATGAAAAGAAATCATTACAACGTTATTTGAATGGACTAAAGATTAAAATTGTTAGAAGTAAATGAAGGAATATAAAGTTGGTTCTGATCAGAATTAAATTAGGGTTTATTATTATTATAAATGAGTTTGTTGTCATTTTATCAGGCTTGCCTCACTCAGGTCCTTAGAAAGACCCTCGACTCCTTGGTTGAATTGATAGGTTCTTTTACTAGAGTTAAGTGGTTGCAGTGAAAGAAAGGCTAGATCTGAAGATTCCTGTGCAAAAGGTTACACTTTTCCCCTTTTCTTGGCCCTCCCCACTTGACCAGTTCATCAGCGTTCAATGCTATGCTGCTCTGGGAATGGCTTGGATGTTTGGCACCACTCCATGAAATTTTGCAATCCTTTCTCAGACCAGGTGTCCATAAAAACTAGTGTATTCCTGTCCTGGCAACTCTGGTTTCCATCAAGGCTGTCACCCCCCTCCCACCATTTGTCTTTAGATTCCCATTCCCATCTCTACCTTCTACATTCCATTGCCTGCTCTTACCCCCTTGCATTTTATGACAAGATGCCAGCAAAGCGTAGAAGCTGAAGATCTGACACATTTGGACATAACCTTGATTGGCAGCAGGGGTCTATGACCACAGAAACAAGAAGGGGTGGGCTACCTATCTGAAAGTGGCCTTTCTCGTTGAAGCATGGATGGGAAATTTCTCCAAGTCAGGGCTGTTCAGGGGAATCAGGCCACCCCTTCATTTGGTGATAATCAAATGCAGGACCTCAAGTAATGTGCAAACTGCCTCAGGAGTTTCTCCACTGGTGCCTTCAGTTTACCCACCTGCTTCCATGAGATCCCTGAGTGTGGTGGGGATCCAAAAGGCCCCAGCTGTAGTGATCTCCCCTTTTGTGTATTCAGCATCTGGGATCAGGTGATATCTTTGCATGTACAGGAGCTGTGCAGTTCTGGTGGTTGGACTGAAGTACCGGTAAGCTATTAATTTCAGCAGAATATTCAGCAGAAAGCCTCATTACAAAGACTGAGAAATACGCTTATTTTGTTATTTGGGGTGAGTTAAACTAGAAAATATTACTTGATTATAGCATTTTAAATTCATTTGGCTAAAGAATATTGACTAATACAAACTCAAAAATCAAGATGCACCACAGGAGCTTTAAGTAGGCCTTTCAAATTGCCTCCCTAGCTCATGGTTGATTTACCTGGATTATTTTGTATAACAGTCTTAATGAGCACATTGATTAAAATATGCTAGCAGCCAGTGAGCCAAAAAGGAGATGGCAGATGCCTCTGAACATCTTTTAACTTAGAAGCCAGGCCGTGAGAAGCAGAAATGGCCAAGTCATGAGCCTCAGCAAGATGGATAGCTTAAAAACCTACTGGGGTTTGTGGCACAATTGTATGGAGATACCTATATTTATCCTACCTGTATAAGATCCTCAACATTGAGCCTGGGAGTGCCCTGATCTCCTGGTGCCATCAGCCCATGATCTGGGAAGCTTCCGATATAAGAGCAAAATAACAGAATGACGGAGCTGGAAGGAACCTTGGAGGTCTTCTAATGCAATCCCCTGCTCATTTCAGAAAAATGATTGTCTGAAACCATTTCGAGCAAATGGTTGTCCAGTCTCTTCCAGTGTTAAGCACCCACAACTTCTAGAGACAAATCGTCCCACTTTTTAATAGTTCTAACTGTCAAGAAATTTCTCCTTAGTTCTAGGTTGAGTCCATTGATTTCATGTCCTGCCTCAGGTGCTTTGGAGAACAGATTGACCCTCTCTTCTTGGTGGCAGCCCCTTAGACATTGGAAGAGCAAAGCGGTTGGCCTGGTGTTGGTTGACTGAGCAAAAGCTTCTGTCCAGCACTCAGAGACCTACCTTTTCTGGAGATCAGAAGGTCTGGGTGAGATATTCCAGCTCTCTTTGGTTCTGTATTGGCCCTGATAGCAAGTGGACCTCAGTCTCTGGTTTAAGCCTCTCCTGCCCATTGAATGGCCTTCATTCAAAGACCAAGGGCAATAGCCAGGGAGAAGAACCATGAAGGCAGCCAAGAGAACTTGACCTTCCACCTTCCACCTTCTTCTCACCAAACTGTCATGTCTTCCGACCAGAGCAGCAGCAGCATCTCTTGGAGACAGGTTCCTCAACATCTGTTTCAGGCAAATGCAGTTATGGCTCTAGGAAAGGCTTCCTGGTGTTACAGCAGCCAATGGCTTGATCCCAGCAGCACCCTTCTGCTCCCTAGATTGAGCCCCACTAATCCTGCCTTCCTCGAGAAACAGGATCCCAGCCTTCTCAAGAGCAACTGTACATCCAAGAGTGGGTTTCTAGCATGAGTTCTCATCAAAACTGTGGGAGTTCAGACATTGATGGTTCCCTGGATCTAGATCCTCCATTTATTTAGAAAAGTTTGCATCAATTTATGGAAGGCCCTGTTTGCTGTCTTGGTCATTTGTTCCTGAGCCTGGAATCCTGGGAAAGGCCAAAGGGGGAATTGGCACTTGGGGGGGTCCAAGGATACAGAATGTTTGGTATCTGCTGTGGGCTACACGATCCCTACGAAGTGACATAAATGAGAATTCTTGCTAATTCCATTACAGGGAGACAGATCTTCTAAATGGGTTGAAATACTAAGTCACAAATGTCACTTGTGTAGCCTCATGATACCGAGACTAATATAAGGCAACTGCATGTCAAGCAAAATGACATGCAGGATAATGAAGAGCAGAAGATTAAGAAGACATAAAATTCTTTGAATGAGTCATTGCAAGAGATGAGGCTACTGACAATTTTGGGATTGATGTCTGATTAATTTGTGACTCATTTCACCCCTTGACACAAACACACTGCACACCAATTTGAAGAGATGGCAATAAAGAACATGCCCAATTTTAGATATGACAGTAGCCTCCGCTTTTAAGAATTTCTCTCTCTCTGCTTTTTTCAAAAAGTGCTTAGACAATTAATGTCTTATGCATGTATTCAACAATAGTTGCCTAGCAACCATCAAGTTGCTGGCTTGCAGAGCCAAAACGGCTGAGACGACTGAGCCACAGATGTCAGCTGTATCGGCAGGTGAGCCGAGGGAGCTTCATCGGATGGTTCCTGCAGGAGAAAGGAAGGGCCACCCCAGGACCTTTTGGATCAAAACCTCCTCACTTGCAAGGAGAACCAGTGCAGCCTTTTAGGGCCCAGCCCCTGGCCCACCCCGGCCCTGAGAATTCATGCTTTTCAGATTTTATTGGGAATCCATGTGATGCAGCACCTGCCATCACATACAGATTATTACCTCTCCAGAGAAGAGAAGGGGGAAGTGTCACCACCCCTCTGAATATGCAGCACAAGTTTTACCTCAGCTGTTGCTAAGTCCACTGATGGTTACCGACCAAGATTAAGCTAGCAAAAGAGTGCATATTAGCCATTGCTTTAAAATATATTATAGTTTTTATTCTTTTGCTGTCTATGAAAATCACTTATCTAATATTCATTTTTTACAGGAGGAGGGAGGGAGGGAGGGAGGAAGGGAGGAAATATTTTGTGCTGATCCAGACATCTCTTCCTCTACCTCCCTCCCTCCCTCCCTGGCCATCCATCCACCCATTCACACAGAAGACAGGCCTCTGCAGGACCAAGATAAGCCTCACTTCTCTACCTTCCTCTGTGGGTGGACCAAATCCCTCAATGTCATTCAGATGGTCTCGTCCAGCTGTTAAATTTGGTCCAATTTAGGTTTAGTGCAAACCCTCCAAGGAGCAGCTGCTGTTGAATCCATGTTTTAAGACTTGCCACTACATAGGGCTAATCATTGTGCAGGCCACCATTTCCCAACTCAACAGCTTTAAGGTGTGTGACTTCAACTCTCAGTAGTTGGGGAACATTGATGTAAAGTGTCAAACTTGCTGCATCACATTGCCGTCACATAACGTATCGTGCCATTTTTCCGCTTCATGGAGCTGGGGTGGGCGTGGCTTGTGTGTGACACATCTGGGCCGTAGGCCACCAGTTTGACACCCCTAAACCATGGCGTGTCATCATGGCTGGTCCAGCAGATTTAATTGGAGAAAGCACCAGACAGCTTCCGGCTTTGGCCTTCAATTTAGTAAATTTCCTGGAGTCAGATGTTGGGACTTTGATGGCACTAATGTCTTGCCATCCCTTTGTCATTCCATCCTCGGGGGATGAAGTGGGAGAAAAGGCAGCTCCCCACTCTGCCTGTTCTGCCTCTGGACCCACGTTTCTGTGCCTCGGATAATGTCCACTGGCGGTCTGAGCATGCTCATTGCGATTAAGGATTTCTAAAGGTAGTGGGATGTCAGAGAGGCATAACCCACATTTGGATCAAATACAATTGAAATAATGAGCATTCTTTTTCCTAAATATCACTAACACATTAAATGTTTGAGAAATTTGAAAAGCACTTTATTATAAATCTCTCCTGCCCCACTGGATTTGTCTTGTCTCTCTGGGATTATCCTGCCTTCCGGTTGGACAGTGCAATTGACTAGAATCAAAATCATGTTTCTGAAATGTAATCCTCTTTTTCTTTTGTGAGTTCACAAAGGTTTGCAACAAAATCAATTATTTAACTATTGCAAACATGCAGCCCACTTTCAATCCAATTCCAGTGCTAAAGATTACATTCCAGAAATAGTTGCAAGAAACCTTAGTGGAACAGTAATACAAAGAAATTAAAATATTAAAAACTAAAAGAAACATTCTTTTAAAAAAAATAGCAGCCTACAAGAAGTCTTTCTAAGAGCAAGTGTCTTACCAGCAGAGAAGTGAGCTGCCCCTCCTTGGAAAGATTTCCAGCACCAAGCCCCCAAATAAGAGAAAAAAAGCTATTTTGGGGCCATATATAATGAAGTCAACAGCAGGACTTAGTGAGGGTGAGAAGGCGAGACTCTGGCAGGCATGATTAATGATCGTGAATAAGCTATTTTAAGAAAAATGTTCTCTTTAAGAAAAGATACTCTCTCATACCCTGGGATGTTTGTTTTATTTTATTTTTTCACAGATTCATTAAGTTACATTTTTAATTTCCATACAATGCCTTTTCCTGAGAAGATAATCAAATGAAAATGTCTTCTGCAACCCCTTTATTTGCATGACCGCGTAAAGATTGTGAAACAGTTTATTATTATAAAATTAGTGTGGCAAAGCACGGGACAAGCTGGGATTACAGCCAAATTAAACAGAAAATGAGTCGCAGCAGAAGGTTTCCAGCACATGGCACTGAGAACTAGTCCTAGGATGGAGAATTGTCTGCTGCTTTGTCAGTTCCGTTGTTGTTTCCATTGTTAATGCAGTTGCAGCCCAGCTACAACACAGGAACATATTTAACTCAGGTTTTATAAACAAAGCGCGTCTGGCAGGGAGGCCCCAAAGAGCTCAGAAAAATGAAATCTACTCCTGAACCCTGAATGCTTCTCAGGGAAGGAGGGAGAAATGCAAGGATGCGGGCAGTTTATTTTTACTCTTTTTAAAAAATGACATTTTGAATCATTACCTATAAAAGCACTCTGCCTGTTTTCATTGCAGAGTATTATTTTGCAATTAGGATAAAAGCATTATTTATAAAACTTCTAAAATGTTATATGGCAGCACCTTTAAAGTTGCAGGTCAATCCCTTTTATAAAAGCACCGTATTGATTGGTGGGGGTGGGGGGTGAATCGCTCCCTGAATTTTTAACTTCCTACTTTATAGGCCAGGGATGGAAATGATGGCATTATAAGCCAGCATGTTCTGTAGATGTTAGCTCAGAATTCAGATGATTTCTTAGGTTTTGCTCACTTACTCAGGAAATACTGGGACCTTCAGAAGGATGTAGAGGCTGAAAAGGTATTACCTGCCTTTTTTGGATATGTTTACCTTGCTCACAAAATGTTTACAATCTACTCAAGAAGACTAGGTGCCTAATAACAGCGCAGCACCAACAACAAACCATAGGAAATCACATTCTTAAAACAAATTTGGAACAGAGGACAAACGAGAAATTTTCCCTAAGGTAGAAATAGGTTTAGAATGGACAAGGAGGAGATCTGCAGGCTTAATACGTATCTTTAGACATTTGCAGTCAGATGAAGTGTGGGCAGAAGGTATCTTGTATGTATAGGCTGGAACTCAAGAAGTGTGGCCTTCTTGCTGCCATTCTACCCTTTTATATATCTTCCCACCAATTGGCTTCCTCCTTCCTAATGCCAGAGCTGGCGCTGAGCTGCTCTCCCGGGGATGGGTCTGAGCCAGTTCTGGGTTACTCACAGGTTGCGCTCATAGAAACAATCCACATCACATCAGCCATTCATTTTCCTGAGCTGTGTGAACAGGTTGCGGAATAGGGATTGCCTAAACTAAGAGAATCCCCTTTTCTAATTAGAGTTGCCAGCATTGCAAACCTACTTCAGTAAATGACAAGAGATGACCTTTACTTTCTCTTCATTAAGAAGGAAGTACATGGATATTGAAATAATACATGTATAAATAGAGATAGAATAATTACCTGGGGCAATTGGTTCAAAGAAGAAAAGGAAACCTGGCAGAGAAAACAAATGATGCAACTATGGGGTAGAAACAGAGCAGGCAAGCATGCCCTGTGTAGCCTTTTTAAAGAGCTTCTTGTTTCCTTTTAAGCAAGCCATATTTCAGGGGTGCTGATGATGCCACAGGAAGAAGTGACTTGTGATTTTGCCACAAAAACTGCACTTTGAAACAGAAGGGGGTGATGTCGTCCTCCTCCTTCCTCTGGTGTTAAGAGGCCATTTTTGGGGCACAAAGGGCAGCCAAGACAGGTGACCTTCAAAACAGTCTAGCCAAAAGAGATGATTGGCAACTTTACTGAGGTGGGAATTGAAAACACTTTTGGGGTTCTCTTTTCCTCTTTCAAATGTGCCTTTACTGCTTCCTTTAATGTCAGGCTATTTGCATTTCAGGGATGGGTCAGATAAAATTTCCTAGTCACCTTTTAATAAAATTGTTTTGAAGAATTAATCTGATAATTAAATGTATGTTTTCAGACTGTTGAAATACCTTTTAAAATGTACATGAGTGGGGGAAGGTAGAAAAACTATGTGCTGCCAGGGATTAATTTGGTCTTTGTGCATGCTATTCAGTTGCAGAGACAAATTAGCTGCTTTTTCAGAAACAAAAACTGTATTTCTTGCCCATATTAGGGAATTTTAAGATCTCAATTCTCTCTTGAACCACCCAATCTTGTGCCTATGGTCATCCAGAGCTGCTTTGGGTTAAGAATGGACTTTCTGCAGGAAGTAAATGCAGCAATTTCTCTTGAAAAGTTTGAACTGTGGCCTGTAAATATAATAATAGGCACTCTTTGTGTATTTAACAAAATGAATAAAAAGAAGGCAGGATGAAATGATACAAGGGATGTTAAGGGACCGTCTATGTCCCTGGGGTACCTTTGATCACATAAGCTGCACCCTTAGCCTGTTGCTCTTTCCTTCCTGGGTGAGTCATTCAGCACTTCTACTGGGGAACAAGGAGGCCTCCGGTGGAATCAGGTTCACTATGCCTGTCCTTTCTCTCTGACCCCTTTGAATCCAGTATCTTGTGAAAAGATCCAAGCAGCTCTTTGTGCTTGAAAATTTCCCATTTCCATAGAGGGGACGGTGACCTGCCTCAGAAGGGGTCCTGGCAGGAACCCAGTGAGGTTGATCCTGGTGACCAGCAGACCCACCTGATAGCACATAGCAGTAGCCCTTAGACTTAATACTGCTTCGCAGTGCTTTTACAGCCCTCTCTAAGCCGTTTACAGCAGGGGTCTCCAATCTTGGCAACTTTAAGACTTGTGAACTTCAACTCCCAGAATTGAGGGATTCTGGGAGTTGAAGTCCGCAAGTCTTAAAGTTGCCAAGGTCGGAAACCCCTGGTTTACAGAGTCAGCATATTACCCCCAACATATTTATTTACTGACCTCGGAAGGACGGAAGGCTGAGTCAACCTTGAGCCTGGTGAGATTTGATCTGCCAAATCACAGGCAGCCGGCAGGCAGCAGAAGTAGCCTGCAGTACTGCACTTTAACCACTGCACCACCTGATCAGGGCACCAGATCTCTGTGGAGCACATGGATGGCTTAGTCTTGCTCATGACCAGAGCGTGACTCAGCTCACCAAGTGCTCCATCATATTTTGTGCCCCTGGGGAGGCCAACTGAGGCGGTTTCTTCCTACCCCAGCACCCTCATCATCAGACGAGGCCTCCTGTTGGTGCTTCCTTCTCCTGTCGATTGAGGTGGGATTATGAGGATTTTTGGGTTCTTTTCTTCTTTATAGGAACAGGTACTTTTAAAAAAAATCATTCTTTTTATTCTGATAGCAATAACGGAAATGGGGCAGATAAGGGTGACTCCTCAACAGAACTTTTGCTTTTCAGAATGTTTTGTGTCACTGGAGAATCTACCTGCAGGAGAGGATGACAGAGCTTCTCCTCTACTGTTAAGTGCAGGTGAGGAGTTCTCCTTCCCTAATAACCAACCCACAAATCCAGCATGTGAAGGAAACATGGAGCTGCTATGTTTCTGGGCACAAGGAGGTATTTTATCTCTTACAGTGGAAGATGTGCAACTGTTTCCCCAGATTTCAGAATGGACCTGCTGAGGAAAGCTTTATTGGGGGAATATATAGGAATATATGTTTGGGATAAGGAAGCGAGCTGCCCTTTTGAAGGGCTTTAACCCCAGAGTGCCTTTTCCGACCCGTTTCTAAGAATGAATAGGATGGGAACCTTTTCGGTGCAGTTCCTCTCCCTGGCTTAGCCCGAGTGGGCCGCTAGAGGACGACCGAGAGGTTTGTTTTGAGGAACAAATCCGGCTGGTTTAATAACATTCTGAAGTGTTTCAAACGCGGTAAAGATTGATTTTTCTTTGCCTGCTGTACGTTTTTTAATATACACGTGACACGCAGCTCTTTGCTGACAGAGAACGATCGTCCAACTGGAGGAGAAAATAGCGAAAAGTGGGGAGAGGAAAGCTGCTTTTGCCCATATAAGGGATTTTTTTTCTTGGCTTCCTTCTGAGTTAGATAATGATCAACTGACAATCGGTCATGAGGCAATAACGCCGCTGCGACGCTGCAATGTGAAATCGCGTGTGGTGCGGCGGCGGGTCTGCCAGCAACATGCACAAACGATGCGATCATTACAGTAGATCAGGGGAAGAAATAATGGGGAAATCAGCAAACCCTGCAATGGCATGTTGCCTTAATCTCTCCGGCTGCGTACAAATCAGTATTGATCCTCTCCCCCGCCCCCCAGGAATATTACATAACTCGCCCTTTCTGAAATATGGCTGGTATGCAAGGAGCCATTTTATGGCTCAGAGAATTTTTCATGCTGACTCGGCGAGACCGGTTTTTAGTAAGGCTCGCATCCTGCATAGAGAAACCTTTTCTGCCTTTTTTTGTTTCACAGGCAGTTTTCCTTCCTCTGCCAAGGTTCTTCATTAAGGATGCTGCTGGGGGGGGGGGGGCAGCGACCCCTCCCCCGATCTGAGTCTCCCCCTCCTGCAA
This sequence comes from Ptyas mucosa, assembly GCA_012654045.1. NCBI lineage: Eukaryota > Metazoa > Chordata > Lepidosauria > Squamata > Colubridae > Ptyas > Ptyas mucosa. The sequence continues at coordinate 23,779,785 of WNWU01000021.1, forward strand.
GGGAGGGCGCCTTGTCCCCCAATGGCCCAGGCAGCTCAGGAGACGGGGCACCGCTGGGCTGGGCTGCTCTTCCCTGGGGAAGTCCATGCGGACTCTTCAGCCCACTAAGCAGCAAGGACCTCTGGTCTCGTGGACTGTCCTGGTGCCGCTTTGGCCCACCACACTCTCCTTGGCCTTTAATAGAGCCTTTCCTGAGGAGGGAGCCTGTGGGTTTGCTTTGCAGAATAACCTCTCTGGATTCCCAGCCAGCCAGATGCATCACGTTTCCTAGGGATTCTGATTTGGTGATCAAAGGCCAAGGTTACTTTTCCAAAGAGTTGAATAAATACAGGTCATATATCCCCATGACAATTCCTGGGAGGTCCAACAACTTTCCCCTCCTCCCCAGGACCCTCCTAGATCTTGGTCCCTGAACCATCTGCTTAAGTTTCATCTGCAGGGATATTGGTGTGGGTGATGTGATTCATAACCTCGGTTTCGCCACAAATGGTAGCTGAATGGAAATATATATGATGGTCTGCCTTTTCACAAGAGAGTTTGGGTGCATAGTAGAGAGCAGGCTTTGACCAGGCTGCTTTCATGGCCATTTCTTGGTGTGCATGAGTGTACAAGAGGGTCGTGACGGGTGGATGCTTTTAAAAAAATTCAGAAACAGACACATTCAGTACATTTCACAGTAAATTCTCCTACAGACACCCCCCCCCCCAAAAAAAAGACTTTACAAGGAGCCCTGGAATCCTATTTTGGTGACTCAGCATTTGTCTATAATAGAATGAGTGACTGCTGGTATTAGTAGAGACCGACTGAAACAAGGGAGCTTGTATGCCCCATCAGGACACATCTATTCTCTAGGGACACATTGGTTCATTTATGTGCAATTATGTGCAGCGTTTAGGGCTGTGATGGAAATGGTGTGACCAGCAAAAATAGATGTACCACCTTCTTGCTATAGTTGCTTCAGTCTGACTGGTAAAAGAAGAGGAAAGCTAGAGAGAATAGGACATCGGCCATGGTCTTTACAAGTTGAAGAGCGGGGAAGGGGATGCCTATATTCATTGATCGTAAAGATGTTGAAGAATAGTAAAATTATTTATTTTGTTGACATGGATACATGCATGAGAGCTGGGGCAGTGAAGGGGAAGGTTTTGGAGTAGCAGTGGGAGAAGCGGGTTGCAATCCACTCTTAGGACAGAAGCTGGCTGGGTGACTTTCATGAGTTCCTCCCTGCTCACCCTAGAAGTAAAAAAAAACCAAAACCTACTAACCCATATCAGACCACCATAATAGATTCTGACCCATCTCCTTCAGGGAGGAGGCCATCTTTCTGCAGTGGATTAATCTGGCGTGATAATTATGATTGGTGATGATGGTGATGGTGACTGCAAAATAAAAAATGGAAAGCTGAAACATAGGATTATCAACTTTCAGGTTTTGGGATCCCTTGTAATCCAGCTCCTCTCTCAGGGCATTCACTCTCCTAAACCCAAAGTTAAGTAGGGTCCCTCAGAAGTCCCTGCAGGTGACCTCTGACAACCTTTTTCCTTCTCTGATCAGATACTATTACCTCTTAAAAGCTTTTTTCAGTTTGCTTTTTTTTTTTTTAGCATACCCTGGAGATAATCTGGCTGGCCCTATGTAAGTGATTAAAAGAAAAGAAAACAACATTGGTGCATGCTAGCACTATGTTCACCTGGCATTTATTTATTAATTAATTAATTCATTCATTCTTGGAAAAAGTTTAAGAAATACAAAGTATTCTTCATCCTGAATGCTTCCACTGCAAATATCTTTAGCAAGAAGTGGGCCACTGTCAAATATTTTTGTGTAAGAGTTTCACTATGAATACTATAAATAGATGGAACTATAAATATTTTCTTATCAATGATTTATTTATCTAGCCAAGGGAAGTGTTAGTCACTTAGGAGCAATAAGTAAACATATGCAGCCGTTTAGGGAATGGAAATGCTGCTTTAATGTCAGCCTGTCTTGGTAGTCAGTGAAATTCCACAATCCTTGATGATTCATTGAGACACTTTTAATTATACATCTGATATGGTGCAATTTAAAATCGCATTATGTCATACCCAGAGTATGAAATTTCTAGATAATTCCTTTCCCTCCCAATTCCTCAAAAAGAAACTCTACGTTACTGCCGTGGTACACAGTATACTTTTCTGCTCTTTAAGGAAGGGGCCTTTTTTTGCTGCTTAATTTGGGGGTTCTTTGCTGAAATTTAAAGATGACAAGTAAGATGGGGCTGGTATGTGTTTTCCCTCCAGACCAGACAGGCTCCATTCTTTCCCCAAAATTCCTTGCTGGGAACCATCCCTGCTTCATTCCGGCCCCCCTCGAAAGGGACGTCCTCATGCCTCTGGGCCAGAAGGGAATGCAGAATCTGAGCATCTTCAAGTAGTTTTGCTCAGCAGGAATTGTCCCCTTTTTGCAGGGACGTTTTAGCGCAATAAATCAGGAGTGTCCTTGGAGCTGAGGCCCTCTCTTTGGAGGGAAATAGTACCAAGGCTGTCCTGTCCTCCTGCTCTTCTTCCTCCTTTCCTCTTTGGGGGATCTCGGTCTGCTCAGGCGAGGAGGTCAGCGCAGCAGACCCATCATAATGCAATCACAGGCTACATTTGCAAAGGAGGGACTGTGAGCTGCAGTCAGGATGCACATCCCTCCCTCTGCTGCCCAGTCCCTCATTGGGCTTTCTGCGAGTAAGGGAGCAGCCGGCAGGGCAACGGGGAGCGCCAGGCACAGCTCCAAGAAAAGGAGACAGACAGACAACAGAGGAGACTTCCTGGGAGGGTTGTGCAGTGCTCAGCCACATGCTGCAGCATCCAGCAGTCAAAGATAAATCAGGCAGATGTTTGCCGTCTGGGATGGTAACTATTCCGTCTCCTGCCTTGCTGGCTGGCTTGTTGTCTGCCTCTCTTGCGTGCCAGCCCCATCTGCTTGGAGGACACCTCGGACTTCTGGCCAGTGATGGTTCTGAAGCAGGAGCTCTGTGGGGGTGTTTGGAGGAAACAGGTGGGGAAGAAGCTGGGGTGACTGTCTTTCCTCACCCCCAGGAAACTCTCGTTTCAGAGCATCAGGATCAAATTAGCACAGCTTTGCTTCTGAGAACTAATTAAAATGTAGAATGTCCTAAAACCTCTTGTGTGACAAATGTAAGATTAGAAACAATTAAAAGCCACTCAAGAGGTTTGTGGTGTTTAGATTTCTGACATCGTTATAATTATCCCTAGAAGTAATGAAAACAATGGTTACTCTCAAAGAAAGAGAGACTCAAGTTATCAGTCACCAATTAATGATTGTTTCTCACGCTGAAGATTGTTGGAATTTCAAGGCTGAATTTGTAGGGCTTATTTTCCATAGCAAACAATTCAAGTCAAGTCAAACCTTTATTGTCAATGCACAACATGTGTACAATGAGACTGGATGAGCCTCCCTTAGTGCAGCCCTCGCAACACAAATACATCTCAATAACTCATAAGTGAAAGAAAGAAAAAAAAACCCTAACCCAATAGATCATACTAACAGACACACAATCCTTTATACATATATGTGCATAACATTACATTATATTATATTGCACCAGTGTAGACATGTTGCATGTTGTGCTGGCCCTGCAAGTCTATCATATTAAGTAGTTATGGTGTTACGTTGCATTCAGAAGTCTGACAGCTCACAGACAGAAGCTATTTTTCAGCTTGTTCATTCGACTGGCTATGCTTCTATGAGAGTAAAGAAGGGCTGACCAGGGTGTGAATCATCCCTAAGGATTTTCTCAACTTCCTTCCTTTCCCCATTGTTTTTTTCTCATCATATATGTGGGTTTTCAAAACATGACCTCGAAATAGTTTGATCATCTGTAAATCTGGAGTTTCTGGGCTCTGTAAATAAAGGCCTTCATTAAACACTTAATTTGGCAAAGGATGGTTTCATTTGAACAGTTGAGAATAGATGAGACCCTCAATGACTACGGTCCTTTCCCTGCTTCACTGCTTGCATACGGGACCCCCTCCAATGCCCTGTCCTGCAAGGACATGGGCAGAAAATGAAGTTACAGATCCCCACTGAATGGCCAGTTTGTGAACAGAAAGACAAGGGGTGACATGACAGCAGTGTTCCAGTATTTGAAGGGCTGCCACAAAGAGGAGGGAGGTCAACCTATTTTCCAGAACCCCAGAAGGAAAAACTAGAAGCAATGGATGGAAACTAATCAAGGAGAGAAGCAATCTAGAATTAAGGAGAAACTTCCTAACAGTGAGGACAATTAACCAGTGGAACTGCTTGCCTTCAGAAATTGTAGGATGTAGGTGCTTCATCACTGGAGGCTTTTAAGAAGAGACTGGACAACCACTTGTCTGAAATGGTATAGGGTCTCCTACTTTTTGTGCAGGGGGTTGGACTAGAAGACCTCCAAGGTCCCTTTCAACTCTGTTATTCTGTTAAGGAGTGGCCATGTAATGCTCAGCTATCTGCTGCTTCCTCCTAGCTCTGCAAAAGGCATTTTGTGTTTTTCTTTAGCTCTTTCAAATGTAAACAGCACTAGATGAGCCAGGAGCAAATGTAATATAGGTCATTTCTCGCTAACAACTCCATCCAAGCACCATTGTGCCAAAATAACAGCAGTGCAGACAGGCTTCGTTTGATGGCTGTGATGCTGTGAAGGCACTCCAAGTCACAGGCGGGAGGGAGGGGGCGGGGGGGGAATGGCCACAGGAACATGTGACCTAGAAACAGCCCAACTTTGGAGAGTTCTTGTGGGGAAGATCTGTCGCTTCTAGCAGCTCGTGGAGCACATTAACTTTATTAGTCCCGTGGAAGGAATTGGGCTTGAACTGTTGCCTGTTTGTTTTCAGCTCCCAACCTCAAAGGACGACCACGGAAGAAAAAGTCCTGCAACTCTCAGAGAAGAGATTCGTTCAGTGGCAATAAAGATTCTCAGAATAATTGTGAAGGCAAAACTGTGGCCAAGGTAAGGAGCTTTGGCACCTTCCCCAAATTTCCTTTCCAGATGAATTTTGCTCTTCTTTTTCAGGGCAGCGTTTCACGGGGAGTGGGGGGGACAGGAGTATGGAACGGGAGCTGGGGCTGCTCCCCAAAGGGCACCCCTGTAGAGTCAACCCTATAATGCAGGTTCCATGGAGCAGGTCCCTCTTCTTTTGGTAACTTTCACAGCCTCCTTTCGGAGGGGCTGCTGCAGCCAATGGCAGCCAGTGTCTTTACCCGAACTCAGAGCTAAGCAGGTCCGACTGATGAATAGACGGGGCAAGGTCTCCAGGAGATCCCATCATGGACATTACTGGCAGGGGGAGAAAGGGACCAGAGGAAGATGGTGGGCAGACTCATCCCCACCATTGCAAGGAAACTACATGGAACTGCCCAGGATTTCAGCTTACTTTGAAGGATGGTTGGAATGGGGGGGGGGATAATTGTGAACAAAGGATGAGTCTGGTTCACTCCTTGGGCTAGTTGCAAGAGCAGTCATGGAGACTAAAATGAGACTGTGAGCTCATCTCAAAGGAATACATGGCTGGAGAGGCAGCAGCCTCCTACTTCAGTGAAACCCGTGGAAGGTCCCCCCTGTTCCCGCTGCAGGCTGCAGCATCCTCAGCTCACGGGTTTGGGTGTTTTCCGCGCAAACTGCTTCATTTATGCACAACCATTAGTAGCCAGAGGTTTCGGTTGGTAGGGTAACTTAATTCACTGGACCTTGGCCATTTTCAGAAGTTCATAGCTGGAGCTTCAAGAAATGGTAACACCGCTGAAGATTATTCCTAAATTCTTCAATATGCTGGATTATCTAAATCTTTAGGAATCTTTAATGCTATAAATCAGTTTATACTAATGTGGAGCAAAGGCGTTCCGAAGATGAGAGGCTTGTGCTTTTTCATCTCCCAGCCATTGAAAAATAGGAAATGGTGAGTTCTTCACAATAGGAAGTAGGAAGCTTGGTCAAACTGCTTCTTGCAGTTCCAACCCCCCCCCCCCCCCTTTGTGAGCCAAATGATGGGCCAAGCTCTGTACTTACAGGTGGTGGCCTTTGAGAGAATTCCCATTTGATTTTTAAAAAATTTTTTTTGTTAAGCTGAATCGAGACTCTAAAAAGTCAGATGACAGTACAGGTAGTCCTCCACTTACAACAGTTCACTTAGTGACCATTTGAAGTTTCAACGGCACTGAAAAAAGTGACTTTTGACCATTTTTCAGACTTGTGACCATTGCAGCATCCCCATTCTCCATGGTTACATAATTTATATTCGGATGTTTGACAACTGACTCACATTTATGATGGTTGCAGTGTCCCAGGGTCACACGATCCCCTTTTGCGACCTTCTGACAAACAAAGTCAATGGGGAAACCAGATTCGCTTAAAAACCAGGTTACTAATTTAACAACTGCAGTGATTGGCAAGAAAAGTCATAAAATGGGGGAAAACCCACTTAACACATTTCTCACTTAGCAATATACATTTTAGGTTCAATTGTGGTCGTAAGTTGAGGCTACCTGTATTACATTTTCTGGGTCATTCAAATTATAATTTTTGTTTGCTTCATATTTCATGTATGCTAACAATAATATTCACTCTAACATTAAGACATACTAACTTTGAATTCACAATTTAGTTGTGTGGCCTATTATGTATGGTACATAAGAGCCATTAGTCTGTAAATAAGATTGACAGGTATCCTGACAGTTCAGAGATACTGGTGGAAAAGTGAGGGTTGAGGTCTGAATTCCATGAAAAGTGTGGGGCCTCCTCCAATTGGTCAGAAGGTGCTCTTCCTTTGTGGCCCACTTTGCGGAGATCATGGTCTGCCTTCCCCAGTTCACAAATCATGCATTGGCTGTAAACAATGAATCGCCCTATAGGGTTATATGTCCTCTGCATATAAATACTATGTCAGCAGATGATTAGAAACAATTGTAGAACTGTAATTGTTTAATGTGGTATTATGTCTGCTTTTGCACGTCCTTTCTCCTCTTCTGAGTTTGTTTGCAAAGGCTCTGTGCAAGACTGGCAATAAATACTTGTTGCAATCATCAGTTGAAGAGTTGTTGTCTCACTCCATCTCAGGTGGCTTCAGACATTTTCTCAGAAACCAATTAATAACTTTTGCTTAGAAATTTATTTTGGAGGGCTTAGAGCAGGAGTGTCAAACTCAATTTCATTGAGGGCCACATCAGGGTTTTATTTGACCTCAAGGGGCCAGGGTGGGTGTGGCTAGGTTGGGCGTGGCCAGCTCGATGTCACTCATATCAAGGGTGCCTGTGGTGGCCCAAGTGCTGTGCCAGCGAAAACAGGCTTCTGAGCTCCGTTTTTGGCTGTGATGGCTTCCTGCAACCCTCTTCTAGCAAAAATGGAGCTCAGGAGGACCGCCCACAGCCCTCCCGAGCTCCATTTTCAGCTGTGACAGGCTCCTGCAACTCTCTGCCAGCAAAAATAGAGCTTCGTTTTTGCTGGCAGAGGCACCGTGGCCGGTTTTGTGATGTTTCCAGGGCGGCCCCGTGGGCCAGAGATCTAAGTATCCCATGGGCCAGATCTAACTACCCCACAGGCCGGATCCGGCCCCCCGGCCTTGAGTTTGACACCCCTGGCTTAGAGCAAAACATGAAAATTAATACTCTAGTTATATTCCCAACCCTGCCAATAAGATAGTGGGCCAGTTCAAACAAAATGAATAAATAATTTGCACAATCCATTGGCCTGCCCAACATATGAAGACTTCTGTTTGCAACAGCTTTGAAGGAATCATATATATCCCATTCTAGATCAGTAATACATTGTCATAAATTGGGCCTACAACTAGAGGAAAGAGCTTATCTGAGCTCTTTTCAATCTGTCCAGAGTACAGGACCAAGTCTATCCGGATTCCACTTGTAGGTGCCTTTGGTGAGACCGGGGTTAGTGGGGGAGCCCCCCAGTGTCGCTTGGTCTTATCACTGACCTTGAACATCCCCCACTGTGCTATCCCTCTGGATTGTCTCCCCGGGTTGGGACTGGAAGCACTGATTCTGCAGTTGTTCTCCTTCTAAAGGGTCAGTTCTGGTCATTGAGGGAGGAGTTGAGTTCTAGGCCTGCATGCTCCTCCATTCTGATTTAATGTCTACATGAAGCCATGGGGAGGTCACCCATCAACATAGATCAGGCATCATCAGTACTGTGATGATGCTCAGCTTTAGACCTCAACCCAATGCTGTCACAAGTGACAGTTGTAGTTAGGAGGGCCTTGTATAATGTGCCAGTTATGAACCTTTCTGGATCAAGGAGATTTTACTCACAGTCACTCATCCCTTGGCCATCTCTCACTTGGACGACCGCCATGTCTTCTTCATGAGTCTGCGCTTGCCACCACTTGGAAGCCACAGGAGGTCCAGAATGTGGTATCTCTGTTTCCTGTGTAATCCCTCTGCTTTGAGAGCTGCTTTGATTGCTGCTTAGCTTTTGGATATAATTAATGGTGGTTGCCTTCAAAATTCTGCTTGGCCACCTACTCCCACTTATATCTGCCTGTTCAGTAAAGATAAGGAGTGGGTTCCCCCCGTATTGCTTCTCTCTGGGAAAGGCACAATCAGGAACCAAGAACTTGGCAGATGCTACCAGAGACCCCTTCTCTGCAACTGGCCACAACCCTCCTAGGGTTTAGGAAAACCAGGAAACGTGGCTGCTTCAATAGGCCTCAGTAATGGCTACATGATGAGGTTGTCATCTCTTGCCGTCGCTGTAAATTATGTTAATCATTATTGCTTAATCTGAATTATAGACACCAGCTACATAATCCACTTACAGTTGCAATTAAAGCAGCATGTAAGTCCAATAAATAAACAATGTAATTGATATTGTTTCTATATTGCTAACATGCTCCCACTCTTCTAAGAATTTGTTTTGCTCACGCAACCAAACAAAGCAACTCTTGAGGCCTGAGACCCACGCTCAGTTGCAGGTGGGGCTGTAATACAAAACACACAAGCAGTATGATGACAATAATATGACTGAAAATTCTAACAAGAGGAAAGGAAGGCTAAATTTATTTCATAAGGAAAATGACTCCCCAGAATTTAATCAAGGAGTTTGAAACCTTCTTCTTTTTCATCTGTCAAAAAAAAATTGAATTAAGATGTTAATTAATAGCATATATCAATAATTCTGAAAGGATGGTATCAGTTTGTCGTTTCCATGTGCAATTTGGCAATGCCCCCCTCCCTTTGCATGTAGAATCATGTCCCTCCCCCCCTCAATGCCTTGCTAAATTCAAAACAGGCCCCTCCGTAGATCGTTTTACTTTGCCCCGGTCTTTTATTAAGAGGAATGATTAATTCATGTTGGCTCTTAATTTTCTTTCTCAGCACAGGGATGATATGATTTTACATTCAGAGACACAGTTGATGTCCACAGATAGTTTCACACTCAGTGAAATTGAGAACCAAAGTTTCCCCTGAAGAAATATAAGCCCCAAGAGACTCGAAGAGTTTTAAAGACCGTTTGCAGTACAGGCACATCAATTTTTCCCTTCAGCACAAATGCTGGAAATTTCCTCTTAAAAGACCCATAAACAAATCCATTTCCCAATGGCAGCTTTTAAACTATACTTTGAGCCCACAATAAAATGGATGATCTCTCACCAAATTTTAACAGAACTAATTCATGCCTCACCACAAGACATTTATACCAGATATTTTATTTATGGAAACACCACTTTGGTCATGAACATACGAAGAAAATGTTCCTGCTAAGTTATGCAGTCTTCAAAGGTCTCTTTTATATAGGAGTGTGTGTGTTTTTTTCTTAAATTAAAAAAGGAATCCAAATCACATACCTCCTCCCTATCTTTTCTGACAAGGGCCTTTTAATACCAATAATCACCTAAAATTGTCATTTATTTAAGATTGTACTACATCAGGGGTCTCCAACCTTGGCAACTTTAAGTCTGGAGGACTTCAACTCCCAGAATTCCCCAGCCAGCTTAAAGTTGTCAAGGTTGGAGACTCCTGTACTACATAATAAAGGCTTGGCATGCACTACTTTGATTTAATGGAAGTTTCTCATGTAAAAGAACTCATGGTATCCTGCCATTTATTCTTCCTTCCTTCCTTCCTTCCTTCCTTCCTGCCTGCCTGCCTGCCTTCCTTCCTTCCTTCCTTCCTTCCTTCCTTCCTTCCTTCCTTCCTTCCTTCTTTCTTTCTTTCTTTCTTTCTTTCTTTCTTTCTTTCTTAATTTCTTAATTTCTGTTTTATTTTCTGAGCACCAAATCAGTTGATATGCTTATCATTGGATAAGACATAGTCTTGCAAATATTCCTGAGAAGTTCACAACTATAGTTGAGAAGCTTGTCTGACACCAAACTAGTTTTTAAAAAATTCTCATATTTCCATAAATACTTTGCAAACATAAATAAACTCAGGACTCTTGTACCTCAGTCACACAGAGAAAAAAATATTTACTTTCCAGCATTGTTGTCTTTAGAAAGTGGAAGAGACCCTCAAGGCTGGTAATAGCCGTGTGATCCATTGAGAATCCACGTCAGTGGTGAGTTTCAGCAGATTCTGACCAGTTCTGGAGAACCAGTAGCGGAAATTTTGAGTAGTTTGGAGAACCAGTAGTAAAAATTCTGACTGGCCCCACCCCCATCTAATCTCTGCCTCCCAAGTCCCAGTTGATCGGGAGGAAATGGGGATTTTGCAGTATCCTTCCCCTGCCACACCCACCAAGCCATGCCACACCCACCAAGCCACACCACAGAACCAGTAGTAAAAAATTTTGAAACCCACCACTGATCCACGTGGTGGGCCTGTTCTCAACTTGGTCACCATGAAGGATCTGGCCTAATACCAAATGCCCCCATTTATTAGTAGCAAACAGGAGACATTACCTTTTAGATCCCATGTCCTCAGGATGCAGGGGAAGATGTCATTCTTGATCATCCCCCTGAATTTTTTGTTTCTCAAGGCTGGTGAGCTTATTGCCAACATCATCTTAATTTTTATGCTCCAGGAATATGAGTGGTCTTCTTGGATGTCCATTATTTAAGGGTCTATTGCTCTCTCCCACCATCATTCAAAGAAGTGTCCCAGGGAAGTGATGGACCTCAAAGCTGTCCATTAACAAACCTGAGACTGCTTAAGTGGTGCCTTTGCGTGTTCCCATGGAGTTCTTGCCAGGGACTTCTACGGTGAGCCCTGTGGTGGGATTCAAATACTTTAACAAACAGTTCTCTGCCCTAATGACCGACTGGGTGGGCGTGGCCATGGTGGGTGTGGCCAGGGGGTGTGACAGGCAGCACTCCGTCTCCTGCACCCTCCTGGGAGTAAAAACGTGCCACAGGCGCACTCCCATTCCCTGTTTTGGGCCTAGGAGGTGTCTCTGCAGCCTCCTGGCAGTAAAAACAGGCTGCAGGGGGGGGGCACACTGCCCCCCTCCTCCCCCCGTTTTGGGCCTAGGAGGCCTCCCTGCACTTCCCTGAGAGCCAAAATGGGGCGTGGGGGGACTCCTGGAAGGGGCAGGGAGGGGAGGGGAGGGGCCAGCCAGCAATTTAATTACCTGTTTGCCTGAACCAGCCCGTACCGGCTGAATCCCACCACTGGGTGAGCCATTAATAAAACTTCCACAGAGGCACATTCTTCTATTCTAGCTTTGGGGAAAGGAGCAGGTCATTGTGGCCACTTTAAAGCAGGGCAGGGCCCTTGAACCTCCAGGGCCTCGTGTTCCAGGGGCCAGGCAACACAACAGAAAAGGTCCTATCAGGTGGTTTTAAGATCAAAGGCCTCAAACTGGATGGAGGCAGCACCAGGGGGCCATGGCACTTCCTAAAAACAACAGTGCCTGTGCGCTCCCTGTAGCCACTTCTGGCTGGGCAGGTCCAGGACATTTTCCACCTGACAAGCGCTAAAGGTCTCAGAAGGCCAGGACCAACAGAAAGCATCTCCTGCAGAATCTCCTCTCCAGGTGTCCTGCCTTCTCTTGCCCATTGAATTCTTCACTGGGTGAAGAGCATCCTTTCTGCCTGCCCAGATTGGGATTGGGAATTGCTCCCTCAGCTGAAAGGGACCAGGAGGACTACTGTCCCCATTTATTTGTATTCCTTTCCTTTGTTCATGTCCATGTTCATATTTATATCTGCTATCTTGTACATGTTCGACAAACAAACAAAGAAAGAAAGAAAGAAATAACAAGCCAAAAAAGGCAAGCATGTGTGCATAGCTGGGAAGAGATCAATCCCCCAAATGAAGGCAGATCCTCAGCACAAAGGTTCACCCATAAATCCATGTCTTGGTCATATTAAAATGAGGTAAAAGAGTGGATTGTCTCCCCCACAGCACAGCCGCCTGGCTGCCAAGCAGATTTAGTGTGGCCTACCTTTGCCCATCATAGTTTGTGTATATGGGACCAGGTGGAAGGAGGCACAGAGCATACTCCCAAGGAAAGCTTCAATGTGAGGACACAACAATGCAATTCAGCCTTCTGAGAAAGAGGAGCTGTGAAGGGTCAGAGGGGAATGAAAACTGAATCAAACAGTTTTCAGGATTTAATCTGCCATCTCTTCTTTTCTTCCAGGTAAAATGTGAGTCTAGATCGCCTTTGTCCAAAACCAAAACCAATAACAGCAACTGTAAAAAGGGCTCAAATGAGGATAAATCCAAGATTTCTGTTGGTGAGGAATGCAGAGCAGATGAACAGGCCTTCCTTGTAGCACTTTATAAATATATGAAAGAAAGAAAAACGCCCATTGAACGAATACCCTACCTTGGTTTTAAGCAGAGTAAGTAGAATTTTCATTACATTTTTGTGTGTGACATTTAATGTGCTTGACTTGGTAAGAAGGGACAACTTTAAAGGTGATGGGACCCTAATTTTAATTATTTTAATTTTGCATTCTATTTTATTATCCAAGTCATGTTGACATCCCGAGAGGTGTTCAGGCATACCAAAGGTCTGTAGGGTTTTTGGTTTTTCCCAATTGCTTTGAGCAACCTGTCCACATTTGGGGAATGCCATACTGAAAGCAAATCCTTCGGTAGGCAGTCTATGTGCCTTAGAGGTCTAGAGTACATTAAACGGGCACCCTGGGACTCGTAAGAATCCAGTTATTGGCCCTGGGTTGATTCCTAGATTGATTTTTTTTTCATCCCCTATTTCATAAGTCCTAGGAATTTAGTCTGCAATCCTGTCACACTCTCTTAAGTGTCCCTTTTTCCTAGCAAGACTTATTCTGTAAATTAGCTGGATGGGACTACATCATCCATATGCTTTTGACATGCGTAGCCAAGCCAGAAATAGCTGTTAGATGCTTCTGTTATTTTCCTCTTTAAAAAGCAGTGCAGGAGAAAAAAACTTATTTTAAATCAGTTGGTACCCATAGTAGTTGCTTGTGTTAAAATAACATTTACTTGTATCCTACCCAGTTTTTACCTTGAGAAGGTGGGGGGTGTACAAGTCTAAGTCAAGTCTACTTTCAATAAGACCAGGAAACTTGTAAAGAAAATTCCAGATATGAAAATCACATTTAATGTGCCTGACTAACAGTATACTATGCAAAAAGCTGTTTCAGTGGAGGACTTACCACTATTTTAAAAACAATCATTAAATTCTGTGTAAGTATCCCATACAATGGATGGAATGATGTCATAAAGGATGTGTTTTGAATCATCGATCAGTTTTACAAATTATTTTAAAAGGAGAGATTCTTATTTGGAAATACTAGGTACCTGAATTTCTTTTTCCTGTTATGTTGATGCAGAATGTCAGACTGGTCTGCTTTACGTAACAATTTACATACCCAATAGCAATTGACACTGATTGCAACAGGCCTCCAGCAGCCATTAGAAGCTTACATAACTCTAAAATGATTACAATGTTTGCTTGAAAAACTAGCTGCTTGAAATAGAAGCAGAATTAATGTACTATGAACAGCTTTGTTGAATTATGCATTGGATTCCTATTAAATTAAGGCCTGAGTAACGCTTCTGATAGCTCAGGAAAAATGCAAGATTTAGCAATGCTTTTTATTCAGAATGTTTTGAGGTGTGTGTGTGTGTGTGTGTATGTCAGAGAGAGAGAGAGAAGAGAAAATTGTAATGCTTTCTACCCCAGTTATAACAGAATAATATAGTTGGAAGGGACCTTGGAGGTCTTCTAGTCCAACCCCCTGCTGAAGCAGGAGAGCCTCTACCATTCCAAACAAGTTAGTGGCTGTCCAATCTTTTCTTAAAAGCCTCCAGTGATAGAGCTTCCACGATTTCTGCGGCAACTTCTGTTCCACTGGTTGATTGTCCTCAGTGTTAGGAAGTTTCTCCTTAATTCCAGGTTGCTTCTCTCTTTGGTTGGTTTCCAACCATTGTTTCTTGTCCTGCCTTCTGGTGCTTTGGAAAATAGGTTGACCCCCTCCTCTTTGTGGCAGCCCCTGAGATACTGGGACACTATCATCATATCAGATATATCCTTAATAAATTTTAGGAAACAGGAATGTAGTTTAGAAAGCTCTGCTTTGCTTAGAAATGGACTATTGGTACTCAGATACCCAGCACTGGGGCACAATTGCCCTGGACGTGCGGCATTGCTTTTCAACAAGACTGAAGCCAGGTTTCCAAGTCCTCACCCAGTTCCACAATATGGCATCCCTGTTCTGGCTGAACCTGATGGGAAGTGTAGTCCAGGAGAGTGGCTGGAGGCATTTCAGGGAGGGTTCCAAAGGAGGGAGAAACTGCCGAAGGGGAGCCACATTATCCTGTGATGACTAGGACAGTTCTTGACTGCCATTTTCCAATCTGGACATGGGAAAACAACCTGCTGAGTCAAGAGAATCTGTTGAGAGAGTGAAACTACTCTGCTGGTAGATAACTGGAGCGTTATATACTACCAGCCTCAGTAACATGTTCTGTTGACCAGAGAACACCCATTTTTAGGTAATATTCATTTGCAGCCAGGAGAAAAAGCTCTTTTGTGGAATAGTATATAATTCACTTGACAGAGAGAGACAGGCAACCTTTGTTTATCCCATTGTTTAAAGCATGAATGCCCAGGGGCTTTGCAAACAGGAACCTTTTTTATATATTTGTAACTTAAATAAAAGTATATTAAGCATGCATGATGCCTTTAAAATAGGGCCTACAGGGAATTATAAAGTAATCACATCAAAGGATCCTTCTTTCTGCCTCTGATTCAGATCTCTGATTACTTGCAAATGGAAAGTGAATCTAGATAACAGAATAACAAAGTTGGAAGGAACCTTGGAGGTCATCTAGTCCAACCCCCTGCTCAAGCAGGAAACTCCATACCATTTCAAACAGATGGTTGTTCAATCTGTTGTTTAAAATCTCCAGTGTTGGAATCCCCACAACTTCTGGAGGCAAGTCATTCCACTGATTAATTAGATTAATAGATCCTGCAGAAAGACTGAATGTGCATATTTTCTTAGACATTTAAAAGATGATCCGTTTTGGCATTTCCACAGTGACCCAAATTGTAGATCATGGTGAATTCTAAAACAATAATAACAATTGGCATTTAGATGCTGAAGGGCACTTATTCAGTGTAACCCTAAACTCACACTCTCTAATGATGCTCAGTCTGATTGCTTTAATTTAGTACCTGCAGTAGAAATCAGTTGGTGCTCAGCCCTGTTCAGCTAAAGGTAGGAGAAAAGAGAAGAGAGAAAGCGGTGGAGGATGCCTTTTCTGACATTGAGACGGCTGTGAAGTCTCCATCCTTGTCACCTTGGCTGGAAGTTCTTTTTATAGAACCTCTGCAGTTTCTAGGTCTTCACATGGATTGCTTCAGCTTTTAGAAATTATTTTCATAGCTTCAATATCTAAAAGGTGGACGTTGAAAAATGCTCATTTTACTCAATAAATGTTTCAAATTTGAAGGAAAACAACATATTTGAAGAAAGTGCAGTCAACTGTTGTCCCATCTGTCCCACCCACCTCCATACACACAAAAATTCCATTTGGGCTTTTGAAGTTGACTGTGTTGAGGCGTCCTCTTGACCAGGGGACTCCAATCTTGGCAACTTTAAGACTTGTGGAAAGTCTTAAAGTTCCACAAATCTTAAAGTTGCCAAGATTGGAGACCCCTGCTCTTGACTAAACCGGGCCAAGCAAGACATGCTTTTGGCTTTTTTAAAACCTTGGACAATTGAATGGGCTGGTTCAGTCCTTTTGCTTGAGAGAGGCTGACTTTCGTGGAAGCTTGTCAAAGGTTTCCTGTAAGTGAAGATCAGTGACCATTCACATGTTCCTTGAAGGAAGAGTTGTTTGTCCCATTGCTATGAGGCTCTTCAGATTCAGCAAGGATTAGAGGGACGGGGAGCGGCCAGGATCACCAAGCTCAAGGGATCGGGGCAAGCACCCTTTCCCAGGGCTGCCTCTAGTATTTCCCCAATTCTCCTGCCAAGTGTTGGACACAAGGAAACAGGCCCAGAAACACATCCACATCAGCCATTCTCCAGATGATTAATGCCTCAATTGTAATTGGAAAGAAAGAAAGCAAAGCCGTTGCACTCTTAGTTGCTCTAAGGGCAGGTCTCTACAGGAAACATTTTGTATCCAGAGCTGAGCTGAACCAAAATGTCTAGAAATTTAGGGCATAAACAGATAACATTCCCCCCTCCCTCAAGCATCTCTAACCTTAGCTTAGAGCAGGGGTCTCCAACCTTGGCAACTTTAAGCCTGGAGGACTTCAACTCCCAGAATTCCCCAGCCAGCTTTGCTTTGCTGCCTGAGGAATTCTGGGAGTTGAAGCCCAAAAGTCTTAAAGTTGCCACGGTTGGAGACCCTTGGCTTAGAGCAACCTTCCACATCCAATCTTTGGGGGGGGGGTTGCACCCCCACTCTGGCATCTACCCTGTTTCCCCGAAAATAAGACATCCCCTGATAATAAGCTCAAACAGGCTTTTGAGCGCATGCCCTAAAATAAGCCTCCCCAAAAAATAAGCCCTCCCCGAAAATATTTAAACACAGAGCTGGAAATCAGGTAAGACGGCAAGAGGAGCCCCATCTTGCTCCATATGCCCCAAAATAATAAAACCTAGGCCAAGTGCTTATTTCGGGGTTCAAAAAAATATAAGACAGGGTCTTATTTTCAGGGAAACACGGGTAGTAGCTCTGGTGGAAATTAGAGGGAAGACATCTTGGACAGAGCCCCCTGGAAGAGCCCCCTCTCCAGGGCCATCTATCCCTTACCTGCCCCAGGAGGCAGGAGGAGCACATGGGCTGCTGGGTGGAGGCAGCTTCTGGATCTGGCCCTTCTCTCTGACTCTTCTCTCGCCTTGCGTTCACAATTACTGGTCTGTTAATTAGGCCACTTTAAGGAAATGCCCTGTTCTTAATTAATCAATGCCCTCGATTTAGGACCATATACAACAAAGCTTCCTTTGTTTACTGGGAGAAGTACTGATTATTTTGTATCCTGGAGGAAGTAATTGTTTTCTAATACCTATAACTGGATCAAAGTAGAATGTTCCCCTTGCGGTTTTTAACAGAATGGCATATGTGCGAAAGGCAAGTTTACACTTTGAATTATGTAAATGTGTTTCTCTGTTTCTCTGTTTTTGTCTAAACGTGTGGATGTGATTATTGTTTTTCTTGCTTCGTTGTTAAAGAAAGATTGTTTCATTTGTCTTTCTTGGAAAGATGGTTAATGCAATGCTTATCTCAATGCTTATTGTCCCTCTAACAGTTAACCTTTGGACTATGTTTCAAGCTGCTCAAAAACTGGGAGGATATGAAACAGTAAGTGTTGAAGTAGCTTCAGAGAAAAAAATTGTGCACTCTTAATTTTCTCATGTTTTTGCCATGTGTGCATTAAATATACAAAAAAACACCCTCCACAGTTCAACAGAAAACTTTGAATTTATGGGGTTCTCTTTTGGAAACAGTCTGAATTAATTCCAGGCTTGGCAAAACTGTAAACTTGTAGTTAAAAGAAAGAAAGAAAGAAAACCAAAAAACCCAACTCTGAGTGGAAAACATACGTAACTCTTCCTTGTCAAGGAAATTGTTTGGGTCTGTAATTTTTTCCTACGTTAAGAGAGGGATATTCTTGTACAACTAGCCAAGATTGCATAAAAGAACATTTGCCTTGGCATAGTCCCTGACATCTGCTCTTGTCAAATGTGGGAAATATATTAAATACTTTAAAAAGCAATCAGCCATGTCCATTACAGTGTAGTGCACTGCGGTGTCTCTTCTTGTTTTGAATAGTAACATCCTTTTGCAGAAAAGGGTCAGGCCATGTAAACAGGAAGTTATCTAAAGTTTTAAATGAGTGGGGAGGGAACACAGTGCACTGATCCTTTTTATCAGCTAACAGTATCTGACACAGAGACTTTATTTTTAGCTCGTGGGGAAAATTGATGGTTGTGGATTTTACAGCATGTGTCCCAAAACAACAAATATTGGAGTCACAAACTGTGATTAAGATCTTAAAAGGAGAAGAATATGCCTGATATGACCAAGAAAGAGAGATGGCATTTGTAACAAGATCCAGTTGACATAAAAGATTCATCACTGGAAATGTTTTCACGGCCTCAGGCTAATTGGAGCCTTCTTTAGGCAGCTGGATTCCAAGCACACTCACCAGGCCTACCTAGATGTATGGAAAACCCTAGTTTTTGCCTTTGTTCAGAAAGCACACTTGTCTGCCCTTACGTTGCAATGAAATAACAGATAAAACTTGAAATGTGTTTAAGCAAAACAGCAAATCATCCTGCAATTAGTAAGAAAAAATGTATCGTTTCACTTTAATAACTATGTTGCTAATGGATGTTGAGATGCTTTTGTTATTACAGGAAATAATGAACACATACAAGCTGTTTTTTTAGCTCGCCCTTTAATTGACATTTGTTCCTTTTGTTTTAGTCTACTTGCATGGCTAAATCTGTTCTTATTTATTCAGGAGTAATCTCCTTTAAATTTAGTGGGTCATGCTTTGAAGGAAAATTGCAAGTCTAATATGGTTACTGCCATACTTAAAACATGAAATGAAAATATCATAATTAACATTCTGTTCCAAAGCATGTGGCAAGAAGCTTGGCTTTCACTGGGGATGGTGCCTGAGTTACCCATGGCCAGCTTAAAAATTGATGTCCCTTTGAATTATCAAATCAAAAAGATTCCCATCTTCCTGTCCCCCAAGGGTCCTGGGTCACAGAAACAGGAATGGATTCCCAAACAAGGTGCCAAAATGAAAACTGGAAAAAGATCCAGAAGGATTCTAAACATAGCAGGCATACCGTGTGCTTGAACTGAGAATTTAGCTTTGATTTCTGGCTCTGTTTAGCACAGGGGTCGCCAACCTTGGCAACTTTAGGACTTGTGGACTTCAACTCCCAGAATTCCTCAGCCACCTTTGCTTTCAACTCTGGGAGTTGAAGTCCAAAAGTTTTAAAGTTACCAAGATTGGAGCCCCCTGGTTTAGCACAAATTGTGACAACATTTGAAATTGCATTGAGCCCGTTGGCATTTGGGTGCAGGAAGCAACTTTTTCCCCCTCAACCAGTAAAAGTGGTAAAAAAAATCTATTTTGCAACAGAGATTAAATGTTGGCAGAAATCCCCAATTAAGCCAGTAGAACTCTCCTGCTCTTGGTCTCTTGGTTCTCCTTTCAATTTAGCAGCTTCTCAATTGTTATAATTTTAAGGAACTCCATTCCTTATAGAGCCTTCAGCCACTTAACTCTTAGGAGGAAATTTGGATAGACTTTTCTATTCCAGAAAGCTTTTCAAACTTGGTTTTAGGGTTGGTCTGATTTTAATAAGCATCTATTTCAATGCTGTAAATAGCACATATTTTATTCGCTGGAAGAAAAAAAAAAGAAAAAAAGCTTTCGTTTGGAAAAGGAAACCGTTTGTTGAACCTGCTTTCCCTGGGCTTGGCTTCAAGCGCACTTTGGGCCAGTGCTTTATTGTCAGGAAGGAGTTGGATGATGTCCTGGGGCTGGTTGGTACCAGCCGTCTTTCATGGGGGCGGGGGGGATATTCTTACAGAAGTGAATAGTTGAAAATGCATCCCATTTATGATTAAAAACTTCCCCAAGTGCTAAGAGGTACATACAAGAAGAAAACCTGACCAGTGGAGCTATAGGTACAAAAGGAGAAGTTTAGCAGCTCCCAGAAAACATTGCTGAGGACACGACTGCAGGAGTTGATGAAATAGAGGCCAAACCGATTGGCATCTCCTCCTTGAGGTTGGCAGATTGGTGCAGAAGAGGCAGCAAAGCCAAAGGCCTGGAAAAGTCCCATTGATATTGGCCAGTTTATGACTGTGAAAGGGGGCTGCTGGAGAAGTCTCCCCAAGTACAGAGCACAAGATGTTGCCGTTCAGATTTCCTCTGCAGCTGGACATAAAACTGCAAAAAATGGCAGCTGAATACAGGAAAGACATTAGTGGCTGAAATCACACTGCTGTGGCATTACGGAAAAGACAAGGGCACTTCAAAAAGATGATGACTTTTGCTTTGTTGCTTCTACATAGGACTTTGGCTATGTGTCCATCCCACAGCAAACTGGGTCTTCTCCTTTAAAAATGATGATCACCAGGAAGAAGTGTGGGAAAGGTTTATGGAGCAACTGAATGGTTCAAGGTTGGGAAAGGAATGTGCAAGATTTTATACCAATGCTTAACTTAAATGCAGAATAAATCACAAGGAACTGTTCAGTTAAAAAAAGCAGAAATTCAGATGAAAACTGCTGATGAAACCAGGAAGGCTGAAAATAAGAAAGATTTGGGAATCTTGTGTTGAAAGTGAAAAGAGAGAGTGCAAAATCCCATCTGCTGCTCAACATTAAAAAAAATCAAAATTCAAAAGATTATGTTAAGAGGAAATGCCAACCCAAAGCAAATAGGGAGTGAAGAAGTTGAATAGTAACAGACTTTATTTACCCTCCTAGGATAAAGTTTGCAGAGGAATGGCAGCTAGAGCCATGCAACAAAGAGACATTTGCTACTTGGAAGAGGGATTAGCAGAAATCTACACAGAATGTTAAACTGCTGAGACATCACATGGACAACCACGGTATGTATTGTCAAGCCCACGCCTGCTCAGATGTGGCATATGGCTATGAAAGCTGGACCATCAGAAAGGCTAAGCAAAAAAAGATGAATGCTTTTGAATTTTGGTACTGGAGAAAATTGTTGACAGAAGCTTGGACAGCCTGAAGAACCAATCAATCATTCAACACCAGATGAAGTCACACGGGGCTGTTCACTAAGATCACTAGGAATGAGGCTAAAACAGAGATACTTCAGGTACATAATGCAAAGGTGGGAGTCCTTGGAACAGGCTCTGAGGCTCGGCGGCATTGAAGAAGAGGCGGACAGAAGACTATTTGGCCAGGTGCCATCACAGATAATGGCCCAAGCAGAACCTTCCAGTCCTGATGAAAGGATGCTTGTTGGATCATGAAGCATTAGAAGCAACTGAACAACAAGAAGGCAATAATACTTAAGAGAGAAAAATGAGAAAGACACGGTGGCTTTGAATTATGTGCATTTCAGAAAAAGCATGTAAGACAGTTTTGACAGCCTGTTTTACAAATAGAAATAACTATGAAGTAGTATCTGCACCTTTAATTAAAGCCATGTACAGTGTTTATATTGTCACAATGGAAATTGTAAGATATTATGTTATATACTATATGGCCCACCAGCAGAAGATAAATTTGTGAGGTGTTCCAAAATGCCACAAGTTGATGCAGATGCATATTTAAAATAAGACATTTCTGTGTTGGGAATTAATAGTATATTTATTTTCAATTAATTCAATTTTATACATGAAAAGAACTATCTAATAGGAGAATTTCATTTACAAGGGATTGAAGTGAGAATCTCGTGTTCCAGGTGTCTCCATTTAAAGGTGGATGGAACCTTCTCTAAAATAGGGAATACATTTTCTAGCAAGGGTCGTTTTAAGGAAGGGTATTCTAAAGACAAAAATGCAAACATCCAGGATTCGACACGCAGCTTTAGTTATCAAGTGACTGACCTCAGAGACTAAGAAGCCCAGTTTCTCACATCAACTATGATTTGGGGGTAAACATGCAAGACCTGCTGGCACCCCAGAAATGATTTTCTCTCTCAAATATGTTACATCATGTGAGATAATTGTCTGTGATGCTCTGCCTGAGGACTGTTGCCCACAAGTCATGGCTTATTGCTGCCTGCAGAACTGAGAGCAAGCCTGTCTCCTCCTTCTCCTGCCATTCCTGGCAGCACCTACAGTTCCATCCCTGGAGGAAACCACTCGCTGCCTGAATGGGGTGAAAGCAAAGCTGCCTCACCCACAGAATGAATGGGGAAGCCATTTTGCTGAAGCCTGCAACCTCTGTTGTCCATCATTGTCCCCTCTTTTCAAAGAGCCCCTGCCCCAGAAGAAGAAAGAGGCACCCACCCACTACACAATCTTTTGTGTTGGTGTGCAAGGCCACCACCTCTGGAACAGGGGTGGATTTCACTTACCTTTGCTACTGGTTCGCTCGCATGCACACATGCCACTTCTGTACATGCACAGAGCGTATTTGATGACATCCGGGCAGGTGGGTGGAGCCCCTCGCCACCGCTGCTACTGCTTCGTCTAAACCGGGGCGAACCGGTAGCAACCCACCACTGCTCTGGAAGCACAAATCCTTCCCTCCCTTGCCGTCAGAGTTCAGTGGGCACAGTAGACCAGCTGCAAAGCCCAGAGGTCATGTCTTGGCCTAGTCCTGGCAAAATATCCAATAGGCATGTTTAGTGAGTTTTTATCCCCACCAGGCAAGGCTAGGAAGAAAAGATATAGGTGAATTTGCCCACCTATAAGCCAGTTCTACCAAACCTCAAATATTTCAGGTTAGGGTTGAATAAAGAGGCATTTTGACTTAATCTCCATCTGAAAGAGGTAGTGATTATGACTAAAGAGAAGAAAACAAAGATAAAGTTGTTTGTCTGAAATTACAATATTACCAAGTAACAAGGGTTTTGCTTCTGGTGCTTGCTTTTTGCAAAGAAGGCATTTTATCTTCATGCAGAACAGGAAATGTATGGGTTCTATACAGTACTAATCAATTCTCCTCCATTCATCTCCTTTTCAGATTAAAATTATAACACCACCCACCCACCCACCCACCTACCTACTCTGCCAACTTGACAATTTTGGGCATTGATTTCCTTTGGTTCTGATCTGACCAGCAGCACCAGCCCTCTTTAACCATGCACAATCTTTACTCCCCAGAGCTGCAAGACCCACTGCAAAATAGAACTGAATTTCTCCCCCCCCCCAATCATTTTCTCTCCATTTTCCACTCTCCCTCTTTTGTCACGCACGAATCCTATCAAGCTTTTTCTCCCCCTCCTGTCCTATTTTAAAGTAGTTTGGGCTGTATAAAATAATGAAGACCCCTTCAGTTCTCTTGCCACGTCTTCCATCTGTTCCTCTGCTAATCCTATTTCCTGTACAAAGATCGGGCACATAAAAGTCATAGCTCACAATTTAACATGTTATCAGATGTTTGTTTTCTTTTATTTAGCCAATTCTAGGACATACTTCAGATATTAATCTTAGAGAGTGTTTAGATTTCATTACCGTTTGATCTATATATTTTACTAGCTCAGATGAGTGAAAATAAACAGCTCGTATCAAGTTACACAAATTGTATTTCTGGATGGATTTACTGGAGAATGTGATGGATTGAGGCTTACAGCTGTAGTTCCTTGTCACTAACTCAATAAAATAATTCTGCAGTCATTATTTATTCTGAGTTTAGGATTCATGTTTATAATTTACCAAGAGATTTCTCTGAAAGCATTTTAATGGTTAATGCTCTCAGTGACTGAATGCTTTTTTTTACCCAAGAAATTGCATACACAAAATAGTCAGATAGCTTACTAAAGAGACAGAAACAAAATGCAATTCCAGAAAAAATAGAAGGTAGGTGAAAGAAATGTGCAAAATGTTGTATGCTGTAGAGATCCATGTTAACTTATTATGCACTGGCTTTATGGCTTGTGCTTTCTGCTGTCCTATATGTTTCACATGTACATTTGTTGCTGCACGTGCACACACACACACACACACACACACACATAATCTGTGAAGGTGTGAGATTAAATTTTCCATTGCCACTTTTGCAGATCACAGCCCGTCGACAATGGAAACATATTTATGACGAATTAGGTGGAAATCCCGGGAGCACTAGTGCAGCCACTTGCACACGCAGACATTACGAAAGGTAAGAGAGCAGCCATGAAATGCTTGTCTGATAAAGAGGAACAATTCAATTGGGGAGTGTTCAAAGACTTTTGCACAGAATTGGCTGGAGGAGCCTGGAAGACTCTTTTTTCAAGTCCCTGTCAAGTCTCCAACGCCAGTTTAATCCTTTGGATGGGCTTTGATTTCCACCCGTGTTTGTTTCTTCCGTCAGAAAACAAAGAGCTGCCTTCTGATTTCTTTCATTTCTCCAAAGCTTTTATTAGCCCGAAGCTCTAACAATTAAGCAAGATAATCAACAGGATACCAATGGGAGATATTTTAAAGATTTGATTGGCTCTGGGTTGCCTTTAAAAAAAAAATTATGCGGATATATGTAAATGAAGCAACAATTAGCTTGCTTGTTACACTGGAGTGTGTGTGTGTGTGTGTGCGCGCATTGAGATTGATGGGGCTGTTCCATATTCCTTATTATTTTTTCCTTCTGTAGCTATCAGCCATTTATCTTTCGAAATGCGAAAGACTTGCAGTTTTATAAGCATTGATTTTATACCCTGAGTTAATAATACTTTCCAAAGCCAGGTATCCAACATACATCAGACAACACGATACGGCTGTGCTGCTTTCTTAAAAGATTTTTTTAAAAATACAGCCATTAATAAAACATGCCCGCTTTCCAGCTCTGAAAGCAGAATGTGCTCTCATGCTCCAGATCACTAACTGGTTGCTGAAGGGGCTGAGGCAGCTTGTGCTGAGCTC
Source organism: Ptyas mucosa (assembly GCA_012654045.1). Lineage (NCBI taxonomy): Eukaryota > Metazoa > Chordata > Lepidosauria > Squamata > Colubridae > Ptyas > Ptyas mucosa. The sequence continues at coordinate 23,804,725 of WNWU01000021.1, forward strand.
TCCACATGGGACACCAGCCAGGCGGCAGGGCCTCCAAGTCTTGGTCCATTGGCCACACAGGCACAAAAAAGGTGCTAGTCCTCATCAAGGGAGATAGTCACATTCTGGTAGAAACCTGGTCTGCTTGGGAAATACAGAGCTAGGAAAGGGGGCTGCCCAGTGCTAAGAAAGGGAGGCCAGGATGTTTCTGGGGGATTTCGGGCCCTTCCTATCTGGGGCCAACCTTGGACTGTCATCTCTAGGGGAAAGTCCATCCTTTCATGAGTTTTTCCTCCAACTGACTTTATGCAATGAGTAAAATGAGCAGATGCCTCCATCCCATACAAGGTTATGAACATCAGAACTGACTGGTCAATAATTACAGTATTTTTTGGACTATAAGGCGCTCCAAAGTATAAGACGCACCTAGCTTTTGGGGAGGAAAACAAGGGGGGGGGAATCTGCCTCTGCCTCCCAGCAATTTTGTCTCCTTGCAGCAAACAGCTTGGTCAGCTTCAGCACAGCCTGATTTAGCACAAGTAGCTGATTGACAGTTGGATCGGCCTCCCAGAATATCGCCTATCAGTGTTCCAGGCTATGGGGATCGCCATTGCCCATCACCGCCCTTGCTGCTGCCATCTATCGCCGTCTTCCCACACTCCCTTTTCGGCCTCTGTGCGTCCCATTTTTGGCCTGTTCCAGGTGTTGGGGATAGGCAGCAGCGGCCACAGCAGCGATCCCCGCCACCTGAAAGAGGCCAAAAATGGGACACGCAAAGGCCGAAAATGGAGTGTGCGGAGGCAGCAATAGGCAGCAGCAGTGATGGGCAGCGGCAACAGGCAGTGGCGATCCCTGCAGCCTAGAACAGCTGATTGTTGGTATTCTGGTAGGCCGATCTAACCGCAAATCAGCTGTTTGTGCTAAATCATGCTGTGCTGAAACTGATCAAGCTGTTTACTGCAAGGAAGCAAATTGCTGGAAGACAGAGGCCAAAGGGGTGGGGGCTGGCTGGCGGGCAGTGTTTCGGCAACATTCGCTGCATTTCCACCCACTTTTTTGGGGGGAATGCATCTTACACACCGAAAAATATGGTATTTGAACCCCCACCCACCCAGCTAAGAAGGGCTGGCTCCAGTGAGGAGCTGGATAAAGACGCTCAGGATGGCCATGTGTAGCCCAGGGAGGAGAATCAGGAAAGCTGTTGGGGAAGGAGGGGACAAAGCACTCCGTCCTCTTGCGGGGAAATCCTTCCCAGATGTTACCACATCGTTCTGAGAAGCCAGGCGTGACTTGGCATCTTCTTAATTCTCTGAATAGGGAGGGAGAAGCCCCTGACCTGCAAATGGGTTCAATCCCGACGCTGAAGAACATCGGCTTCCTGTCCAAAATTACGAGAAAGAAGGAGAAATTGTGGCCTATCCAGCCTGGGGCTCCCCCCCCCCGCCTGTTCTCTCCAGGCCTGCCTCCTCTTGGTTCCCCTTCTGCCGTCTTTAACCCTCAAATTATGAACACACACACACACACACACAGAGCCTGTATTGTGGAGGCAGCCTCTGCTCTGCCCCCAGAGAGGCAGAAGAAGGTGGTTTTTGGAACACTTTGTTTGCATATTCCTGTTTCCATTGTTGTGGCTACCTGACAGTAAACACTTTCATTTTTAAAACCAGGCAGTGCAGCGGCTGTAAGTTTCCTAAGTGTTGTTCTGGACATGCATTAGGACCTTTTGCGGGCCTTCTTAAGGAGTGTAAGTGCAGGTCGCTCGGTGGACATTTCTGCTGAATCCTTTACTGTCTGCAAATGCAGAATCATCACCGCAGCTTCAGCTGCTATTGATTGTCTTCAGTCAGTGCAAACCCTTCACCAAAAAGTCTTTGCCGGCCCAGTTTAGCTTCCACCCTCTCCATCTCTGTCAGGTTTCAGCATCGGTACCAGCTGTTGCCTGTGGTGCATTCGTACTCTACGTAGAAGCTTAGCTTACAGGTGATCATCATCATCATCTTCTTTTTTTAATGACCCCATAATCCCTTGAGGGGTGGAGTCTGGGCAACTGAATGGAGCTGAGTGTTTACTGGCCGGATGCCCTTCCTGTCGCCAATGCGGAGCTTAGGTGATGACCTGGTATTATTAGGAAAATGCATTCTTCCAGAGAGGAGCTGTTGCTATGGTCCCGATTCCACATCCACAAAGCGCACAGGGCATTATGTTGATAGTGCAGCTTTAATTCTCCTCTGCTGGGGTCACCTAAAGCCAATCAGAGGGCCACCTGCTTTGCGGGATGAAGCTGCTCTGGTGGGTTCCTTCTCCCCAGTGCATCCTGATGTGCCACCCTGCACAGCTTCCGCCCATCTTAGTTTATCCCTGGTTTAGCAAGGAATAAAGACAGCTGGTAATGCCTGGGTTACTCTTTGCATCATAATATAAGTGATATTAAATCAGATGCGGTTCCTTCCAGGGCCTTTTCTTTGACTTCTGTGCAAAATACATGACAACTGACTTTCATTTCCCTGAATAAACAGTGAGTTTTTCCCCCAGAGAGTTAAAGATAGCATAACAGCTATCCGATTATAAAGAAAACATTGTCATTTATCTGAGAGCTCAACATTTCTAAGCAAACTGTAAATTAAGGAAAAGAAAAGCTATATTTTAAAGCTCTGAGCCCTTGTACAAATCGTCTCTCTTGGGAGGTTTTTTTCCCCTTTCATAAAGTGGGACGCAAATGGTTAAAATGTCTGGCTAGAGACGAAAACCCAGGTCCACAACAGGAATCTGTTGCTTCCAATAGGCACCCTCAGTAGATCTTCAAAATGGGCAATTTTCTTTTCCAAGTGCTGGCATAATTGCCCCCGCTTGCCTTAAGTGAAGGTGAGCTGGCACAACTAGACAGATCCCAGCAGCCCCAGATGCACCAAGCTACCTCAGCAGGTATGTTCACACCTGCAGAGACGTATTAGTAGTTAGGCCTCTGAACTCCATTGATCAACCATTTCAATCTGGTACGTTTAAGATTACTGTATACAAACAAGCTCAATCTCTTGTTCTTTGAACTAGTTCAACCAAATCTATGATCCAATGAAAAGAAGAAAGTTCTGGTGAAAATGTTCATAGCAGGTGGATAAGGAAGCCACCTGCAACTCTGTCCCAAATGATGAAGCTTTTGCCCAAAGCCTAAACTTTGGGATTCCTCTGACCATAATAGTGGAATTGACTTTGAATTAAATACTGAAGCTAAGACTGTATTAGGGCCTTTCCCTAAGCACATGACAAAATTTACTCTGTCAAAAAAAAAAGTTTTGCCTTCTTAGGGATGAATTCTGTAGTTTTACATGGACTTTCAATATTGTTGTGTAATCCTGCTAAAAGAAGGAAACTGCAAGCCTGGAATGAGCCAAGGATTAATTCTTGTGGAGAAAACATACATAAAAAATGTATGGTGCAAATTCCATATTATTTATTTATTCATTCATTCATTCATTCAATCAGTCAATTGATCGATTTCTATAACTACCAAACTCATCCATTAGACCTAATACATGTCTGATTTGGTTTGTCCTTGCTGTGGTGTGTGTGTGTGTGTGTGTGTGTGTGTGTGTGTGTGTGTGTGTGTCCGTCCGTCCAGAGGAACCCCAAAGGATTTGTTCTTTGCACTGAAGGGGGCCTGGCATGTGATTCGCCATCTGTCCATCCATCCTTTCCCCCTCCATCCACCCTCTAGGATGAAAGGTGGGAATGATATCCAGAAGTTTTGAAGGGAAGAAACAAGTGGAGCTGAACTTTTTAGCTATTTGATGTGGCTCATTCTGCCTTTCGCACTTGTAATAGGTACATTTGTCCATTAAATCTCACACTGTATTTGGTTTAAGCGCTTAGCATTTATTGGCATCTCATGGCAAACTTAATAAATGAAATCAATAGGAATATCAGTAGCATTGACAAAATCACGATCAGTCAATTGCGAAAGGCAAGCTTTACCCAGAAAAACTTACTATACATCCTGTGATGACACCTTTAAGACCATCAAACATCCCCCTCTTGCCTCTCTCAGGTCCTTGGGAAGAACTCGAGAGTTGGACAGAAATGCCAAGTCCAGTCTGGACATCTGGATGGCTGTGTGACCAACCATCATAATAATAGCAGCAGATGCTAAATGTTGTCACACCCCAGCTCTCAAATCCTGTCAAACAGCAGTTCATCACAGTGAAACAAAAATATTAAATACTATTGTGCGCCAGTTATCAATTTTGTCAAATCCTAAGTGCCATTGCATGCCAACTTATGAAAACTGTCAAATGCCATCTGTCAAATCTGAAATACTGAAATTGATGTTTAAAATCAAATGTGTTGATTTGCACCTCAGACCTCAATTGCTTGATGCCTATTGGAATTCTGAGGGAAATTTCAAGTCACATTCACAATATAACCTTAAAACTCAAGACAAGAGAAAGTTTGGTGTTTCGTTTCTCTTCTCCACCAGGACTTATTGGGGTTGGCCAGGCCAAGCTGTCCCGCACAAGTGCCTCTCTGTATTCCTGGAAAGACCAAGGAGAAGGGCCAGGTTTTTTGCATAGGTTTCTCCCATTTGTGGTTTTAAGGTTTGGTCTGTGCAGGCCTGGAGAGATGTACCCCTCATACTAAACCACAATTTCATGATTTGTTGAATAAGTCCTGTTGGGCTGGGTCACAGAACATACTAAAGAAAAAATATTTCAATCGCATTATGATTTAGGACTGCAGGATGCAAGCCCAACCTCAGTTTATTTGCATATATCTTAGTGGCTTGTAAATTCCTTCTCTTACCTGAATATTTCTGTTCTTAACTAGATATGGCCTTTCTTTGCACTATGGCAAATTTATTTCCGGCCACATAATCCTATTGCATAATGCTGCCATCCCACCTGGTAGCTCCTCTCTACTAGCATTCTGTGGATCTGGGGCACTCACTCAAGGAAGATTATTTCCTTTGCCTGCTTCCTGGAATAAGCCCCAGGGCTGGTTAGCAGTGTTCATATTTAAAGCATCCTAAACATTTGGATCGGGATCTGCAGACAGGAGGGAGAGCTTGGGGCTACCTGCACAGCCAAAGTGCTGATCCTTTCGTAATTGCTTCCACTGGTTTTGTGGCCTAAAGAGCTTCCTTTCAGCAAGAGGCTTCTTGCCCTGCACAACAGCAGGGAGAGCTTAGAGCACAGGCTGGAGGCCTTCCCATCTGCCCTCTTCTAGTGTCCAGCATTCTTCTCACCCCGGGAGAAGTGAAGGGTTTGGGCACCAAGTGAACTCCTGGGGAAGTCGACCAGGAGCCACTAAGAATTTGCAACAAGTGAAGCAGGAACTCTATGCTAGATTGCGGAAAAATAGCAACCAGTGTCAATCCTTCTCCAACTTTTATCTCTTAAGTAAGAATGATCCTCGACTCCATTCGATGTGAAAGGTTTACTTTACTAAAGATCAAGTGGATTACAGTATAGCAAAACCAGAACTGAAATTCGGGTAACAAAGTTTCCCAGTGAAATTTCCCTGTTTGTCCCTTCCCATTGCTGGTCCCTCATTGTCCAATCATATTCAGATAAAATGTTTTGGGAATTGTCTCTTCATTTGTAGAGTAGGCAGTTTGGAGATGCATGCCTTTCCCAGCTGTCTGACCTTGAAAGTATGTCTCTAGAACAGGGGTGTCAAACCCGCGTCGTCACGATGGCATCACATGACATATCAGGAATTTTCCCCCCTTCACTAAACCGGGCAGGGGCAGGGCTAGCATGTGACGCATCTGGGCTGCGGGTCGCGAATTTGACACCCCTGCTCTAGAAGGTATGATGAGTTGTTATCCTCCCCACTCCTCACATCCAGCTCCCTGCCCCCAAAGTTCACGGCAGACTGGCAGCTAGCGAATGCGAAGCAGAGGCGTGAGATGGCAGTTCTGACAACCAGTTTTATTCACACAACCAAGCTGGACTGAAAGGGAAACTGAGTCCTGAAAGAACTAATAAGACGTATTGTTCCTTGCTGAAGGAACTGAATATGCAATGTCCAGATCAAAAGTTGGTTTATTTAAGGTCTTAGAGATAATTCTGGAATAGGAAGTTGAAAAACTCCTGGAAAGAAGCGGTGGCAACCCTTTCCATATTCTTGCCGAGAAAAAGACCTGGGTGAAGATGCCCGGCATTCCGAACGGCTCAGAGGAAAGAACACTTTGTTGCTTGAAGCAAATCGCCCAGATTTGATAGGGCTTCCTCCTAAGGAATGCAGCCTTTAAATGCAGCCTTGCCACTTCATGAAACACTTCATATGGTTTGGCAATCTTGCATACAATTGGGAATGAGGAAGGAATAATATAAATGCTGGAGGGAACTGTAGATCCTCTGCAGAAAATGGACCCTCTTCTCTTGCCTCTCTCTGGTGCAGATCCCTCTGCCTTCTCCATCCTGCTTGCTGGCCTCTCCTCTCAGCAGAATAGAAGTGGGGTCAGGATGTGTGTTGATCTCTTGATGCCCAGGCCCAGGCTGGCAGGTCTCCTTTTTTTCTAAAGAAATGTTTTAAGAACTAGGAAGTTGAATGTGGTTTTCTGATATCACAGCACCAACCAGGGGCAGAGTTTAAACACTCTCGTGCTTTAGTGTTATCATCGAATATCCTTGCATCTTTCAACAGGGAAGCCCTATGATACTCTACTGAGTGAAGGCATTTCCAGCCTTCTTGCAGGGGTGCCCTTAGGTAACTAAAAGCAGGCCAATAAAAGCCTATTAACTAAAAACAGATGTATTGATCAGCCCACGCCTCCAGTTCTACTGGGTTGGTCTTTGACACCAGCTGAGAGAAGGAGCCTGTCTCCAGGAAAATCCAGCCATTTCTGGAATGGGTTGAAGTTCCTCAGCAAGCAAGCAAGAACTAGAGCATCAATTTTTTGCCTTGGCGATTTGTCCCACTTTGATAAATAACAAGAAACTTTCTAACTTACATTTTTGTCCCCAGGGCTTTATCGTTAAGATTAAATAACTGTACCATCAAGCATGCCACTGAACAAACATCTTTTCAGTTATATGAGGAATTGATGCTTTAACAAAAGAACTATTGAAAAGTCTGAAACTATGTTTCTCTCCTCCCCTCACCAATAAGTACAAAAAGAAAATTAAAATTAAATCTCTAGTGATGGAAGAATGCAATTATTTAAAGCAGACTCTCATATCCCAAGAACCTTCCAATCTGTTTAAAACAATATCCACTTGTCTCTGAGAATGGATGATGGCCCCCCCATCCAAGCCCTGAACAGGCCTGATCCTGCTTAGTTTCCAGCTCAGACCAGGTTGCTACCTGCTGCTGAAATCAATATCTCTAAAAGCACTAGATTAGGGAAGATGTGCAGCCAACTGAAAATGATCAAACACTTGGTATCTCCCAATTGATTCTGTTTTATAAGATCAAAACAAGTTCTGAAGGAGTGATCTGTTGCTGTTCCGTATCTACAAGATGTGCCCTTTCAGAATGCAGGGGTGTCAAACTCAAGGCCCGGGGGCTGGATACGGCCTGCAGGATACTTATATTTGGCCCACGGGGCCACCCTGGAAACAGCGAAGAACCAGTCTGCGGTGCTTCTGCCAGCGAAAACGGGTTCCTGAGTTCCATTTTCGGCTGCCACGGCCTCCTGCAACTCTCTGCCAGTGAAAACGTGTGCGGCCCTCCCAAGCTCTGTTTTCGCTGGCAGAGTGCTTGAGCCACCACAGGCGCCGTCAGGAATGATGTCGAGCTGGCCACACCCACTCTGGGCACACCCAGCCCACCCACCCCCGAAGTCAAACACAACCCTGATGCGGCCCTCAATGAAATCGAGTTTGACACTCCTGCTTTAGAGGAAGCAGATGGCTAAGTAATGAACACTTACATTTCTTTGCTTTTTTAATCCTATTTCTAAGGGTTTGGATCTTTTCCATGGGGAGAATTAATGATTTATTATTTATGTCCATACGGCTATCTCTGTCTCTTAGAAATAATTACCTCCAGAGGCAGTTGAAATTCTGCCTTATCATGTTTCCATTTGTTATACCGAATTCTAGTGTTTATATATTTTTCCTTGATGCAAGAGGCTACAGGGACCGGTTATTGCGGCAGTGGTCTTAACAGGTGGCTGAGATTTAGATGTCAGACTTTGGCCCACTGAGCAACCACCACAGGCAGTATCTTCCAGATCTGGAGTTGATGCAGCTCCTGCCCTGATTGGTGACTCAGAAGCAAATCCGCTGCTTCTCCGGTCCTGATTGGCCTAGAAGGACCATAATAACCCATTCAAATAGTTGTCTTCCCCAACCCTTGGAAGCCAGGATGAAGCTGAAGCTTGACCAGTGACTCAAAGGCCTTCGTGGTCATACTTTTCATTCTGCTATTAAAATTCCTGTGATGGGAAATGCTGCGAAGCCAGGCTCTCCTGGCACGGTTCCAGCATTTGTCCCTCATCAAAGACCCTTAAAAATGGTTTCTGACTGGCCTCCTTTGGGGCTGCGGCTGCTGTTGTTACTTAATGTCATATGCTGCCCAAATCCCAAGGATCCTGGCTAGCCAATGCTGGGGGTCTCCATAAATAGCTGCATGCTATGAAGAGTTTGACTCCAGATCAGTCTTGTGGCACAAGCATTCATTGGGATAGGAGCCCTTCACATTCACATACCCTCTTCAAGAGTTCCCTTTTCCCACACAAGGAGAAACCATGTTGGCCAGAGAGCATGACATGAGTGGGTCAGTGTGTTTTTATCTCCTCATTGTTTATGAAATCCCAGCAATGAAGACATGTTTGAAATGCCATGAAATCCATGTTTTTAATGGGAAGTTTCTGCTTTTGGTGGAAGTGAGGAAAAGCCCCGGAGAATTTGTAAACATAAAATGATCTGTTGGCAGTGAAGAAGAAACACATTACACACACACACACACACACTCACACACACACACACCATAAATATTTCTGGTTTCAACTCATTGTAAGAGAGAAGGTAAGAGAGAAAAGGTACCCTCCTCCTTTTCCTCCCCTCCCCTCCCTTTCTTTCCTTTCTTTTCCAAAAGCCTGGCAGAACGCCAGATGACTTACATTACTGTAATAGATTTGATGACCTCTGACTTCCGCTGCAGAGGCGTATGCTGAATTTTTCATTATATCAGGGGATACTGAAAGCTAAAAACTCAGGATGGGAAGCTGCATTATTTAAGCCAACATTCAGTTACACAGATTTTTTTCCCCTTATTTGTTAAAGGGAGGGGGAAATTGTTGCAATTAAATGTCATCTATCGCTGCATTAAGTGAGGATTAATGCAGTTCCAGTTTGTTCAATCAGCTTGTATGGATTTTTTTGAAGTTGCCATGATTATTATTATTTTTTTGCAAAGGATAATCTTGCTTTTCATAGTCGTTGAATTTAATCAGCAGCTCAGTTGATAGCAAAGGCTTCCCTACTGTTTCTGCTGTGGACTGGAAAATGTTATTCTTTTATTATTGCAGGAGAAAAAATTGCCCCGTGCTGTTCCAAAATCTGCTACCTATGGAAAAATTGTTTTTTAATGTGTGACTGTTTACGTTTTCTAGTTACAGCAATTATCCCTTAAATAATACATTTTATTAACTTAAACATAGGAACTGTACTTTATAATGCTGTTATGGGTAAAAGCACATACCCAGATGGAATCTGGGAGCAACCTGGGAGTAAATATTGGGGTCTTTCTAACAGTTCTCCATGCTGGTAAATCTACACTGGGGCTTGGACCCCACAGAAAGGCTCCTCTGTTGTACAGACAGAAAACCAGCAGATTTTAGTGCCAAAATGCTGAACCAGGAAAACTTAGTTTCCTACCAAATTTAAAATTGGAAGCCAAAAATACATTATTTCAAATCACCTCAAATATTCCCCTCCCCCCAAAAAACCCCATAAAATTGAAAGTCTTGCTCTGATCCATTCTCCTGTGTCCAGAACCCCTCTGTATTATTCCTACTTGCCAAAACGGGAGTGAGAATCTGTGGGAAGAGAGAGGTTGTGCTATGCAGGACAGCAGAAAACAGGGGGTTTCCTGAAAACAGTTTGGAGAGAAAGCCCTGTGGAGGAAGAGGCCGCCAAGGCAAGCAGCCCAGGAACCTTGAGGGAAAAGCCCCACCAGCCTCTGTCCACCTTCGGCCTTCCCTGGGTCCACATCCAATTGGGGAGGGGGGCTGTCTTGGGGGGGAATACCAACCTCTCCTGGCTTATTTCTGCTATGGTTGTGAAGGGGACCCTTTTATTTTGCACAGAGGTTGATGTCAGTCTTCAGCTGAATGACAATAATTACACAGAAATTAATCCAGCTGCTCATTTCAGACCTGTTGCATTTGCAAAGCAGAGCTGCATTCTTCCTGTCTGGGCAATATTGATGTGTGTGTGTGTGTGTGTGTGCGTGCGTGCGTGCGTGCGTGTGCACACGCACATGTTAGTGTTGTGTTTTATAAGAGAGCAGCTGGAGGTTTGAGTCTCCCATCCACTGGATTATGCTTGTATTGTAACAGCACCTAATAATGACATGATAAGATCGCACATCCTGTGGTAACTGTGTTGGGCTTCAACAGAGAGAAAAAAGAGATTAAAGAGTGGGGGGGAAGGACAAACAGTGGAAATTCTAGCCCTGGAAACCTCATCGGTTACAGTTGTCATGGAGGGGCTCTGTGGCGTTTTCAGTTGTATCGTATTCACACAGGCTTCCTTTTGAGCGGAGCTTCCTCGCAAAGTCTGGGTGCTGCAGTGCTGTCCTCCTGCTGCCTCCGCCCTTTCCCCATCACTCCAATGCCCAGCTACCTGGGACCGGCCAGGCAAGGGGCCCTTGGCCTTTCCCTGGTGGGGGGGTGAATGCTACCACCCATCCTTGGTGATGACCAGATCACAAAGGAGGCTGCAGGCTTCCTGGGGCTGTTGGGGGCCAAATTGGAAAGTGCCAGGGGGAAAGGTTTCTGGACCGGTCTGTGAAGGGGGATCCTGAACCCCGAGGGGGGTGCAGTGGTTGGGGCCCCTGCTGGGCTGCTGATTTATCAGCCAAATATGCAGATTTCAAAGAGGCTGCACGTTCCCATAGCAACCCGAGTCAAACAATCTTTTCTGCAGTGCTAACACATCTTGCTGAAAAAATGTGTTTTGACTAAATCTGATTCTTTAAATATTTAACATATGGCAGAGAAGAGATAAATATTGCTCTGCAAGCAACCCAGCCGCTCTCATTTGCTTCTTCAGGAAGAGCTGGAGCAGGAGGGGCGGGCGGTCATGTCCCCCCCTCCCCCAAGCAGCCTTGTTTTACTCTTTGTTTCACTACATAAACAGTCACTGTAATGTTACCGCGGGAAGTATTTGGCAACGTCCCTGCTATTTTGCTAAGCCTGCATAGAGGGAACGTTTCCCAGTTCCAGCAGCTGTAACATGTTTAAACTCAGTTTGTAATGGGATCTGAAGAGGACTTTTCCCCTGGGCTGGGCCTCCTTTGGAGGAGTGGGGCAGAGGCTGGGCTCAAAAGCCGCCTCCTCCCACACTTAGCCCTGGCAAAGCATACTCGGCTAATGACTCTGGTTTCTAATGGAGCATGAAGTAGGTTTATATTTAACATCAATTATGCTGCACTTTATTAAAATGTGAAATTCTATCATTGCGAAGAAGCGAATCCCAGCTCTCTCTGCATTAGGACATCTAAATCTAAACCACGCAGTCTGGAGTGGATTCTGGAACAACCCAGAAAGCAAAATTTGCATTCGAACAAAAGCATTTTTTTACTTTGAATTCATAGATTAAACTATAATTAAAGTAGTCTGATATTTGAACAGATTAATGTTGTTTCTAAAGCCAAGTACATTTTTTTCACAGATGCCTTTAAAAACACGTTTGCTATATAAAAGTTCCCATTTTATTCCCACCATGAGTAATTCATTAATCATGTTGAATACATTATAAAAACTTTAATCACAGATGCTGAAACTCCGATAGCCAGTGTGTGTGTGTGTAACCCTTTGGTTAGCATGAAGGAACTCGTTCTTTTTAAATCAAGAGTCACACTGGGGAGGGGGGAAAAATAGCACTGAGAGTTTTTTAAATTTATTTTCTAAAAAAGAATGGCATCATTCAGGAGGCAGGGATTTTTAAAAAATAAAAACTTGGGATTTCTACCCGGTCTCTCTCCTCTTGTGCTTTCCCTCAAGTAAAGAGGGGTCTCTCGCCTGCCCCTGCATCCCCTCAGCCTTCCTCGGTTTTCTACCACACGAATATCTCTTCTGCTGATGGAAAATTCAGTGCCCCAATTTTTACAGGTGGGGGTCCAGGTTGGGGAATTCTCATGGGTGCGTAGACTAATTTTATTTAGTGACCCAAAATGGCACTATAAATAAAAGCTTAATTCGGTTGATTTAAAAGGTCAAAGTTCAGAAAAATAAGCAGCTTGTTTGCTAAGGGCTGATTTGATCCAACTCAAAATCTCATTTTGATTTTTTGAACCAGCTCAAAAGAGATCCAAAATCTCTTCCCCAGATAGAGCACTCACTAGACATACTAAGACTTTCTTCTAGTGAGTGTACAGCTGATTGGGAGCAACAAAATGGATACACACACACAAACACACGTACACGAACACGTTGGGGTAAATGCCATTTCCAAGTTTTTAAAACCATCCCCTTTGCTAAGGATTCCCTTAGCATTGAGAATTGTTTAATGCTTACCAAAAACTGTAGACTACGATGGCATCAAAGGGTTCTTTAAAAGGAAGTTCTCTTTGATAACTTAGAAATCCAGGATGTAACCAAAGGAGAGTGGCTCATTTAAAGCAAAGCAAGCAGCTATTCAAAGCAAAACCAAAAACCAGATTCCCTTTTGAGCAGGACAAAGCTCAAAGGGGTCCATGGGTGGGGAGTTGGGGAGGAATTGGGAATGGAACTGGCCTTGGCTAGTGTAATGCCAAATGGAGGACCCTCCTAATGCTCGTGGTGACTCCACCCTGGACCTCCAAGTTGGAGATCCTTCCCTGCCCAAAGCAGCTGCAGGCCTGCCTCCTCCCGGCCACCCCAAAGGATGTCCTGGTGCTTTTCCAGGACGCTTCCACTACTAAGACAGGTTTCTTCCCATGGGTGAGAATCTCCATAACTGACTGATGATTTGTTCTTTAGATTAATCCTGCCCTATGAAAGATACATTAAAGGGGAGGAAGACAAGCCATTGCCCCAGGTGAAGCCTCGAAAGCAAGAGATCGCACAGGAGGTGGAGAGTAAGATAAAATTGACGGGCACAAAGCGCATCAAACATGAAAACATGAAGAACAAGAAGGAGCGAGAAGAGGCACCAAAGCCCCAGGACCCAGCAGAGGTCAGTCCTACCTGTTCCAGTTTGTGTGTCCCAAACTTTTCATTCTTTGATCTGTACCGCTCCATTTTGATCACCAGGTGGCTCTCTTTGGGGATGAGAGCTAAAACGCTCTCTTGCTGCCAGCCTCACATTCTTCTCAACACGCAGGGAGACTTAAAAGCAGCTGCAGAGGCACCAATCCAGGAGAAGATGGAGCTTTGTCTCCTGCCTTCCATCCATCTCCTGAATGCAGCACCAAGGCAATTCCTTTCCTGCTGCTTTCTCTTTGGGCCTGAGAAAGAGAGGAAGAAGGACAGCAGCTTAGCTTAGCCCAGAGGTCCCCAAACTTGGCAGCTTTAAGATTTGTGGACTTCAACTCCCAGAATTCATAGCTGGATGGAGAATTCTGAGAGTTGAAGTTCACAAGTCTTAAAGCTGCCAAGTTTGAAGACCTCTGGCTTAGCCCATCACGCTGTGGTCAGGCCCTCCTGCCTAAGGACAGCTGGGGAAGGAAGGTGATTTTGCAGGATTGCCAGGCAGCTGCTCCTCAGGTGAAGCACAGGAATGGCCTCAGCTTCACTCTCTGTGTAAATGGATGGACCGAGGAAACTGAAGGGGGAGAATCTTAGAAAATGGTCTGAAGGAACACTCGCCATAGGGAAAGCCCAAGACAGCCCTGCCCAGAAGGGGGAGGGGAGCTTTCTGTGTCCCTCCTGGGCATCTTTCCCAATCTCTTGGCCTGGTTTCCCTCCAGCTTTGCCCTCGGTCCACACTGACCCCCTTCCAGACACCCTAAGAGAGATCCTTCTTTTATAGAAAGGGCACTGAAAGCTTAAATCTAAAACAGAGATTGTGGGGATCCATTTTGGCTGGGATTGGGTTCTGTCTCCCTGAGCTGCTCTGTGAACCCAGCAGCAGCAACCGTTCCTTAATTGACAGGTGGGCCTTCCATGAAGGTTGCTGGGTCTCCATACAATACTGAAGATGCAGATCAGGAACATAGCTTTGCCTGCTTGCTATGGTGGGATAGAAGAGAAGGGCTGAGTCCTAATTCTTCCCGAAGTGGAACACTCTTGTGGTGACCATAGAAAATCCTGCAGGCTTTGTTTGCAGATAAGATGCTTGTCTTGGTGGTGTTTTCTCACAGTTTTCTCTCCAAATCTTTTACTAGGGTTCATTGGCCAAAGAGAAGAATCAGGAATGCTCATTGCAGAAAAGCTTATCGGACCTGACTGCAGCAGAAGCCATGAAGCTCTCTGCCGAAGGGTCTCAGCTCTCCCCTCCGACGGCCCCCAGAGTGGCCTTCTTGGAAGAGGAGGAGCCCCTGGCCGACGCATCTCTGGTCTCTCCTGAAGCCATGATCAGAAGCCCGCCACTGGAGGAGCTGCAGGAGGAGCCCAAACAGGAACTATGCGGGGTGTCATGTTTTGCAGACGGCCTCGAGGAGGAGGCCCAGGCAATTCCATTCAGCAACTTCCCCAGCCTCCAGCTGCCCCTCCCAAGTCAGAACGAGATGGAAGACGATAAAATCCCAGAGATGGCGGACTACATTGCCAACTGCACGGTGAAAGTGGATCAGTTGGGCAGTGAGGACATCCACAGTGCCCTGAAGCAGAGCCCCAAAGTGCTGGTGGTGCAGAACTTTGACATGTTCAAGGAGAAGGACCTCCCGAGTCCCTTCAATGGGGACCCAGGGTTTGGTTCTACCCCATTGCTCTACTCCAAGGGCAACCCAGGCATCATGTCCCCTCTGGCAAAAAAGAAGCTCCTCTCTCAGGTGAGTGGGGCAGCCCTGTCCTGTGGCAACTACCCATATGGCTCCCCACCACCACTGATCAGCAAGAAGAAGTTCAGCAGCAAAGACGACCTCTTGTCTGGCAGGCCGGGACTACTGTCTCCCAGGCATTCGATGGACAGTGCAGCAGTCAGCAGGCCATCAGTCATCCAACACGTGCAGAGTTTTAAACCCAAGACTGCGGAGGACAGGAGGCCCACTCACGATGCCTACAGACATGAGTCCCTGCTCAAGAAACCAGACTCTGAATGTTGTGATTTTTCCAAGCAGCATTTGAGTGCCCTGGCAGAATCCTACGCGCTAAAGTCAGAAATCCAGGACATGAAGGAGCGAATGAATGAGAGGAGGGTCCTGCACCACTCGCACATGCCAGGCTTCCTGGCGGACTTCTATGCCTCCCCTCCCCTCCACAGCCTCTATAGGCGTGCTGAGCACCTGGGGAGCCAGCCGTGCTCCAAGTACTTCCCCCGAGACATGTACGGGGAAAATGCTGCTGGGTTCCCTCCCCATAAGCTTCAGGACAGGCGACTACTCAGCTACCACCCCCCTTTGCACCAGTCGGAGAACAAGACCTCCCGGGAAACCTCCTCAGATGATCAGCCCACAGATCTGAGTCTTCCCAAAGGGGGCCACAAACAGACAACAAAAACCTTGGGAGCCCCTCTCTTGCGGGGCTCAAACAAGGGGGCAGAGGAGGGCAAAAGCACCACCCGGTTCCACTCCTTGACTGGCCAGACTCTAAGCATGGATGGCAATCCAAAGGCTTGTCGGGTCTCCCCAATGACAGTCTCTGCCCCAAAGAAACAGGGGGAGCCCCTCCTGAGGGCCTGCAAGCTGCCAGCCCCGAGAAAGTTGGACGGGATGGTACACCCAGTCCTGAGCCACAAAGCCATGGCTCCGGGCATCGGGGCAGCTCGCCCTCTGAAGCGCAGCCTGGAGGACCTGGACAAAGGCCTTTTGGAGAAGAAGGTCCGAGCAGTCTCACCCTTGCGCTTACCAAAGGAAACCCCTTCCAAAGAACAGGACGTGGAGGGCAGCAAGCCAGTGCATGGCCCACCCCCAGGCGGGGCGCTAGAGGGCCACAAGTTCCCCCTCCCCAGCCCCATCTTCACAAGCTTGTACCCAGGGACCCTGTGCGGCGGCCTGGGCAGCCGCATGCCCGCAACTGGTTATTCCCACCCCCTGCAGTACTTGAAAAACCAGGCTGCCCTCTCCCCCCTGGTGCAGCCATTTGCGCTCCACTCCTTCATGGTGCACAGACAGTTCCTCACCTCCCCAGGCAGCTCTCAGCAGCTTTACCGGCACTTGGCGGCAGCCTCCCCTGTGGGCAGCTCCTACGGGGACCTTTTGCACAACAGCGTTTATCCTTTGGCGGCTCTGAACCCCCAGCCTGCTTTCCCCCCCTCCCAGCTCTCCTCTGTACACCCGAGCACAAAGTTGTAAATGCTCCTGAAAAACGGCATCCCGCAAATGACATTCCTTCAGCCCGCAATCCTGTCTTGCAAATAAGTATATCAATATTTGTGATAACCAATAAGCAGTTTTGCTCATCCCTGCTGAGCGCTTTGGGTCTGACTGAGACGCAGCTCCCGCTTAGCTGCGCTTGAGGCCAGATTGCTGGGCTTCCTCCGAGTCTCCTCGCTGGTGTGCCTCCTGCTACACAGAGGGCTGCAGGGGGTTAGGGTTTCCTGGCAGCCAAAGCTCAGGTGCGCCTGGGCCCCAACTCAGAGGAAGGGCCCTCTCGGTTTGCCCCACCCCCACCCCCAGGCAGCAGCCTTGAAACGTTTCAGATAAATCCGGAAGGCAGGAAATGCCACCTGGGGAGGTTGCTTCTTTGGGTACCATTTCAGAGTTCAAATCAATGCAATGTATAGAAAAACTATGTCAATTTTCATCTTAACACTATCAGAACAAAAAAAGTAAACACAAAATATAGACTGTACATATCTGCTTCAGAAACAAGAATGACCCGTGTCAAGTTCATTTGTATAATTTATGTAAGTTCTTATTTTCCGCGTATCATGTGCTGTTTTTTAAAGAAAAAAAAATTAAACAGCTCCTTTTTATTTGCCACTTTTTTTTCCTTTTCCTTTTGTTTTTTTAGTGCAAAAAAGGAGGCTCTGGATGTTAAGGGCTTTTTAAACTTTGCATTTGTCTCTCTCTGCCTTTCCTCCTCTGCTTATATTTTGAAGGCAGCTTTTGGGGAGGGGGTTACACCCACTTTCATGGGACAGAAGCCAACTATGATCAAAAAGTCCCAATTCCCCCCAGCCTGAGGTTGCTGGGTCCTGCCTCAACCTTTTGGAGCAACTCCACCCTCGCAGCCGAGTGCAGCTTTCCTGTCTCAAGGCCGGCCTGTTGGTTACGAACTGCAGCGCTTAATCTGTTACAGGCTGCCAGACTGTCCTCTGATCCCAGAGGAAGCCTCCCATGCACCATCAGTAACGTTGGCATGCAGATGAGTCTCCACAGGGGTTGCGAGAATTTCAGCCACAGCCATTAGAAGAAGGGGAGAACATTTTAGGTAATGATGTTTGTGATCCTGCCTTCCCATTTCAAGGGAATCCCTTGAAAAGAGAGCCTGGTCGATTTGGGCTTCTTCAAAGCAGAGTCAAGAAAGGGTTGTCCAAGAGCTAGTCTACCATTAATTGCTTGAATTCTTGGTTGGTTGATCTTGGCCAGATTCCCCCAAAGTACTTTACACCTTGGCTTTCTAGCAATCATAAAGGCAGGGTAGTGTAAAAAACTTTGAAGTAGAGCACTGCTTTGAACCACCCTTCTTCCACTGAGCCAGGCCAGGGAGCATCTTGGTTTACCTCTTCCTGATTACAATGCCTTCCAGAGTCTGCACAAGTTCTGTGAGGCTTTGGCAGAGCCCCTCATTTTATGACCCACCTGTGCTTTGCCCTGGGTGTGTGGCACATGTGTGCACCTCCATTCTCTCTTCCCCTACTCCTTCTGTTGCGGAGCTCCCAGCTTGCCTCTGAACCCTTGAAAGGCAGCCATGTCCAACGGAGGAGGGGGAAGCATGGATGGCTCTATCTGTGTCCAGCCTGTCTCACTGTGTGTCGTTGCCTCTATGCTGTTCATGAGTCTCCTCCATCCCATTTCAGCATTCAACTGTGATAAAACAGAATAAAAAGAATAAACCGCACCCACACAAAAATGTATTTAAACATCTGTTTCAATATATTTCTAACATACATTCTCTCAAAGTACATAAATCTCAACAAATTTTCTCTTTAAAACATGGGGGTTTTTTAACCATGAACTGCATAAAAGAATAGCAAAGTGTGAAAACCAAGAAATAACTGCACTCTCATCCACTCCTAGACCAGGAGACAAAGTTTCGTATTAAAATTTGCAAGGAGCCAGTTCTTCCTCCCTGGCTGAAAGAGCAAGAGCCTGGAGCTCTTGATGGGGGTTCAGGTCAGGGTCAAGGGGGGGGTTGTGCCAGCCCTCCTGACTCTGGCAGCAGAAGAGCCTCCTCCTCCGGACTACATCCAGCTTCGCTCCAGCTGTTGCGGGAGATTTCCCTTTGAGATTGGTATCCCAAGAGCTGGGGCAGAACTCACCTTTCAGGCTGAGGAACGCTCCCAGCTCACCCTGTTTGGAACTGCAGGGTGGCCAGAAGAGACTCAAATCTCACTTGCCTCAAGCCAGACCAGAAGTTCCAGGCCAGCATCACTTCTTTTGGAGGGCAGCTGAGCCCAGCAGCAGCTCTCAGCCTCCAGGCAGGAGAGGGCAAACCTGACCTCTCCGAGGGGCTGCCGATGCTCTTTCCCTCGCCGGGTGCATCCCCATCCCAGAAAGCTGTGGCTTCTTGGCCTTTGCCCTGGATGTCTGTGCAGAAAGGCCAAGGTTGAAGGAAGCCCCCAGCAATGCCAGGATCCGAATCTGTCCCGGTTCCACTGCAGTAAATCATCCAACCAACGGGATCTAGTGGAAACTACTTAAAATGCAACTTGCCTGCATGCTTAACATCTTATATTAAAACTGACTGTGATTCAAAGCCTCTCACAATATATAATGTAAGCTACTTAATATATATATACACTGCTGGGGTGGGTGGGTGTGTCTGAGGAGGGGGTTGATGTTCCTATTGGCTGAATAGTGAATGCAAAGACCACCCTCATCCCAGTTTGCACTAACCCCGAGCAATTGCGCTTAAGGTGGGGAGGCAGGTGGCTGGCCAGGCTGGGGAATCAGAGGAGCTGCGGCTGGTTTTGGAATCGGGATAATTTTCAGAGAGGCTTCTTGGAGGCACCTCTTTGTCCTTGTTCTTTGTCCCTCGGGTGGCCCTTTTTGTTGGCGATGGGAGACCATCCGCCATGACCATCTCCTCTTGCACTCTCACAGCCTGCCCAATGCTTTGGGGGCAGGGACATCTGCTCTTCTCTGCCAGGGCCAGGTGGAACTTCTACTGGCAAAGGGGCTTGCCTGCCATGGTCACCCTCTCACTGGGGATGGAGCTGGTTTTTGAAAGTTGAACCAGTTAACCAATGGGCTGACTTCATTCATCACCATCTCTCTTTCCCTGCATTATTTTGGAAACAATTCAGACTGCTTTGAAGCATCCTAGTGGAGAGTTATTTCCATCTTTGGTCCAGAAGAAAAATGTATTTATTTTTAGATATCTTGGCCATTTTGAGGGCAAACAGGAAGTAGTGATGGCATGACGGGCTCCCTTGTGGGGAGTGGGAAGCCTGCCTTCTCTTCTTTGTTTTAAGATTCCATTTCTATTAAGTCTTAAATTTTCTACTGGTAGATAACCACTTTTTGTGTCTTAAATGGGGCTTTGTTTGAGTTCAAGAGGCCTTGTGACTGAATAAAATTGCACAAGTTTTTCTTTGTGCAATCAAGCCATTGTTATTAGTAGACTGGCAAAAGAATGAGCAAAATCTAATTGGCAGCAGAAAGGAAGAAATCTTTTGAGTGGACTTTGCTTCCCAGAAGTGTTGCAATTCCAGTGCACTCTGCTCGGGATTTAAAGATTTTGAAAGCTGGTAAGATCAAAGACAAAGAGAAATGCTTTTCATATAATATCCTGTTAAAAACTAAAGGCACTATACTGGGCGAGGCATTTTGCAGTTGGATACTTATGGTAATAATTAGAACAGAGAGCAGTTTGCCATTTTAATAAAGCTCCCAAATAAAACCCATACGTCTCCTGGCTTGTTGAACTGCTGCATGAATGAAAGACCTCAGGCAGGAGGACCCCTTGGTAGAGGAACATTCCTGCTCTTGGAGTCACCCCGGCCCCACCCAAGGGTCACCTTGGCATCTAGCTGGGCAACAGGATTCCAGAGCAGCTTGAGAGATTTTGGCCTGGATGTCCCTGAGTGAGGGCACCCCCTGCCCTTCAGGGGAAGATCTGGCTGTCTGGGTCAGAATCTCTTCCCTGGCAGGGGGTGGTTACTGGGGTCTCCCATGCCTGACCTTGCTTACTCCCCTTTGGCTCCAAGGCTGGAGGTAGCCAGAAGATGGGTGAGGTTTGCCTCAATGTGTGGAGGCATCCTTTAACTTCAAAAGGATGTGGAAGAAATGGCGGCTTTCTGGGGCATTCCCACCTTTTCAAAGGAGAAGCTGGTTTTTTTTCACGTTTCCACATGAACTTGAAAAATACAGCTGCTTTCTTGTGTTGACCCATTGAAGCATCTTTAATGTGCACCTTCAGTGCTCTGAGACATTTCTCCCAAGTAATTTTAAGAGCATGCACAATCTATTTTTCATCAATCTTAAGTAGGTCTGGCCAGAGCACATTGCAACAGGGATGGTTAAATTTGCCCCTTTTCATGATTTGTATCATTTAGAATGGAAAAAAAATGTGTCTCCAACATGAGGCCTGCAGAACTAAAGCTTATTTTGAGCAGTTAACTGATGTTTGTTGTAAATATATTTGATATTTTACATGTATTTCCTCCTCCCCGATATTATAAATATGACCTAAGGGCAGCATAATCTACAGGCTTGTTTTAAGCATTCTTTTGTTTGTACATAGTGTACACATTTTTGTCATTTATGTTACTGTAGGTTATATGCCCAATAAGGTGATTATCTGTAAATAGAAAAAAAATGGCCCAATAATATCACAAAGTTCCTCATTTTTCAAAAAAAATAAAAGGGTTATTGAGTAACCTTTCACATTGATTAAATTTAACACTACCAGAAAGAAATAAAAGCTGAGCCAAGTATAAACATTCAATTTTTGTATGTTTTCCAAATTGTATGTATTAATGCTTTTGATACTGTATTATGTGCCAATAGTTTCCCAAACACATAGCAAGCAGAAGATATTTTGTACTTTTTGATCCACTGTAATATTTAATAAAAAATGTTACTATCTGTCTCTTTTTGTGTTTATACATACATTAAATTTAATTTCCTTAGTTCTTTCAGAGAGAATTGCGGGCTGCTCCACTAAGGCTTTTATTAACCTTTTAAAAGCAATTTATCTGAAAGCAGCATACCCACATACATGTACACACACATATACTCACACAATCTGTAACAAATGGAAATAATTTAAGTACCATTCAGGCATCAAAAATATCTCCAGATAAGCAGCTACGTCTTTGCAAATTAAAGAATGGGAGTTGATAGAGGTGTTGTTTTAAGGTTTGTTTGGCTTAGTTGTTTTTCAAGTCTAAGAAAAGAAAAGAAAAAAGAAATCTATAATTAAATGCATTAGTTAAATCTATGGAGTATTTTGCACATTTTATGTATTTACTACTTTACACAGATTGTCTTGGTCCACTTGGTAGGAATACCGAGCATTTGCACACGCAAGCCCCAAAATCTTGTTCCGCAGCTCCTGTAAGTGATAGAGGATTCCCGGCTCTGAGTCCACTGCAGAGCAACAAGCAGCCCTGGCTGGGAGGTGGCATGAGGGATGCAAGAAAGTTTAGATTTCCACTCACAGGAGGTTCCTCTCCCTGCAATTTGAGTCTGTGAAGGAGATGTGGAGAAGTTGCGCACAGCACTGCCCATGAAGGTCTCTTCTGAGGCAGCTGAGGAATGAAGGAGCCAGAGGTGGTATTCAGCCGGTTCGGACCAGTTTGGGCGAACCGGTAGCTCCAGCAATCAGTTGGCCCCGCCCAACCACCCTGCTATCCTTTATTTCCTGCTTTGTAACTCATTTCAATCGCACGGCACAGCTGATTTCCCCCCCTTGCTGTTCTACATACCATTGCTGACTTGGAAGGTAAGCAGCTAAATGCTCCATTTTCAGTGCAAGCGCAAACGCATTAGGTGCACACACATGCAAAGTGCATGCGCATGCACGCAAAGCACATGCTCACTGAACCGGTTGTTAAACCAGCAGCATTCCACCACTGGAAGGAGCACTGTAAGTTGGTTCAGAAAGAGCACCAACAACAGCACTGTGGGGCCTCTGGGAGTCTGGTGTTGCTCTTGGTCTGCAGCAGCAGCTCTGTGGCTCTGAGATGCCTCCTAAATAATGCAACATTGCCTCATGGTAGTGGAATGGAAACTGGGCAGAGCAGATTCCACAGTAATAGCAATAGCAATATCACTTAAACTTATATACCTCTTCACAGTGCTTTACAACCCTCTTTAAACAGTTTACAGAGTCAGCCTATTGCCCCCAACAATCTGGCTCCTCATTTTACCAACTTCAGAAGGATGGAAGGCTGAGTCAACCTTGAGCTGGTGAGACTCAAAACTGCTGAACTGCTGGCAGTTGCCAGTCAGCAGAATTAATGGGGAAGACTTTTGTAACTAAGAGAAGGATCTCATGTGACCATCACAGAAAACTGCTGAAGCAGAAATGCTGATTAGTGGACTTTACCTGACAGAAGAAAGTCTCTATTTTTGCAGATTTCAAGAAAAGTAAGTGATTGCAAGCCCACATTAAACCAAGAAAGCCAGTGTGATATAGACAAGAGCTGACAAGAACTGGGAGAGAGGCAACTTCTGGTCATTCCTCACTTTGAGCCACTCCTTGTTCAGCCCAGCCTACCACCCAGGATTGTGATGATGGGAAAAAAGGAAGGAAGGAGAGCTCTGATGGCTGCATCACCATCATTGCCATCATCATCTGATGCAAAGGTACAGCTAAGGTTGATAACCTTCACCTGTTCCATCATGCTAAATATTATGTAAAAGCCTAGGTTGACTAACACCATGGTTGTGGGGCAAGATCCTGACCTCTGCTGTCCCTCACAGCTTTGGCCAATCATGTCAGGCTTTTCATGAGAAAGAGGGAGAGAGGGGGGGGGTTATGTATAGGGCATGCCAAATTTTTCAGCTTTCAATTTCCAAACATTAGGGGTGCTCAAAAGTTGTGACATGCCATGGGGATTGTAAATATTTTTGGTTACTTTAATATAATTTAGATATGCTTCATAAGTACCTACATAAATATAATAAGGTTTTAACATTTTGTTTGTTTCATTTCACAGGTGCAGCTGTTTTTCTCTTTTTGTTAAACACCATTTTGTCTGAGAGTGCTAATACTACTGGCCTTGTTTCCTGTGAGTGTCATAACTGATTTGTAATGGCTTCTAAAAAAAGAACAAGACTGGAAATATTCACTCATATGAGCAATCTAACTGGGACTGGCAGAGACTTGTTGCTGTCTGAACTTCTAACACTGCGAGACATTCTCAGATATGGCCTACTGTTAAGAGAACAAAGTAGTGTTGATGCTAGAAACTACCCAGCAGCCAGTCTTGCAAGAGACATATATCCAAAAGTGCTTGAAAAGTGGGAACAAGCAAACAGTTCTTTTGTGACCCCTGTTGTAAATTCACGAGTGACAATCTTGAACAAGATCCAAGAGAGCTGGGATGAAGCCAAAAACATAACTCTTGGTAGAGGAAAGTTAGATGTCAGAGACTTTCACTGTGAAACTTGACAAATTGTTTGACATCCTCAACTGCAAGTATCAAATTGTTCTGTGTGCCGAATTCAACTGCCCTGCTGGCTGCAAAAAAGAAGCTCACATTAACTGTATCTGCTCTAAGGAGATGAAGATACCATTGAAGGAACTTGCTTTCGTTAAAGGTCAGAGAGAAAGATTGGCTCTTTTGGATTGCACCAGATTTGTTTGCCAGATGTGCCTGAGCAGAAACGACTAGGCAAAAGGCAAAGGGGGCAAGATGATGAGAGACAAAGACTCACTAAATAAAAGCAGAAAAGTATTCCAGACATTTGTCGATACTGACAAATGAAGTAATTATCTCTTATGATGAAAATGAAGGATAGATGACTGATGATGAAGATGAAGAGGAATGTGATGAAAATTATGAAGAGGCTTTAGACCCGTGATGGCGAACCTATGGCACGTGTGCCAGAGGTGGCACGCAGAGCCCTCTCTATGGGCATGTGTGCCATCACCAGATGCTCTTCTGGTTTCTGGAGTGCGCATGCATGCCAGCTAGCTGGTCTAGCTAGCGCCAGAAAACCTGAAGACCAGCTGGCCGGCACATGCATATGCACCAACCAGCTGATCTTCAGGTTTCCGGTGCTCCGGCGCATGCATGTGCATGTGTTCAGATTTGGGCACTCAGTGCCGAAAAGGTTTGCCATCACTACCTTAGACCAAATACATGTGCACTCTATTTCAAAAGAAAAGACAAAGTACAATAGATTAGAAATAACAAATGTCACTATGCAGAGCATAAAATATGGTGTTGATATACATGCCACTGCTGCCATTATCATAGCCGCCTTCATAGATGCTGGCTTGATCATTAAAGAAGACAAAAGACTTGTAGTTGACCACAATAAAGTCAAGAGAGCCCAGGAAAAATTTATGAAGTTCCTGGATCAGGAATTTGATGAGTTCTGTTAGAAGGGCAAAATAAAATGCATCTTCTTTGAAGGCCATATAGATGCAAGTAAAGTTATGCTGAAAGCAAACAATTCAGAGCAACAATTCCTCAATACCATCAAAGAAGAACATTATTCTGTATGCAGTGAGCCGGGTGGAAGATATCTTTATCATTTTACTCCAAAGAAAAGCTCAAAAACAGGAAACCCTGCTCAAGTGATTGCAGATAATCTGGTGTATTTCAGGAAGAAGAAAGGCATTGACAAAAGCTTGAAGGCCATTGGAGGAGGTTCTACAAATGTTAATACTGGCTGTGAAGGTGATGCCATGCACTGAGTAGAGGTCAAGCTTGACCGGAAGTTGATATGGTTGGTGTGCATACTCCACACGAATGAGTTACCCCTACAACACTTAATCACAAAATTGGATGGGAGGACCTTATCTAACAACAAATGGGCAGGTAAAATTGGCAATATGCCAGACACTGCAACAGAACTTGACATTGATCCTTCATTCAACAGAGTTTCAATTGGTGAGCCTCTCATTTCACTGAGCGATAGTGTTGTAAAGGATCTATTAATCAAGTGTGTGTGTGTGTGTGTGTGTATACTATATGGGATCACACAGGCAATAAGGACAGGAGAACTTCTCACAGATCTTGACAATTGCAAATAGGCTTTGTTGATTTGTTGGTTCGTTGGTTTGAACTACTCTTGCTGGTTCAACATCGAAATAAAACATTCCTGGATTGAAGGCCCATGTCATGTATTGTTCCAGCTGCAGCAAGTCAGACTGCAAACGAAGGCTGTAGTAGATGTGTTTTGCCAACCATTCAGCGCTTAGCATGGTACGCTTTCAGTGAAATGATAATCCAGACACTCTTGTGTTCAGATGACATTCAAGAGAGGAGAGATGGTGTGCAAAAGATGATTGACTTGCAGAGTGCAGACTGTTATGTCCAAATAAGGACATCCGCCGGGGGATTGGCTGATTCCACCGGCGGGAAGTTTAAATAGTTGTCATTGGCTGGCTGGCTTGCCCGAGCTGTATAAAAGGAGGCTCGGCAGCATAGCCGGCAGTTCTGTTTCTCATTAGATAAAGTTCTGAACGGACAGCAGCTGAATCACGTGTTCCTTTCCCTGTGCCGATCTAACACTGGCGACGAAGGACGAGCAAAAGAACCGACAACCAGCAGGAACGATTGCCGCCGAGAGAGCTGAACTCATCGGGACGATTGCCAGAGCTGAAGTCACTGGGGCAAATCGTCAGAGCCAAAGCATGGAAGAATCGCCAGAGCTGAATCACTGAACCATGGCCAGACCCCAAATCTCACTGGCACCATTTGAGCCGAACCAGGAGAAATGGAAGGCTTTTATGGTCCGACTCAGACAATTCTTGGCAGGCAGCGGCTTCACCGACCTGGAAGACAACAGGAAAAGAGTGTTGTTCCTGGGCCATTGTGGATCCAGAGTCCTGCAAATGGCCATGGACCTCGTGGCACCAAGAGACATCGAGTTGATGCCCTGGACTGAGCTACAAGAGATACTACAGGAGCCTTACGCCCCGTCAAGCACCCCATTGGCGAACCGCTTTGAATTCCATCAGTGGAACCAGCAAGACGGAGAATCGTTCAAAGACTTCGTCTCGGCACTTCGACAGATCGCAGCGAGCTGTGAGTTCAAGAACATGGACGTCCAACTGAGGGACAGGATAGTATTCGGGATGAAGGACAGCTCAGTCCAAAAGAAACTGCTCTCCCGAAAGAAAGTGTCCCTAAAGGAAGTCATCGAGGAAGCAACAGCCGCCGAATCCTCCGATAAAGCAGCAGCCGCGATGAGAAGATCCAAGGGAATCCACAAAATTCACAAGGATACCCACCAATCCACAGATGAGACCACCACTGGGTCTGAATCTGAACTTGAGATGGTCATCCATAAGGTCACAAGACCCAAAAGGCGGGAAAACCCACAAGATGGCAGCTGGGAAGACAGATGTGCCAGCTGCAACGGGGACCATCCACGCGCCAAATGTCGCTGGCGGGATGCGACCTGCAGATGCTGCAGATGAAAGGGGCACATCACGGAAGCATGCAGAGCTGCTGAACCGGTCACAGAGAGCCACAGGACAACAGACCGCGAATACCAGAGATCATCCAAACGGTCCCAATACCCATGAAAAGATGGCAAAAACCACCCGAAAAGCAGAGGAATCCACCGGACCACTATTGCACATGCTGCAGCGAAGGGATCCGACAAATTCCATGTGACCATCGTCGTGGAAGAGTCGCCATGCCAGATGGAAATTGACTCGGAGTCACCTTACTCCATCATTGACTGGGGAAAATTGAAGCAGCTTAAACCGGAACTGTCTCAACGAAATCTGAAACCGCTGCCTGTGAGACTGATGGACTTTGGGGGGCATGCCATCGGAGTTTTGGGGTGGACCACAATCAGAGTCCAGTTCAAAGACTTCTCAGGAGACCTGCCCATCGCCGTTGTGAAAGAGACCTGTCCGACCCTTCTAGGAGTGGAGTGGTTCAGGCCACTAGGGCTTACCATTGGCAGCATCAATCAGATCCGGCAGAGCACACTCGACCATCTCCTAGAGGACTTCAGGGACGTCTTCGACAGGAGACTAGGTAAATTTTTGGGGAAACCCATCACTTTCAATTTAGACCCTAAAATCATGCCAATCAGACTTAAGCCCCGCAGAGTTCCTTTTGCCCTCCGGCCTAAGTAGATGCACAGCTGGACAAATTAATCGCCCAGGGCATTCTGGAACCGGTTGATCATGCGGCATGGGAGACCCCCATTGTGACCCCCATGAAGCATGATGGATCTGTGTGCATCTGCGCTTATATTTATGGTATAAGTGTACCATAAACCGGGCACTCCAGCAGAGCACATATCCCGTGCCAGTGGTGCAACATCTGTTGCATTCACTGGACAGCGGGAACATATTCACAAAATTGGACCTGGCCCAAGCTTACCAGCAACTGCCAGTGAACGAAAAGACTGCAGAGGCGCAAACCATAGTCACTCACAGGGGCACATTTAAGTGTAACTGACTCCAGTTTGGGGTCAGCGCTGCCCCTGGAATATTCCAATCGATGATGGAACGCCTTCTTCAAGGCATTCCTGGGGCAGTACCTTACTTTGACAATGTACTGGTCTCCGGAGTTTCTGAAACCCAACTCATGGAACGACTCAGGCTTACCCTGCAGAGATTCCAGGCGAAGGGTCTCAGAGTCAGACGGGACAAGTGTGTCATTGGAGTCCCAGAGGTCGAGTTCCTGGGCTATTTAATTGATAGCAAGGGCATCCACCCCACCAAAAGTAAAGTTAAAGCTATTTATGAAGCTCCTGCCCCCAAATCTAAGACCGAGCTTCAGGCTTTTCTGGGACTACTGAATTTTTACAGTGTCTTTTTAAAACAGAAAGCCACTGTTGCTGAGCCACTCCATCAACTCTTAGGGAAGGCGGTATCTTGGAAGTGGGGAACTGAAGAAGAGGCAGCTTTCCAAAGAGTCAAACAACTGCTATCATCCGACAGTGTACTCATGCAATACCACGAGTCACTTCCCCTGGTCCTGACATGCGACGCGTCTCCATACAGAGTGGGGGCTGTCCTCAGCCACCAGCTTCCCAATGGGACGGAAGCCCCCATCGCCTTCTTCTCGAAAACCATGTCCTCAGCTGAACGGAACTATAGCCAGCTGGACAAAGAAGCCCTTGCTATTGTAGCAGGCATCAAATGGTTCCACGAGTATTTGTATGGAAGGATGTTTTCAATTATTACAGACCACAAGCCGTTGCTGGGTCTATTAGCTGGGGACAAACAAACTCCCTCTTTCATGTCACCCAGGATGACACGCTGGGCCATATTCCTCTCCGGGTACTCGTATTCCCTAATCCATAGACCCAGGAAAAGCATCTGCAACGCCGACACCCTCAGCAGATGCCCCATAAAGGAACCGGTGGTGGATCCAGCACCCACTCTTGGACTTTACCACATTGTTGACGACCAGCGGTGTCCAGTATCATCAACCATGGTGGCCAGCCACACCCAGAGAGACAAAACCCTGAAGCAAATACTCTCCTGGACGTTGAGAGGATGGCCAAATGAGAGACTGGGTGAAGAATTTGCCCCATTTGCGAGAAGGCAAAATGAACTGGCTATGATGAAAGGTTGCCTTCTATGGGGAGAGAGGGTGGTCATCCCGCCATCCCTACAGAAACGGACTTTGGAAACCCTGCACAGCGGCCATCCAGGGATCGTGAGGATGAAGGCGCTGGCACGGAGTTACGTCTGGTGGCCAACGCTAGACAAAGACATTGAAGCGTGGATTGCCAGATGTGACCCGTGCCAAACGATGAGACCAGCACCCCCGCAAGCTCAGCTGATGGAGTGGGAACAGCCCAGCAGTCCATGGTCGAGGATCCACATCAACTTTGCAGGACCATTGGACAGGAAGTTCCTTCTCATCATGGTCGACGCCTTCTCAAAGTGGCTAGAAGTAATCTCAATGACCACCACCACAACGGAAGCAACCATCAGAGTACTCCGCCGCCTGTTTGCCACTCACAGGCTGCCAGACATCCTGGTGTCAGACAACGGGCCCCAATTAACAACCAAGGAAATGGAGGAATTTCTGGCCCAACTGGGCATCCGGCATGCCCTCATCGCTCTGTACAGGCCGGCCGGAAACGGGCAAGCTGAGGAAATGGTGAGGTTAACTAAGGACACACTTTCCAAAATGGACACACGGGACTGGCAGGAAAAAATAGACAAATTCCTGCTGGCCCAACACATCACACCTCACTCGATCACAAGGAAGAGCCCGGCAGAATTGCTGATGGGGAGGAAGCTGCGATCACCGCTGGATCAGCTTCACCCCCAGTACAATCCCAAAGACAAGCCGACCAGCCCCCAGCCACCCAGGAGTTTCACAAGCGGAGACCTGGTTTTTGCGTTAAATTTCCAGGGGCCGCCCAAATGGTTAAAAGCCCACATCGGGAGAGTGACCGGTCCGAGGTCGTACAAGGTGGAGGTGGAAGGAAGTCGATGGAAACCACCCCGACGAAGTAGGCCTACAACATCCCGACGAGATACGCCTGCAACACCCCAACGAGGTAGGCCTATCACACCCCGGTGAGGTAGGCCTGCAACACCCCAATGAGGCCAATCAGCGGGGGCCTGGGTCGACGGAATACCACCCCCGCAACGAGAGGGACCGAGTAGACCGGCAACCACCCAACCACACAAGCCGGCATCCTTTCAACAGCATCGGCCAGCGACCCAGCCAGGAAGGGGATTGCAACAGCGAACAAGTAGACCGGGGATGACCCATCGCAGCCAACCATCACACATCTGGTGAGGTGGGCATCCAACACCCCGGCGAGGGGGACTTCCACCCCCACAACAGGGAGTTGCAACGCCACCCCGGCCAGGGGGAACCACACCAACCCTGCAGAGGAGGCCTGCTCAACCCTGACAGAGTAGGCCAGTACCACCGAAGCGCACAGGACACCAGCAGCAGGCCACAATACCATTCCAACCAGGGAGGCCTACAACACACTTGTGAGGGAGGACTGCTCAACCCCGACAGGGTAGGCCAACACCACTCTTTCGAGGCTGGCCAGAGACCACCGAAAGAGTTACCAGGGGCTCAACCGTGGGAGAGCCCCAGCAACACCAACGGGGGGAGACCCCGAGGGAGAGGCGTAGAGAAGGGAGAAGAACCAAAGTTCCTACTGAGATTCAGCTGTCCGGTTCAACCGCAGAAGGATGTCCCGACTCCAGCCGGAGGCGTTAGGCGAGGCCCCACACACTCAACGGCCGAGTCACAGGAAGTTCCCTAGCAGGGATGGAGGAGCCCAGGAGCGGAGCCGTCCGGAGCAGTGGCGAGGAGAGGACTGAACCGCGCAGGTCAGGGAGGACCATTCACCGTCCCGCCTATCTGCGCGACTACGTAACTCATGTGGACTTTTGATTGAGGGACTAAGAACTAAAAGGGGAGGGGTGTTATGTCCAAATAAGGATATCCGCTGGGGGATTGGCTGATTCCACCAGCGGGAAGTTTAAATAGTTGTCATTGGCCGGCTGGCTTGCCCGAGCAGTATAAACGGAGGCTCGGCAGCACAGCCGGCAGTTCTGTTTCTCATTAAATAAAGTTCTGAACGGACAGCAGCTGAGTCATGTGTTCCTTTCCCTGCGCCGATCTAACACAGATGATGATGCACTGGGAGATTTTTCTGTACCTGCAAGAAAAATGTCTTTAATCAATGCCAGAAAATCCACTCTGCTGGAGCTGATTGACTGGTCTGAAGGTGTATATGAGCCACCTTTGACGTACAAACTGACTACAGTGGAACTAAAGAAGTTCCTTGATGAACCAATGCAAGTACCACAATGGCCCTGTCATGCCCAATCAATAGAGAGATGTGTGAAACAGATCACAGAGGCAGCAAGCAGAGTGTAGACACATGAGAAATGTGAGGATTATATCAGAAGCCAAGAAGCAAGTTGGTGGCTGATGTCGAAGAACAAATCAGGACAAGATTTGATTGAAATCACTTAAACATTTTTGTAACTCAGATAACTTGCTTTCTGATGTTAGTTTATGACTGCATGGATTACTTTTTGCTTAGCTAGATAAGATTCATGCAGAAAAAACTTTAATTTTTGTAGCACAAAATGTAATTTTGAGAAGATTTAAGTTAACCGTATTTGGGTTACAAGAGACTTTTGTGGGGTATATGATCAGACATGGATTTACCATACCAAGCTAAACATTGTGCAATTACAAAAATAACAGCAGATTTGAATTCTTGGTGTAAAAACATATTTTTAGAACCCCTCACTGAGAAAATTGCAAAAATTAATTTTCACCCTATTAAATGACTTAATAATCCTAATAATCCATCAAAAGCCTTACAAAGATTTCTCCATTATGTTGAGCACAGTGTTCATAGGTTTCCATTTACTTGCTAATAATCCTCCCTTCCTACAGCAGCTCCCACTGTCAAAACATGCTCTTGCAAAAGCATCCGCTTTTAAATATCATAAAATCAAAAGCAGTCAAGTTCCCAGTAGCACATGTCACCTCTGAGCAGCTATTAGGGACTCAGTGAGAGCATCAGGGATGTCCTTAAAACAAGCTGAGCCAGCCTTCCTGTCTCTTCCTCTGGCTGGAACAGAGCTGGGTCTTTTCTACCCATCCTCCCCAGCCTACAAATGTACCTTCAACTCTCTCCCTTTTAACAATCAGGGAAGAAAGCTCAGTGGCCTGTTCAGACAGCGTCTGCGTCACTTTCTGATTGTTGACTCAGGCAAAGAAATGCCTGATGATATCTAAGGTTCTGGGCCAGCATCCTGAGCACTCATACAGGAGGTACTTATCAATTGCCCAGTGCTGATGACAGCATCTGACATGACAAGTCCCCTTGGTTTAGAAGAGGGTCAGCGGCATTGACACACAGCTGCACAATGCTGCTGCATAGCTGGGGGTTTTTTTTGGGGGGGGTGCAGACATCTAATTAATGGCCCTACAGAGATTTGCAGACTAAACTCTTGTGGGCATTAAAATTTGTGGCTCTCTGTGCTCTCACTCTGGGTGGGAACGTGGCTTTCCTGATGAAATTTGGTTGTGCAGAATAGTTTGGATGCATTTTCTTCCTTTTACAGTAAATCAAGGTGCGAGCATTTGGCCACCACAAGATGGCACTATGTGCATTTTTTTTTACCTTGAGCAACAAAACCACACACACAATCACACAGCAACCCAAGAGCCCATTCAGCTCAGGCCACCTTTGAAAAACGAAGCTTTTCTTCCTTGGTGAAGCCCACAGCCCTTCTCAAAGTCTTGGAGAGCTGAATCCGCAGTCCAAGTCCAGACTGAGAACACGTTTCCCAGCCCCTCCTTCAAAGAAGGATGAAAAGGCCTCTGATTCTCTATGGAAGAATCGTTATAGAAACATCTGGAGATGCAGCAAATGGAAACAACCATGACCTGGATGACTGAGAACCTCCATAGATATCTAGAGATGGAGACCCATTTTATTTCTCCATGAAAGAAAACATTTTCCACTTGTTTTATTTTACTTTTCAAATACCTTTGGATAAGGAGAAATGTTGCTGTGAAAACTTAAGGAACAGAGGGAAAACCTGCACTGGTTAAGATGATGGACTCTGGGCTGTATAGGCTTAGGGACGGTCTAAGTTTAGTTTAGAATGACAAACAAGACTGTAAACAGTTTAGTAACAAAGAGAACATGTTAACCAACATCTCAGAGTTACAAAGTTACAAACAGTTTTAACTGTGAAATTACTTTATCCTCAACTGAACTCTGTGAACAGGCTGAAGCTTGGGAGTGTCACACAACTACTATTTCCAACCCTATTGTAAAGTTGAAAAGGTACCTCATATACAATGTTCCCCAGCCTGCTGCCTGAAGTGCATACCCTGAA
This sequence comes from Ptyas mucosa, assembly GCA_012654045.1. NCBI lineage: Eukaryota > Metazoa > Chordata > Lepidosauria > Squamata > Colubridae > Ptyas > Ptyas mucosa. The sequence continues at coordinate 23,838,068 of WNWU01000021.1, forward strand.
GTGCAATTCCATCATCAAGTCACTGGGCCCGTGGTGACTTCATGAATTTGCAGGATGCCAACCCAGGAAGGCAGAGCAAATGCCCCTCCATTAGCCCCACTAATGAGCCAATTAACCCATTGTCTCTGGTCAACGGAGTGCCAGTTTCCACACTAGGCTCCTTCTCAGTTGTGCTTCCAGCCGCCACTTTCTCCTTAACTCTGACAGGGTCTTCACTTTAAGTTGAATGTCTACTCTAGTGTGCAGATTATATTGAACGCTGTCTCAACAGATGTAATGCTAACTAAATGTAGATTTCTGACATGTGGGTTTAATGCCTACATAAACAAAGTGCATTTCTTTAAGTATTTCCTCTCTCCCAGGGAAAGGGCAAGGAGGATTGTAAAACTGGGCACAATTCACTTAACAACTGCCTTGCTTAGCAACACAATTTTGGGGCTCAAGTGCATTGAGGATGTTGTGAAAATATGTGTTTTAAAGAAATGTTACATTCCAATAAAATATTGTCCTATGTAAACCTTTGCTATACAAACATAATGGAATCCAATACATTCTAAATATTAGTTTTAGTTGTATAAATTGTCGGTTAGGTCCATTGACTAGGTATAGAAGTTAAGATTACTCGCCTCCAATAAAAACATTCCGTGCCTTTTCAAGCAGCTTTTAACACCTTGTGATTTTGGAACCAAATACACTAGCAAAAACATTACATTACTACGGTTGATTATTGTCATACTGTATTGATTTATTTTAATTTATATGTGTATATTTAATTTATATCTGCATGTTGCAATGATAAATTCCTCAGCCAGCTTGTTGGGAGCTGAAGTCCATTCAGTCTCTGTTAAACACATTACTTTCTGTAGAACATTCCGTATTGTATAATTCCTCATACAAATGCATACAGTGGACTATTGCATAAAAATATGTATGAGTCTCAGATCAGGCTGTGAGTGCAACAAAAATGGCAGTTGTAGCCAGAAGGGTCTTTGCATAATGATGATGTGTGCCAGTTGCACCTGTTCCTGAACTGGGAAGTTCTGCTTCTGGTCACCCAGGCCCTGTTTACCTCCTAGATCAGTGATGGCTAACCTTTTTGCCATCGCGTGCCAAAAATGGGAGGAGCATGGTGGGGTCACACGCACGTGTGCCCACATCCATAATTCTATGCGCCCTCCCCCCCCCGTGCTCCCCCCGCTTTTGGCACGCGATGGCATGGTGGGCCCGGTAGGCCCTTTTTTGCTCTCCCCAGGCTCCAGAGCCTTTATAGGAGCCGGGGGGGGCAAAAACGGCTTTCCCCACCCCCTCCAGAGGCCGGAAACAGTGTGTTTCCTGACTTCTGGTGGGCCCAGAAGGCCCGAAAATCAGCTGCCTGGCACATGCATGCATGCTGGAGCTGAGCTTGCGTGCCCACCGATATGGCTCTGCATGCCACCTGGGCACCCGTGCCATAGGTTCGCCATCACGGTTCTAGATGGACTACTATAATACTGTTCTGACCCAGCCTTTGCAGAAGCAAGAAACAGACTTCCCACAAAGAAAAAATCCTCTTTATTTACACATTGGGAATTAACTGCCTTCACCAACAGAAAGTCCAGGCAAGAGTCCTGCAGGGAATTAACTGAAACAACAGTCCTTATCAGCTCATTATGATAAATGTAAGGCTGGGAGCTCCCAGCCGGGAGGCTGCAAATTAAGTCAGAGAAATAGACAAACCTCAGATCTGGCAAGGCAGCCTTTGTCCCACGAAACACACAAGGAGCAAACTTTCCAGAAAAGCAAACAGTTGTCTGTGACAACCAAAGTGCTCTCCTTTCCTCCTATTTATTCCCCAGCCAGGGGGTCCCCAGTCAACGTCCATGTTTGTTTTGCTTCCCGAGTCGACTTCTTGCCCTTCGTTGTTCATCTCTCCTTTCTGCTCTGCACATACGTGCATCTGGAACACGCCCCAGCTATTCCTCCTCCTCACTTAACTCAGCCTCCAAAGGCAGCTACCTCTCCAGTGGCTGGGAAATGTCGGATGGCCCTGGCTCTATCTCTGTGTCAAATGCTGAGCATCCATCAGAGGCTTCCCCAGACTCCCAAACTGGCCCAAGTTCTTCCCCAACCTCCTCATCTTCCAAGTCTGGCAGGCCACAACAAGAACCCTCTTCATGGTGCTGCCCTTAAAGAGTATTTGGAAGTTTCAGCTGGTGCAGTGTGTGGCCATACAAGCAATTATGTCTCGTCCCCCCCCCCCCCCCCATTGACACATGCGTCAGCCTCTGCTGTGCGAGCTGCATTGGTTGCCAATTTGCTTCTGGGTCCAGTTCAAAGGGTTGTTTTTGACTTTTCAGACCCGCATAAGTTGTATTGGTCCTTAAATAGGTCATGAAGTGACTGAACCTGGTTTTACATCCTTTTTTGTGGCAGTTCTTAAGTGAATCGCTGCTGTCATTGAGCAAATGCAGCAGTTGTTAAGCAAATCCACTGTCTGCAATGGGCATTTTTTGTCAGAAACTGGGAATAAATGCTGCTTTCTGGCAAAACAGTCATAAATTGTGGTCATCTGATCTTGGGATACCGCAAACAGCCATAAAGGCAGGCTGTTTGCCGAGCGCCCAAAATACGATCTCGTGACTGCAGGGTGGGAGGGGCAGCCATCTGATTCCGAGGAAGTTCTTGAGGACTACCTGTATGAATCTCAACTGATAAAGTTTTTCCTTTGGCAACTAAAAGCTCATTAGCAATTTCTTTCTAGCTCCTATTTTCAATTCCCCCTCCAACAATCACAGAGGCAACAACTTGTGTTTAGTGAATAAGCTCACTTCTTATTGAACTACTGTAATTGGGAAGGGAGGGACAGAGAGTCCTCTTTTGTGTCTAATGGGGCAGCAAATATTTCCCACCAGGAAAGTTTCAGAAAATGATCTTACAAGAACTTTCTTTTCCAAATGGATGTCAGTTCTATGATTGTTGGCTAAAAGCACTTGAAAAACAAGAACAGGCATTTTTTTTACAAAACAAAGAGGCAGAAAAACGACTACACTTTTGGCACATATCCCAGCTTTCTAAACAGGCTACAGAGAAGCTTTTATTGTTTCTTTTTATAAAAAGTTGCTTCCCACTTGCTGATGCTTATGGCTGTACGTTGCACTAGTGTCCTGGGTGGGCCCTTCCCCTCTCTGTGCTGAACACCATTCCCTGGAAGGGGGCTTTTGAAACCCCTAACAACTCACATGAAGATATCAGAGCTAAAGGGCAATATTGCCAATCACTGTGTGTGTGTGTGTGTGTGTGCGTGCGCGTGCGCACATATCTCAATATCGGTAGTCCTTGACTTATGACCACAACAGGGACCAGAACATCTATTGCTTAGTGAGGCAGTTGTTAACTGAGCCATTGGTTTTATGACCTTCTTTGCCATGGTTGTTAAGTGAACCACATTGGTTGTTAAGTGAATCTGACTTCTCCTTCTGACTTTGTTTTTTGGAAGCTGGCAGGGAAGGTCTCAAAGGAGATCTCATGACCCAGGATGCTGGAACTGTCATAAATATGTGCCAGTCACCAAGCGCACAGATTTGTATCATGTGACCATGGGGATGTTAAGATGGTGATAAGTGCAAGGACTGGTTGTAAGCAGAGGTGGGATTCAGCCAGTTTGGACCAGTTCAGGTGAATCGGATGTTAATTTTAATCTGGTTCATCGAACTGGTTGTTCCAAGGACTGGCTGACCCCACCCACCCCACCCCACCCCTCCCAGGAGTCTCCACACAGCCCGTTTTGGATGCCAGGTAAGTGCAGGGTGCTTATGGAGGCTCTGGGAGGGCGAAAAATGGGCCTACCGGACATCCAGAAACGGGCCTGTTTCCAGCCTCTGGAGGACTTCCAGTGCCCAGGGGAGGCCATTTTCGCCCTTCTGGAGGCTCCAGGAAAGTCTCTGAAGCCTGGGGAGGACAAAAAATGGGCCTATCGGAAGTCTGGAAACAGGCCCATTTCCAGCCTCCAGAAGATGTCTGGTGCCCGGGAGAGGCCATTTTCGCCATCCTGGAGGCTCCAAGAAAGCCTCTGGAGTCTGGGGAGGGTGAAAATGCCCCCCACCATGGTGCAGGAGGCCAAATAGGCCATGCCCCCATGGCCATGCCCACCCAGCAACCGGGCAGTGAACCAGTTGCTGAAATTTTTCAATCCCACCCCTGGTGGGATTTTTTTTCAGTGCCATTCACTTTTTTCAGTGCCATTGAAACTTGGAAAGGTTGCTAAAAGAATGGTTGTAAGCAAGGACAATCTGCACAGTCTGAAGTCTGCCATGCCGTGTGTTTGTCATGGAATTCTAATGCTGAACATTTAAAAGTGCAACTAGTTGGACTTTTAACCTTCAGTGAGGAACTCCAACACAATTTTGCCATGCCTACTTACCTACTATTGTTCCTCTCCTCCCTTTTCCCCAAGAGACGCTACTCTAGAATTAATTAATTAAGACTTTTTCCTTCAAGGAGGGACATTTTAGCATCTTTTGGTGTTTGATTAGGAAAGAACCCCTACACCAATGATGAGGGGGGGCTGGATACTTCCTGGGGTCCTCTTGGTGGCTAATTAGCCACAGCTGGAATTTGCTAGCCTCTTTCAGAAACCAAATGGACTTTACAATAAATTTAAACCTGAGCCTCAAAACTTAAGGAAGAAACTCTGTCCAGGTATAAAGGCGGGTTTAATGAGTGGTTAGTTTATATTGAAGTAGGCCACTTTTATGCACGACATAATTTAAGTTTTGAGGCTCAGGTTTAAATCAATTCTAAAGTCCATGACGGATAACAGACATGAACAGAAATAAACACAATGCATCACATTGCCAGCTGAGTTACAGCCTGAGTTTTGCAACAGTTTGTTTTAGCTGCAGTTTGTTGTAAAATGAGCCATTGTCAACCAATTCATTTGTAATGCTAACCAATAAACCACAGGGCATTCACACATTACATTATGCCCCAAATCCAAGCATGCTATATTATGGCTTTGTCAGGGTAATGATTTAAGAGCTGACCAGCTGCTATGATGATATAATGCTGGGAATGAGTCAGCAAGGTTTTTGGGTTGATATCACTTTAAGAGCCTGTAGTAAGAAGAGGCCCTGTTGGGGCGTATCTCTCTCTGTGTGTGTGCTTCCGTGCTGTAATTGCTTATTGCTGTTTGTTTGAGATCTGACTAAAGTATGTGTATGTATATATTCTTTGTAGATAAAACCACTATTCAAATACAAACCTCTGTTTACTGTATTTGCTCATGGATTGTCTCACATAGTCACACTGTGTGCACTCTGACAGGCTTGATGCTTAATGTAGCTTAGAACAAATAAGCGGTTTATAAATAAATATGAAATCTTTGTTGCAGAACATATTGAAGGTCCAACTTTCATTATTTAGGCAAAACATGATTGTGTAAAAGGGAGAGGGAAGGAATTTTGCATTAAAGGTCCACAGATCTGCCCTCAGAACAGTGACCCTTCCAATTCATTCACTCTTAGCATCCTTCTGACAAGGCCTGTGAGATAACAGATCTTGAAGATAGAAATAGATCTTTATTCAGATTCAAAAGCACAAAGATGCCACATAGTGCACGCATAGCACCTGCAAGCTACAGCTTAAGGCAAGAGTAGGTAACTATTCACCTTACAACCTGTGGTTTTCAACTCCCAGTTGAAGTCCACAGGTCATAAAAGGGCCAAAGGGATCCACCCCAGCTTATGTCAAACATCTGTTCTAGGAAGCACATGGTGGAATTAAAGAGAGGTGCTCAGTCCAACGGCTCCAAAGCACCTTTTGGCTATCAGACCCAAAGCATCACACAACTCTAATGCCTACATTAGAGCTACATTAAGCTACAATTAAATAAATAAAGATGGTAAAAAAATCCTATGCCTGATGGGCAGCTCTGTTTCTCCTACGTAATGAGTGATCTGAAAGTATCCACAGCAAAAGAATCACAACAGTTACATGGAATGAACCCAGCCTTAAGAATGGGAAGGTGTATCACCAACTACAGATAGAAGTGGGTTGGTTCTAATTTTAGTTTGAAGTTCTAATTCAGACCCAGACCCAGACCCAGACCCAGACCCAGACCCAGACCCAGACCCAGTGGGCAAGAGCCACGCAATGAAAACCAATCGCACCTTGATGTAATGGAGGGCTCTGGTGCTGTAATTGGACTCTCCCTAGGCAGGCACTGATGCAGCCTTTCCTCCATTTCCCTGACAGAAATGCATTGGTGTTTGCTTAAATATAAAAGCATGACTGATGCTTTCTACTTGTTTCTATTTTAGATCACTTTGCTGAAAAATATTTCTAACCCACTTACTGATTTTAAAAGCCTTGCTTGCATCCAACTGCTTACATAGTCAAAAGTGTTGCAATTGCACACAAGAGGGAGACGTCTATGCACTTGGAAGAATCCCAGTCAGCAGATGTGGAGACAATATTTTGGGGGTGGGAGGATCCCCTGCAAGGGAGCAGGGTCCTAAGGAATGAACAGAGAACACAGCCCAGGACAGTGGTGGGTTTCAAAAAATTTTACTACCAGTTCTGTGGGCGTGGCTCGGTGGGCGTGGCAGGGGAAGTTTATTGCAAAATCCCCATTTCCTCCCGATAAGCTGGGACTCGGGAGGCAGAGAATAGATGGGGGTGGGCCAGTCAGAGGTGGTATTTACCAGTTCTCCAAACTATTCAAAATTTCTGCTACCTGTTCTCCAGAACTGGTGAGAACCTGCTGAAACCAACCTCTGGCCCAAGGGCATCTCCATGAAAAGATCCCAAAGTTGAAGAGCAGCTTCAGGTCACTTTTGCATCAGCTGAGCCGATTTATCCAATATTATACCCAATATAGTACAACATAATGCGATATTCTGGGCTAGAACTGCAGCCAAAGGAGTGCTGATTTTTTTCTTTTGCAGCCCTCCAGATTGGGCAGCTCCAGTGAGCTAGGATCAGGGATCCTCCACAGAGGACACAACTGCCTTGCCCCAATTCTTGGATCCTTGGCTTCAGCCTTCTTGGTGCTTCTTTGGAGAGGCCCTACAAGTGTACCCAGCATGATATGGATGTGGGTTGTGTGCTCTTTCCACTCTTCTGTGGAGGGCTGAAGAGATCCTTAGGCACTATTCACTAGACCTACATGTCTCAACCTTGATAACTTAAAGATGTTTGGACTTCAACTCCCAAAATTCCCTAGTCAGCATTCTGACAGTGGAAGTCCACACATCTTTTAGGTTGCCAAGGCTGAGAAATGCTGTACTAGATAAACTGCTAGATGTGCTACCATATCGGTATTTGTACACCAAGATGCTTAATTTTAAAAATAATGTTACCTATAGAAATCTCTTCTCCATTGTACTTCAACCACTGACAAATTTTCCCAACACTTGGTCCAATTCAGCAGCACGTCTAAAAAACCTACAGCAGTAAAGAGACAGATTAATTAGTGCTTAATTCTTTAGAGGAAAGATTAATATTTACTTTATTTACCATAGGTTGAGCAAAGAGGATGACCTTGAAGAAAAGATGCAGTGGTGATTAACCTTTTACTCACTGAGTACCGAACAGGTACGTGCTGTGAACGCTTCGTGCGCTTCATGCGCTTTGTGCATGTGCATCAGTGATGGGTTTCAAAATTTTTTACTACCAGTTCTGTGGGTGTGGCTTGGTGGGCGTGGCATGGCTTGGTGGGTGTGGCGGGGAAGGATACTGTAACATCTCAATTTCTTCCCGATCTGCTGGGACTCGGGAGGCAGAGAATAGATGGGGGCAGGGCCAGTCAGAATTTTTACTACCAGTTCTCTGAACTACTCAAAATTTCTGTTATCAGTTCTACAAATCTGGTCAGAACCTGCTGAAACCCACCTCTAGTGCGCATGCTATCAGCTCTAATACGCGGCTCCTCCCCAATGCACTGCATGCACAACTGCGCATGTCCATGGCTTTTGCACATGTGCCCCCATGTGCTGCACATGCAACTGCACCATCTGCACATGCGCATAGGTTTTGTGCAGTTTCCCCGTGCGCTGCATGTGCAATAGTACCATCTGCGCATGCATGTGGTTTTCGCACATGCAATGCACATGCATGAATGCAATCTATGCATGTGTGCGCTGCATGCAAGTACTCTCACACTTATGCACAAATGTGTGTGCATGCGCAGGAGAGCTCCGAAGACCAGCTGGGTCCCCTGAATTGCCCGCATGTGCCCCAGAGACCCAAACACTAGCTGGGTTGCGCACACATGTACAGCTGCAGGTGAGTTGGGTGACAGCTTGCATTCCCAGAAAGATGGCTCTGCATGCCACCTCGGGCATGCATGCCGTAGGTTTGCCATCACGGTCCTATAGAAAAACAAAGACTCCTAAAATCTACATTCCCCCACCCAAATTCTAAGGACAGGACCTTTAGGACATAATAGCATTTACCACCATTAGAATAGCAAAAGATACAAGGCTCACTACATTGCACAACCCCCTGGAGCATCTCAAGCACAAAATCCCAGAACCCTATTAAAAATCCATCCACTCACCCAGCCAATTGGTCAGCCACCCCAGAGACATGATGCTGTCACTGAAATTTTTGGCATCAAAATAAACAGAAATATTTTTTCCTTATAGCCAGCTTCCATTTTATTTCCAGCACCTTTCTCCTGGCTCGGCATTGGACTGGATTTTGATTCCAATAATTCATTACCAAGGCAATCAGGAGATAAACACTGCAAAAGCCCAGATGAGGGGGAGGTGTATGAAAACATATCACACTCATACACACACACACACACACACACACACACACACATTCACAGGAATATAAAAGACGGTGAAAGAGAAACACCTTCTGACTTGCAAGGTTCTCTTACTGTAGTCAATCTTAGCAAAAGTCATTTTAGGCACAGACAGCATCTGTTTCTTGGCCGGGTCTAATTTGTAGGGCTGATATCATATTAATGAAGCTGAATATATCTGACTGTATCTGTGGGCAACTGCATGAGACTTTGACAAATGCCATTAACACAGGTGTTGCAGCCATCTTTGGGCTTGCAGGCATGAGGGGGCCCAGCAGGAATTCTAGTCTTTAAAAAACTAAACTGGATGGTGGCCAACTATAAACCAGCATCTGCTGCTAGAAAAACCTGGACATTCCCAATAGTGGGCAAGAAATACAACCCAGAAACTGGCTCTGGCAAGTATCACTGATTGCTTCCCTAAGTAGTGAAGTGGGAAGCCACTAGATGGCAGCAAAGGACATGGGAACTCTTGTTTTTGCTGCCATTAGTTTCCATCAAATCAAACCTTTATTGTCAATGCACAACATGTGTACAATGAGATTGAATGAGCTTTCCTTGGTGCAGCCCCCCTCAACACAGAATACGTCACAATATGTTGCAAGAATGCACATCTGCATTCTTGCAGCCCAGATCTGGTAGTCTTAATGCAGCGTTTCTCAAACTTGGCAACTTTAAGATATGTGAACTTCAACTCTCAAAATGCTGGGAATTGAGTTCCACAACTTAAAGTTGTCAAATTTGAAAAAAAAACTTATGCAGTCTTAATGCAACCTGCTAGCTCTATTTCCCAAAAGATTGTCCTGAAAAGTAGCAGCTGCTGTCTTCTGGAATGTGACCTGTAAGTGTAAAAGCCTTTTTTTTAAAAAAATTGATTTATATGCCGCCCTTCTCCGGAGACTCAGGGCGGCTTACAATGCGCTAAGCAATAGCCTTCATACTTTTGAATATTTATTCAAAGTCAGCTTATTGCCCCCACAATCTGGGTCCTCAATTTACCTACCTTAGAAAGGATGGAAGGCTGAGTCAACCTTGAGCCTGGTGAGATTCGAACCTGCAATAATTGCAGGCAGCTGGTATTAATAACAGGGTGCTTTAAACCACTGTACTACCAAGACTCATTCAAGCCTTGAGTCTTGAATGTTGCCAGTGACTTTTTAATGAATTATTAAGCTACATCTCAGAATTATGAAGCCCATCTCAGAGGCCTGACTTGCAGGCCAGGGAGTTCCAGTAGTCTCACTTCCCTTGAATGCCGGTTCTGTGAAACCTCTGACTGTCTGACTGCATTAAACAAGGAGGTTGCAAATTTTTAAGATTTATAAAATCCCTGTAGGAAGAGTCCACACTGGGTCAGAATCTGCAGGTGGATTCTGAGTCTTCCGCTTTGTCCCGGGCATGTTGATCTGTCCTCACCAATATGTTGAGTATTACTCCCAGGTGGAAGAGAGTCTAAGGCAGGGGTGAAATCCAGCAGGTTCTGACAGGTTCTGGAGAACTGGTAGTGGAAATTTTAAGTAGTTCGGAGAACTGGCAAATACCACCTCTGGCTGGACCCAGAGTGGAGTGGGAATGGAGATTTTGCAATATCCTTTCCCCAGGAGTGGGGCGGGAATGGGGATTTTGCAGTATCCTTCCCCTGGAGTGGGGTGGGAATGGAGATTTTGCACTATCCTTCTGCCACGCCCACCAAGCCACACCCACAGAACTGGTAGTAAAAAAAATTGGTTTTCACCACTGATCAAAGGTTGCATATTATGCTGACAACTACATTCCAAATGTGGAAAGATCCATTTTAATTATTTCTGCCCACCCCCTTTTTTTTAAAAAAAATTGATTTATATGCCACCCTTCTCTGGAGATGCAAGGTGGCTTACAATGCATTAAGCAATAGCCTTCATACTTTTGTATATTTATACAAAGTCAGCTTATTGCCCCCACAAACTGGGTCCTCAATTTACCTACCTTAGAAAGGATGGAAGGCTGAGTCAACCTTGAGCCTGGTGAGATTAGAACTCGCAGTAATTGCAGGCAGCTGAATGTTAATCAGTGCCTTAGTCTACTGCACCACTCAGGCCCCTTTTTATTTTTTTATTATTATGCTTTTGAAAAAATTTATTGCAGTATTTTTACAGGAGTTTGATAATAGCAAAATTCTTTCCTCCCAAAAGTTGTTGGTTTTTTCCCCTCCCCAGTAGAGGGCACAATGACATTGAGAGTATTTCAGAGTTAAAGCTCCGTCAGCTGAGAAAGAAAAAATTCAGTATGGCAGCCTTTTTTACAGCAAGGAGGAGTTGAGCAGAGGCGCCACCAGAGGTGGTGTTGAAAGCCTGCTTGCTTATGTTACTACAGCTTGGAAGGAATGATTAGAATTTTTTACAAATGTAAAATTGGCTTAATTTGGGAAAATTTTGAGCTTTTTTAAGGAATGCAGTAGGTATCTTAAATCTGTGTAAACCTAAGGAAATCCTTAGACATTAAGCCCTCCTTCCAAACCTTCAGACAAGCAAACAAAGCTCCAAATGTCCTGGGTCTACACATCCTGTGATGCTCTAAGTCAGGGATCTCCAACCTTGGCAACGTTATGATTTGTGGACTTCAACTCCCAGAATTCCTCAGCCAGTGCTTGCTGGCTGAGGAATTCTGGGAGTTGAATTCCACAAGTCATAACGTTGTCAAAGTTGGAGATCCCTGCTCTAAGAAATGGGGGGGGGGGCGAACTATCAGAATCACAGAAGAACCGCTGGTGACCAATGACTCGTTTTCACACTTATGACCATTGTAGCATCTTCTTCTCACGTGATCACATTTGGGCACTTGACAGCTGGCATGTATTTATGACCATTGCACTGTCCCAGGGTCACCATTTGTAACCTTCCCAGGGAGGTTTTCAACAAGCAGAGTTGATTAGGAAAGCCAAATTCACTTGACCTTGAATAACAGAATAAGCTTTGTTTGGAGGTTCTAGCAGGGGAACGCAGCTATCAACCACATGATTCACTTAACTGTGGCAAAACATGTGGTAAGGTGGGGCACAGCTCACTTCACATCTTGCTGAGCAATGGAAATTTTGGGCTCCGTTGTGGTTGTATTTTGAGGATCTACCTATAACTGCAAGGGGAGGACTTCCTCTAGGGCGGATGGTAGCCCTATTCCCTAATTTAGGAGCACTGTGGAGCTACCAGAGGACTGGAAAAGAGCTGATGTGGTTCCCATCTTCAAAAAAGAGGAAAAAAATCAGACCCAGGAAATTACAGACCAATCAGCCTAACATCAATTCCCAGGAAGATATTGAAAAAGATAATAAAAAACCAGATCTGCCAACATCTAGAAATGAGTAAAGTAATAACTAGCAATCAGCATGGGTTTGTTAAAATCAGATCATGCCAAATCAATCTTATTTCATTCTTCAACATATTGACTAAATTAGTAGACCAGTGAAATACTGTGGACATAATATACTTAGACCTTAGCAAGGCATTCGACAAAGTAGACCACAACCTACTTTTAGTAAGGTAGAAAAAAGTGGGATAAATAGCATCACCAGAGATGGATTCATAACTGGCTGACAAACCATATGCAACGAGTAATCCTTAATGGTACTACATCTACATGGAGGGAAGTAAGCAGTGGGGTACCACAAGGTTCCGTCTTAGGCCCAGTACTTTTCAATATCTTCATAAACGACTTAGATGAGGGAATAGAAGGGGAATTTACCAAATTTGCAGATGATACTAATCTGGCAGGAATAGCTAACATCCTAGAAGATAGGCTCAAGATCCAGATAGATCTTGACAGACTTGAACCCTGGGCCCTATCTAACAAAATAAAATTCATTGTGGAGAAAAGTAAAGTCTTACACTTAGGCAAGAAAAACCAAAAGTACACATATAGATTGGATAAAACCAGGCTTAATAGCAGTAACTGAGAGGAATCTTGGAGTCTTAGTGGACAACCAGTTAAATATGAGCCAGTAGTGTGCGGCAGCAGCCAAAAAAGCCAATGCAATCCTAAACGGCATTAACAGAGGGATACAATCAAGATCAGGTGAGGTACTAATACCACTCTATAAAGCCTTAGTAAGACTACACCTAGAATACTGCATCCAGTTTTGGTCACCACACTATAAAAAAGATGTTGAGACTCTAGAAAAAGTGCAGAGAAGAGCAACCAGGATGATTAGGGGACTGGCGACTAAAACATACGATGAATGGTTGTAGGAAGTGGGCATGGCTAGTCTAGTGAAGAGAAGGACCAGGGGAGACATGATAGCAGTCTCCCAATATTTGAGTGGCTGCCACAGAGAGGAGGGAGTCAAGCTATTTTCCAAAGCATCCAAAGGCCAGACAAGGAATAATGGATGGAAACTGATCAAGGAGAGATTCAACCTAGAAATAAGGAGGAATTTTCTGACAGTGAGAACAATCAACCCATGGAACAGAAGTTGCCTTCGGAAGTTGTGGGAGCTTCATTACTAGAGACTTTCAAGAAGAGATTGGACTGACATTTGTCAGAAGTGGTGTAGAGTCTCCTGCTTGGGCGGGGGGTTGGACTAGATGACCTACAAGGTCCCTTCAAACTCTGTTAATCTAATCTAATTTCAACATAAGGTAAGGCCTCCATGCGCCAGACAAATTATCCTCTGATCAGGAAAGGCCTCCTCTTTAAAGTTTGGGCAGGTTCACTTCTTACTATGAAGCCTCAAATATCCAGGCGACAAACTGTTCAAGTCTTTCAAAATCAAACCCATCAGCTGCAATTGTGCTGAGACACACACACACACACCCAGCTGCAAAATCAAGACACTTCTTTCAATACAGGCACAGGCTGTTCCTAGTACTGTGTACCGGTTAACAGCTGGGTGGCTGTATTTAATTCCAGCTGAGGTTTTCAGACCCTCTTCAGGTTAATCTCAAGTGCAGCACACCACAGGCATCGAGTCAGGACACAATGAATGAAGGCACAGGCAAAGGTCCCTGGTCTGGCCAACTCAGGAACAGTTGAAGCTGGCAGGCTAGACGTAATGGTGCAAATATGCTACAGGTAGTCCTTGACTTACAACCAACCATTGGTTTGGCGATGCTCAAAGATGCAATGACACTGGAAAATGCGACTTCTGAACTGGCCTTGCACTTATCATAGCATTCACCACAATCATGTGACTAAAATTTGGGCATTTGGCAATCAGCATGTATATACGAAAGTCACAATGAGCTAGGAACACATCATTACCATTTGAAACCTCTAAACAAGATAGGCAGCACACAAATGGAATGAATGAATGAATGAATGAATGAATGAATTCATTCATTCATTCATTCATTCATTCATTCATTCATTCATTCATTCCCTGGCCAGATTCCAAGAAGCAAAGTCAATGGCACATTCCCTTAACAACTGGCAATGATTTGCTTAACAACCATGGCAAAAAAGGTAGTAAATTAGCACGACTCATTTAATAACTGTTTTGCTTAGCAACAGAAATTCTGGTTTCAGTTGTGGTTGTATGTCAAGGACTATTTGCACTGGATAATTGTTTCAAAAGATATTTCAGTCTTTTGTTTCCTCAGTTAAAGAAAGAGTCTGAGGACTTCCTCTGTCATCTGCCACTATTCTTAAACTTCCATAAACCTGTTTTATTCCCTGGTGGATTCATTTAACAGCCCTCCCTTGTTCTGTGCCAATCTGCACTGATTTTATCAATAGAATGAAATCAGCCTTTCATCAATCATTATTCTGTGTATTATTCTTTAATTGTTCATTGTGCATAGGTAGTCTTCAACTTACAACAGTTCATTTAGTGACTGTTTGAAGTTACAACAATACTGAAAAAAGCGACTTATAACTACTGTTCACACTTACAACCGTTGAAGGGTCACATGTTCAAAGTTCTGGTGCTTGGCAACTGACTCATATTTATGACGGTCGCAGTGTCCCAGGGTCATATGATCATCTTTTGTGTCACTTAACAACTGTGTTATTAATTTAACAGCTGCAGTGGTTCACTTAACAATGGTGGTAAGAAAAGTCATAAAATGGGACAAAACTGTCTCGTTTAGCAACATAAATTTTGGGCTCAATTGTGGTCAAAGCCGAGGACTACCTATAGATCATGTCATCTATCTATAGACAACAAAACCTTTTATTTATTGTTATCGGTAGAAATCAGAAAAGCTAATGCCATCATTTTCTTCTTTTGACTTGTCCATAATACATTTATTTATTTGTTTTAATTTATATATACCACCCTTCTCCTGCTGGACTCAGGGCGGTGCACAGCCGAAAATAAAAAACATTCAATACAAAATTTAAAAATTTAAAAGAATTATAAAACTTTGGCCGTAAATTTAAAAAACCTCATAACTAAAACTCAATTGGACAATTTAAAATCTAAAATCTCAAAAGGGAGGGGTTTACGCCAGCCCTGCTTGTTGGAAAAGAAAAGTTTTTAGGGCACGGCAAAAAGCCCGGAAATCTGATATCCTGCGTATCTCCGGAGGCAGGTTGTTCCAGAGGGCAGGTGCTGCCACAGAGAAGGCCCTCCCCCTGGGGGTCGCCAGCCGACACTGCCTGGCCGACGGCACCCTGAGGAGTCCCTCTCTGTGGAAGCGTACTGGCCGGTGGGAGGCTATTGGCGGCAGAAGGCGGTCCCGCAAATACCCAGGTCCGATGCCATGGAGCGCTTTAAAGGTGGTAATAATATGAATTATTAAGAGCTGAATAAACTGAAGGATGCAATTCTATGAAAGCTTGGCAGAGTTTTCTGGGTGTTGCAGCTGCGCTTTAGCCAGATGTATTAACTCGGCCTCTCGTAGTTGCAAGATCTACTCTCCCCCCTTTACAAAAGTGCATGGGACCCTACCAGCCCTCCCCCCCTTCCCTACTTTCATATGTTGAGCTAGCCATGTGTTTGCTAATTTATTTGTTCATTCATTCATTCATTTTCCTCTGGCTGTTTCCTTCAGCCGGCCAGCAACGGTTTGCCATTTCATCTCACTGGTGTTTGCATCTTTTGGCTGGAACATTTGTTTTCCTAACAGATAAAAGTAAATTGAACAGCTTAACTGATACCCGAGATGAACAGATTCCTCTTAATTTGGTCTGAACGTTTCCAAAACAAAGCTATTATTTGTTCAGAAGGGAGAGATTTCTGGACAGGGATGGGAGAGATGAAAGATAACAAGCGCAGCTTTGGAAAAATGGTTTATGAATCTGAGGGAACAAAACAATAACTAACATAATGTAAATCTTTCATTTGTGAAGAACTCTGGAAATTACCCACTGATATTATTGTATTATTAATTTGACCGCCCATCTCACAGAACAATATAACTCAAGGGAGCATAAAGCAAGGTTAAAACAATAAATACACAAATATGTTACAATATTAATCTGCTTGAATATGGCAAGAGCAGAAGTTTAAACATTGTTTTTTTCCCACCAAATAATAAGGGCCCAAAACATGACTGACCCAGTAGGCCCACAACTAGCCAGCTTCTGCAAGTGAAAACAAGCTCTAATCCGCCTCATCTCTCAAAGCGGGAGTGGGGGGAGGGGCTACAAATCATCATGGTCATCACAGTTGTAAAATGACTCAGTCACATCACTGGCACAATTTTATGACCTTTCTTGCATCAGTCATTAAGTGAACCAAACCCAAAAGTAAATGCCAGTTTTCAGCAAAGCCATTATAAAATGTGGTTACACCCCTGCAGTTCATGTGACTTTGAGGCGCATTTCCCAACTGTCAAAACTTCGAATCCAAGGCATGAGCACCCCTCCAAGTAGGCCCATTGGAAATCTGGTCACTAAATAGCCAGTCATAAGTTGAGGACAGCCTTTTTTAAAAAAGAAACCCCAAAAGCTTCCAGCTAACTATTTCAATTGTGAGAAACACTTTTAAGAACTTGAAGTTACATGGAATTATTGAAGCCAAAGTAAAACCTGGATGTCCAGAAAATTAATGAGCTCTACAAAGTGATGCAAATGACCCCAGAAGGGTCGTCCACCATGGGCAACATTGCTTCTACAACAAGGATTCACAAGAGAGTTATCCAAAAGTTATCCAAAAGAAACCAGAGGTCGACTCCGAGGCCCCTCATATGCGGGGTGCCACAAGGGTCGGTCCTCTCGCCCCTCCTGTTCAACATTTATGTGAAGCCGCTGGGCAAGATCATCCATGGTTTTGGGGTGAGATATCATCAGTACGCTGACGACACCCAGCTGTACATCTCCACCCCAGACCACCCCAACGATGCCCTTGAAGTGATGTCCCGGTGCCTGGAGGCCGTGCGGATCTGGATGGGGAGGAACAGGCTCAGATTCAATCCATCCAAGACCGAGTGGCTGTGGTTTCCAACATCCCGATATAGTCAGCTGGTGCCATCGCTGACTATCAGGGGCGAATCATTGGCCCCTGCAGAGAGGGCACGCAACTTGGGCGTCCTCCTGGATTCACAGCTGTCTTTAGAAGAGCATTTGACGGCCGTGACCGGGAGGATTTTTCATCAGGTTCGCCTGATTTGCCAGTTGCGTCCCTTTCTGGATCAGGACTCTTTACACACGGTCACTCACGCCCTCGTCACCTCTCGCCTGGACTATTGTAATGCTCTCTACATGGGGCTCCCCTTGAGGAGCACCCGGAGGCTCCAACTGGCGCAGAGTGCGGCCGCGCAGGTGGTGATGGGAGCGACGTGGCGCTCCCGTGTTACTCCTCTCCTGCGCGAGCTGCACTGGCTCCTGGTGGTCTTCTGGGTGCGCTTCAAGGTGTTGGTTACCACCTTTAAAGCACTCCATGGCTTAGGACCCGGGTACTTACGGGACCGCCTACTACCTCCAATAGCCTCCCACCGACCGGTACGCTCCCATAGAGAAGGACTCCTCCGGGTGCCGTCGGCCAAACAATGTCGGCTGGCAGCCCCCAGGGGGAGAGCCTTCTCTGTGGGGGCACACACTATCTGGAACGAGCTCCCCCCGGAGTTACGGAGGATCCCGGATCTTCGTGCCTTCCGCCGTGAGCTAAAAACTTTCCTGTTCCACCAGGCAGGCCTAGCCTAATTCTTCCCTTTTCCCCTTCTTTTGTAAAAATAATTTAGAAATTTTAAATTGTAAATATTTTAATATTTGGGGTTTTAATATTTTATAATTGGGATTTTAAATATTGGGGCCATTGTTTAATTCGGTTTTATTTGGCTTTTAAATTTTGTATGTATGTTTTTTACTTTTGGCTGTTCACCGCCCTGAGTCCCCTCGGGGAGAAGGGCGGTATATAAATCTAAATAATTTAAAAAAAAATTAAAAGAAAATGTCTTGATCAGCCTGAAAAAAATTGGAACAAGATCCTTTGGGTTGATGAAAGGAAGCTGAGCTCCCACCATCCGATACTTTGGAAGAAAAGAGCATGCCTTTGGGTTGGGTGGCAGCCAGTGGTGCAGGGCATATGCTGGTAAGAGAGAAGCCTTCAATTAAGTATCTGCATCCCATAGCAGTTAACCTCTTGTTATGGAATGAAGGAATTGAGAAACATCCCATAGGGCAAACAGAATCAGAGTTTATTGCAATAGGTTCAGAGTCCGATTCGTACCTGGAAGTCTGAACAACTTATGATTCTAAGACCTTAGTCTTTATACAGTTTCAAACAAAGGATTTAGTTAATTCAGCAGTTTTTAGAGTTACAAGCATTCGTTACATCAGTTGGCATATTCTTGGCAAACCATCATAAGCCTTCTGTAATACACTGGACTATGTATTCTACTTATCACTTGTTGATAGAGACCTTTAGTCTGTGTAGACATCCTAACCTTCAAGTTGTATGTTACCAAAATGTTTCTTCTTCTGATAGCTTCAAAGGAATGTGGCTGGCTGTTTGTACTTTTCCACTGAATACAATGTTAAAAGACTAGAAAGATGTCCATTAATCATCATCATTATTATCATTAATCATTATTATTATTGTGAATAAAGAGGGCCCTTCAGTGGTCATCTAGCTAGACCCGTATTTCCTACTTTACTCTCGCAGCCCATGAAGACACTGGATGCTTCTGTGAAAACAAATCATTTTTGTTGATTTTAGTGTTTTTCCTTCATGGTTTCAAGGTCTGTTTGTTTGTTGCACTTATGATGCTTGCTGGTTCCTACAGCAAAGTTATCAGTGCGTGATCCAAGTGTGTTTGTCAGCTATCTTCTTGCAAAGCCTCAGGCTGACTTGGGTGAGGTCTACCCAAGTGCACCTTGCTGGTTTCCCTGCCGGAGGGACAGCTAGTATCAATTTTTCTCCCTGTTTAATCCAGCCCCTTAACCACTGCAGTGTACACGGCTCTCAAATCTTGCATGAAGGATTCAGGAAAGAAAGAATCACATTTTCAAAACTCCGCAGACTCGGATATTACTAAAAAACGGTGTCTGAATCTCAAACCTGCAATGCACATAAGGAGACCTAAGAATATTTCTGAGCCGGAAGAGATTTCAAAGGGGGTTGCGATGGGCTGGAAACTTTGGGAGCTGTTATATATGGCAAAGTACTTACTTCAAGAGTATCCACAGTTCTGCACCTTTTTTTATTGTTTTTCCTATTTTTAATTTGAAAACAGCTACACATAATACGGTAGTAAGTATGCATACATATTTACAGAAAGAGGTTGTGTCATTTTATATCATGTAAAGCATGGGTGTCAAACTCGCAGCTTCACATTGCCATCATGTGACGTATCACGACGAGTTTCCCTTTGCAGAGCTGGAGTGGGTGTGGCCTGCAGGTGACACATCCATAAAGCAATGTTTCTTAACTTTGGCACCTTTAAGCTGGGTGGACTTCAAGTCCCAGATTTCTCCAGCCAGCTATGCAGTAGGGGAATTCTGGGAGTTGAAGTCCATACAAGCTTAAATTTGCCAAGGTTGAGAAACACCGATGTAAAGGCTGTGTCATAGGACAGTGTTTCCCAAACTTGGCCACTTCAAGTTGTGTGGACTTCAACTCCCAGAATTCCCTACCCAGCCATACAACTTGAGATGGCCATGTTTGGGAAACACTGACTTAGGGGTTCACTGAAATATGCAATTTGACCAAATGCCTAAACTTTGACAACTTATGCACCTTTTTCTCTTTTGAAAATAAAGGAAAAATTAATATTAGGACAGAAGAGACACTGGAGGATTTAGGGCAGGGGTCTCCAATCTTGGCAACTTTAAGCTTTGCTGGCTGAGGAATTCTGGGAATTGAAGTCCACAAGTCTTAAAGTTGCCAAAATTGGAGACCCCTGATTTAGATGTCAGCTTTGGAAGCCATATTAGGCTGGAAGCTTCCATGCTGCCACCTTCTCACGTGTGGGAAAGTAGGGCAGGGGAATTTAGTAGAGAGGTTGTTGGTAGACATAATAGCATTCTTCCTGTCGGTCAAGGTCAGGGCAATCTGGCATCTGGAGAAGGAGTGGTCGGAGTGCTGAGTTGAGATGGGATGAACGTTGATTGGAGCATGTGATTGACTGAGGAGTGAGGGGATGGTTTTGGGGGTTTTGATTTACTGAGGGAAAACCCGGACCTTTCAGATTCGGGTTTTTATTTATTTTTATTTATTTATTTTTGGATTTCTATACCGCCCTTCTCCCTGGGGACTCAGGGCGGTGTACAGCCAAGTAAAAACACACAATATAAACATTAAGAACAAATTAAAAAGAATATCTAAATTGGCCCAAATTAAAAAAAACACCCCAATTTAAAATCATTTAAAAGGCTTTGCTTAGACCAGCCCGGCTTGTTGGAAAAAAAATGTTTTAAGGGCACGGCGGAAGGCACGGAGGTCATGGATTCTTCTTATCTCAGTAAAGTAGGAAATGCGGGTCCAGCTAGATGACCACTGAAGGGCCCTC
>WNWU01000021.1:23858732-23976745 GCA_012654045.1 Ptyas mucosa
TCTGTTTGCCCTTTGGGATGACTCTCAATCTCTTCATTCCATAACATCAGGGGGCAACTGATTCCAGAGGGTGGGGGCCCCCACAGAGAAGGCCCTCCCCCTGGGGGTCACCAGCCTGCATTGCTTGGCTGATGGCACCCTGAGGAGGCCCTCTCTGTGGGAGCACACGGGTTGATGGGAGTTCGTCGGTGGCAGAAGGAGGTCTTGAAGATAACTGGGCCCTATGCCATGGAGCACTTTAAAGGTGGTAACCAACACCTTGAAGCGCACCCGGAAGACCACTGGGAGCCAGTGCAGCTTGCGCAGGAGCGGTGTTATGCGGGAGCGCCATGTAGCTCCCGTAATTACCCACGCGGCTGCAGGTAATTTTCCCAGATCAGTCAGTTTATCTATTCTAGTAAAGAGAACTTTGGAAAATGCTTGGTTCCGCATCTTTACTTGGAGTTGGGGTTTTCTGAAACGCTGACATTAGGAGCTGGAGATTTTCAGTAAGGGTCAAAAGAAAAGAGCTTCTTTAGATTTCACTGGCTTTTTACAATTTAATGTGCATGTACATACGAAGTACTAATTTCAGAAGAGAATAATCAAAATTCTGTTTTTATTGTTATGATTGCAAGAAGGAAATATTTGAACTCTTGCTCTTGAGATATTACTGGATAACTCGAACAATTCAGAAGTATTTAAATACTGTCTCATAAAGCAAGTTATCAATTATGAAAATGTTGGTCTCTCAGCCCTTACGATGCAGTTCTGTAATCCCTCACTCTGGGAAAAATAGATTTGGGACAAAGCCTCTCCAGGTCGATACCAACCTCTTGAATGTGTCAAGAAAGCACTTGGTAGCCAATGCCAATTTTTCAATGCAGGCATTATTTATCTCTCTTCCTTGCACTGATCAGCAGCTTTCCAACTATCCCTCCATTTCCCCAATAACATCAAACAACAGTTGTAAAATAGCAAAGAAAAGGATGCAGTCCAAGTTTTCCCTCAGTGTTGGTAGACAAATAGGGTCAGTACCCTAAGTGGTTCCCCTTTATTTTGTTTTATTTTTTTCAATTTCTTATCTGGCAAGCATTCAATATGTATAATTTTCCAACATAGTACGGTAATAATGACAGCAAGTTCCTCTTCTTACATTCTAGCTTGTCATACTGCTATTAAAAGCCGATGAATCCTGCCAAAGAAGTAGTATCCTTGTTTATCCACACTGTAGTTTTCTGAATTATGTTCTACAGCTGTTGATGGATGGGGTTTAGACTTCTCTCAGTTCCTATAAACTGTAGCCAGGTTTCACTTATGAACTAACATGATTTGTAGGGTTAACATTCCTTCTTTCAGGCACTTCATATAATAACCTGTATGGTATAGATTGGCCAAATTCTGAAGCTCACAATTTGGAGAAGGGGCAAATGCTAAGAAATAATTCAAAGTTGGTATATGAGATGAAATTAATACTTAGTTTCTTCATATTCTCTATAGAAGTGGCATTGAGCAAAGGTCATTGTAATCTACTGTATGTGATAGGATTTAAAATTAAGTAATTTTAAAAATAGTTCATATAATTAAATTAAATTTGTAGTACAAGTAGATCTCAACTTATAACAATTCATTTAATGACCATTTGAACTTAAAATGGCACTGGGAAAAAAAAGACTTATGATGAATCCTCACACTTTCGACAATTGCAGCACCCCCATGATCATGGGATCAAAATTCAGCCACTTGTGGACCAGGATGTATTTATGATGGATGCAGTGACCAGGGGTCACATCCTCACCATTTGTGACCTTCCCAGAGGTGGCGGCACATGAATTAACAACCGGTTCACCCAGCCCCAAAAATGTGAATGCACCCCTTCTGTGCATGCATGCGGCCTTATGTGCATGCGCTTTGCTCGCGCATGCGGCCTGCATGCATATGCGTGGCTTTAAAAATGCAGCTAAATAGGATGGCGTAGCACCGGGGCAGGCGGGCCCACCTGCAGGTTGCAACAACCGGTTGGCCCAAACCGGTCCAAACTGGCAGCAGCCTATCACTGGACCTTCCCAACCAGCTTCCAACATGCAGAGTCAATGGGGGCAACCAGATTCATT
Organism: Ptyas mucosa; assembly: GCA_012654045.1. NCBI lineage: Eukaryota > Metazoa > Chordata > Lepidosauria > Squamata > Colubridae > Ptyas > Ptyas mucosa. Next base: position 23,860,826 of record WNWU01000021.1, read on the forward strand.
GAATGACTGCATTAATCACTTAACAACTGCAGTGATTCACTTAGCAACTGTAGCAAAAAGGTCGTAAAATTGAGATGACTCATTTAACAACCTCCTTTCTCAGCAACCGAAATTCTGGTTCCAGTTGTGGTCATAAGTTGAGCATCACTTGTATATTAGCAACTGAAAGCCAAGGGTAACCAAAAAGTCCCAACCTGGTTTCTCAACTCAAGTACATGAAAAGATGGACTTTGCTGGGCTTCTCCAAGCTTAAGAAGATCCATACCAAAACAGAATCCATTTTTGGCAGACATTTCACATTGTGTTCTAAGAAGTGACGTCCATAAGAACACAATAGAGTTGGAACGTACCTTGCAGGTTTTCTAGTCCAACCCCCAGGATGAAAGGGTATCAAATGCAAAGAATCAGGATCACTCATTAAGTTCCAATTCAGGAGATGTATTGCTGAAGCCTATACACAAGTTGTAGGCAACTGTTAATGCAATCTTGGTTTTCAATTCAATTGTATAGAATGTGAAGGATGTGTGTTTGTGCTTTATTTTTATAATTATAATGTACACTGAAGATGGCATTTAATTTTGTTGTACGACGTGCAATGACAATAAAGTAAAATTCCTGGGTGGCTGGACTTGGAGCATTTGTGGAGACTTAATGGTTCTAGGCTGAGTCTCTCTTGACTCTGCCCCCAGGCGCTCCTTTATTCCTACATCTTGATATCTGTTCTGTCCCCGTCTCCCACACGCACAAACACCTACCCCAAAGGGTTAAATAATTGTTTCAAAACAGTCAAAGGTTCGTTATCAAAACTTGGCAGCAACGCAGCAGCTGCCTGCCAAGAGCTTTTACTTCAAGAAGGAGGGGTCGTTCCTCCACCAGATAACACCAAAATACAGACAGTTTGAAGTAGTCCAGTAACAGAAATCCACAGCAGATGAGGCTTTGTTCGTCCAAAAGGGCTAGTGACTCACCAGAGTTTTTGCTTTGTCCATCACAGAGTTGGAATGGCCATCACCCTCCCTTATATAGCCTATGGGGTGTGGTCCAGTGACTCAGCTCAATCTCTGGCACGCCTCCCCATCTGCTGTGACCGTTTAGCACGCCGACGCTGGCGTGGATCCAGCCACAACTTGTCTCCCTCATCACTCTCCGACAGATCGGAGACACCTGGCTCCTGGCCAATCTCCTCTCCTTCCGCCGACACCTGAGGAATTGCCAGAGAGGAGGGGCCGGGAGAGGGAGGCCTGGCCGGCTCCTCTCCTTCATGTTTGGAGCCTTCTTCCTCCGATACGATAGGCTCAGGGGTCGGAGCCACAACAATATCTATAACTGGCTTGGGGTATATGTGTATGATGAAAATATAATAATTGCAGTATTGATGATGATTGGAATTGACATTCAGTGGTAATTGGAATTACTATAAAATGTAGGAAATTTGCCTTCAAGCGCCCTAATGTAAATTTACTTCCTGATCAACAGTCTGATATTGTTTTGATAGAGTTGGATCAGTCTTCTTTTCCACTAACAATCTTTTCTTAAAATTTTATGCTTTGAATTATTTATCCATATAAATGGAGTTTATGGATGCTGTTCTGTGATTAATTTCACATTTTTAATTGACTTTCTGCAAGGTTGCAAAATGAGACAAAATTCACCTTGTGTTGATGGGTGTGCGAGGTCACACTGGTCAGGCAAACAGAAAAAAATATATATTCAGAAATGACAGTCCATCGCGGAAACCAGCAGAGCAGAAAGAAAATGGGACTCTTGAGACTTGCTAAGAGGATGGAGTGGACTTCCTAAGACTGCACAGATGGCTATTTGAGGAACTTCAGTTATTAGAAATCCTATTATTTTGAAGAGCATTTTATGATTAGTATGTTGTTACCATCCTTAATACTATTGCCAGATTATATTGCGACTGATGTAATATTTTATGTATTTATTTGTGAAATTTATTTGCCACCTCTCTCACAATGGGGCTATTCTAGGCGGTTTACAATAATAAAAAGGAAGAAAAATGAGTGTAAACAGAAGTAAAATAATAGAACAATAAAATAAACAATGACAGATGAACACAATATGAATAATATAACAATATAAGTTTGTGTTCTTTTGACATTATTTTATTTTTATTTGTAACATTTTTAGCTAGATTTGGTACAGGTATTTTTATCTTTTTATCCCACATTTTTTACAATGAACATTTGATTGTAGATGGTGAATGCTTTATTGGTCACTGTTCTTGTGAACTGCCCCAGGTGTAGAGTTGATTTGACGGTGCACAAAAAGAATAAACAAAATAAAACATTTAATGAAGGTATGAAAAAGGAAAGGTCCCCATATTGGAAGAGATAATAACACAAAGGATTTATTGAGACTATGTTTATGATAAAAAGAATCACTAGACCAGCTGCTCAATGGAGATGACAATATTTAACTTCTGTTTTAGTCCAGTTTTCTCCAATTAAAAAACAAACAAACCATGTGTCCAACCAGGAAACTGCGAAGAACTGGATGAGAGTCGTTGAGACTTTTTATTTTTGAGTTTAAATATCTAGCATCTTATGAATTGCATTTTGGAGTTGTGGAAGAACTAGCTGACAGCCAGGTATCTTATCTTTGAGAGAACCTCAAAGGGCTGATAGTGTCCCAGGACTAGAAGAGATCCTATCTCCTATTTCCAAAAAGTGAGAAAAGGAAGATCCAAAAACACTACAAATGTGACATCATTTGTACATCAGTTCCTGTGGGAAGACTGCAGGGCAGAGCATAAAGAAATCCATCTTTAACCATCCTGAAAATCATGCAGTAATTACTAGAAGTCAGTAGAGATTTCTTATGAAAAAAAATTAAGCTTATCTCAATTTTGATCACGTAACTTGCTTAATAAATTATAAGAGCAATTTTGACTTAATCAAAGCATTTGACAAAGTACCCCATGACATGTTAATTAGCAATCTAATGACATGACCGTGAAGTGGATATACAGCTGACTCAAAAATTGTAATAAGAGAAGTTCCTCTTCAAACTGGAGAAAAGTGTGAAGTGGGGTGCCACAGAGTGATTAGTCTCATGCCCTTCCCTTGTCAATATTTTTATTAATGACTTGAAGAAGCAGAGGGTGTGCTTACTGAATTTACTCTTAATAGTAAAAGTAGCTTGATTTTTCCTTTGTTTGATGTGCCAAAGTATGTCTGGAATGTTTTAATTTGGATTTATATATCAAGCAGAGGTTACTTCTGAAGGGTCCTTCCAACTCTGATTCTATGGCCACAGAATCTAGGAGTTGGAATAAACTATGAAGACCATTCAGCCCAATTTCTCTGCCCAGTGCAGAAAACCGTAGCGGCATTCTTGTCAGAGGCCCATCCTGTGTTCCTTGCAAGATAGCATGTTCCATTATTGAATAGCTGCTACTGGTTGGGAAATATTTCCTAATGTCCACCTGAAATTAACCTCCTTATAATTTAAAACCATTGTTTTTATCTTCTGGAACAATTTTGCCTATTCGTGTATGACAATTCTTCTGATGTTGCGAGCAATTATTATCTCTCCACAATTTTCTCCTATCCAGGATACTATGTCCAATATTTTCACCTGTTCCACAAATGTTTTCTTATTTGATGTCCCATTTTGGTTGCTCTTCTCTGGAAATTTTCCACTTTATTAACAATCTTTTTAAAGTGGTGAAATATTCTGTCTGACCAATAGAGAGTAGGGAGGAATACCGTATATACTCGTGTATAAGCCGACCCGCATATAAGCCGACCCCCCCAATTTTACCCCCCAAAACTGGGAAAACTTGTTGACTCGCGTATAAGCCGGGGGTGGAAAATGCAGCGGCTACTGGTAAATTTCAAAATAAAAAAAGATTGGTCAAAAGTGCGAGGACCTGTCAGAAATCACTTTTTTCAGCCCTCTGGGTAGTCCTTTTGTGCATATGGACTACTCAGAGGGCTGAAAAAGTAATTTTTGATAGGTCCTCGCACTTGTGACCAGTCCTCGAACTTACGATTGTCCTCACATTTTATGTTTTTGCCCTATCTTGTCACCATGGTGAAAAGAAGCAGTTGTGAAATGAGTGACATGGTTTTAAGAATGCTGCACGGGCATAAATGTGAGGATGGTCGTAAGTGTGAGGACCAGTCAGAAGTTCGAGGACTGGTCACAAGTGTGAGGACCAGTCAAAAATAACTTTTTCAGCCCTCTGAGTAGTCCATGTGCACAAAAGGACTACTCAAAGGGCTGAAAAAAGTGATTTCTGACAGGTCCTCGCACTTTTGACCGGTCTTCGCACTTATGACTGGTCATCCTTTATGCCCATTGTAGCATTCTTAAAAACGGTGTCACTCATTTCACAACTGCTTCTCTTCACCATGGTGACAAGATAGGGCCAAAACGTAAAATGGGAGGACAGTCATAAGTTCAAGGACTGGTCACAAGTGCGAGGACCAGTCAAAAATAACTTTTTCAGCCCTCTGAGTAGTCCATGTGCATAAAAGGAGAGGGAGGAAGAGAGGAGGAGGAGAAGAAAGTAAGAGGAAGTAGGGAGGAGAAGAAGGGGGGGGGAAGAGAAAGTAAGAAGGAAAGAAAAGAGGTGGTAGGTTTGAGGAGAAAGATTGCTGTACAATAAAAAAGATGAAAGGGAAGAAAACCAACCCCAAACACATATAAAGATATTAAGATAAAGAATGAATTGTTAAACTTTAAAGAATAAAAGAGAACAAATATGAATAAATAGCAATAATTAGAAACACACATACAAACATACAATGTATTTTCTTTGAATATTGAATATTCCAATTATTTCCATGCAATCCAATTTCTTACAAATCAATTAATTATATTTACCAATAATAATAAACCAAATAATTTCCCCCAATATTCTTCCAAACCACAACTTAACCATTTCTGCTTTCAACACAATATACAATTAATAATATCTCAATTATTACAATTCCCTATTTAAATAGAGCTTTTTTTTCTTTTGTGTTTTAAAATCTTGAACTCCCCTCTTTTGTCATTTTCCATAAATTTCCCATTGTTTGCACCAACCTTTTTTGATGAGGAAAAAGAAAAGAAATCTGCCTTAGCAAACAGCAAAGCCAACAAGCTGTTTTAGTTTCGCTTTTGGTTTCAGAACAAGGAGAAAAAAAATGTGCTCTTTGCAGCAGGCACCTTTTTGCAGCCGGCACCGATCTTCTCATTTGTTTTCTTTTAACCCTGATCAGCTGTAGGGGGGGCCTTTGAAGCCCTGCGGCAAGAATTTAAAGTTTTTTTTTTCCCTCTAGCCATCAGCTGGAACTCAGGAGGCAGTCCCAATAGATTGGGAGTGGGCGGGGTAAGCAAACCCCGTTCTCCCGCTGTTTCCTAGCTTGCAGGGAAAAAGTCATTTTTTTCGTGACCCGCGTATAAGCCGAGGGGGCGTTTTTCAGCCTGAAAAACGGGCTGAAAAACTCGGCTTATACGTGAGTATATACGGTAGTTAATTTCTACAATCTACAGTGGTACGTAAAAGTTTAGGAACCTTGATCAAATTGTAATTTCATTGAATCACTAAGTGAGCAACATTTGATAAACCTCTACATGATACAACTTTAAGTACTAGTGTCTACAAATTTGAATGCACGCTTCACATAAATAGTGCAGTTGTTTGGATTCAAAATGATAGAGCAGGTAAATTTGACTATCTTTCTAGTGTGTACCATAATTTACGGTACACACACTTCCATTGGGAGAAATTTTAGTTTCCAAATCTTCCCTGTAGAAATTAAGAGACTTTCTCTTCCCTTTTGGATTTTTTCCCACACATACCGGCCAAACTCTTCCAGTTCAGAAGTGTTAACCTTCTTTGCAATCATAGCATATTCCAGTTCTCCCCATATATATATTTGCAATATTCAATTCTGGGCACTAAGAAGGGCAGTTCAATATCACTACCTTTCTTTCTAGTAAGTACTTTATAGTTGACTTGGAGATACATTTCAGATGTATTAAAGCTGAAAAGAAATTGGGTAATTCAGGAAAACAATGAAGGACTTTTAGTTGGCTACAATAAAGTTTGGAAGTTGCTTTTTTCTCCCTGAGGAGATGTTACATACTAGTCGAAAGGGTTTCCAAGCTTCTGTAGCTGCTGTGTCCAGTTTTCTTATTTTGAAACTGTAAACAACTACACATAAACAGTAACGATTCATTCTAATTTGTAGAAAGATGCAGCGTTTAGCTCTGCTTCAGGTGGAAGTCATGAAAAATTCTGCTCTTTTAAGGATTCATGGAAACTCTATGTTACCACAAATCCTTAAAAGAACAGAATTTGATTAGGGGTGTCTGAACTTTTCTCTTCAGAGACAAGGCATAACAGGTATCAAAATGAGTTTGGGCTTCTAAAATTCTTAAAAATTTACCATGAAAAAATTCTGGTGGTAAAAACATGGGATCCTGTGTTGGTTGGAGAAAATACTTTGTGGAATTTTGACACAACGCCTACTGCGCTATATAAGAAGCCAGGAAACGCAATGGGGAAAACATGGCTCCAGTCTAATCTAGAGACAGCTGCAGCTCTATTAAGTGTTTAGTGCTTGTCGCTCTGATGCTTTTTTGAATCCCTGTAGCATCTGATCTGAAACTGGATTTAAAAATGTCAAGCTAAAAGAGTGATATGGAAAAAGACGTTATACTGGATATACAAATAAAATTGGCTGATGTCTTAATAATTGAAAGGGATATACAAGTGGCAAACCAAAAGAGCAATTTGGATAACTTTCTTATACTGGAAACCTGTTTTGTGCAAAGGGACAAAGAAAAAAATGAAAATAAGCTGTAGGGAATTATTTGAAGGGATTCAAGATTAAATTGTTAAACATAAAAGGAAGGAATATAAAGTAAGTTTATTTGATCAACATTAAAATAAGTCTATTTATTTTATGATAATCCCTAATGGACTTTTACTGATCAGGACTGAACCACAAGTTTTTAAGAATCTCTTCATAGATAAGAGATGAGATATGGAACATAGTTATATTCTAAGAGAAGGGGATAAGTTGTTAAAATTGTTTTTACTTATTGTGATGAGGGGGGAAGTCACTTCTTTATATAGTAGTCCTTGAATTACAACTATAATAGAGACTGCCCATTATGATTGTTAGTCATGATGGTCATAAAGAGGGTTGGTCACATGACTGACCTGATTTTATGACCTTTTTTGTGGTGGTTGATAGGCGAATGCTGTCAGGGTGGCATTCAAACCCTGTTCCCCTCCTGGGGTAATTGCTCTTAATTAGAGGCGGATCATGGCCTTTCTCTTGAAGCAAAATAAATCCGAGATATATTCTAAGAAACTCATTTTATTGTAAAGAAAATTAAAAAAAACCTCTTACTGGCTAATTAGTTACATTTTGGCAGCGTTCCTGCAGGACCTCTTGGCAAGAGAACAAAAGAAAGAAAGATGAAGTAAAGGAATGTGGAGGATGCACAGTTAGCTTTGAGAGATAAGAGTTCTGAGCATCTACGGAAAGTGGCAGAGTTCAAGCACAGCTGGCAAATTAAAAAACGCAGTGACAATCCCATTCTTTGCCAGTTGAGCGGACATCAGGTACATCATCAAATAAGGCACATCTTCTTACGCAGATACTCGTGCTGAGCTGCTGGAAGCGGTTTGTTGAGCATATCAGCAATCTGATCATGTGTTTAGTGTGCTTTAGGTATTTCAATAATTTCTTAACGCATGTCCAATGAAACTGTTTTGCTTTACCTACGTGTCGTGACAAGAGATTAACACTAAGTGCAATGTCGGGTCTGGTCCAACTACTAATGTACAACAGTGATCCAATGACTGAATGACTGAATGATAAAGTGTTTGATCCTTGAACTCAGGACTTGGTTCATGTGTCAAGTTGTGAAAATCTGTTTGCATGGGTGTCTTTGTTGTGTTAGCATCCTTCATGTTGCAATGATGCAAAATTTGTTCAATTTTATCTTCTTGTGAAAGACTAAACCCTTTCTGTGTTTTGTCAATCTGAACACCTAAATAAGTGCTAACATGATCTAAAGATTTCAATGTGAAGTATCTCTGCAAAGCTTTGGCAAAACGTTCCTCATCTGCTTATTTGGACCAATATAAACAATGTCATCAACATAAACAAGAACGATCTCATATGCATTGTTAGATCTTTTTGTGAACATGCACTCATCAGTTTCGGACTTAATAAAGCCCATTGAATTTAGTTTGTCAGTAAGACATAAGTACCACATTAACCAGACTGTTTCAGACTTTTTTGTAGAAACCAGGTATCCCCTTCTTGCTGTCGGAACCCTGGAGGATCTCTTACATAGATCTCTTCATCTAGGTCAGCATGTAGATAAGCCGTGTCCACATCGAACTGGAAAACTTCTAAACCAAGGATAGTTGCAGTTGCTAAAGTAATTTTTACACTCTCAGTTCGAACTGTCGGTGAGTAGGTATTTGTGTAGTCCTCAGGATAACGTTGAGCGAAACCCTGAGCTACAAGTCTGGCCTTGTACAATGACTCACCATTTGGCTTCTTTTTGATTCTGTAGACCCATCGAGTGCCAATGACCCTTTTGTTTGCTGGAGGTTTTGCAGGAGTAAACACCTTAAGTTTCTTTAGACTGTCCATTTCAACCTGCATTGCATCATACCACTTCTCTTGCTCTGAATCAGGAAGATACTTGATTTGTGTGAACGTATCAGGTGGAAGTGTAACACTGCAAATCAAAGGCAAGGGTGTTTTTGTCAGTTGCCACGAAAATCGTTGTGGAGGGATTCCCTTTGTGGCCCTCTTGGAACGTCTCGGAACAACAGTCCATTCTTCTTCTGCTTCATCCTCATCCTCACATTCATTGCTAGCGTCAGCATCCGCGGCTCGCGAAGACGGAACATCAGGTTGAGAAGAACTTGTGGATGGAACTTTCGCCTGTGAATCTTGGCCATCAGGCTGCGTGGCATCAACAACATCATCTCTAGGAAAATAAACTCCAGGATCATTGGAATGAATCCTGGACCAGTCAACATCTTCCTCAAAATTAGTGGATTGGCGAATCACAATTACATGTCTGGAGTCAATAAATTTGCTCCATTTTGAGTTATCATCAATACCCATAAATCTCAGTCTCTTTGCTACTGGACCTCCTTTTCTTCTTTGAGCTAAGGGAATGTTCACCATAGCTTATGAACCAAAAATATGGAGGTTTTTGAGATCGGGCTTGTAACCATACATCATGAAGAAAGGAGTCTGATTTATTACACTGCTCCAAGTACGGTTGACAATGGAATTTGCATATTTGATAGCTTCACCCCAGTACGGCATACTAAGGTTGGCGTCTTCTAGGAGACAACACATCATGGTTTGCAGGACCCCTTGTCATCATTCTACGACTCCGTTATGAGAAGGTGTAAGGAGCCAAAGTCTGGTGAATAATTCCATTCTTACGCATCCAATCCTGGAAACGCTGAGACATGAATTCAGCACCACGATCACTCTGGATTCTGGCAATGCGAACTTGGTGTTGGGTAGAGACAAGAGCTGCAAAGTCTTTAAAGATCTGAAAGGTCTCAGATTTTTCTTTCATAGGATATACATATCCATATCTGGAATAATTATCAACAATTGTTAGAAAATATTTCCTACCACCAAGTGTTGGTGGAAAAGGACCAACTATGTCAGTGTGTACCAAATCAAAAATGTGTGTTGACAGGCATGTAGCGTGTTTGGGAATGGCTGCTGCTTTGGATTTGGCTTTCTTGCAGACAGCACAATCGAAAAAGCCTTACACCCCTTTAGATCCAAACCTTTTGCGAACTCCGGCATTTTCTTAAGAACACAGAAACTGGCATGCCCCAATCTTCTATGCCATTTGTGGATACACCTGTAATGCAAAGGTTTACCAGTTAGTGAATTTTCAACATTGACAGTTTTATCAGGAACCTCAGGGTTGCTCTGAGCAAACTGTTTCCTAATTTTCTTTTTGTTGGCTTTAGGAGTCTTTGGAGTAGCAACAGGATCTCTCTCTGGAACATCTCTATCTGTGCCTGCGCTCTCCTTCTTTGGAGTTTGTATACTTGCCTGTGCTTGCGATTTAGGCTTTGGCTTTAAGTAATAAACACCACCAATCAACATGGTTTCAGCAACAATATCTCCATTTTTAACTATGTAACTTGCTTTCTCAAGGTGGTGAACCTGGAACTTTAAAACTCTAGACAAGTAGGCCTGACTAAGCAAACTGCTATTTGCTGTTGGTATGTAATAAATATCCGGGATGAATGCATCGAGCTCTTCAACATAAACAGTTCCTTTTCCTTTGACCTGACAAGGATGATTGGAAAAAGAATAAAGTTCACGTAGTTTAGGTTCAGGCTCGTGCATCTCTGTGAAAAGTTCCTTTCTGTAGGTACAGTTGTGATCAAAATTATTCAACCCCCACTGAAATTGAGTGTTTTGGCCAGTTTGACATTGATTTTGATCATTCAGTCATCTTGCTTACATTTACATCAAAGAGGCACTTGTAGGTCAGACAAATATAACATAACATTTATAATGAAATAACCACAAATGTCGTTTCTGTGCTCACATCATTATCAGTTTTATTCAACCCCCAAGTGACATTCAATCTTAGTACTTAGTACAACATCCTTTTACAGTTATAACAGCTTTTAAACGTGAAGCATAGCTTGACACAAGTGTCTTGCAGCGATCTACGGGTATCTTCGCCCATTCTTCATGGGCAAAAGCCTCCAGTTCAGTCACATTCTTAGGTTTGCGCACTGCAACTGCTTTCTTTAAGTCCCACCAGAGGTTCTCAATCGGATTTAAGTCTGGTGACTGCGATGGCCACTCCAAAATGTTCCAGCCTTTCCTCTGCAACCATGCTCTAGTGGACTTGGAGGTATGCTTGGGATCATTGTCCTGTTGAAAGGTCCAACGTCTCCCAAGCCTCAGGTTTGTGACGGACTGCATCACATTTTCATCCAATATCTCCTGGTACTGAAGAGAATTCATGGTACCTTGCACACGCTGAAGCTTCCCTGTACCTGCAGAAGCAAAACAGCCCCAAAGCATGATTGACCCTCCGCCATGCTTCACAGTAGGCAAGGTGTTCTTTTCTTCATAGGCCTTGTTCTTCCTCCTCCAAACATAGCGTTGATCCATGGGCCCAAACAGTTCTAATTTTGTTTCATCAGTCCACAGAACACTATCCCACAACTTTTGTGGTTTGTCCACATGACTTTTGGCATACTGCAGTCGACTCTTCTTATTCTTTGGAGACAGCAAGGGGTGCACCTGGGAGTTCTGGCATGGAGGCCTTCATTACGCAGTGTGCGCCTTATTGTCTGAGCTGAAACTTCAGTACCCACATCTGACAAATCTTTTCTCAGTTCCTCAGCAGTCACACAGGGACTTTTCTCCACTCTACGCTTCAGGTAGCGCACAGCAGTCGAAGTCAGCATCTTCTTTCTGCCACGACCAGGTAGCGTTTCAACAGTGCCCTTTGCTTTGAATTTGCGAATGATGCTTCCTATGGTGTCTCTTGGTATGTTTAACATCTTTGCAATCTTCTTATAGCCATTGCCCTTCCTGTGAAGAGAAATCACCTCTTCTCTTGTCTTCCTGGACCATTCTCTTGCCTTCACCATGTTTGTAACCACACCAGTAAATGTCTAGAAGGAGCTGAGTATCACAGTCATTTTAAAGCTGCCTAATTGGTGCTTATTATGCTTGATTGCTGCTCGGTGACATCCACAGGTGTTTTCAATACCTGATCGAAAACACCTGAATGAACCTCTGTTCTTCAGAGTGGTAGTCTTTAAGGGGTTGAATAATTGTGTCAATGAAGAAACCACAAAAGAAACATTTACTACTGTATTACAAAAACAATTGATGTCATTTTAGTTGCATTTGGTTCTGTAAAACGTCCTTGTAGGATTTCATTCTGAATACAATTACAAATGTACACTATAGTCCCTAAACCCCTTTACAGCATTGGGGGTTGAATAATTTTGATCACAACTGTAACATGCAATGCTGCACCACTGTCCGAAGTCCACAAAAGCCGCCTATCGTACTCTGGATGAGGTTGTGGATCGTTGGTTAAAGCCAGCTTGGAGCTTGTGGATCATGCCTTGGACCATGACGACCTTGTCTTCCACCTCTGCCTCTACCTCTGGAGTCTGTTCCTCTGGGCTGGTAGGAGACGGGAGCTGGAACTCGTTGGGGACAATCTTGGGTGGCATGTCCCACACGATTGCAGATGTAGCATGTTGGCATCCTTGGAACATAGGCCCTTCCTCGGAAGGGACGCCTCGCTGGAGCTCTTGATGTGGGTGGTCCTCTCAAATGTGGCATGGCTAGTATGAGTGCTTCTTCTTCAGTTAAAAGTCTGCATATATAGTCCACTGTGCATTGAGCAATTGGCACTTGGTTAATCTTTTTTATGGCATCTTTCCATTCATAATTCAATGAGTTAATGATAATGCTGATCATTTGAATATCATCAATAAGATAGCCTCTTTCTCTCAATTCTCTTCTCATTCCTTTCAGTTTGGTCAAATGTCCTCCAATTTGTTCACCGGGTTTCAATCTCGAACCATGGAACTCAGACATGAGCAAACATGAAGATTCAATTAAAACAGGCCTGTAGCAATTTTCCAATTGGACCCAAATTTGTTGGGCTGTTGCATCAGGCAGAAAGGTAACCTGCAGTTCAGTATCCATGGACATCAACAATGTTGTGCAAGCTTTAGTCTCTAAGTCTCTTATTGCAGGAGTCCATGGCTGGGCAGGAGGATTAAAAACCATACAGTGGGTGCCTTCTCTGTGAAGCAATAGTGTAACCTCACTGACCCAGGCCTTGTAATTCTGTCCTGACATCTTTAATTTTGACTCACCAGCCAGTGGAATAATAGAAGATGCCTGTTGTGGAATATGCATTTGAAATGCTGGCTGTGCCGGTAAAAATACTTGTTGTGGACCAAAAAATTGCCTTGGTTGTGCCACTGGAGGTGGACCAGGAGCTGGTCCTGGTTGCATGGCTGGAGGCACATGTGCAGGCACTTGAAAATGTGGCTGCTGTTACATTTGAGCTGCAATATTAGAATGGCCTGCTGGAGGTGCAGTCATTTGCCCTTGCTGCATTAAGTATTGTTGTGCTCCATCTAAAAGGACACCAGCACCACCAGGGGGTGCTGAAGGTTGTGCCTGTGGAGACACTTGTTGCATTGCAGTCTGAACAACTGTTTGATTTAGAGGCATTGCAGAAAACTTTGCTTCTCTATCAACATCATGTGAAATCTGAGAAGGGAGGACTTCTTGTTGTGACCAATGTGAAGTGAATACAGCTCTCTGTTCTGATTTGCCTGACACAATATCCTCTTGAGGGTGTGGCTTAGGCTCTGAAGAAGAAGCTAATATGGCGGAGTCAGGGAGAACAAAAGACTCTCTCTTATCTGGCTCAAACATAGATAAGGCCATTTTTGCCTGGGATAGCTCACGGTTATGAAATTCTATTTGATCATGATAACTTTTAATGGCTTGCTTAGAGCTTGGAGGAGAATAACAAATCTTTTCTCTCTCTGTGTGGGAAGAAAAATGCTCCACGGTTTGTGAAAGCTTAGGCTTTGCACCCAGCCTTTCAAATCTTTGGGCTTCTGCAGGAATTGTTTGTGAAAATGCATAAACAGAAGGAGATATCACTGACCTCAGTCTTTCGTCGCCTTCAAAAGCAGCTTTTCTATCTTCTTCTCCTCCCTGAAGCCTCTGCAAGGGCATTATATCAGTTTCTTCTCCCACGGCTGTTTCTCCTAGTCAGGTTGCTGAAGCAAGCGGTGTTTGAAGAATCTAAAACGTATTTGTGGTTCCTTCCACTGCTTCATCAGAGATATCAGAGATATCTGTGTCTTTAGCTTTGTATCTGGTTTTCTTTTTCTTTCTTGGCAACTTAGTAGTGAATTAATTAGCGTTCCGCAGTCGCTAAATTAATCATCTATCTAGATATAGCCTGGTTGCTTATCAATTAAAATAGCAAGCAAGGAAAAAGCCATAATTCAAACCGTCCGACTGCTACCACATGTCAGGGTAGCCCTCCTGGGGTAATTGCTCTTAATTAGAGGCGGATCGTGGCCTTTCTCTTGCATAATACTTGATAAGCAAAATAAATCCGAGATATATTCTAAGAAACTCATTTTATTGTAAAGAAAATAAAAAAAACTCTTACTGGCTAATTAGTTACATTTTGGCAGCGTTCCTGCCGGACCTCTTGGCAAGAGAACAAAAGAAAGATGAAGTAAAGGAATGTGGAGGATGCGCAGTTAGCTTTTAGAGATAAGAGTTCTGAGCATCTACGGAAAGTGGCAGAGTTCAAGCACAGCTGGCAAATTAAAAAACGCAGTGACAAATGCAACAGCAGTTAAGCAAACCAAAAGTTTGCTATGGAGCCGGTTGAGCCAAACATGAGAAGTTAACTACCAGTTTTCAGCAAAACCATTGTAAAATGCAGTCACATGACAGGAAGAACTTCAAATCCAAGGCATAAATAGCCACCAAATAGGTAGTTCCATTGGAACTGTTTAAAGGATTATCTCTGTATTTCTTTACTTTTTGTTTGCTACGTTTTCTTTTCCCTATATATTTTCTTTTTTCCTTCACTATTTTTTCTTTCTATTCTTTTTATCTTTCAGGTTTGTGTTACAAAAATAGAAGAATTTCTGCAGCATCAACTGGTAACTGGTTCCTTCTATGAAGATCAGCAAAGCTCCTTGGATTCTGCTTAATCTTCATTTATATATTGCTTGCTACCCTGGGCAGAATTGTAATAGGCCTGTATTTGAAACCAGGGCATGTGGGAAGGAGTCCAGTATGTTACTGGCAGTTAACACTGCATTTTGGACAATCGTCTTTGCCCCTTAATATAAGTATCTAAAGATGTAGGATTTTTTTTATCCATTGCTATGCATTTTCTATTAATAAATCCTGCTGGTTAGCATTTTTGCTGATGAAGAGCAGTTCTTTAATCTTCAGAGCTTTCCTCCTTTAAAGATTAACTTCCCATAGATTGAGAAATTACAACTGTGCCCAACACATACTATTTAATCATAATATGCTTTCTAGCTACATCATGATGTAAAAAGATTGAGTTCAATGAAATGTTAAAACTTGTGTTGACATGGTTCTTGTTATTAATTCTTAAAGCATAATGAATATAGTCAGTGATTTACAACTAATCAATGGTGTACCTGCATGATATTTTAAAATTCCTTATTTCATCTGTACGTTGCTTTTTTATCCCTTTTTCCTGTCTCATTTTTATGTCTATTTACATATCTTCTTTAATGTCTAATACAAAAAAAAAAAGGCAAGTCAAGGAGCTTAAAAGGGATGAGAACTGCATTTCACAGGATGAATCAATCACTCCAAGCCAAAAAGAAGTTTGGGAAATGTTTTATTTTTTTTAAAATTTAAAATACTTACTAATAAATACTCAACTTCGCGCCGACAATGACTGAGGCAAGAGCAGAAGGTAACAGGCAACGGGCGATTTATTCTGTGCAGTACTAACAAGCGAACAACAACTTTCCTGCGTTTGATAGCTCCTTTTTATACGAGCCTGTCAACTCGGTAACCAATCAGCAAATAGCTAAACTTGTCCCGCCAGCTGCTAGGGGGAAACAGCAGCTAGCTAATATTCAACACCCCTTCCCACCACGTGGGCGCATGCGTAGTCCTGCAAGTACGCAGGCCAACGCCGGCTCCG
This sequence comes from Ptyas mucosa, assembly GCA_012654045.1. NCBI lineage: Eukaryota > Metazoa > Chordata > Lepidosauria > Squamata > Colubridae > Ptyas > Ptyas mucosa. The sequence goes on from WNWU01000021.1 coordinate 23,876,588, forward strand.
CCCCGATTGCTGGAGCTCAGGTGGCTGTGACGTTTCAGCCAGTGGCCCCGGCTACTTCGCCAGCTGCAGTCAGTTCACCTGGTTCCTGCCCCTGGAGATCCTCGGATGGCTCAGCGGCCGCAATAGGTAAGTGTGACGACCCTGCCTCCTCTGGTGAGAACGTGCTAGACTGGTGTGGATTGGGGACAGCTACAGAGGTTTCCTCTCGTGGAAACTCCGGTTGTGCGCCACCCCCGGAAGATTGACCTGAGACAACCCATCGACTCCATAGTTGGTCCTGATGGCGCTTCCAGAACCTACCGTGGCCCATATCTACCCGATAGGAACAGGGCCCAGCTATTCCTACGATTGTCCCAGGCAGCCACAAAGGCTGACCCCCATAATTCCGGGCATAAACTGTGTCTTGCAATTGGAAGGGTAGGTGCCGCCTATTCGAGTCTATGGGCTTAGTGGGGTAATACTGTGGGTGTATGTGGTCCAGTGCTGTGCGCAACTTACGGCCCATTAGTAACTCGCCTGGGCTCTTATTTGTGAGTTGGCACGGTGTGATATGCTGCACTAAGAGATAGCTGGTCACCTGTTCCTGCCAACTTCCGGGGCCCATCTTCCTTAACGCATCTTTGGCCAATCTGACGGCCCGTTCTGCACATCCGTTGCCAGACGGATGGAACGGGGCAATAAGACAATGTGTAGCTTCCCTGTGTAGCTAAGAAGGTCTCAAAGGGGGCTGATGTAAATTGGGGCCTGTTATCTGACACGAGAATGTCGGGCAACCCATGGGTCGTAAATAACCCCCGGAGGGCCCGAATGACAGCATCTGACGTGATGGAATACATCAGAATCACTTCCACCCATTTTGAGAATGGATCAGCAACAATGAGGAAAGTCTGCCCTTGCATTGGATCCACAAGGTCGATATGCACTCGGGACCAGGGTGCTCTCGGGTCTTCCCACTCCCTTGGCGAATCCTTTGGTGGCATTGCACCTGACACTGCGGGCAGGTGGACACCCATTCGGAGATGTCCCTGTCAAGATTAGGCCACCACATATAACAACAACCCTGGGCCTTCATGCGCACTATCCCTGGGTGTCCCTGATGTAGCTGGGATAGTAACGAGTGCCGTAAAGGGGGCGGAACCACTACCCGATGACCCCATAAGAGGCAGCCACTCTGAGTAGACAACTCAAGCCACCGGTTAGCATAGGGCTGCAACTCTGACAGAAACGGACCCTGCGGCCACCCCCTAGCCATCCAGTCCATCACCCGAGACAACACCGCGTCACGGGCAGACAAACGAGCAAAGTCAGTAGCTGTCACAGGCAATGGCGAGCTGTCAATCAAACAGACAGCGGACGCAGGAACAGGGTCAGGCAGTAGAGCAGGCAGAGGGCAGCGGCTCAACACATCAGCATGGGCAAGATCCCGACCAGGCCGGTGTACAAGGGTATACGAGTAGGCTGCTAGAAAAGTTGAGTAATGTGTCATCCTGGGAGGCAATATCAGTGGGGCTTGGCGGTCGCCGGCCAGAATCCCGAGGAGAGGCTTGTGGTCGGTGACCAGCAGGAATGAGCGTCCGTAGAGGTAATGATGGAAGCGCTTAACACCAGCGACCAATGCAAGTGCCTCCCGGTCCAGTTGAGAGTAGTTTCGTTCCGCCGGGCCCAAGGTGCGAGAGAAATAAGCCACAGGAACTTCACGGCCATTGGGTAATGCATGGCTCAAAACAGCCCCCACCCCATACGGGGAGGCATCGCATACCAAAACGAGCGGCAGGTGTTCACAATATTGGGTTAGCACCGAGTTGGAGACCAGGAGGCATTTAACAGCCTGGAAAGCAGCAGCCTCTTGAGATCCCCACACCCAAGCCGCCCCACAGTCCAGTAAGCGATGTAATGGTTCAGCCACGGACGCTTTATGCGGAAGAAATACTGCATAAAAGTTTAGGAGGCCAAGGAAAGCCTGCAGATCAGCTTTACATCGAGGGGGTGGGGCATCCACAATAGCCGCCATCTTAGCAGGAGTGGGGTTTATGCCAGAACTATCAACAAGGAACCCCAAAAACTCCACCTGAGATACAGCAATTTGGCACTTTGCGCGGTTTACTTTTAATCCCATTTTGTCAAACTGGCGGAGGACCTGGTGAAGCTGGTCCATTAATTCTGACTTGCTTGTAGCTGACACTAAAACATCATCAAAATACGGGACGACCCCGGAGATTCTGTGGACGACTCTCTCCATTAAACTTTGGAAGAGCCCCGGGGCCACACTTACACCAAATTGGAGGCTACATCATGATGTAAAAAGATTGAGTTCAATGAAATGTTAAAGCTTGTGTTGACATGGTTCTTGTTATTCATTCTTAAAGCAGAATGAATATAGCCAGTGATTTACAACTAATCAATGGTGTACCTGCATGATATTTTAAAATCCCTTATTTCATCTGTACGTTGCTTTTTTATCCCTTTTTCCTGTCTCATTTTTATGTCTATTTACATATCTTCTTTAATGTCTAATACAAACAAAAAAAAGAGGCAAGTCAAGGAGCTTAAAAGGGATGAGAACTGCATTTCACAGGATGAATCAATCACTCCAAGCCAAAAAGAAGTTTAGGAAGTGTTTTATTTTTTAAAAAATTTAAAATACTTACAGCCTTCCCTTCTGTTACATATATAAGCTGGCTAAGATAACTCTAACTTGGCATAATTTACAATATATTACAACTGCAATATAACAAAACCAATTATAGTCACCCAAGATTAAACATACATCATATAAACTAAAACATAGCCAAAAAGAAAACATAGTTAAATCACTAATTACAGCTCTTCACATATTTTCTGGAAAAATCACCTTTATTAATATTAGGAAGAGCAAACCTTATTAAGACCCCAAAACATCTTGTTCTTTCTAATCTACTTTACCTTTGAGCCTTTAGTGCTCATTCTTTTATTATTATGTATTTAAGAAGATCAAAGCTTCCGTAGTTCAGGATACTCACCTTAAAATTAGAACCCAGAAGAATTTAGTTAATCCACAACACCGGCCTATGAAGAATGAAGATAATCTTTGGGCCCCAGAGAGATTGAAGGTGTCAGGTCAGAATATTAGTGGTACACCTGTCAGTAATTGGAAGTGCACAAGTCCATGTACTTCCCTTTCCTGCCTCACAACTCAATCCATACAGCCTTTAATTTTCAGACACATCTTTTTCTCACAGCTCCTTAAGAAACCCATAACACAGACCATAATTAGCCGGAAAAATAACTCTAGAACTTCGGAATTCTTTCCCCAAGGGGGAAAGGGAAATACACAGCCTGCAGGTTGCTAGCAAAGACGTCAAAGAGCTTCGTTATTGCTGCTAAAGGCAAGAATAGCTAACAGAGCAATTTTGCAGCTCTCTCCTGTTACTACCTCCTCTTCCCTTGCCTAACGGGCCAGGCTAAAATCCGGTCGAATAGTTTGCAGCCAGGTGTTCGGTACAAACCTGGCCAATGTGATTTTAATGGCCCAGGAAACCGTGGTGGACTCCGCTTCTTTTGCCCTATTCTGATTCTCCACCCCAGCAGCAGCTGCATGGCCACAAAGACACCCGGGCTCAGCCTCCCGAGCCCCGCGGAGAGAGAGAAGATGCCTCTTGCATTTCGGCCAGACGCCCGCAACCAAAGGAAAAGCCCGAAGGCAGCCCAGCCACCGCGCCCTCCGGTTCCTTCCCCTCGGCCCCCGGCTCAGCCGCTGCTCCTCGCCAATGCCGGGCCTGGGCTTGCAATTACGCCCGCCTGCTAAGCGGGGCTCAGCCGGCGCCCTCGCCCGCCGCCATGCCGGAAAGCGGAGGGGCAGCGCCGCCTTTGCCGGCCTGGGCCGCACCTGCTGGAAAGCCTCCCGAGCCGAGCCCCGCTTGCCCTTCGCCTTCTGCCGGGCTGGGAAGGCGCTGCTCCTGCGGGCTCCGGCCAGGAAAGCGGCGCTCTCGGCCCGACGGGGAGGCGCCTCCCCAGGCAGGAAAGCCGCCTGGCCCGGCCCGGCTCGTCACGCAGGCGCAGCCTCCGCCGCTCCGCCCGTCAAACGCGGCGCTTCCTTGGGCCCCCGGGGAGGCGGCTTCGGTGGCGGCGGCGGCTCTGTGGATGTTTGGCGGCGGAGATCTCGCGGTGCTGGCGGCCGGCCCGGGCTTCCTTCAGACGCCGCCTCCTTTTCGTGTCGGGGTCGGGACTGTGCGCAGTGGAGCGAGCGGGGAGGCGCGCCGGCGGCAGCAGCGGCGGCGGAGGAGGAGGAGGAGGAGGAGGAAGAGCCGGAGCCGCAGCGGCCGGAGGCGGGAAGGAGGAGCGCGCTGGTCTGCCTTCGCCAGCGCCGCCGGAGCCTCGCCCAGTCCGATGTGCCTCCTGCGGCGGCGGCGCTGCTGCTGGTGAGCCAGCCGACGTGCCGGCCGAGCCTTGCCGCCTCCCGCAGTCCGAACATGGCCACCCCGGCAACCTGCACCCGCTTCACCGACGAATACCAGCTCTACGAGGAGCTCGGCAAGTACGTCGCCCACCCGCCCCGTCCTTGCCGCGCCTTCCGGGGCCCTGGAGCCCTCGCGGGTCGCCCTGGCCTCGGCCTCCTGGATGGATCGCTCGCTCCCCAGGCTTGGCAGCGCCGCCCGCTCAGCCTCCGGGCACTGCGGTCTTTCTGCAACTCTCCCCGGGCAGCCTCCGCGGCCGCCGCTGCCCGCCCGCCCGCCCGCCCGGCTTGCGCAGGAGCGGCGTTGCCAGCTCCTCCGTAGTTGCTTGAGCCAGCTGCAACTTCTGCGGCCGACGGGGGCGGAAGGGGCCAGGGAGCTGCGGCACCGGCGCCCGCTCTGGGGACCTCGTGGCCGGGGAGCCAATCTGGGCGCTCTAGCTGGGAAGGCCAGCCTCACCTGTCTAACTTCCAGACTCCCCCCATCCCTCCCTCCCTCCGGGCTCCCTTCTGCATTACGGCAAGGACCTTTGCTACGTTTCTCCTACATCCATCAAGCTCGGCTCTCTGTATGCCTCCCCTCCCCTCGCCCCATCCTCGACCTGCACCGCTTCTGCCTTTCCCTCTGCGTTTTTCTCCTAGATGCTCACTGGAGGTGAAGGAGCAGCGCCTGGGCAGGGAGGCCATTAGGGATGCCCTGGGTGGCATCTTCTTTTTGCACCAGTCTCTACGCATCCCTCCCGCTCGTTCTTGGACCGTGGGGGGTGGGGGGTGGGGGAGTCCTTTGGAACTTCTGTGCAGGAATAGAAACGGGTGGAAAGTGGGGCTGGAATAGGCAAGGTCGGAGCAGCTGGGTCCCGATTTAGAAAGGGTCCCTTAGATCAGGGGTCTCCAACCTTGGCAACTTTAAGCCTGGTGGACTTCAAGTCCCAGAATTCCCCAGCCAGCTTTGCTTTGCTGGCTGGGGAATTCTGGGAGTTGAAGTCCGCCAGGCTTAAAGTTGCCAAGGTTGGAGACCCCTGCCTTAGATAGATGTATTTCAGTGCCCATGGTTCCCAAGCAAACACCAACTCTAGAGCAGAAGTCATTTGGGATCCTTTGCCTTGCAACAAGTCCACTGCTGACTTTAAAACTTAATTCTAGTCTGCAATAGCAATTCTAACATATTCTAACCATACATTTACCATATAGTAAACATACAGTGTCTGAGAGTCTCTCTTTCTCTCCACTCTCCCCCCCCCCCCGCCCCAAATTGGAGGTAGAGGATATCTTCTGCCATCCACACCAAACTGCAAACCGACTCCCCCTAGGGGAAGAGGGTGTGGATGGCATTTTCCTTGCTTTTTTAGCTGGCCCCTATTTCAAGGGGCTATCCTTGCTTTCTCAGCACCAGACAAGATGGGGATCCGATTTCTCCTCTCAGAGAAATGGAGGCTTCCAACTATTTTGTCCACACTATAACTACTTTTGAGGAGGCTGCTTTGTGGTGGTTTGTGCCCCAGTCTCAGGACTGGGGCTTTCCTTGCTAAATTTGGATTGACTGTGTTATAAAAAGCCACTATGAAATACAATCAAGGCTCTTCCCATTAGAGTAATAGTATTTCAGCTCTGCAAATGGGTGCTGGAAAACTGGAATAGGAGTGACCGTTTTGAGATTTTCCCGTCCATTTATTCTGCTGCTTTGGAAGGCTTGGTGCTGAGCTATCCCAATGTATATTCAAGAAAATGAGTAATGGATTACAGTGAGCTCATGTGGGGCTGTGTTCATGGTTAATCAAATTAGCAATAGTCACAGAACACACTGAACCATGAAATAACTATATTATTTTAGTTTGTATAATCCATTGAGTCACAAACTACATTTCAGCTGCAATCCCGGTTTCTGTGTCCAAAGTGATAGTGAGAGGTCAGGCTGAAATCCAAGAGTAAATTAAGTTAACAAACCTCAGAACTTGTCACTTTTTTTTAACCCATGCTGGCTGCTTTCCAGACCATCTGATTTCTTGGAAACTCCTTCTATTCTAATAATTTTTCAGTTTTTAGTTTCATAAGCAATTGACCATATGGGTTCTTTAATTAAATACCTTTACAGATTTAATCCTTCGTTCTTGATTCAGTTTCATGGGATCAGACTTTCCGTATTTCTTCTAGGGGTGCTTTCTCAGTGGTACGGAGATGCGTGAAAAAAAACTCATCTCAAGAATTTGCTGCAAAGATCATCAATACCAAGAAGCTGTCAGCAAGAGGTAAGTATCCGAACATTGGTTTTAATCAAATTCCTATACAGGATAATGTTGGAGAATTGATTGCAAGACCCTTAATTGATACATATGTCATCATTGATCTTCTTGGAATCAGTGTTTCTTTTGGCTTTGATTTTGGAATATGCTGCCTCTAAGCTCATAGAATGGATTCATTTCTTACTAGATACTAAAGTCTGGAACATCGTGAACTGATGCTTAATAGGGAGCATTGGATTAACCACCTTCCTAATAACTCACTCAAACTATTAGGGAGTTGGTGTTATATGTTCAGAAGTATAGAATACACTATGACTCTGTATTTGGACTGATTCCTTTTAAACTCATAGGGGCTTAGTTCTAAATAACTTTGCTTAGATAGAGCTGTATTGAAATTGGCCCAAAATATTACATAAGGCTTCTCCAATTCAGGTGTATTTTATTTCACATTTAGAAGAATGTTGTAATCAGAAAGAGAAGGGATTGTTAGAGGAATTGTCTAGGACCCCTTAAGCTGATGCTATTAGAAGTAATATTTTTTTTGTTTTGAGTGTTGCAATTTGGGGCTTGATTTTGTGACTATTATTTAGTATAGTGATGCACTTTTCCGGCCTGGGAATTTGACATGTGAAAAAATCTGCTGTGGAATTTAGGAAGAACAAAAAGAGTCAATAATAAAGTCATGTTTTCTTTTCAGGATATTATTCTTTGAGACTTAGCTATAGATTACTAACACACAACATCAATTCCACATTACTTGAGTATATGTGTAAAATGGTTCTCATATAATGCTTAAAATGATGCATTCCATGATGTTTATCTACTCATCCAAGAGCTCTGTTCATACTTGAAGAAGCCCATAATAGCATGCCACCATGCTTTTATACTGTTTTGAGTAGTTTGCAGTGGCATGAAATGTGTAACAATCTAATTCAAGTACAAGCATTTACTTATTCAGTGGCTTCGGTAACAAATGTTTACTTATTCTGTGTAATTAACCAGTATGTATAATATTTTCAGTGAAACCAGGGTATCGATTTAATTCTAATCAATGTGATATTTCTTTACTCATTTTCCAATTATCTTACCTGTTTTCAGGTTGCAGTGCATCTAGCTGATGGCATGCAGTACTTGAATTAAAGAGTTGTCTTTGTTGCAATATTAATGTTATTGTTTCTTCTTGTAATTCCTCCATGACTTTTTTAATTGCATCTTCAGTTCAGCGTCCTCTTGATTTCCTCCCCCCTCCTTTTTAGCAACACTAACAGCCTCAGCCTGTTAGGCAACAACAGTGGCTTTCCTTTGCTCTGATTTAAGAGCTCCCAACCAGGAAATTCCTTGTTCATAACATACATTCGCCATGAGTTTGAGGAAGGGGTGCCTGCTTCTCAACATGGGGAGGAGAGTAAGGTTTCGAAATGCTTTTTCAACCATTGTAGATGGCGGAAAATCAAAGACCTAAACAGGTGCAGAGTTGGTAGAGAAAACTCTTCTTTCCATTTTCTACTACAAAATATAGATTATGATTATTTTTATTTACCACATTTGTATCATTTTGTCCCTGCAGTCCCTTATTTCTTTTCATGGCAGTCCTATTATATAAGAAAAATGTCAGTTGTCCTAACAATTACCTTAATGTCCCAGTGGAAATTAGAATTTCCCAGTATCCCTTGTAAGTGTTGCAGCAGTCTGGTTTTTGATTTTTCAATGCATTTTGGAAGAACTGTAAAAGAAATATAAAGCAATAATTAGGGCAGGTAGTACTGTGCTGCAGTTTTGGTTTCTCTGACATACCCTAGTCAGAGAGGTTTATCAGGTGGGAGAAAGGATAATGGATTACAAAAAATAGTGCACCAAACTTCATTAAAAAGAGTACATAATTTTATTCAAATTCCTGACAAATTTATGTAGCTTTGGGAGAATAATTTCAAAGGAAAAAAATTGATATATTTGGTCATAGATTATGTTGTAAGAGAAATGAGGTGTGGATAGATTGATTGATTTGCAAAAGTAAAATCATTGGACTAAAGGATCTGTGTCTGTGAATGGAGATTTATTATTGACTTCTTGTAAGATGGAACAGTCAGATAACAAGGCCTCAGCGTCTACAAATTGGCAGTAGCATTCAGTATTGAATGGGGGCAGGTATTCTGGCAAAATCAATGCAAATATTAGTGGTGCCAGGAATCAAGGAGAATTGTTTTTTGGTGATAATAGCAGATATTGCCTTATTTTTTTTGTAATAAGACAGCTTTAATGACATCTCAAAGCTATCCAGAGCTTAGGAGCAGTTATAAGGCAGAAAATATAAAGGAGTGATTGGTCTAAAATGACAATAGCATCTAAATTGATTCCTGATTACAAGTATACCATAAAAGATGAAAGGGGAAGATCACTTTTTATCTCTTCCAGGAAAACTGTGGGTCAGGTCTTGCTACTGCACATCTGTAAGGAAAGCTGCATATTCAGCATGAATTCCTATTGCTATTGGTTCGGCTGTCATTTTCCTCCTGTTGGGCTCAGATTATTGGTTGCTCTGTTGTGTGGGAAAATGTGTCTGAAGTTGGGCTTTGCTTTGACCATATGTTGTGTGCAACAAGATTGCCATACAAATCTGTTCCTTGTGAATCACCACTATGTGGAGATGGCAAAATAAACTATAATACACACACAGAATGATGGTGCAGATTGTGATAAGGGTGTGAAAATTACAAAAAACAAAATCTGTCAGTTGTCATGATGTCTAAATCATGGAATAAGAATTTAATGGCCCAGACGACTATTGAGCTGCAATAAAACATGAGCCATTATCACTAGCCAAGAAAGTAATAGGCAGTTAGTTATTCTAGCTGATTTTAGGCTTGATTGTCTAAATCAGGGATTTCCAACCTTGGCAACTTTAACCCTGGAGGACTTCAACTCCCAGAATTCCCCAGCCAGCAAAGCTGGCTGGGGAATTCTGGGACTTGAAGTGCTCCAGGGTTAAAGTTGTCAAGGTTGGAGACCCCTGGTCTAAATAACATCAGTGACCCACGATCATGCTTGTGCTAAAAATTCATTTCAGCATTTTTCAGAACCATGAAGGGTGGAGCCCTGAGTATTACATATTGAATAGAAGAGCAAAGTAGGGAAATATATAAAGTCAGAAAACACCAAGAGGAACCCTTTCCATCTCTGTATATAAAAGAGCCTCTGCTGGAAAAAGGAATCTGGCAGAGGGTGTAGGATCAGATATAGCTCTGGGTGACCTAAGAGGTGTTTAGTTTCTCTGGTGCTTCAGAGCAGCAATGTGAGTCAAGACTATGACTAAATACTCGGCTCAGAAAGCATTGGAGCCACAGTAACGCCAGCTGCAAAGTGGCAGTGAGATCTCACCACCCCATCTCTTTCTTTACAAATTCAGGCTGCTTGTAAGAAAAGCTGTGGTGCAGTGTTTCCTCTAGCAAGTACGCGTCGGCCTTGATCATTACTGCTTCCTTTAAATACCAGCTTTTTTACTCTTTCAGTACTCTCTTGAGTCACGTGTTTTAGTGTATGCTTATGTTCTTTCCTTTAACGTGCGTCGGCCCTCTTATCTGTGAAATAAAACTGGTTTAGAGTGGGGCAGCTTACATTTCGTAGTGCATGCTTCTGTGGGAGCCAAGATTCTTGATGCTGACAGAGACACTGAAAAGAGAAGTGAACGTTTGCTTCATTACCGGAGTGGCCGTTGTAATCTTCCTTTGTTCTGTACTCTCACTAGCTTGAGGTTAGCAGAAGCAAAGCTGAAGAACTGTGATCTGCTGCTGTTCTAGTAAGGAAGGCAGTGGATTAGTGGGAAGCCTTGTTTCCTGCCCAGTGCTTGCTCTGCAACCGTCTTTCTTTCCTCTTGAATCTCTCGTTCTGTGCCTGCATCACAAGAGGTAGATTCTTGACTTGGACGCAGATAATACCTTGCATTGTAAAGCATCTCACACTGCTAAACCTTGACGTGGATTTAGAATAGTAGCTGTCATGGGTGCGACTTTAGTCCAGAATTGATTTCATAACTGGAAAAGAGGCGTTGAATTTGTTTCAGGCATCACTTTAGGAGAGAAGGGCAGGCTGTTTAACTGTTTCTGAAATGTTTGTCTGCTGTTGTAGCTTTTCACTTCATGATATCTATATTGAAGTTACATGAGTTTCCTTGCTCTCTTTGAGAGTCACTTCTTTTTGTAAAAAGTATTAATAGAATATTTTCAGAGTGGATAAAATAAAATATGCTGAACCTTTTTCATTAAGCTTGTTTGCCTAGCAAGGAACAGAGGCAATCCCTGGGCCACAGGCCATACCTGACGTCCCATCTGCCATGCCAAGATAATGTTCTGCTAAAATTGATGAGAAAATAGATAAAGTTAAATGGTATTATTTTTTCCCCCTCCAAAATAATGCTAGGAGGCCTTTGGGAGGCAAGATGCCTTCCATCCATCCCCATTCCCAAATTTGGCTGAAACCAAGCTGCTGAAATTTCTGAACAGTGATGCAGTTTTTATCCATTTTGGGAGTGAGGAATAAGCGTGGCCTGCTCTCATCCCTCCAGCCAAGCTTCTGCTTCCATTCCCATATTTAGGCCAGCAAAATAGGCAAGAAAACATTTGCCTACTCCATTCTTATTATATAACTGTTACGTGAGAAATGCCTAGACCATCCTGGCAGGGAAGGGGCTAAACCACCTATCCCACATGGTTCTTACCATGACCCTTCCCTTGACCCCTCCTTACCTTGACTCCGCCTTCAGGGTATATAAGACAATGTTCAAGGTCCACGTGTGTTATTCCAGATGCTCACCTGTAAGAGATGATACATGTGTTAATAAACATTCTATAAAAAGAAACCTCGTGTTGGGATTCTTTGGGATCGATCCTTGGAAACATTCAACAATAACACTGATGATCTCTGGTGTCCAGCAGCAGGTCAAGGTGCCCAGAAGAGAGCAAATAGGAAAAGAGTAAACCAGAACGGTAGAGTGAGAGGAACCATTTGAATTCCTGTAGGTAAAGAACGAGTAAAAAAAAGAAAAAAGTGGAATCTGGCAGAGGATGGAGTGGTCAGATGTTGCTATGGGTGACCTGAGAAGTGTTCAGTTTTTGCAAGGCTCTGGAGTAGCAATGTAAGTCAAGACTCTGGCTAAATACAGGTAGTCCTTGACTTACAACTATTTGTTTAATGATTGCTAGAAGTTACAATGGCACTGAAAAAAAATGATTTATGACTATTTTTTCACATTTTAAACTGTTGCAGCATCCCCATGGTCATGTGATCAAAATTCGGACACTTGGCAACTGACTCGTACTGATGACTTTTGCAACCTTCTGACAAGCAAAGTCAATGAGGAAGCTAGATTCACTTAATATCTGTGTCACTAATTTAACAACTGCAGTGATTCACTCAATAGCTGTGGTAAGAATGGTTGTAAAATGGGGTAAAACTCACTTAACAACTATCTCACTTAGCAACAGAAATTTTGAGCTCAAATGTGGTTGCAGATCGAGAACTACCTACACCGGGTAAGAGGTTGAGCTCAGCAGAGATGGTGTTGGAAGCTATGAGATGTTATTCCAGTTGAAAGTTAATGGCACAACTGGGCCAATAATTGCTTTCATTCTTTTACTGGATGTTCAGGCTGTTCCATTTTCTTTTTCCTTTTTGCCTGGAAGAGAACAACTTTTAATAGTGATTTCTCAGCCTTAATCCTAGAGGCACTACTTCCTTGCTTGGTCATGCTGCAATTAAGCATCCTGTTCTTTATGTAATTAAATATGGGCCATTGAGGAACTAATTTGCATTAAGGTTGTGACTTGCTGTAATGTTTATGTCTCACTAAACAGTCAAGAACGTCTTTCCCCTTTTTCTGCAGCTAGTTGCATTGGATAAGGGAGCCCCGGAGAAAATTGTGGTGGAATGACGTGAATGACCCCATATCACCCAACCAAATAAATCTAATTTATTTATAGCATTTTTATCCTGCCCTTCAAACAAAAGCTCCCCAAGTGGCTTACGTATAATCAATGAAAAATGCATTCTATGTTGCAGCCTTACAAACAAAAGAGATAATCCAGAAAGGAAAAAAGTATATAGAGAAAGGTGAGATAATGACCTCTTTCCTCTTCCCCATTCTTGGGCTTAAACAAGAGCTACTGAAGGTCCAGGAATGGCACTGATACAGTTGGATCTTTTAACAACCGCCTTACTTCCTCATTAGGGTCTAATTTGGCTTGATAAAATGACAGGTGTTGCTGTTCTTTCAGTTTACAGGACTGGGGAGCATTTGTGGGGTTGGAACTACCGATCATCCTTCTGAAGGAGATCTGGAACTCATCCAGTGACATTGTGATATCAAAGGAAGGGACATAGTAGGACCCAAAGTTGCTTTTGGACCCAAAAGTCCAAAAGGGAACTGGATTTTCTTGGTTTTTTTCTTTGAAAATGTTTTGCTTCTCATCTAAGAAGCTTCAGAAGAAAATCGAAATGTTTTCAAAGAAAAAAAAAGTCTAGTTGCCTTTTAGAAAAATGCCTTTGGGACAACCATGACCTGGGTGATTAACAATCTCTATAGTCGACATGTTAGGAGTACCCTGGTAATTTTTTAGCTTAGTTTTATACGGATGAGAGTTGGGAGACAAAATGCTTGTATCAAGTCTTCACCCTAGAAAACAACCTCAAAACAGACCAGTATCAATGTTGGCATCACATTGCCCAAATTCAGCCAGTCTTGGAGTGCAGTGAGTGTAATGTGGGTTGACCAGTCTTGCTTTGAAAACTATTTTTAAGTGAGGTATGGAGTGTTTCTGCTACCTAATCAAATTGGTTCCTCTGCCTTCCTCCCTAAGAGTACATGGACTATGAAGCTTTAGATTCCAGGCACAAGGCAGTGTAGTCAGGAATGAAAATTAAGAGTTAAGATGTTGATTTGAAATTGGCTAAAAGAAAAAAAATAACCCAAGTATGAAAGTGAACAAAATGATTAAATACAGTAAAGACCAAATAATATCTGAGTGCAGATGGGTAAAAGAGCTTCAGGAAATGGGTAACTGAGTAGAAGGAATCAAATTTAACTTGGAAAGTCAGCAGATGGTTTTTGAATCTCTGACTGAATTATTTTGATTTAATGTACAAATTAGCTGAAGAGCTAACTATCACAAGCCTTTGTGCTGAAAATAATTTGTGATTCATCTTCAAGTGTTTGAAATTGACACAGATATAATATTGGAGTTTAAAAGGGCAGGATTGACAAGTACTAGTCTGTTAAAACTTTATTGAATAACAAAATAAATATAGAACTAGCCAAGCAATGATATTCAAGTAATAATATTTGGTAAAATGCTTTTGTTAGATAGGGCTTTCTTTTTCCCTTTCGCTTGTGTCCAATTCTTAGATGCTTCCTAGACAAGTCCCTGGAGTTTTCTTTGTTTTTCAGAAGTGGTTTGCCATTGCCGCCTTCCTAGGGGTGAGAAAAAGAGACTGGCCCAAGATCACCCAGCTGGCTTTGTGCTTAAAGTGGGACTAGAATTCAAGGTCTCCAAGTTTCTAGTCCTGTGTCCTAAGCACTACACCAAAGTGGCTCTCAAATTTCACTTTGGGGATCATGTTTTAAACTTTTTTATACTGAAGAATCTGTTAGTTTCCAAATTCCCAGAATTCCCAGTCAAGAAGAAAAACTCTAGTAATACAAAATTGGCTGTGTTCAACTGATATTTTCATCCTTTAGTTTCTCATGAAAACCTAACAATTTTTTTGTGGAATCTGCAGAATACAATTTGAAAAAAAAAACAACCCAATTCATTTATCTGATAAATGGGGCTCAAAAGTCTTCATTTATGAAGAAATCTGGATATATCTGCAACATCAGCACTCTTTCCTAGAGGAATATGTGGTGCCTTTCTGGAGTAGCAACTGTTAGAAAGCTAGTTAGCTTTAATATCTGGTTAATTTTTTCCAGAAAATGTGAATTTGTCCTGGAAACATGGAGAAAAAGGCATGAGATGCAGACTGATCATAGGAAGCACAAAACACTGAAATAGTAGGGATGTCTTGCCAATTAGAAGGTGGCTGTCAGAATTTGATAAAGTGAAAGAAATATGCACAGTGACAAAGGCCATTATTTGAGTTTAGACCCTTCTAGTTCAAACCTTGTCTCATTTATAAATTCACTGATGCAGTTCGGAGATGCATTAGAATTATGCAGCTAGTATCTTTTTCTATAGGGAAAAGATTTTTCATTTCTGGAGATGAATTGCCTCATAATATTAGTAACATAATGGATTCGTACAACTTCTATTTATATTAAATGGTTTTAAAATGGCATTGTTTTTAGAAATGCAGTCCAAATACATATATTATGTAAATGGAGATAAATTTAAACACAAAAATACATAATATTCCTGAGAAATGGAAACAATAGAGAATAGAATAGAATGAATGAGCTGGAAGACACCCTGGAGATCTTCTAGTCCAGCCCCCTGCTCAAGCAGGAGAACCTATGCTATTTCAGATAGAGAATGTTGAACACTGTGGTGATTCCCCATTGTTAAATGCAGCAGCAAATTTGTTATCCCATTTCAGAAAAAGCATATAATTTGTGTTCTTATTCATACTAATGTGACTGTAGATCTTGTTTTCAGGAAATGTCTTGAAGTGAATCCTGGATTGAGTTAACTTTGTGGCTAAATAGATGAGGATTCATTCCAGCACAAAAGAGTCTCTTTCAATTCTTGTGCAAACTCTAATGCCATAATTGCTGCATTATATAAGAAATCTAAAATCTTGGATGGATGCCTACCAGTGAACTGATGTACATTGCAAAAATGGCTGATATTGAAGCCAGAAAATCGGCCTCTTTGATGTGTGCTTGGATTAAAGAGTCTTACTCAGCACAAATCTGATGCACAGTGTGGACTTCCGGCTATGAGGTCTGTATGGAGAGCTGGCATGACCAGGAGTTCTGTAAGTTAACTTCCACATTTCTGGTGGCCTTTTTGGCTGATGAGGACTGACCTGATGCCTTTCACATGGATAGCAATGCCCCTGCTAGTCACCAATTTAATTTAAATTCAACAATGTACGTCTCAAGTCCTGTACAATTGGGTAGCAACTTTTGCCACTAACAAATTTTATCCAAAGGCTGAAGCTTTCATGAGCTTTATCACTTTATCCGATGAAGCTGCCGCTTGCTATATGCATCCAGCAAAGTGAGCTACAGCTCACAAAAACGTATGTCTTTTAATAACACTTGTTATTCAGAAAAGATACTACCGGACTCTTGATGTTTTGTCTCTCCTGGAACAAATAGATTATCCTACTGAGAGATGCCTATTATTCCAACATCATTACACTCAGCAGTTGGTCTGCAATAGTTTCATGGAGTGAATGTTAGAATGTTGTTCTAAGTTTTTTGCTGTGGTGGTTTTTGAGCTACACTTGGTCTGATCTGGATGTAGATCCAGTATTCAGCTTCTTTTTTCCCAACTCTCATCAATAAATTTAATGCAAATAATTGTTTGCTTCTGTGGGATTTAATGGGAACACAATCCCAGGTTCTGAGGATGATGGGCGTTCTTGAATCTGTATTCACTTTCCTTGGTACTTCCAAGTTCCTTTCCTCCAGCTGACATGTTTAGATTCTTTCAGTAAAAACTGACAAGCCTTTAGATCATCTTTATTTCTGAGTAAACTCTGCCCTCCCCTCAGGCATTCTTAGGAAATAAAAATAGAGGGGAGCTATGCCTCAGTGCTTTGTTTGGAAATGTGCCATTCCAATTTTTTTTTGTGACTGGCCATGCCAGTTAGGGCAGACATTTTGTGGCTAGACTAATCTCCCATGGCAACCATGTTGTGAAGTGGCCACGCAAGTGCCTCTGAAGGATGTTAAGTTCTTGAGCCACACACTGGAGTTGCAGATTGCCTTGGGGTGAGAAAGAGAGTTAGTGTGTGGAGAATGCAACTACGTTTTTGGTGCTATAGAGTGTTATTTTGGTTTGTAGTACATAATGAAAACTTCCAGAAAATATTCCAGGACCACAAGATGACAAATGCCAGGCCATTCTTTAATCACCACATCTTAGCCCCTATTCCATTTTTACCATATTTAGCACCCAAGTAAATGAAAGCAATGACAGAATTGGTAGGGGTCCTAGAGGTCATCTAGTCCATCCTCTTGCTAAGAGCAGTATTGGTTAAAACATATCTGGCAGACAATTGTCCAGCCTCTGTCTGAAAATCTTTAACAAGGAGAATTCAACACTTTATGTGGTAGCCTGTTCCACTGCCTGACAACTTAAATTATATTTACTTGATTTATATAGCCACTCATCTTACTTGTAAGCAGCTTACAATAAAGCACATAACACAAAATAAATGATACAAAACAAGAGTAAAACAAGAATAAAAGCAAGGCACAATCTAAACTATTTTCCACACAGCAGGAGATGGGCTCTAATCTATGCCTGGGTCCCTAGACTTGAGCACAAAGCCAGGTTTTTAAGGCCTTATGAAAACCAACAGGGCCAAGGCCAGTCTAATCTCAGGGGAAATGATGCTCTAAAGGGTGGGTGCTAAGGCAGAAAGAGATCTCCTTCTGATCCCCACCAGCCAACACTCCTTAAGAGGAAGCAGAACTACCCCTTCTATTAAAGAGGCATTAATCATCTCCAGAACCAACCATACATTTCTTCCCAGGAGGCCTTAATCAGCAAGGAGAATTAAAGTCAGGAGGTTCCTGATATCTAACCTGGACCTCCTTGTAATTTGACGTCACAGATCCCAATCTTGTCCCCTGGGACAGTAAGCTCTCTCCTTTTGTGTTCCTTCTGATACTTGAGGACTGCCATGGCATCTTTTCTGTAGGCTAAACATACCTAGGTCCTTTAACTATAGGTCTTATTTCTTTGAGGACCAACCACCAGGTATGGTTGGCATGGGTGAAATGCTCCCGGTTCGGACCGGATCGCCCGATCTGGTAGCAATGGTGGTTGGTGGTTCGGAGTACTGGTAGCAAAAATCCCTGCGCCCCCCTCCCCCACCATGCCCAGCTGAACCGCAGGATCATCAGAGGCTTTTTTTTTCTTTTAAAACCATTTTTTCTATAACCTCTTCTGACGAAAAAATGCTTTTAAAAGTAAAAAAAAAGCCTCTGATGATTGTGCGGCTTAGCTGGGATAGTCAGAGGCTTTTCAAAGCATTTTTTTCTGCAATCTGTTGGCCGAAGAGGTGGTAAAAAAAATGCTTTGAAAAGTGTCTGACAATCCCAGCTGAGTTGCCTGATCAGCAGAGAGGTATTTTTAAAAAAGCCTCTCTGATGATCCCAGCTGAGTTGCCTGAGGGGCAGAGGCTTTTCAAAGCATTAGAAAAAATGCTTTGAAAAGTAAAAAAAAAAAATTGCCCACGCCCATCCAGTCATATTACCCCATCACCATCACCAAGCCATGCCCACAGAACCAGTAATAACAAATTTTACATTTCACCCCTGGGTTGGCAGGGTTCATGGCAAATGCAAGATTGGTGGATTACAAGTGATTTTATGCTGTTTCAATTAATTGATTTTAAGCGAGTTTATAAGCAAATAATACAGCATCAAAGTACAAAAAAATACAATCAAATTATATACCAAAACAAATTTATAGTATTTACCAATTCAGCTTCATTTATCCCAGGACCATCCCACTATTCACTACTTAGTTAAGTCTGCAGAAACCTTCTAAATAGCAAGAACAAAGGTGTAGTCCTGGTAGAAAGACATTCTAGAGGAGAAGTTCTCCTGCTGAGGAGTCTCTCTTCTAGTTCCCTCTTGCTCTGTGCAAGACCCACTGAGCAGATTCTTTTTTGAGTAAGCAATCTTGCAGATGACAGGGCTCCAAAATGATGTAGACTGTATAACTAGCACTAAAAATTGCATCTGGAAACTGCAAATGGAATGCTTTTCACAGTACTGGTGTTCTGTGGCAAGTATCCCATTGCATATGTTACTGTGCAGATTATTCCAGGTTATGTTCAAGAACAGTGTAGAGTGAATTACAGAACTCCAGAAACTGTCGAGAGCATGAATACCTATTACCAGCCCCTCCTGAACCAACCATACATGCCATACCTCTGGGCTACAGTTTTCTTACTACTATTCCAGCAGGAGATGAGAGTCCAGGAGGACCTCCACGTTGCTCACCATTTCCTTTTGGGGGAGCAGAGCCCCATTGAGAGTTAAAGTTGATGTTCTCCTGGTGTTAGCTGAGTTTTGAATTTGGCTCCATTTGGCCTCAACCAGACCCTTGCCTCCTCCAGACACAAAGGATTTAATTGCATTTCCTGTTTGGTCTTGGGTGGCAATGTATAATTAAGCACCATCTGCATACTGAGGATTACTGTACCCCAAATGGTCATAGTTTTCCCCCACAGCTTCATGTAAATGTCAAATAAAGTAGAGGATAGAATCGAGCCCTCTGGTACTTCACACTAAAGTGCCAAAGGGCTCACCTTCTTTCTCCACACAGCTCCCTGAGTCCATTCACTCAGGAAGGGTAGAAGATGGGAGCTCACCCCATCCCATGGCAGCACTTGGGTCTCAACCCAGGGTGAGCAACCATGCTCTTTTTTGCTTCCTTTGACTGTCTATGGGGTTGAAAGGTGGGGAAAGCATTTTGCAGTGCTTTTGCTCCAGCTCCTGCTAATTTAGCAGTTCGAAAGCTTGCATTCGCAAGTAGACAGGTATCACTTTGGTGGGCACATTAATGGGGACATGAAAAGAGCCCCCAACTGGATGTCTCTTGGGCAACAGTGAAGTCAACCTGGAAGCGTCTTGGTGCTTCCAACATGAATGGGATGCGATGCAAGTCCAGGAAAATGTTAGTGTTATCAGAAGCCAAGATTCTTGTTGTAGAAGAAAAATGAGAGGGCTCAGAAGTCTTAAAAACATCCAACCAAAAAACTCAGAACTCTGCATTTAGTGGCTCTGTTAGAAAATTTGGTGTACAGACAGAATTATGTCAGCTTGATTTCCCTTTGTGTCCTTTTGCCTTGTGTGATGCCAAAAGAGGACAATTAAGAGGGCTTGGAAATATTACTGACATCAGCTGCTGCTTAATTCGGATTTTCTCCTTAAGCTATTTGTGCATCCTGTCTGTGTAATACGAACAAAAATACATTTATATTTTTAAATATGTTCAAAGCACCCACCATCTGTGAAATTTGTTTATAACAATCCTATAATGCAGGTTATATAAATTAAAAAGGAAGATTGAAGCTGAGTGAATGTCTTACTTTAGGCCACTTAGTGGATTAAGGGCAGAGGGAAAATTATGAATTAAAACATTTTTGTTGTTGTCAGACTGAAAAATTTTCTTCTTTCGTTGAGGGGCAAAACCAATTTCTACACACTGCACAGATTATAAATAACTGCATTAGTTCATTTACACCAGTGTTTTTCAAACTTGGCAACTTTAAGATATGTGGATTTCAACTCCAATTATTTCCCAGCCAGCAAGTTGGCAGGGAATTCTGGGATTGGAGTCTACACATCTTAAAGTTGCCATGTTTGAAGAACGCTGATTTACACTAACAAGTTACTTGTTGATTTCAAGAGTCGGTAAGAATTATGTTTTCCTGAATAAAAAATGTTATGTCTGTCCTCTTTCTTCCACAGTGGTTGCCTACTTACAGATTAAGTGCATTTGGATGGAATTTGTATAGTTGTACTCAGGTTCTTTTTATAGTGGCTTGGGTTGAGGCAGGAGGTGATGGTAGTTCTACTGGGAACTCACAAATGCTTTACTGGCAAAAGTTGATTAAATACTAGAGCAGAGGGGTTTTGGAAATCATTCCATGATCCAGCTCATCCTGCTGGAAGAGGCGGCTGCTGCTGCTGTATCATGTGTGCTGCAACATCCAGTACAGCCAGTTTAGAAAAACCTCAGTCTTGCCATAGCACCAGTCCCACATGAGGAGCATTTAAAGACAGGCATTTTGCCACTGGGCAGTGATGCATCTTCACCAACAGGGGTCCTGTTCAAAGGACAATCCCATTTCTCTCACTCTCTCTCTTGAGAAAATGCACATACATATGAATGTATGCATAAAAAATATTTTATTTGTTTATTTGTATCCTGCCTTTATTACTTTACAAATAACTGAAGTTGGAGAACAATACACAAAACATCTTCAGCCTCCTATTTTCCCCACAACAACGACCCTGTGATGTGGGTTGGATTGACTGGACCAAAGTCAGCCAGCTGGCTTTCATGCCTAAGGTGGAACTTGAACTCATGGTCTCCTGCTTTCTAGCCTGGTGCTTTAACCACTAAACCAAACTGGCTCTCTCTAAGAGCAAACTGCTCCATAAGTTAAATTAATAGTTAATTTACTGCGGGAAGAATCATTGGTTTCATCTTACTTTCCTCTGATTCTCAAGAGAAAATTTATACCTTCCATGCAGAAATCAAAGTAGTTCAACTTTACATCGTTTATAACTTCTTAGTTATGTTGTGCATATTTTATTATGCAGTAGAATTATCTCATTTCTCAGCTCAACTAAATATAATATGAAACATTGCAAGGCCGAAATGACAGTGTTCTGTTTGTTCACAAAACCAGTTTAAACCAGATGGGCATGCATTCCAACGAGGAAGAATATTGTTTTAGCAGCCGTGCATTCATAAGTCCTTGCAAAATTTTTTTATCGTGAGTACATATGAGAATGTCTATTCTTTGAGTTGGGGATCACTTCTTTTGAACCATAGAAGGAACGATCATGAAATAATCTCTTGAAGAATTTTATCTTTGCTGATAGGAAAGGTTGTGGTTTGGCGTTCCCAGCAGGGAGTTTATGGTATCTGAAGTCAAACTTGGAGAAGTAAAACTGATAAGCAAATAAAGTAATGAGCTCTTTGACAGCTGCACACCAGTCTCCTACTGAAAAATCCAAATATGCATTTACACTTGAATGTTGACTTATTATAATACACAACATCTGGCAGTTGTAGGCTCTTTATATTAATAATAACTTGGCATTCTCCTAGATAACGATGTGTTACAGCTACAACTCCCATCTAACCCCAGCCAACATGGCTGCTGGTCAGACTGATTGGGGTTCATGAAAGGGCCGGCAGGTTTCAAACTTCAGGATCCAGAGATGGTAGACCCATTTGGGGGAAATCAGCACGAGAACGAATTGGAATTGAATGTCATAAATTCCTCCTTTTTTATGTGGTTTAGTGTTTACCACAACAAATTGTTTGCAGTAATTCTTTAAGTCTTATTAGATCTTCAGATCCTAATTCCTTTTGCATTTTTCTGTTGTCATGTAAAAGTAAGCGGCCTTCTTTCAGTTACAAATCTTCTTTGTCTCTCTGAGGAAGTTTTGCTGAAGTGATATTTTCTGATCTTGGAGTAGTTATTTATTCAACATCTTTCTATACCTTAGCAATCATAAGATTATTGGTTTACATTGACAAACATTGAATAAGGGACATTTCTCCCAAACTATCTGGTGTTCAGATTTGGTCTTCAGAAGAGGGGGTGGTTGACTAATTATGCCAGGATTGTTATGCTGTGGAACTGTCCTAGTTTCTTAGCTCAGCTAAACAGTACATGAAACAGTACAAAGCAATGTATCTGACTTCCCAGTTACACTTCCCAATATGTACTGCTTTTCAGATTCAAAGGCACACTAATATAGTTCACATCATATAGGACAAAAGGTTTTCTGATTTCCTGCAGGATCCTTCCAGGGAGAATTGATCGGGGGGGGGGGGGGGGGGGAGAGAAAGACCTGCTTTTATGAGTCTCTGCATTTTTAGAAGGTAGGATAGAGGCAGATTTTTTGTGGTTGGCTCAAATAGTTCCAAATGCATGCCCAGCTCTTAGGGATCTTCCTCAACCTTTATGGCATCTCAAACCATGAGTAAAGAGCTAATCGCTTATCGGTATTCAGAGCTGCTAAATGCAAGAACATGGAGACTCCGACAGTGTGGGGCTCACATGAAAAGTATCTGTATGTTTCTCTTTTCTATAATCATCTAGGGGTGTCAAACTCAAGGCCTGGGGGCCAGATCCGGCTCATAGGGTATTTAGATCTCTGGCCCACGGGGCTGCCCTGAAAAAAGCAAAGGACCAGCCAGTGCTTCTGCCAGCGAAAACGGGCTCCCAAGCTCCATTTTCGGCTGCCACGGTCTCCTGCAACCCTCTGCCAGTGAAAACCCACGCGGCCCTCCCGAGCTCCGTTTTCACTGACAGAGTGCTCGGGCCACCACAGGTGCCCCCAACACGAGTGATGTCGAGCTGGCCACGCCCACTCTGGCCCCACCCATCCTGGCTCCCTGAGGTCAAACACAACCCTGATGCAGCCCTCAATGAAATCGAGTTTGACATCCCTGATCTAGTTAATGTTGTATAGTATACATTGGGAAACCTTCACTCTTCTGTACATTATTTAGGAAGGCAATGTGATACAAAGGGCCCTGCCCCTTTTGTATTCCTTCCCCTCCATTTAGAATTGCTCAGTCTTTAACACTACTTTGTATTTAAAATAATGGTCGCTTGGGGTTTTAATATAGTATTGTGCATTCGTTGTTCTTAATCAAAATCTAGTTCTTAATTAGTGCTTCATTTAAATTACTATTGATAACATACACATAAGGAATTACTTATTGTCCACTTTTGTTTTGTTTTTAATTTAGAGTATGTCTGTTTATAACCTGTAAATCAGAAATGGACTTAATTTATACTTTTGTGAGCCATATTTGAAAATACAAAGTGAATATTTGAAATATTTTAATGAAAATGAAAAAGACAGTAATATAGAGAGATGTTAAAGTTCTTATCTTACAGGTCATTCTGCATAAAGAGGCAGCATAGCCGAAATAGCAAGTTGTGTTCATGTATCTTTGTGATGGTGGAGTAAATGAGATCGAAACTGCTCCATTGATTTCTTAACAAGCTGCCCAACTGGATCAGGTCTAACTCTGTGGCCTATTGGCTGGCTTCATGATGTGTGTGTCCACTTTAAGATGGTTCATCTGCAATGCAGCTGTTAGCTGAGGAATTCTGTAAATCAAGAGAGAGCCAGCCCAAGACCTGTCCTTGCTTGCATTGTGGCAGGGTCGCTGTTGCAGCAGGAGAGAAGAGAAGGGAAGGAGGGAGGGAACCTGCATAAAAGAGAAAGTATTCTCATGGCTTGCACAGAGGCTCCTTAGCCAAAATCATTTTCTTTATGCCCATATCTGCACCAGCTGTTCTGGCTGGAAGATGAGGCAAATCTGGGCAGCTGTGGCCAGTAATCCAGAAACCATAAAAAGCCATTCCTAATAATCTGTCCTCCATCTAATCTTGTATTTTGCTTCTCAGTTGATGCCCTGATTTCTGGGGCATCTGTCTTGTGTACAGGTAGCCTCAGTTAATGATAGCAATTGGGATTGGAATTGCTGTTGTTAAATGGCTGTCAGGGACAAGACATCAGGAACCAGGATAGAGTTCAAAAATATTACAAGTTTATTTCATACTACCTATTTACAAGAATCTGAACTACCAATAGTCAAGTCAACAGACTTCAAGGGGGGCTGGACTTAGGCTCTTTTATAGGGGGTGTAGGACGCCAAACCAGGGGTGAAATGCTCCCAGTTTGGACTGGATCATCTGATCCGGTAGCAATGGTGGTGAGTGGTTCGGAGAACCGGTAGCAAAAATCCCTGCAAACCCCCCCCCCCCAATGCCCAGCTGAGCCGCACCATCATCAGAGGTTTTTTTTTAACTTTTAAAAGCATTTTTTCTACAACTTTTTTTTTAATTGAAAAGTTTTACAAAGCAAAAATTCCCCCCCACAGAGCTCCCCCACCCTCCTCCCCTCCCCCCAACCCCCCCATCACCCCCTCCCACCCTTCCCCCAGACTTCCCAGAGCAAAATACAGGGTATTCCAATTAACAATCATAAACTAACTTAAGCTAACTTTTCTTAAACTAACAAATCCCCCCCAGGACCTTAACTCCGCTATAAGTAACATACTACATCTAAAATTAATATTCATTCATAAACTATTTGATATTTTCTTGTCTGATACTTGTTCTGAATATAGTCAATCCATCTTCTCCATTCCGATATATCTCTCTCTTGTGTATAGTCTTTCAGGTACGCTGAAATTTTTGCCATTTCCGCCAAGTTCGTTACTTTCAGTGTCCAATGTTCAATAGTAGGCAAAGAGTCCTTCTTCCAGTGTTGCGCAACCAACAGCCTAGCTGCTGATATTAGATTTAAAATCAATTTAGTCTCTGATGATGTACAATTCATTACTATACCCAGTAAAAACAATTGCGGAGTAAATTTCAAGCTTTTTTTCAATATATTCTACATCACCCACCAAATTTTTATCCAGAATGCTTTGATTTTCTTACAAGTCCACCATATATGATAATAAGTTGCATCATCACAGTCACATCTCCAACATTTGGCTTGCAGGTTTGGATACATACATGATAATTTTTTAGGGTCTAAATGCCATCTATAAAACATTTTATAAAAATTTTCTCTTAAGTTTTGTGCTTGCGTAAATTTAACATTTCTAACCCAAATTTTTTCCCAAGTTTCTATCATCACTGGTTCCTGAAAGTTTTGTGCCCATTTTATCATACAATCCTCAACCAATTCCGTTTCCGAATCTATTTCCAATAATGCATTATACAACCTTTTAATGTGCATTTGACCTTGATCTCTAATCTGTTTTACCAAATTTTCTTCATTTTGCATAACACCAATTTTTTGATCTTCTCTCCATCTGGCTTGAAGCTGACCATACTGAAACCAAGTACAAATTATCCCTTCTTCCTTCAATACATTTAAAAATTTCAATTGCAATTTGCCCCTTTCCATAAAAAGGAGCTCCTTGTAAGTAATTACCTCCTGCTTTTGGTCTATACTTATCGTATATACTTGAATATAAGTCGAGTTTTTCAGCACGTTTTTCAGGCTGAAAAAGCCCCCCTCGGCTTATATTCGAGTCATGAAAAAAATGCCTTTTTAAAAGAAAACAAATGAGTAGACCCATGTCTGCAAAAATAGAAAAAACAGCCCCTTTCAGCTTCAGTATAGGTTAATTACCATAAGTGGATTTGAACAGCCTCCCGACTCTCAGCTGATTTGCTCTCAGCTGTTTTGGGCAGGGGTCTTTTTCTAGCTGCAAAGAGTACTGCTGGAGCATTTTTTTTTCTCCTTGTGCAATTCAAGCTGAAAACGAAACCGAAACTAAAGCAGGTTGTTGGCTTTTCTGTTTGCTTGCAACTTTGGAAAGTTTTCTTTTTCCTCATCAAAAAAGGTAGGTGCAAACAATGGGAAATTTATGGCAAATGGCAAAAGAGGAGAGTTCAAGATTTTAAAACACAAAAGAAAAAAAGCTCTATTTAACTAGGGAATTGTAATAATTGAGATACTATTAATTGTATATTGTGTTGAAAGCAGAAATGGTTAAGTTGTGGTTTGGAAGAATATATGGGGGAAATTATTTGGCTTATTATTATTGGTAAATATAGTTACTGGTAATTGATTTGTAAGAAATTGGATTGCATGGAAATAATTGGAATATTCATGTTCATATTGATTAATATACAAAAAAGATAGTTATATAACTAATTGATTTATATTAAAATGTTGAATTTGTATTGAACAACTGTAATATTACATAATTAACCAATGTGAGGATGGATATAAAAATAGATGACAATGGGAAGGGGTATAATATAGAATAGAAGTGAAAAACTGAATTTGATTAAGATTGGAGATGAGGATGAAGGGTAATATTGGTTTTTTTAAAAAATAGATGAGGAATAAATATGGCAAAAAGGAAATATAGAAATTGTAAATTTAAGTGAAATGACCAAGCACTGTTTAAATTTGTGAACCGGCCAAATACTCTGTTCAAAGAAAATACACTGTATGTTTGTATGTGTGTTTCTAATTATTGCTATTTATTCATATTTGTTCTCTTTTATTCTTTAAAGTTTAACAATTCATTCTTTATCTTGATATCTTTATATTTGTTTGGGGTTGGTTTTCTTCCCTTTCATCTTTTTTATTGTACAGCAATCTTTCTCCTCAAACCTACCACCTCTCTCTTTGAGAAAGAGGGGAGAAAGAGAATGAGAGAGAGAGTGGGGGAGAGAGAGAGAGAAAGAGGGGGAGAGAGAAAGAATGAGAAAGAGAGGGGGAGAGAGAAATGGTGATAAAATAGGGTAAAAACATAAAATGTGAGGACAGTCGTAAGTTCGAGGACTGGTCACAAGTGCGAGGACCAGTCAAAAATTACTTTTTCAGCCCTCTGAGTAGTCCATATGCACAAAAGGACTACCGAGAGGGCTGAAAAAAAGTGATTTCTGACAGGTCCTCGCAGTTTTGACCAGTCTTTTTTTATTTTGAAATTTACCAGTAGCTGCTGCATTTCCCACCCCCGGTTTATACTCGAGTCAATAAGTTTTCCCAGTTTTTTGTGGTAAAATTGGGGGCCTCGGCTTATATTTGGGTCGGCTTATACTCGAGTATATACGTTATATTTTCTATTGCATGTCTAGGATTTGCCCATATAGGTATTTTATAATTTAACTTATATTGATACTTTTTCCACACCCTCAGCAAAGCATTTCTAAGTATATGACCTTTAAACACCTTGTCCACTTTTTTCATATAACAAATAAGCATGCCATTCATATAACAAATCATAACCTTCTATATTTAAAATTCTCTCATCAGTTAAATTAAACCAGTCACTAATTTGTGATAAAACAACTGCTTTCAAATTAGCTTGATTAATTTCTTCTACTCTTTCCTCCAGCTGAACAAGGTGTTTTGCCAATCCTGAAACTGCTAGAATAATATCTTCTCTTATTTCATTATGCTTCTCCTCCACAACATCTTTAATTGCTTTTATATTTGCTGCACATTCTTTAAGTTTCCCATATATAATTACTATTTGATCATTCATAGCTGCAGTTTGATTATTCATGGCTTCTTTTATAAATTCTTTAAGATCTTTTAGAGAAGCATCATGGCTCTGTGGTTCCACCGGAAGTTGTACTTTCTGTGTCACTACTGACATTATTGGAGAGCCTCCTCCACTCTTAGAAGCTACTGACTTAACTTGTTTAGAAGCCATCTTATATTAGAAAAATCTTTTCCCCTTTAGCAACCACAAAGTCTCTTAAACAGTTTTCAAACAATTTTCAGTAGTAAAAATAGTTTATAATTTATCAGACAAGATAGTCCTTCTCCCACCTCTTCCAAACTCTCAGTCCAGCAGCTTTAATCACACCCAGAGCGTAAGCTCCAAAAACACTTTCGTTTCTAACTTTCACTTTCACGCCCACAACAAAGGTGCCATCTTCCAGCCTCCAACTCAAAGAGATACAGTTTGAAACATTGTAAACTCGGAGCTAAGCATTGATACTTGCAAGTTGCTTGTTCTCCTGCTTCCGCTCTGTTTGCTCTTGGAATCAATCAATCACTTTAACAGCAGAGTTGGTCGCGACGTCTGGCTCTGTTTAAACAGAGTCGTCCTGCATCCGGAGCTTCAGTGGGCTAAGTGGGGAGCTCTCACCCTCCAAGCCCCTGGAATTAATCCAGGGGCTTTCGGGGAGCTCTACCCACACCCACCAGCTCACCTCTCCTTCTTCTCCTGAAGGAGAGATTTCCAAGCCGCCAAACAGCCAATTAGTGCTGTTTGAGCGGCTTTAACGCGATTGCAGGGCTGGCGGTCTGCTAAGACTGTCCACAACGCCTGCGGTGCCAACCGGAAGTCCTCTACAACTTCTTCCGCCGAAAAAATGCTTTTAAAAGTAAAAAAAAGGCCTCTGATGATTGTGCTGCTCAGCTGGGATCTCAGAGGCTTTTCAAAGCATTTTTTAAACCATCTCTTCCCAGAAGAAGTTGCAGAAAAAAATGCTTTAAAAGTCTCTCTGAGGATCCCAGCTGAGTTGCCTGATCGTCAGAGAGACTTTTCAAAGCATTTTTTAAAATGATCAGGCAACTCAGCTAGGATCATCAGAAAGACTTTTAAAGCATTTTTTTCTGCAACCTCTTCAGAGGAAGAGGTGATTAAAAAATGCTTTGAAAAGGCTCTGACAATCCCATCTGTGTTCCTGATCGGCAGAGGCTTTTCAAAGCATTTTTTTGCATTTGCAGAAAAAATGCTTTGAAAAGTTTTTTTTAAAAAAAAGTTGGCCACGCCCACCCAGTCACATTACCTCCCCCACCAAACCACACCCACAGAACCGGTAGTAACAAATTTTACATTTCACCGCTGCTCCAAACTGATGATGTGTTTGCCCCCACCCTCAGGCTCAGCTTGCTCGTCTCCTACAGGGACACAGTCGTGTGACTTCCAGCACCCCTTGTTTGTTGCTTATTCAATTAGTTTGCTGCCCATCTCACCATGAGGCGCCTCTGGGTGGCTTGTAATGTTAACAGGTTGCTGTTGCTAAGTAAATCACTAAAGTTGTTAAGAATGTCACGTGGTTGCCATTCGCGATCCCCTGCCACGTTCCCCATTTACTTAGCAAAGAAGTCACCAATGGTAATTGTGTGGCTGTGGGAAACTGACTATGAGAATTCTGAGGACCACTCATAAGTACCTCTTATTCAATGCAAGTTTGAATGGTCACTGAATGAGTAGTTGTTAAGTAAGGTCAACCTGTATTGCTAGATTTTGGGGGAAAGACTATTTAATGCTCCAGGTTGTGTCCCTAAGTGAAGTGTTGCTTGAGAGCCCCTTTCATTCTACTTTAGGCAAAAGGGCTTCAAGGGCTTCTCTTGAAAGTGTGACAAGACAAATATAATGCAAAATGCAAGTATGACAAATTATAACAGCAACCTTACCAGTTATAAGAGAACCATGAAGATTCCTTTACAGTCAATTGATAATAGGAGAGGAAATGTAAGCTTCGTTTCCTTTTTTTCTAAGGGAGCGAGGGGCCAGTGGTCATGAGAGGGTTAACTGCTGTATCCGGGCAGATCGAGTCAGACAGTTAGGAAAACTCCGCCCCTTCTTGCTGTCTCCCAGCTTTCTGACTCGATCTGTTCAGATCGCACGCACCCTGTGTTTCTCTGGCTTGGCCTTCACCTTGCTAATTGGATTGATTCAAAATTCTCTTAAAAATTGGAGAAATATTTACTCCAGCTATTTAGGTGAGCGAGGTGCACCAGCGCGAAGGGCTTCGGTCCGAAACCGCTGGGGACCTTCAGGTCTGAGGGGATTGAGGCTTCCTCTCTTGAGCCTCTCCCCTCTGCAGCGTGACGGGCTCACGCCCAAGCCCGCTGCTGGAGCCAATTCTTCGATTCGGGCTCCGTTTGACAGGCGGCTT
Organism: Ptyas mucosa; assembly: GCA_012654045.1. Taxonomy (NCBI): domain Eukaryota; kingdom Metazoa; phylum Chordata; class Lepidosauria; order Squamata; family Colubridae; genus Ptyas; species Ptyas mucosa. Next base: position 23,906,591 of record WNWU01000021.1, read on the forward strand.
CCCTTTGGGCGGCAACCAGCAAGTCGGGGATTCTGGCTTGCTGAAGGCACCTCGCTCGGTGCTCGGTTCTCCTGTCAGCGCCTGGCGCCGTCGCTTCTAATTGCGACGAGCGCCCTGCCGCCTCGCCCGGTTTTTCCATAGGGTGAAGGGGGGGATTCCCCTGAAAGGATTCGGGCGGCTGAGCTAACCAACAGCAGCCGCCATTACCAGCCGCCATTAGCCGCCGCTGCAGCCTTGTGCTAGCCGCCATTTTGATCACGCGGCACCTGGCCAACAAGCAACGCGTTCCTGGGGGTTTCCCCAAACGCTCATTCGGTGCAGCTGAGGCTCCTTATCAGCTACAGCCGCGGCCAGCACATGGAGGCTTCATCGACCACCACTGATTGCAAGGTAAAAAATTCTAACGAACTGTAGTATGGCGACCCGCCCTTCCAAGGCCTCAAAATGCCACACTTCGGCTGATTCCCACCCAGCCTCCCCTGAACGGCCGAAGAAACCAAAGAAGGCCTCCTCTAAGGAGGATAAGGCAGCCGCGGCTCGTGCCAAGGAGGAGCTACGACTCCACCAGGCCATAGAAAGATCTATACAGAAGGCCCTAAGGGAGGCTTCCATCAGGGAGTTTTCCTCTTCCCCTGCTCCAGGACCTTCTGGCCTGGGACTTGCACCTTCTGCGCCTCCTACCTCTATCCCACCAGCAGAGCCGTTGGAACCATCTTCTGAGGTTCCCCCCTTGTCACCCGATGGTGGGGTTCATGTCCCTCCCCCCCAAGGGGAGGTTCGAGAAGCTCTGTTTGGGCATCAGTCTGAGCCTTCTCCACCAAGGGCTCCAGAACCGGCTCCCACAGTGCCCCAGGGGGAGGAGGCTTCAGCTACGCCCACTATCCCCCCTCACATGGTGGCATTTATCCAGGATGCTATCCAGAAGGGGGTTCAGGCCGAATTACAGCGCAGGACCTCCTCTTGGGTCTCAGGCTCTGCCGGCTCCCACATGGAAATGGAAGGTTCTTGTCTCGATGAAGGCCATATTTCAGCTGCCGCTGCGCCTTCTTTCCATTCCACGGGCAACCATTCTTTAGCGGGGGAAGAAGCCCGTGAGGGAGATCTCTCTGACGACGATCTCACAGCTGATCAACTGTCATTCGTGGGCCTCCTTAAGCCACAGTTGTTCCGGTCCCTTCTACATAAGGCAAAGTTAACCACGGGGTTGGGTCCCTCACCAGCCTCAGTTTCTCCGGGGGAGGGCCCAGGTCCTTCAGTCCCCCTTTTCGAAGAGCTGGTGGTTGAGACAGAGGAAATACCAGGGCCAAGTTATTTAGAGAGGTTTTGAAGAAGCAATGGTCCTCTCCAGCCTCAGGGCCTAACCCCAACCAGCTGGACAGATGCTTATACAATCTGGCCCCGGAACTGGCCTCCCTACTTCAGATCCCTAGTGTGGACCCTCCGGTGGCGGCTTTATCGGCCCATTCCAATCTGGCTTGCCCCCCGGAAGAGAACCAAGACAAGAGACAAGAGGCTTGAGACAAGAGGCTCAAACAGTCCTTGGTTAAATCCCATCAGGCCTCTGCCTGGGCTGTTAAATCAGCCATGGCATCCTCATTTTTTAATCGGGCTGCAATACTGTGGCTCCGCCAGTTGCAGGAGAGGCTCCTAGTCTCAGACACCAGGTCCCACCAGGACCTCAATAAGATCTTGGCTACCCTGGAGTTCTCCGCGGATGTGACACTTAATTCTTCCCGCTTCGCGGCCAAAGCTATTGGCTCCTCAGTCACCTCTCGCCGATTATTGTGGCTCCGCAATTGGCAGGCGGATGCCAAATCTAAGTGGTGCCTGGCCACGTCCTCCTTTGAAGGTCCTTCCCTGTTTGGGGCACCCTTGGAACCTCTACTCATAGAGACTAAGGATAAAAGATGTATCCTTCCCAATGTTTCCAGGAGGTCTGACCAGCGGTTTCCCTCTGGACAGTTTCGTTCCTTTCGCACCTTTGACTCCTCTCTCGGGGGTTCCTGGTCACCTAGGGGCTTCCCCCCTCATTCCCGACCCCCAGATCGCCAGACGTTCCAATCCCAAAGGGGCCACTTCAAACGCCCCTTCCGTGGGGGCCGCGGGTATCCTTCCCGCAGGTCCCGATAACTGCACGTCTGGGTTTCCCATTGGGGGCCGCCTGGCTCTCTTTGCCAGCCAGTGGGAAGCCACCTCAACGGACGCTTGGGTCAGGGAAACGGTCAGGTGGGGCCTCTCCCTGGAATTGCTCTCCACTCCTCCCGACAGGTTCCTCCGATGCCCCATTGCTCGGGATCGGCAGAAACGGCTCCTGCTGAACGAGGCCATCAAACACCTTTTAGACATCCGGGCCATTGAGCCTGTTCCACAGGAGCAGCACAGACAAGGTTTTTACTCCCACCTGTTCATCATTCAGAAATCCTCGGGAGGCTGGAGAGCCATTCTTGACCTCAAGTCTTTGAACCGCTGGATCATTTACCGGCGGTTCAAGATGCAGTCCCTCCAATCCATCCTGGAGGGCATAGAGTAGGGGACTTCCTCTCGTCCATTGACTTGACGGAGGCTTATTTGCACGTCCCCATTCATCCGGCCTATTCTAAATTTCTCCGGTTTTGTTATGCGGGCCGCCACTACCAGTATCGCGCCCTTCCATTTGGCCTTTCCTCGGCTCCCCGAGTGTTTACAAAATTAATGGCCACCCTTGCGGCTCACCTCCGAGCACTACCGGTTCGCATACAATGCTATCTCGACGACCTTCTTATTCAGTCGTGCTCGGAGGCCCGGGCGCTTCAGGACCTGAACTCCACCCTCCAGGTGCTGACGGCTCACGGTTTCTCGATCAATAGGGAAAAGAGCCATCTGGTACCCACGACCCCCATCCAACACCTCGGGACTGTCATCGATACGGTTGAGTGTAAGGTCTACCTTTCCGAGGAGTGCCTGACCAGCCTGCGGTCCCTGGTCAGGTCCGTCTCTCAGGGGACTCCGGTCTCCCTGGCGACTCTTTCCCACCTCCTCGGTAAGATGGTATCTTGCATTGGCATCGTACCATGGGCCCGTCTCCACTGCAGGCCCCTGCAGTGGTTTCTTCTCCCGTATCAGCGATCCCGGATTTCGGCCTCCAACCAAATTGTTCACCTTAACTCACCTGTCCTCAAGTCCCTCCGATGGTGGTCCTCCCGGTCCCTCTACAAGGGGAGGGAATTCAGGGAGCCCAACCAGGTCATTCTAACCACAGATGCCAGTCTTCAGGGCTGGGGAGCACACATACACGGGCGCATGGCCCAGGGCCTTTGGTCCCCCCTGGATCGTTCCCAGAACATAAACTGGTTGGAACTTCGAGCCATCCACCTGGCGCTTCGAGTCTTTGAACCCGAGGTCAAGGACTGCCACGTAATCATCTGCATGGACAACGTAGCCACCAAGGCTCACGTAAATCGACTCGGAGGGACCCGTTCTCACCGCCTCATGGCGGAGTCCAACAGCCTAGGAACCTGGGCGGAAGCCAACCTGAAATCCCTGCGGGCATCCCACATCTCGGGCCTCGTCAACACCCAGGCCGATTGGCTCAGCCGTTCTACCTTGGACCACGCCGAGTGGCAACTCAACCCAGCGATCTTTCGCCGGATAAGTCACCGCTTCGGCTCACCATCAGTGGACCTGTTCGCAACTCGGACCAATCGACAGACGGCTCGGTTCATCTCCCGGTTTCCAGATCCGCTAGCGGAAGCGACCGATGCCCTTCATTGCCCATGGCCACGGGGCCTTCTCTATGCCTTCTCCCCCTCCCCCTCCTATCCAGGGTCGTCCGGAAACTCCTGGAGGAACGAGCGGAGCTGATACTGGTGGCGCCTCACTGGCCACGTCGGCCCTGGTTTGCCGACCTCCAGGCTCTATCGATTCAACCTCCTTGGCGCATTCCACTCGCCGAAGGCATTCTACACCAGGGCTGTCTCCATCATCCGGACGCTGCATGGCTCCAACTGACCGCTTGGCGGTTGAGCGGCAGCTCCTGACCGAATCTCACCTGCCCGGGCCTGTGGTCGACACCATCTTGGCAGCTCGTCGCCCGGCCACAATCCGTATCTACGGGGCCACTTGGCGCTCCTTCGCACGGTGGACCACGTCACTGGGGCTGGACCCAAGGTCAGCATCAACCAAACAGGTATTGATTTTTCTGCAGAAGGGGTTGGACTCCGGGCTCGCTCCCAACACTTTACGCAGGCAAGTGGCTGCTCTGTCCTCTATTCTTTGTTGGGGGGCTCGCCATTCACTAGCCCACCGGCCTCTTATCCGTCAGTTCCTAAAGGGGGCCTCTAATCTCCGCCTGGCGCCTATCCACCGCTACCCCACTTGGGATCTCCCGAAGGTGTTAGACGCCCTCACAAGAGCTCCCTTCGAACCCGTACGTACGGTGGGCCTTCGCTTCCTATCCTACAAGGTGGCCTTCCTCATAGCTATCACCTCCGCCAGGCGGATTTCGGAGCTGGCGGCTCTATCCATGAGGGCTGACCTTTGCGTATTCCACACAGATAGAGTGGTTTTGCGCCTGGACCCCACCTTTATTCCCAAGGTGAACTCCACTTTCCACCGGTCCCAGGAAGTAGTCTTGCCCGACTTTTGTCCCCACCCTGCCCACCCCAGGGAGCGGGTATGGCACACCCTAGATGTTTGCCTCGCCGTACGCATTTATTTGCGGCGTACAGCCTCATTCCGTAGGTTGTAGGCTCTATTCGTTTCCTTCCAGCCCTCATTCCTGGGATCCAAGGTCTCCTCTTCCACTATTGGTCGCTGGTTGTGGGCGACCATCGCCTCGGCCTACGAGTCGCACTCCCTTCCTGTACCTAGGCGCATCACCGCCCATTCCACTCGGGCCGCAGCCACATCTGTGGCTTGGGCTACTCAGGCATCACTACAGGAAGTTTGTCGGGTGGCCACTTGGGCGTCTCCTACACCCTTTATCCGTCACTACAAGGTTGACCGCTTTGCATCTACGGATGCGGCTTTTGGCCGTCGGGTACTTCAACAAGTCTGTGCGGGCCAGGATATCACGTCCCCAGCGGGTCCCTCCCTATAGATTGAGGGCTTTGGCACGTCCCTCTCATGACCACTGGCCCCTCGCTCCCTTAGAAAGGGCGTTGACTTACCTGAACGCCCGTTCTGAGGGCTGAGGGGCCAGTGGTCATTCCCTCCCTTTATCCCGTGGGTACGTGTGGCCTGGCCACTTTCCTTTCCTTTCCTTTGATTCCAGGTCCTTGGGTGCGTCGTCAGACTTCTCATCTCTCGTCCGAAAGCTGGGAGACAGCAAGAAGGGGCGGAGTTTTCCTAACTGTCTGACTCGATCTGCCCGGATACAGCAGTTAACCCTCTCATGACCACTACTAGCCCCTGGGCCCTCGGAACGGGCATTCAGGTAAGTGAACACCCTTTCTCTCTAGCTGGTCAGTACTCTAAAAGAACTTATGTGGGAAAGATGTTGGAAGACACTTCTGTATCAATGGCTTGAAAAACTTTCTGATTCAGAATTTGTATCTGGGTGATAATACAGTTATATGAAAACGCAAAGTTCAGCATCTCTTTAAAGTTGGTACCTACTTGCAGCCAAGAATAATGTTGAGAGCTGCCCTGTGATATGGTTGAGTCCCTGGCCTTCACAACCCTACCACTATTATATGAGGTTGTGATGGTAACATGAAAGTGGAAAAGAATGCTAAACTGGTGCTTGACTTTGGCAGTAGATAAATGAGGATGCCCAAGTTGAAAGAATCACAAAGGAAGCTAGATAAGGAAAAGGAAGTACTGGATGAGGATAATCTCCTTTTGAAGGGGCAAATTCCCAGCAGTGTCTACACTCCTATTTTAATTCTAAATTTGACTGCCTGGGTTTGTCAGTGGCTAGTAACATGGAGCCAAAGCCAAAAATATAACATTCTGCTTTGTAATGATGTGTCATCCTGGGTTTCTTCATATGGTAAGTTTATTTTCTAAACATACAAATAGGGTAAGGAAATTCTGGTTAGATGCCTGCTGAGTGAGGAACTAAGGTGCTATAAACTGGGCCATGTGTGCCAGCATCTGCTTGCTGTTGTAACATCCTACGTTTAGAATGTGCTCCCTGGGGTATAGAGGTAGACCTCGACTTACAACCACAATTGAATCCAAAATTTCTGTTGCTAATCAAGACAGTTGTTAAATGAGTTTTGCCACATTTATGACCATTCTTGCTATATTTGATCAACCCTGGTACGCAGTGGTTAGAATGCACTATTGCAGACAAACTCTGTCCACAGCCTGGAGTTCGATCCTGATGGGCTCAGGGTTGACTTAGCCTTCCATCCTTCCCAGATCAATAAAATGAGGACACGGATTGTTGGAAGCAATAGACTGATATTTTAAACTGCCAGAGAGTGCTGTAAAAGCACTATAGAGCAGTATATAAGTGTTGTTGCTATTGCTAAGTGCAATTGCTTTTGCTATTTGTTAAATGAATCACTGTAGGTGTTAAGTAAATCTGGCTTCCCCATTAATTTTGCTTATCAGACGGTCGAGAAAGATGATCACATGACCCAGAACACAGCAACCATCATAAATATGGGCCAATTGCCAAATTTTGATCATGTGGCAATAGGGATGCTGCAACGGTCATAAGTGTGAAAAATGCTTATTAGTTTGTTTTTTCAGTGCTATTGTAACTTTGAAGTGTCACCAAATGAATGGTTGTAAATCGAGGACTATTGTATTATTGTTAGCTGGCTATAATCAGGAGAATGTCATTGACACAATGCGAAAGCCCCTAAATCATTGCTAATTCTTTAAAATGTATGCCTTTGGAATGGTTGCACTGGAGGGATTCAGCTGCCAAGCCTTTCAGAAGTATATTTCAAAAGAGTTAAATATTTTACAGTTAATGAGATCAAATTTGGTATTAGGTCAAAATGATTCTAATTGCTAGAGAAAAGGAAGATTGAGAAAAGAAGTCTATTTGATATAACCATCCAGAATAAGCTAAATATAATGCAGTATTACTCAGGACCCTTAACTTGAGCTCCTGGAGTTTGGGGGGACTGCAAGAATCAGTTTCCAGTCAGATTGTGATCCCACATTAATTTTCTTTTTAGACTCGTTTCTTCCTTGATTTCAGGGAAGCAAGTCATACTCCCCACACTCTCCCCAACAATCCATTTAGTGTCCCTTTCTGGGAATGAAAACCTAGACTGTGGATATGGTGAAAATGATTTATTCTTACGGTAAGATCTGTGTGTTTGAATATGTGTTTGAAGTTTTGATCTGGTTTTTGATTTCTTGGTTGATTTTAATCCTTGGGGTGCAACAAAGTCCTTGTGAGGGGGAACGCAGGTATGAGACTTCCCAATGAGTTGAGATATCATTTTTAATATGCAAAGAATGAATGTGCTAAATACTTGCAGGGAAAGGACCACTCTCCTACTTTGGATCAAGTTGCCATGAAGGCACTGTGGCCAGTTGCTGGGAATATGAGGAGTTGGTAATCCAGGGTCAGAAGTTCATCATACCTCTTCAAAATGGTCATGCATCATATCATTTATGATCAACAATCCTAAAGCCATCTAAAGTGGTTTTGTTGATGGAGCAGGAATGAATATATTTGAGGTATTCGAAGCCTGTCACAAAATTTAGCAATGTTCCTTATACAGTCTGCGGTTTATAGTTCTTGGCAAAATCCTGATTGGCTTTCTAAATTGGACTTCAGTATGGAAAGGTTCCTTAATGCTATTTATCTTCCCCAGTCAATCATCCTTGTCGGAATAGGCATGCATGACTGATTGGTATCAGTCCTATGCTAATATTTATAGGGAAGTTCTAACCTCTGGGAAATTTGTCCTGTATTTAGAAAAGCCTTTGCTTAATTTAAAGCAACCTTAAAATTGTGCCAGTGAAGTCTCAATGGAAGGGGACGTTTTCAGTTAAATTATATCAATCCCCAAAGACTTTTCTGTCCAGGTGCTGGCTATTCTTTATGTTCTAATACTTTTGATTATTTCTTTGGAGGGATGGCTGAGGAATACCTGGGCATTCTGCTGAGGGAGGAAAGGTTGTATTACCAATAGTTTTTATTTTTAGAACATAAGAAACCTGCTTCCTTGCTATACTTTATGCTATCAAATGAACTTGTGCTTCTCACGCCTTTAACATACTCTGTACCTTTATATACTTTGTATGTTTGAGACTGGATACAATTTTTTCTTTCTTTTCAGTTTGACTCTATGTATTTTAGCCAAGATAAATGAGAAGCTTTCTAGAAAGATAACCCCTTCTGTCAGTGAGGGTGTGTCTGTTTGAGTAGTTTTGCAAGCTACTGCCACAAATATATTGTGGTAGAATTATATAGAACAGGAACAGTCAGTCAGCTGACAACCCATTGGCCAGATCCAGCTCACAAAATCAGTTGCTGCTCCTCAGTGCTATTAACAAATTTTAAGTACAGAATAATAGAATGAAGGAACAGTACTACGTTTGTTTATATAATGTACATGGCTGCATTTATGTAGAAATCAATAGCCTGGGCACCAACCTGAAGGAAATGGTATATTAAGCTTTGGGCTGCTTTGGAGATAGTCTAGTCTGGGGCGGGCAAGGAGCCACAACTGGGGCTGTTGTGGACCGAACCACTAGGGCTGTGAAGGTACGACGCACATATGCACATATGTAAATTGAAAAGAAAATAGCAGTCGCCTTCAAAATAAAAGCAATGCAGTTGCCTTGTATGCATCGCATACATTTATTTACATTTGATTTCTAATTTCCGATTGATCTTGTGTGGGCCAAACCAAAACAGCCAAAGGGCTGGATGTGGTTGGGGGGGGGGGCTTAAAATGCCCAGGTTTTTATGATCTCAGCATTAATGCAAAGCATTATGGAAAGACAGCATGCCAAATTTCATAGAAATAAGTGCAGGGGAGTTACAGCGAAAGGTAGCCCTCAACATATGATCCTCATTTAATGACTGTTCAAAGTTACGATGGCATTGAAAAGTGTGAGTTATGAGCAGTCCTCACATTTAGGCCATTTCATTTCAGTTCAGTTCATTTCTTTAGATGTATATACCGCCCTACTCCCGAAGGACTCAGGGCGGTGGACAGTTACAGAATAAAATACATAGATACAAAGGTTAAAACATAAATAAAACCAAATTAAATAGTTTAGCCCAAGACAATTAAAAACCCAATAATTTAAAAGCAGATTAAAAATTTCAATTTAAAATAATTTAAAAGAAAAGGGGAAAAGGTCATTGCAGTGTCCCCACAGATACGTGTTCTGGCTTTGGGCACTTGGCAACCTGCATGTATCTGCAACAATGGTAAGACCTCCAGGTCACCCCCAGGGCCTTTTGTGACCTTCCCAGGGGTCTTCTGCAGAGGTGGGTTTCAGCAGGTTCTGACCAGTTCTGGAGAACCGGTAGTGGAAATTTTGAGAAGTTCAGAGAATCGGTAGTAAAAATTCTGACTGGCCCTGCCCCCATCTATTCTCTGCCTCCCAAGTCCCAGCTGATTGGGAGAAAATGGGGATTTTGCAATAATCTTCCCCTGGATTGGGGAGGGAATGGAGATTTTACAGTATCCTTCCCCTGGAGTGGGGTGGGAATGGACATTTTACAGCATCCTTCTCCTGCCACGCCCACCAAGCCATGCCATGCCCACCAAGCCACATCCACAGAACCGGTAGTAAAAATTTTTGAAACCCACCAGTGGTCTTCTGACAAGCAAAGTCAATGGGGGAAAATGAATTTGCTTAACAACCGTGGCAGAAAAAAAGTTGTAAAATTGGATGATGCACTTAACAACCACGTCGCTTAGCAAAGAATGTTCTGGTCCCAATTGTAGCCATAAATCAAATATACTCGTTTAAAATTTTACTGATAAAAAGCTGCAGCTTAGTTGTTTTTAGACCTTCTGTCATGAAGTTTCAAAGATTCCCCTTTTGGGGAACGCCATGCTAGATTTCACAGAAAAAGGCTGAGAGAGTTTTTGTGTGTGCGTAAGAGGAAGCTGAGTTCATTGGGAAGGCTGCATCCTCCTGAAAGTGAGAGAGGGCTTCCCCTTTCATGAGAAAGCATTAATTCGCCTGTTTTCATAGTGTCCAGCTGTCACTAAACCACCTCTGCTAGCTAATTCAGAGAAATGCTCAGAATGAGAGCGTGGTGACCATGACACAGAGTCATGTAAGGGAGTGATAAACCAAGAATATTTCATAAAGTTTCTGGATCCAATCTGGGTTGGTCACCGGAACCAGCACGAGTCTGAAGGCTTAGAAGACAAAACTTCTGGTCCTGGTGATCGACCCAAATTGCATCCTGCGACATTATCCTGGAACACGTAGATTCGCCTTCATTCATAAAGTTTCTGTACATCTCAAGCATTGTACATACAGGCTGCCAGTGATGGCCTGATCACATCAGAAGTACTCTGTTAAATTTCCATTGCTACCCTTTATAACAGAGGTGAAATTCAGCAGGTTCTGACAGGTTCTGGAGAACCAGTGTCAGAAATTGTGAGTAGTTCGGAGAACTGGCAAATACCACCTCTGGCTGGCCCCAGAGTGGGGAGGGAATGGGGATTTTGCAGCATCCTTCCCCTGGAGTGGGGTGGGAATGGAGATTTTGCAGTATCCTTCCCCTGCCACGTCCAGCCAGCAAAGCAAAGGTGGCTGGGGAATTCTGGGAGTTAAAGTCCTCCAGGTTTAAAGTTGCCAAGGTTGGAGACCCCTGCTCTAGAGCAGGGGTCATCAACCTTTCGGACCTCAGGGACCACTAAATTCATAATTTTAAATCCCATGGACCTCTAATATGATCTGCCTAATGACCGGCTGGGTGGGCGTGGCTAGGTGGGCATGTGACTGGGTGGGCATGGCCAACTCCTCGCCTCCCCGCCCAGGCTCCTTAGGGCCCCAACAGGAAGCAGTTATTGGAGCTAAGCAGTCACCATGAGAAAGAGTTGGCAAAACAGCTGGCTCAGTTCAAATTGGATCTGACCGAGAAGGAGGCTCAGCAGAAGCACCTCACTGAGGACTAGGAGAGAAGACCTGCGGGAGTTCAAGACCAGGTATTGGTGCCTGGAAGCTCAGCAGGCTGAGATGGTCAGCCATTTCCATCCATGATGCAGTCCCACTGAAACAAGGTCCTCCATGTCAGGGAGTTGATTGATCCCATCCTGGCTCTGGGATAATCACACCCCGGTTTAGAGGTTTGGACCATGGCTTTCCTTGAAAGTATACATTAAGAAAATAAAACCCGAAGAAGTATTTCTAAGAAAACTCATTTTATTGTAAAGGTAAAAATAAAGATAACTCTTGCTACCTAAATTAATGAGCTACCTAATTAGCTACATCTTGGCAGCGTTCCTGCCGGACCTCTTGGCAGGAGAATCTTGGCTCACGAAGACGGAACATCGGGTTGAGAAGAACTGGTGGATGGAACTTTCACCTGTGAATCTTGGTCATCAGGCTGCGTGGCATCAACAACATCATCTCTAGGAAAGTAAACTCCAATGAATCCTGGACCAGTCAACATCTTCCTCAAAATTAGCAGATTGGGAAATCACAATTACATGTCTGGAGTCAATAAATTTGCTCTATTTTGAGTTATCATCAATACCCATAAATTTCAGTCTCTTTGCTACTGGACCTCCTTTTCTTCTTTGAGCTAAGGGAATGTTCACCATAGCGTATGAACCAAAAATATGAAGGTTTTTGAGATCGGGCTTGTACCCATACATCATGAAGAAAGGAGTCTGATTTATTACACTGCTCCAAGTACGGTTGACAATGTAATTTGCATATTTGATAGCTTCACCCCAGTAAACACCACCAATCAACATGGTTTCAGTAACAATATCTCCATTTTTAACTATGTAACTTGCTTTCTCAAGGTGGTGAACCTGGAACTTTAAAGCTCCAGATAAGTGGGCCTGACAAAGCAAATTGCTATTTGCTGTTGGTATGTAATAAACATCAGGGATGAATGTATCGAGCTCTTCAACATAAACAGTTCCTTTACCTTTGACCTGACAAGGATGATTGGAAAAAGAATAAAGTTCACGTAGCTCAGGTTCAGGCTCGTGCATCTCTGTGAAAAGTTCCTTTCTGTAGGTAACATGCAATGCTGCACCACTGTCCAAAGTCTACAAAAGCCGTCTATCATACTCTGGATGAGGTTGTGGATCGTTGGTTATTGCCAATGTAGCAAGTGGAGCTTGTGGATCACGCCTTGGACCACGACGACTTTGTCTTCCATCTCTGCCTCTGCCTCTGGAGTCTGTTCCTCTGGGCTGGTATGAGACTGGAGCTGGTGCTCGTTGGGGACAATCTGGGGTAGCATGTCCCACACGATTGCAGATGTTGCATCTTGGCATCCTTGGAACGTAGGCCCTTCCTCGGAAGGGACGCCTCGCTGGAGCTCTTGATGCGAGTGGTTCCCTCAAATGTGGTGTGGCTAACATGAAAGCTTCCTCTTCAATTAACAGTCTACATATATTGTCCACTGTGCGTTGAGCAATAGGGACTTGGTTAATTTTTGTAACGGCATCTTTCCAGTCATAGTTCAATGAGTTAATGATAATGCTGATCATTTGAATATCATCAATATTATGACCTCTTTCTCTCAATTCTGTTCTGATTCCTTTCAGTTTGGTCAAATGTCCTCCAATTTGATCACCAGGTTTCAATCTCGAACCGTGGAGCTCAGACATGAGCAAACACGAAGATTCAATTGAAACGGGCCTGTAGCAATTTTCCAATTGGACCCAAATTTGTTGGGCTGTTGCATCAGGCAGAAAAGTGACCTGCAGTTCAGTGTCCATGGACATCAGTAATGTTGTGCGAGCTCTAATCTCTAAGTCTCTTATTGCAGGAGTCCATGGCTGTGCAGGAGGATTAAAAATCATGCAGTGAGTGCCTTCTCTGAGAAGCAATAATGTAATCTCACTGACCCAGGCTTTATAATTGCATCCTGACATTTTTAATTTGGACTCACCAGTTAGTGGGGCAACAGAAAATGCCTGATGAGGAACATGCATTTGATATGTTGGCTGTGCCATTGGAGGTGGACCAGGAACTGGTCTTGGTTGTGCCATGGCTGGGGGCACATATGCAGGCATTTGTGGCTGTTGCATTGGAATCTGCTGTATTCCAGCTGCCATTTGTGCTTGAGCCTGCCTTTGCTGCATTGAGCGTTCTTGTGTTCCATCTAAAGAGACACCAACACCACCAGGGGGTGTAGAAGATCGGGTCTGTGGAAACACTCGTGGCATTTCAGCCTGAATATTTGAACAAGCCAAGGACACGTTTGCTAACGTCTGCTGCAACAATTCAAAATGTTCATGTAAACTGTGTTGCCTTTCAGCTTCCTCTAGTAAATTACTTTCGCCAGCAGATGGTGCTGCACCTATAGTTTCGGGCAGGTCTGCCTGTGTGGCACTTGTAATTTGATCAGGGAGGATTTCATGTGATGTATGCACTGCTCTCTGTTTTAATTGGCCTGACACAGAATCCACCAGGGGGTGTGTCTTTGGCTCTGAAGAAGAAGCCAAAATGGCGCTTTTAGAGATTTTTAAGTCACGAGGCTCTCTCTTATCTTGCTCAAGCATAAGCAAATCCATCTTAAACTGGGATAGTTGATTTTCATGATATTTGATATGCACCCGATAGAATTTGATATCTATCTCACGCTGAGTAAGTTCGGGGCTTTGAGGAGAATAACAAATCTTTTCTCTCTGTGGGTGGGAGGAAAAATGCTCCGCGGTTTGTGAAAACTTTGGTCTTGCACCAAGCATTTCAAATCTTTGGGCTTCTACAGGAATTGTCTGTGAAAATGCATAATTAGGAGATATTACTGACCTCAGTCGTTCATCGCCTTCAAAAGCAGCATTTCTTTCATATTGTTGTTCCTGAAGCCACTGCAAGGGCATTTTATCGGTTTGAGTTTCTCCCACGGCTGTTTCTCCTAGTCGGGTTGCGGAGGCAAGCAGCCGAAAACTTGAAAAACTCCTTTTTGTCTCTTCTTGGTCAGAAGAGTATAAATAAGTTGTAGAGAAAACTCTGGGTTGCATTTTTTCTTTTTCTTCTTCGGCATGGTAGTAGATAATTTAAAATTAGCATTCCGCAGTCGCAAATTTAATCATCCTAATTAACTAGCCTAGAGGTCTTATCAGAAGTAACAAACAAGGAAAAAGACATAACTTTTAACCATCCGACTGCTACCAAGTGTCAGGGAGTTGATTGATCCCATCCTGGCTCTGGGATAATCACACCCCGGTTTAGAGGTTTGGACCATGGCTTTCCTTGAAAGTATACATTAAGAAAATAAAACCCGAAGAAGTATTTCTAAGAAAACTCATTTTATTGTAAAGGTAAAAATAAAGATAACTCTTGCTACCTAAATTAATGAGCTACCTAATTAGCTACATCTTGGCAGCATTCCTGCCAGACCTCTTGGCAGGAGAACAAAAAAGTAAGAAAGCTAGAGAGGAATGTGAGAGGAGGCTGCGCAGTTAGCTTAGAGAGATAAGAACTTCTGAGCATCTACGGCAAGTGTAATAGTCCAGAAGATGAGAGCTCAGCTGGTAAATACAAGAACGCAGTGACACTCCAGCTCTTCGCCACCAGCCGCACTTCCTTCTAGCCTTTGGCCAAAGTCCTGTACCAGGAGGCTGAGGCCCAATTCGGAATTTCTGCTCCCCCTCCGACCCACACAAAAAGACCTTGAAGGGGAAGACTTTCTGCAGCAACACAAACATTCATTGCACGTATTCAGGGGCCGTAGTTTGAGGACCCCTGATTTAGTGCAATAATAAAAATGCAAATAATTTTTCTGTGGACCACCAAAATTTTCTCACGGACCACCAGTGGTCCACGGACCACCGGTTGGTGACCGCTGTTCTAGAGCATAGTAGAAGCCAAGGAAGGAATGGTTTTGCCCAGGGGTGAAATTAATAAAAGCTACCGGTTCAGGCGAACCAGTAGTAGAAAAATGCTACCGATTCATTTGAACCGGTATTTCCGACTATCAGCTGTGCAGAAAATCCTGCTTTCTAGCAAATCTAAATGGTGTGGCACAGCTATTCCCCACCCCCATCCCCACCCCCCACTGTTCTACTTACCTTTTTCTGGGCAAAGCACGTGTTTGGTGTGCACTGCACATGCATGCGCAGCAAACCAGTGGCAAACCTCGGAGGATTTCACCACTGGTTTTGCCCATGGGTGTAGTTTTCCTTGGGAAAATCGAAGTCCATTCTAAATTGCCTTATTCAAGTAACTGGACTAGATTAGTATTCCCCAATCTTGGCAACCTTAAGACAGCGAGGCTGGCTGGGGAATTTTGAAGATTGAAGTCCACTCGTCTTAAAGCTGCCAAGGTTGGGAAACACCAGACTAGGCTAAGTGCACAGTTGGACACAGTGTTTGTTTACACATTTTGGATAGCTATGAAGACCTTTTGACCAGATTATGTCAATTTTACTCCAAAAACAATGCTAATATTTTATGTTAGTATAAAACTTGACATTTGCTGAGTGGTTTCTCTTGCTAACATCTGGAGAACAGATGAACAATGCACACAGTTCTGTCTAGTTTAAAATCAAATTGTCCATTACCTCTTCCAGAGGGCTGATACATATCTTGGAGCTAAATTATATTAAACTTGATAAGAGCCCTCCAATTTTTTTCCTATTATTTTGAACTTTTCTGACTCTTTTGATTTTGTGAAATTACTCGTCTTAATTCAGATGCTTAATATTTTAAGTTAGCTATTGACATTGTCTATGAAACTTCCTGTGGAAACATCCACCCAGCCTTTCTGACAACCGCAGAAGTACTTGCTGAGAAGAAAATAAGAGGGATTCTGTAGTTTCCTGTCTTTTGTTGGTGACTATAGTGGAAACCTGTCTACATTTTGGTTTGCTGATGTGAGAGAGAATATGTATAAGGAGGCAAGATCTTTCCCATTCTAGAAATCTGGCTCTCAGCATCATAGTGTAAACATGAGCGCAACCCTCCTTGAAGCATACAGCACCTTGTATATGAACCCTAAGCTTTTAAGAATGGATTTGATGCTTGTAGGGGAAAAATTTTAGCTAAAAATACCTCACTTGCTAGAAAAGAAAGGATATTTTGGTAATGGATCATATCATGAAGAGGAAAATTAATATTTCTGTTGGTACAATTCCTTGTCCTTCCACTTTATGCCTTTTTGTGCTCTTATATTCTATGATTATTCACCCATCTTCTTCAATTCATAGTAGAAAAATAAAAACCAGGCATTTTTAGAAGTGCAAAAGCTGTTCTTTACCCTGTAATTTCTTCTCAGAGTGCCTAGAAATATAGGCGACTTTTGTGCAGTGGTTAAGGTGCTAGGCTAGAAACTGGGAGACTGTGAGTTTTAGTCCCACCTTAGACACAAAGCCAGCTGGGTGACCTTGGGCCAGTCACGCCCTCTCATGCATGGGAAGCAGGCGGCGGCAAATCACTTCAGAAATCTTGCCAAGAAAACTGCCGAGACTAGTCCAGGCAGCCACCAGGAGTGACTCAAACACACTCAAAATTGTACAGAATTGTAACCCAGGAGCTTGAACTACTTTCTCATCAGGAAAGGAAAAAACTGTGTACCCAGAGCATTTGATTGACATCCAAATCAGTAGTCATCATCCATTTATTAAAGGTCTAGAACACTGTAGACCAGGAGTGTCCAACATTGGCAACTTTAAGACTTGCGGACTTCTGGATAGGGAATTCTGGGAATTGAAGTCCACAATCCTAAAGTTGCCAAGGTTGGACACACCTGCTCTAGAGATATTCTTTGCTTTCCTGGTTTTCAGTTTAAGTATAAGCAGTTTTCAGTTTAACTACAGAAGAAGAAGAGATCAGGATAAGAAAACACTTTGTAATTTCATGTTAGCTTGTTAAATAACTGTATTTCTAATGGAACAATAGAGAATAATTTGCCACAAAGTTGGCTGAACATGCTACAGCATGACTATGTCTTTTGGGAAGCACTGCAGTAAAAGAAAAAAAGGATCACCACTCAGTATTTGCACAGTTGGGTCAATATTATGTGCCCTAAATATAGTGCCAAATTTCTACTTAGTAGCTTGCTCTTACATGTTGAACATTGTGAGGAGAAAATTGCTGGACCTTGTGCATTTGGATAGGATGTGCGGTGTGCTTTTGGTCCCAGATTATAGAGAAAGTCTGGGTTATAGCAGACCACAGACTTGGTATTTTCAAAACTACTATTGGTCCCTTACTATCCATAATCATATTAATTATAATATGTTAGGGAAGGAGCAAAGTGAGCCATGTATCAGATGTTGGATTCTACAACTCTGCAGGATGAAACTGAGTCTGCATCAAGGAGGTTCAGATAATAATTCCCCAGAAAATACGTCTATTAAATCAGCGGTGGTACTAGAGTTTAGCAAGACCGAATGTGCTTCCCTTCCTTCTTCCCTTCTTCGTCTTGAGTCTTCGGAGAAAAGCGGCATACAAGTTGAACAAACAAACAAATAAATAAATATGAATTGGGGGGTGGGGGTGGGGCTGTCTGAGGTGTTTACATAAACCACTTTTTTGATCTTGATAAGAGAAAGATGCTGCTGCGAGCAATAGTAAAAGCAAGTTCCTCTAATTGAACTGAACTGAACTCCTAGTGACTACATGGGTAAGTCTATGTTGTTTCCTTGGCAACAGTTGGAATTGTTTGGCTATTGCTTTCTTTCGGGGCTTGCGTTTGATTATTTATTTACTTGATTGTTTGTTATTTCTTTTTATTATTTTTACTATTCCAAATCCACAGATTTCTGGAAATCTTCCATCCAACTATTAACCCAATGCAACACTACAAGATTAGCTAGGTGCTACCACTCATGTAATTGAGAATGCATATCAATAAATGCAAATTTACAGATTTATTCTATAGGAAGAAAAGTACAGACCAAATGAATTGTCATTGGTCGTCCAGTAGACTTAAGTAACCAGAAAAATGGCTCTGAGAACAGGAACGGAACGGAACGGAGCGGAACGGAACGGAACGGAACGGAACGGAACGGAACGGAACGGAACAGAACAGAACAGAACAGAACAGAACAACAGAAAATAGAATTCTTTATTGGCCAAGGATAATTGGACCCACAAGGAATTTGTCTCCGGTGCATAAGCTCCCAGTGTACATGCAAGCAACAAGTGATTAAATCATCATAATAAAATACAATCATAAATCATAAAATACAATAATCATAAATCATAGCCAGATTCAAAGTTGTATCACTAGTTTGTAGAATATCAGGTTGTCTTTGAGTTATAGCCATTTATTCAATGACTGTTCAAAGTTACAATGACAATGAATGAATGGTAGTCATTCATGATCCCTGCAGTTATGACCATTACAGCATCCCTGTGGTGGCACAATCAAAGTTTGTGTGCTTGGAAGCTTGCCTGCATGTATGACAGAAAGGGTCTATCTCTATCTCCCCCATCTCTCCTTTTTGGCCCCCTGTGCTCCCCTGCCCACGATGCCCCACCAAGGCACACCTCATCTGCAGCAGAAGCAAGAAGACTGTGAGGGTCCTCTGGAGCTGCGGAGTACAGGCAAGAGGAGCCTTGGAGTTCAGTGTGGCTGGGGCTATGATGCATAGTTGCTATGGGGGCAGCTGCACTTTGTAGCATGGTGCTGGACTGTAGCGGCTAGGGCTTCCAAAGGCAGCTGCCGTTTTTTGCAGCTCTCCAACTCAAGGGCTTCTCACAGCTCTGCAAGACATGGTGCAGGGTGGCCAAAAGAGCCGGTGGACAGTCAGTGGTTGGGAAAAGTTGAAGGCAAGTCAATTCCTTATCTTGGAAGAACCCTTGCTCAGGTCTGGGAGGGAGCAAGGGGGAAATAGCTTGGATCAGAAAGGGTCAGATGGGTGGGATGATGACTAACGACCGGTGGGATTTGGTTAAAGTTGGCAATGGAGATTGCTGGGTTTGCTGTTGCTAAACAGTGCAGTCATGAGACGTTAAGTTTTACGACTGCATCACTTAGCAACAGAAATTCTGCTCCCTGTTGCCATTGTAACCCGAGGACTAGAAGAAGCAGGAGGTGAAGTGAGGAGACACATTGGTGAAATTTGATATGAAAGGGTAGCAGCAGTAGCAGAGCAATTTGGCATGTCCAGGAACACACACACAAGTACCTCTACCCCCCAAAAAGAGAGAGAGAGGAAATAATTTCTGGAATCATGATGCCAGTGAGAAGTAGTGAGTCAGGTAACTTAGATTAAACATGATGGTCCAGGATCCTGAGAGGACAAGATTTTTTAGGCAGATGGTTATATTGCAGTATTCTTCTTGAGACAATCTGGTGAACTAGAATCCTCCATGAAACTTAGTTTTCTTTGATTAGTAGATGAAGAAGTAGAAGTAGAAGGCAGATAAAATGAACAATTTGATGTGGGAACATGCTTAGAAATTCTATAGAGAATTAGGAAGGAAAAGAATAGGGATTCTTTCAGATCAGCCAGCTCAACTTGATAGTTTTCCTGTGCTGAAATAGCTTTGTAACAGAGATAACCTGAATGTATTCAATTTTGATTCAAATAAAGTGATTTTTATTGATGTATTTGAATGTCAAATTCTCCATCATGTGTTAGAAAAGCTACATTTTTATAAGGACAGCAACAATAATGATAATAATAATTCTTATTATTGTAAGTGAGATGGTGGTGGAAGAGAAGCAGGGGACAACAGCCAAATAATCTCATTTTTAAAGGATGTGCTGTAGCTAACTTGCTCTTGAGATCTGGTGTTAAGATTCTGATGGGTTTCAGTGTTGGATATGGATAGTCTTCCACTTACATTTGCCTGGTTGCTGAAGCTGTTAATAGAGGTTATCACGGTTGTGTTATGTGCTGAAGGCTTTCTATATTATGGTAGCCACACTCTGGAACACTGTTTCTCAGAAATAAAATATGCTGACTCTGTTGCAATTTAAGCACATTTTAAAAACATTTTTCCCTATCATTTGAGAATGTATGATTGTCTTGTTGCATTAATTCCTGGCCCCCAATTATAAATTTGGGGTTTATATTTTAAGCAATAGGTGACATCTGGCATCTAGAAATTAAAATAAATGCAACGTATCCTCTTACAGAGTGATAAACAGTTAAGAGACCTTTTTGACAAACTTCTCTTATTCTCTTTGGCTGTGACTATAGATTAGCTCTACTTATGTCTATACTTTAATTTCAGAACAGTCTTGCAACTTTTGCAGCATCTAATTAAGGGCAATTGGGCTCAGTTCATAGCTGCTATGATTTGAAAAGCCTCTTCAGGCCCAACATTCCTAGCCTGCCATCCTTCCTAGTAGACAGGCTCAGACCCAGCCAGCACGCATCTTCTCTCAGGCATGAGCTCCTCCATGTAATAAAAGACAGATGTGCTCCAACTTATCCAGAAGGATGAAACACTGTTCTTTTGGGAGACTGCAATGGGATTAATTTATTCCCAAGGGGGCCATGCCTTGGATTCTGTATGGCCAGGAACATTCCTTAGAAGGTAGTGAGAACTTCCAAGCTGCTGCTGCAGAGATCAGGAGGTAGGGCTAAGGTGTTAAGATGAGTGAACTTCTGGGGAAAGGGGTTAAAAGTCTTCAGCCCTCCATTCTATGGATTTGCTACAGCTTTATATTTAAAATCTCATTGGCAGTCTTGCCTCGCAAAGGGAAACAGAAAATTGTTTGCAATATAAAGAATTCAGATGGGTGATGGTCAGCTCATTACATGTAGATAAAATTCCTACACATGAAACATCTCAGGATAAATTAACTTATCTGGGCAATTTTTATTCTTTACTATTCTTTTAACCACTGTGATCTATTACTATAGGTATACTTTTTGTGACACAATCACAATTGAGCCCCAAATTTCTACTGCTAAGCAAAACATTTGTTAAGTGAGTTTTGCCCTATTTTACGACCAGCGGTGGGTTTCACATTATGTTACTACTGGTTCGTTGTGCATGCATACACTCGCTTTGTGCACATGTGTGCTGGGTTCGCACACATGTGCGCATGCGCCCAGCCTCAAAAACGTGCCTAAATAGGATGCCAGAGAGCTGGAGCGGGTGGACAAGCCCACCCACCTGCGATTTCCGCTACCGGTTTGGACGAACTGGTCCAAACTGGCTGAATACCGCCTATGTTTATGACCTTTCTTGCCACAGCTGTTAAGTGCATTTGTTAACGTCAGGTACATAGTTGCAAAGTAGATCTGGCTTCCCCCTTGACTTTGCTTGTCAGCAGGTCACAAAAGTTGATCACATGACCCCACAACACTGCAACCATCATAAATATGAATCAGTTGCTCTTGTGTCTGAATTTTGATCGCTTGACCATGGGGATGCTGCAACAGTTGTAAGTGTGAAAAATGGTCATAAATCTCCTTTCCCAGTGCTGTTGTAACTTCAAACAGTCACTAAACAGTTGTAAGTTGAGGACTGCGTGCACTACCAACTACATCTTATGTTTTCTTGGTTTTGAACCACTGAGTATGCTTCAAAATCGAAAGCTGAATTGCAGCCTATCCTGGCCTCATCTGAGGAAGACTCATCAGGGCAGATGATCCCTCTGTCCAGATGAATGACATCTTTGGACAGGATTCGGGCTTAAACCTCTCTCCATTAGCTCCAAACCCTCTTTCGCCAGAACTGCAAAAGAAGCCACTGCTGGCCTGAAAACTATAGAGGTGTTTGTATAGAGGGAACTGCATCTTAGAAAATGAATCTGCTAAAGAATCATCACGATATCTGCTTGGCTATGCAGGCTGGTATAGGGCTGAGTTCGAAAGAGTGCTCCTGCTTACAGCCAGCGGTGGACAGGTAAAGCAGGAAGTTTGTGATGTTGCCTATCTTTGCATCTTTCTTAGCAGATCTTTGTGTTACACCAACTCTTTGCTGCAATGGGCTCGGTTTTTATACGATCTGAAGAGAAGCCAGACTCGCCTGAAACTCAGTTCTGCTTTGATTTCTTGACTGAATTTATGACTGTTTTTCTTTTCTGATATTAAACCTTAGACTGTATAATCATGCTTTTGCTGCTTCTAATCCCTAAAGCGTATCACAGGGCAGAATATTCATCACTTTTATATTTTAAAAATGTCTCTAGGGCTCAGAAGAAGCATAGTGCAGTCCTTTGGAATTAAAGTGGCAGAGTGCATGACATCATTTTGCAGTATGCTAGTCTGCAAATGTTTTGATCTTAAAATATTTATTCGTTAAAAAAAGAGTACAAGAGATCTTGGCAACTGGAAAGGACAGAAACCCAAGTTTTGGAATTATTGATGTTGGGAACAAGGAATAATACTGACCAGTGACTTTATGACTTTGTGGCAATATCTTGGTAGCATTAAGCACTGAGCAGCTGTTGTTACTTTGTTGATGTTGGAAAACTCCTATTGATGTAACAAATATAATCTGCTACCTGGCTTCATTTAACAAAACCTGCCAATGTGAGCTTGGAAAATTAACTTGGCCAACATAATTTGTAATCTGGAAAAGTAGTTTTAAAAATTCAGTGATGAAATCATGTTGTACACTGCAATTAAGAGCAAACCCAAATTATTATATTGGCTGTAATAATATGGGTTTAACAAATTTTTTGAACTTTTTATTTTCTCAGTTTCGACTGATTTCATTGCTGTTTGTAGGGTTAACCAATAACAATTTATCCAAATTAAAGCAGCTGTAAAAAAAAGTTGGCCTCAGGGAACTGTGTTCAGAATAAAGATTTCCCTAAAATAATTGTGTATAAATTATATGCTCATTTCTAATTATTGTATTCTGCAACTGTCACTATGTAATTGCTTGCCTCTTTATAATGTTAACAAGTGTGTGCTAATCTAAACTCCAGTTCACAATCATGTAAAACTTTTATCTTGTATTTGAGATCATGATCGCTACTTGATTTTGGGAGAGTCAAGGAATGTTCTTAATTTGTCCTCAAGATCTTTTATTTAAAGGAATCTGCTACTTTTCCATATGGATCTTCAAATAGTAGGATGATAATCTCCAAAACTGTTTCACAAAAAGAACAATACAGTATTTGAACAACAAGAATACAACTGTGGCAGATTAAATGACACTTAACATAATATTTTTTGCAGAAAAAGAAGCATTTCTGAGAGATAGCAAATTAATTTTGCTATGTTGCTGACCTAATTTTGCTAGGTTGTTGAGAGTGTGGTGGCGCGGCAGTTTCCCCAGTACCTGGATGAAGCTGTCTATTTAGATCCACTCCAGTCCGGTTTCAGGCCTGGGTATAGCACGGAAACGGCATTGGTCGCGTTGGTGGATGATCTCTGGAGGGCTCGGGGTAGGGGTTATTCCTCTATCCTGGTCCTGTTAGATCTCTCAGCGGCTTTTGATACCATCGACCATGGTATCATGTTGCGCCGGTTGGGGGGGATTAGGGGTGGGAGGCACCGTTTTGCGGTGGTTCTCCTATCTCTCCGACCGGTCGCAATCTGTGTTGACAGGGGGGCAGCGGTCGACTCCGAGGCGCCTTGTCTGTGGGGTGCCACAATGGTCGGTCCTCTCGCCCCTCCTGTTCAACATTTATGTGTAGCCACTGGGTGAGATCATCTGTGGTTTTGGGGTGGAGTTCCATCAGTACGCTGATGACACCCAGCTGTACATCTCCACCCCAGACCATCCCAACGATGCCCTGGAAGTGATGTCCCAGTGTTTGGAGGCCGTGCCGGTCTGGATGGGGAGAAACAGGCTTCGACTCAACCCTTCCAAGACCGAGTGGCTGTGGCTGTGGCTGCCGGTGTCCTGGTATAGCCAGCTGGTGCCATCGCTGGTTATTGGGGGCGAATCACTGGCCCCCACAGAAAGGGCTCGCAACTTGGGCGTCCTCCTGGACTCATGGCTGTCTTTAGAAGAGCACACGACAGCCATGGCCAGGGGGGCTTTCTATCAGGTTCGCCTGATACGCCAGTTGTGTCCCTTTCTAGACCAGGACTCCTTATGCACAGTCACTCAAGCACTCGTCACTTCTTCTCTGGACTATTGTAATGCTCTCTACATGGGGCTCCCCTTGGGGTGCACCCGGAGGCTCCAATTGGTGCAGAATGCAGCTGCGCGGGGGATTATGGGGGTGATGGGGCGCTCCCATGTGATTCCTCTCCTACGCGAGCTGCATTGGCTTCCAGTGGACTTCTGGGTGCACTTCAAGGTGTTGGTGATCACCTTTAAAGTGCTCCATGGCTTAGGGCCGGGGTACTTACGGGACCGCCTTCTGCCACCAATTGCCTCCCACTGGCCAGTTCGCTCCCACAGAGAGGGCCTCCTCAGGGTGCCGTCAGCCAGACAATGTCGGCTGGCGACCCCCAGGGGGAGAGCCTTCTCTGTGATGGCACCCACCCTCTGGAACGATCTACCCCCAGAGATACGAGTGATTCCAGACCTCTGGACCTTTCGTTGGGCCCTTAAAACCTATTTTTTTCAATTAGCCGGGCTGGCCTGATTTTACATTTTACGTTGGTTTTTAAAATTGATATTGATTTTAATTGAATGTTTTAAAATTATGGGGCAAACTCTATTTAATTATCTTAAAATTATTTTAACTTTTGTATATAAATGTTTTATTCTGGCTGTTCACTGCCCTGAGGCCGAAAGGAGAAGGGCGGTATAAAAATTCAACAAATAAATAAATTAGCACCCCAACTTCATGTGTGCCAGGAAAGAAATTAAAATAAGAAAATCTCATGAAACTCCCATATTTCATGAGATTTTGTTGTTACAAACTGAAAGATTTTGCTAGATTTTCAGTATCAAAGTTTTACAGGATTAGATGATCTTGAAATGTTTTGATCATTTAAAAGGGGATTTTTTAATCATGCTTGGACATTAAAAAAGCCAAAACATTTTGGATTCAAATACATACAATTAAAGCCAGAGATGTTTCTTTTGGAACTGACTGGCAACAATTTGGAAAAAAAAAACTCATGTGCTTCATATGATAAGAGCAGCAAGAATGGTGGGCGATGCATAATGGTGGACAGATTTGACATTACCCACAATGGAAGAGTGGAAGGCGAAGGTGATGGAAGTGGCTGAGGTGGCCAAATTGATAGTTTTGATGTGAAAAAAATATACTGATTAATTTTAATTGGGAATGCCTTTTGTGGACCTTCTGCATAAAACAGAAAATATGAAATGATATAGGGTTGATAATTAGAAAAAATAGATGATAGAAAAAAATGAAAATTATGCTGTAACCTTAGAGTAAGAGGTCAACTTAAATTTAAGTGTTGTAAAACACTTTTTTAAGTGTTGTAAACACTTTTTTAAGTGTTGTAAAAGAAAATCAGAGGTCACATCTCCGTATTTCTTTTTTTCTTTCTTTTCTTCACTTTTAGCCTTGTTCTTTTGCTTTTTCTATATTTTTTTCTTTTTCCTATCTTATAAGTAAGTATTTGTTAGTTATTATCTTTAAAAAATCTAATAAAGTTTTTTTAAAAAATAAAATTTTGGCCATTTAAAAAACATAATTTAAGTGCCAATAATAAGTTGAAAGCCATTAATTAAAGTCTTGCAAGCATTTGAGAAAAAAAATTGCAACAGTAAGATATTGTGGAATTTTAAATAAGCTGTGCTTCTGATCATGAATTCAATGCTATTTTTTTTTTTTTTTACAATCAGGTCTGATTCTAAAAGACTACCTGGACAAATCTCTACAGTTTTAGTTTTCTTAGCATTTCAGAAATGATTTGCTATTGCTTCGTTCTTAGAGCTAAGTGAAAGTGACTGAGCCAACATCATCACCCAGCTGCCTTTACATGCAAAGTGGGACTAGAACTCATGGTCTCCCAGTCTCTGACCTGATGCCTTAACCACTACACCAAACATGCTCAATGCTTTAATAATCACTCATAATAATTCACCTCATTTTTGGAGATATAAAATACTAGATTTCGGCTACACCATAGAATTAGAGAACTGGGAAAAACTGTGGGGAAAAAATTATAAACTGACAAAGTTGGCCGCGTACAAAGAAAATTTATATAAAATGTTTTACTGCTGGCATTTGCCCCCAGCGAGATTAGCAAAAATGTTCCCAAACAGACCAGCGGAATGTTGGAAATGTAAACAGAAAAAGGAACATGTGGTGGACATGCCCAGAAGCAAAGAAATATTGGATAAAGATAAAGTGGCTAGAGGAAATTACTAAACAACAAATAGATCTAAAACTGAAGTTATTTTTACTAGGTATATTAATAGGAAATTATAATTAAAAACCCAATATATTATGCTACACATAATAGCAGAGGCCAGAATTGTTTACGTGCAAAATTGGAAAAATGAAAGTATACCCTCTGATAGAATGGTGATAAGGAAAGTGCTAGAATGTACTGAGATGGATAGGCTGACAATGGAAATAAAAGAAAGAGGAGAAACTGAATATTATCTGATCTGGAATTTATGGTACAACTGGTTAGAGAATAGAAGCAAAGTTTAAGAATGTTAAAGTAAGATAAGGCGATAAAAATGCAATATAGATATTTATGTAACTATAACAAGCACACAATGTATAGATTAACGTATGTTGCTAATCTTTAGTCAGAATGTATATAAGAAAAATGAAAATAACCTGTATGTACATATGAGGTAAACTGATACCGAAGTGCTGTAAAGATGGAAATTGTGAGATAAAATGAAGAAAATTGCTTAATAAAAATCATTTAAAAAAATACTAGATTCCCCTCCCCCTATATTTGGAGCATTAAGATTAATGGAAATTAAGAATGTTTATTTATGGGGGTTTGCATTTGTAATACAGTATATGGTTAGCTGATAAGTTTGTCTTATGAATTAACTCTTTGGGTTAAATGTTCACTAACTTTAGTTTTTATAAATTATCTCCATTCCTTTCTAAAAGGGTCAATAGGATCCATCCCCTCCCCTGGAAGAAATATTGTTCTGTTATATTACTTTTAAATTATCAATGGTTCTCTTTAGTATAAATATTCTTAGGGCAGTCATGTATTTGTGAAATTTTGTACATACTTTCTAAAAGCATTGGACTATTAATATTGTACTATATTGATTTATCTGATTCTTTTTGTTAGTTTTTATTGTTTTAAATGTGGTCTTATATTCTGTAAGCTGCCTTGAGTTGCCATGGGCGAATAGGCGGCAACATAAATTCAACAAATAAATAAATAAATATTAGCTGCCGACACGTTCCAGATGTGTAAGTCCAAGTCTTGTGCGCTGTGCCTGTTTCTGCTGTGTTTGTGGGTAGAACAGAACTTGACACAGAGAAATGTTCTCATTGACGTTTCTCTGCTTGAGAGCGGATGAAGCATGACATCATGTTCACATTTTAGGGACAACAAGAATTCAGTCTGCTGCAGCTCAGCAACAGATCTGTATCTATCCACATAAATGTGGTTACCAATAGCTGCTGGTGAAATTTGATTAAGTGGATGCTTTGGCCTAGTTCAGATATACAGAAATTCCAAACCATATTACAGCTTTAGAGAAATTAGCCTGCAGAAAAGTTAACTGAAACCCTTACTTTTTGTGATCTATGTATCTCTAGAATGTAGTAAATGATTTTTCAGCAGCATTTTAGCTTTTCTTACCTTTATACTATTAGAAGTATTAGAAGTAGTTAGCCCTTTCTCCTCTTCAGTGCTCTTTATTATTCTATATCAGAAAAGTCTTGGAAGATTTTGAGACTATTTGTTAGTTTCTAGAGCCCAAAATCCTGATTTTAAGAGTTTAAAGTTGTATTTGGTGATACCGTCACTAAGCTTCCATACTCAGAAAGTATATATTATTTTGAATTTTGGAGCTGAGCTCCCTGGTTTCTCTTGGAGGAGGAAGAGGGCTACAGAAATGATCAAGGATGCAGCTTTTGGACTACCTGGTTCTGTTAACAGAGATCTTGAAGACTGCGGCCGTGCTTACATTTGAAAAGAGATGGGAAAAGAGAAAATCAGGAGATACTAAATTAAAACTGACTATGAAGTAGTTAATGCTTTCTTTTAAAAATCACGCACACACATATTTGTTTTCTGAGGTTTTCGTGGGTGTTTGTATGTAGGTCTTTGGTTATTCGGGTTTTCTCCCACGTAAAATTGGAAGTGTCTTGGTGACGTTTCAACGAAGTCTCATTCGTCATCTTTAGGCTGGTGTTCTCGGCTGCGTGCTTCCAGGAGCAATGTGTGATCGCAGCTGTTTCTTCCTTTTAACTGCCAGTGGGGGTGTGAACTGATTGGGTGGAAGCATGGCTATGTTCTGTTTGGGTAGAGGTGTGCTTTGATTGGTGGGGGGCCTGGCTGTGCTCTGATTGGATGGGGGGTTGGCTGTGCTCTGATTGGATGGGGGTGTGCTCTGTTTGGGTTGGGGGCTTGGCTGTACTCTGGTTAGTCTGAGTTGCAGGGGGATTTGAGCTGGTGAGCTGCATTGCTGTTGTTTGGCTTCGCGTTCGTGGTTGTGCCACACATATATATATTGCCTAAAATGGAAAAATTGGTCTTTGTAAGAAATATATCAAATTAAAAAGTAAATTAATCTGTTAATTTGGTTGGTTAGTTAGAGCAATCTCTTGCAATACTGGCAAGCTTTAATTTTCAGAATGATAGGAAAAAATAATGTTGTAAAAATAAATCCCCCGGAGACATAGAAATAGTTGGCTTTACTTCAGATTTAGAAAATGAGATTGATTAGTATGGCTCATTAGCAAAACTATTCTGAGACTTTTCTTAGGATTTCTTTTTTTCCAGAAAATTAATACTTTCTTTATCTGTTTGGTATAGTAGAGGATAAAGTCCAGAAAATATTTTTGCTGCAATGTTGATGTTTCTACTGTTTTCAACTTTTTTTGGCTGCCTACTTGTCCTAAAAAGGCAAAAAACAAGAGATGCTACATTCCTCAAGGTTGAGCAGCAATAGAGCCCAACACTAAACAGACTTGTGAGAGGAAACCAAGAGGTGGGCTGGTTTTATAAAGTGCTGTGCTATCTCTACTGGGAGCTATTACATATCTTTTATGTATTCTTTTTTTTTTATGAATGCATCTTTCATGAATATGAGTGAATAAAAATGGTAAGCTGGCCTTTGGGTGGGGGCCGGTGTATTTGATCACTTCCACTTTCCTTCGCATATTGAACATAGATCTTTTAGCTAAAGAAGCTTTCCCACACCTAATTTAAGGGATGGCTTACGGATGATGGTTTGGTCCTTTAAAAAAAACCCCAACTAAGAATAGATGAGCCATTTTTTTGTCTGATTATTAGAGTGGCTGGAGTGAAAGTTTTGGCCTCAGGCACTTTCTTTCAGCTTTCTCCTGCTGGGAAGTATTCATTTGCAAATTGTTCTAAAAGATACATCAAAGGATATACAGTTGTGATCAAAATTATTCAACCCCCACTGAAATTGAGTGTTTTGGCCAGTTTGACATTGATTTTGATCATTCAGTCATCTTGCTTACATTTACATCAAAGAGGCACTTGTAGGTCAGACAAATATAACATTTATAATGAAATAACCACAAATGTCGTTTCTGTGCGCATATCATTATCAGTTTTATTCAACCCCCAAGTGACATTCAATCTTAGTACTTAGTACAACATCCTTTTACAGTTATAGCAGCTTTTAAACGTGAAGCATAGCTTGACACAAGTGTCTTGCAGCGATCTACGGGTATCTTCGCCCATTCTTCATGGGCAAAAGCCTCCAGTTCAGTCACATTCTTAGGTTTGCGCACTGCAACTGCTTTCTTTAAGTCCCACCAGAGGTTCTCAATCGGATTTAAGTCTGGTGACTGCGATGGCCACTCCAAAATGTTCCAGCCTTTCCTCTGCAACCATGCTCTAGTGGACTTGGAGGTATGCTTGGGATCATTGTCCTGTTGAAAGGTCCAACGTCTCCCAAGCCTCAGGTTTGTGACGGACTGCATCACATTTTCATCCAATATCTCCTGGTACTGAAGAGAATTCATGGTACCTTGCACACGCTGAAGCTTCCCTGTACCTGCAGAAACAAAACAGCCCCAAAGCATGATTGACCCTCCGCCATGCTTCACAGTAGGCAAGGTGTTCTTTTCTTCATAGGCCTTGTTCTTCCTCCTCCAAACATAGCGTTGATCCATGGGCCCAAACAGTTCTAATTTTGTTTCATCAGTCCACAGAACACTATCCCACAACTTTTGTGGTTTGTCCACATGACTTTTGGCATACTGCAGTCGACTCTTCTTATTCTGTGGAGACAGCAAGGGGGTGCGCCTGGGAGTTCTGGCATGGAGGCCTTCATTACGCAGTGTGCGCCTTATTGTCTGAGCTGAAACTTCAGTACCCACATCTGACAAATCTTTTCTCAGTTCCTCAGCAGTCACACGGGGACTTTTCTCCACTCTACGCTTCAGGTAGCGCACAGCAGTCGAAGTCAGCATCTTCTTTCTGCCACGACCAGGTAGCGTTTCAACAGTGCCTTTTGCTTTGAATTTGCGAATGATGCTTCCTATGGTGTCTCTTGGTATGTTTAACATCTTTGCAATCTTCTTATAGCCATTGCCCTTCCTGTGAAGAGAAATCACCTCTTCTCTTGTCTTCCTGGACCATTCTCTTGCCTTCACCATATTTGTAACCACACCACTAGTAAATGTCTAGAAGGAGCTGAGTATCACAGTCATTTTAAAGCTGCCTAATTGGTGCTTATTATGCTTGATTGCTGCTCGGTGACATCCACAGGTGTTTTCAATACCTGATCGAAAACACCTGAATGAATCTCTGTTCTTCAGAGTGGTAGTCTTTAAGGGGTTGAATAATTGTGTCAATGAAGAAACCACAAAAGAAACATTTACTACTGTATTACAAAAACAATTGATGTCATTTTAGTTGCATTTGGTTCTGTAAAACGTCCTTGTAGGATTTCATTCTGAATACAATTACAAATGTACACTATAGTCCCTAAACCCCTTTACAGCATTGGGGGTTGAATAATTTTGATCACAACTGTAAATGCACATTCAGCCTTCGTTAAAGTACCAATTTTTGTTCACATGTTATAATCAGGGAACTTAGGATTTTTACAAAGGAAGATTTAAAAGGAAAGATAGTTGTATTCCAGTTTACATATTAAGCTTCATGTGTGTGAATTAGATCTGATTCTGCTTCAGTACTAGTGCAACATCTTTCTAAAATCAACCATTTCAAAGGAGAAATGGAGGCGTCCAGTCAAGAAGGTGGGAAGTACTCCAAACAAAACTTTAGCCTTTTGTTTTAGTCTATATAAGATTCATTCCCCCTTCCATAGCAATGAGAAGTGGTGGGAAATTCTGTGAACGCAATGGATGCACAGGGCCTCCAATGCAAAGTTATACATTTGCAAGCATATAAGTGCATGCACTCATAACTAGTGTAGATGAGATTAATCTCCTTTCTGCATCGCTACCTGGTCTTGACTTCCACCAGTCATTTCTGTTTAAGCGTGTTTGTTTTCAGAGCTGTAAGGGAAGAATGGGTAACTTTCAGTTTTCCAGGTATTGTTGAATTACATCTCCCGGCCTATAACCTGTGATTCAGATGTGATTCAGAATGATAATCTAGGATGGAACTTGGAGGGAGAGGATCACAAGTATGCTTTTCCACCTAGATTTCTTTCTGGATTTCAGCATTGAGAACCCCAGTATCCTTCTGGACTGCATGTAAAGTTTGGGAACTGTTGGAACTTTTGATCTGAAAAGGTTTGTCCTCTTTCATCGACTGCAGTGCGGCCATTCACTGTTCTCATTTTTCTTTAAACATCAAGAAGCTAAGCTGTTTGCAGGAAGAGGTAAACATATGCTGCAAAAATTGCAGATCACTTTTGTTTTCTTAAGGCATGACCACTACAGGACTTTCCTTTTGTCATTTGTTGTCATAGAACATAGAATATCAAGAATTGGAAGGGTCTAGTCCAACCCCCTGCTCAAGCAGGAGACCCTATACCAGCATAGCTGGCTGGAGAATTCTGGGAGTTGAAGTCAAGTCTTAAAGCTGCCAAGTTTGAAGACCTCTGCCCTAAACCATTTCAGACAGGTGGCTGTCCAGTCTCTTCTTAAAAGCTGTAGCAACAGGGCAGCCACAAGTTTGAAAGGCAAGCCGTTCCATTGATCGATTGTTCTCACTGTTAGGAAATTCTTAGTTCTAGGTTGGATGTCACTTTGATTAGCTTCCATCCATTGTTCCTTGTCTTATTTTGGTCAGGCAGCTGTTCTGAATCAGTCTTGAAGACAACAAGGGGGAGTAATACAATGCAGTTGAAAAATAGAATCAAAATATAAGCAAATTACAAGCCTCAACACATAACTTCAACCAAACAGAATAGAAGTGGAAGGGACCTTGGAGGTCTTCCAGTCGAGCCCCCTACTCAAGCAGGAGATCCTATACCATATCAGATGTCCAGTCTTTTCTTAAAAATCTCCAGTGATGAAGCACCTACAACTTCTGGTGGCAAGATGTTCCACTGGTTCATTATCCTTACTGTTAGGAAGTTCTCTTTTAATTGCAGGTTGCTTCTCACCTTGATTAGTTTCCATCCGTTGTTTCTTGTCCTGTCTGCTGGTGCTTTGGAAAATAAATTGATTCTCTTCTCTTTGTGGCAGCCTCTGAAATACTGGAAATATTGCTATCATGCCACCCCTAGTCCTTCTTTTCTCTGGACTGGCCATACTCATTTCCTGCAACTGTTCTTCATACATTTTTGTCTCCAGGCTTTAATCATCTTAATTGCTCTTTGCACTTTTTCCAAAGTCTCAACATCTTTTTTGTAATGTGGTGACCAAAACTGGATGTAGTATTCCAGGTATGGTCTTACTAAGGACCATAAAGCGGCACTAATACTTCCTGTGATTTTGATTCTATGCAAGGTGGATAATAATCAATGATTTTTTTAAAAAAATCAAAAAAATCAGATTTTTAAAATTTAAATTGGATTTTTTTGATTTAAATCGGATTTTTTAAAATAAAATGCTTTTTGAGGAAAATATATTACCATCCAAAGGTTATTCCATCATGAAATAAAAATTAGTTTTTTAATTATGTAGAATAAGGCTGTATATGTTTAATTTTTTTGGTAAATAAATTCCATTAATCCATTCACAATGTCACGCTCTTCCAGAGGTTTTTGTAAGATTATTGGGCAGTTTCGCTGCCTACAAGATATTATCACAGACGCTTGGTTTACTTTTGCAGTTCTCAAAACTGAATTTGACTCAGCAGAGATCACATGCCTCTTCTTCACAGCAAAAATGTTATAACACGGACAGAGTTGAGAAAAAGATCTTAATCCTATTGTTCCACAAACCTATGAATACAGAATCAATCCCTTCAGTGCTAAGTTTCAAGAAGTTCAGTGAATAGAATAGAAACAATATTTTTCTGATTGTTTGGAGTGGAATAGATCTGCACAAGAAGAATGTGAAACTAAGTGTGAGGAGGAAGGGGCAAGCAGACAAGCAGTACAAAATGAAAGTGAAACTTTCTGAGCACAATACTGCACAGCCACAGACAGACAAGTCTTTGGATCTTTTTGTGTGTATGACCTGAGGTTTATCACATTCTTTCCTTGGAGGAAAAAACCTATAATGGCAGCGGCCATAAAAGAGACCCAGTTTGGCAATATTTTAATGAAATTCCTTTACCTATCAGTAAGGCAGGCATGCGTGCAAACTGCAAACACTGCAACAAAGAAATGCAAGGCCTGGTGTCCTGAATGAGGCAACATCATGAGAAGTGCTGTGATGAAGATGACCAAAGAAACACATTTGAACAGGCAGGATCTTCAGGTTGGTAAACATTTTTATTGAATCATATTTCTAAAGACTGCCTTGAACTGTCATGTTTGAGCAAAATTATATTTCTTATTATTACTGCATGTTACTGTCATTTGGTACAGTTATGAAGAAAAGCAAACATTCCTTTTGGGGCAGTGCTGTGTACAATAAGCAGAAATTGTATAAACAATAAAATAACAGCATTGACTTTTTTGTTTAGGGGAATTCATGGATTCTGGAAACTATCCACCTTCAAGATCACCATCCTCCTGTTCTACAGTTTCAGAGTTATCCATCCAGGATAGTGTTTCATTAGCATCATCATCATCAGACACCCACAGCCACATACCACTATTACCTAAAAGAAAGAAAAAACCCTTCCCTCCTGGAACCACCATAGAT
This sequence comes from Ptyas mucosa, assembly GCA_012654045.1. Lineage (NCBI taxonomy): Eukaryota > Metazoa > Chordata > Lepidosauria > Squamata > Colubridae > Ptyas > Ptyas mucosa. Next base: position 23,940,816 of record WNWU01000021.1, read on the forward strand.
AAATTTGTGATAAAAACTAGCAGATTAGAAAAAGAGTTAATTGATGAAAAAATTGCCCAGTTTGTTTATGCAACGAACTCTTCTTTCCGTCTGACTGAGAACCCACATTTCATTAATATGGTTCAGTCACTGAGACCAGGATACAGTCCACCCAGAAGAGCAGCTGTTGTAGGGAAACTGCTGGATAAAGTATATGACAGAGAAATGGAGCAATGTGCAACAGCTCTGGAGGGTAGAATTGTTAACCTAAGTATTGATGGGTGGAGTAATGTCCACAATAATCCTATTGTATGTGCTTGTATAACAACAGAAGAAGGGAAAGTCTTCCTTGCACAAACAATTGATACATCAGGAAATGCACACACAGCAGAATACTTAGAAGAAGTGGCAGTAAAAGCTATAATAACATGTGAACAAAAATTCAAATGTCTAGTACGCAGTTTGGTTACAGACAATGCTGCAAATGTATCCAAGATGAGAAGAAATTTAGAAGAGCAGGAAGGGAATACAAAGCTAATAACATATGGTTGCAGTGCTCATTTGCTGCACCTCTTAGCCAAAGACTTAAGTGTTCCAGAAATAAAGACTAATGTTGTTGAAATTGCTAAATACTTCCGTAACAATCATTTTGCTGCAGCAGTTCTGAAAAGGATGGGTGGAACCAAGCTAACGTTCCCATGAGATGTTAGATGGAACTCTGTGGTGGACTGTTTTGAGCAGTATATCAAGAACTGGCCTATTCTGATGACAGTTTGTAAAGAAAATCGAGATAAAATAGATGGCACTGTCATGGCCAAAATCCTCAACATTGGGCTTAAGAGAAATGTTGAATATATGCTGAGCATCCTGAAACCCATCTCTGAAGCTTTAAACAAAATACAGAAAAATAGCTGTTTTATTGCTGATGCTGTTGAAATTTGGAAGGAACTGAGTGAACACTTAAAAACAGAACTACACATGGACAGAATTAAATTACAAGCATTAAAAAAACGAATGGGACAAGTACTGTCTCCAGCTCATTTTTTGCAAATATTGTCAATATCCAGTCTCAGGGTCAAAACTTAAGTGCTAAGGAAGAGGAGTTAGGTATGACATGGGTATCCAGCAATCATCCATCTGTAATGCCAACTATAATAAACTTCAAAGCTAAGGGGGAACCATTCAAGAAATATATGTTTGCTGAAGATATTTTAAAGAAAGTCACACCAGTGAACTGGTGGAAGTCACTTAAGCACTTGGATTTAGAGACTATTCAAGTAATGATTTCACTTTTAACAGCAGTAGCTTCTTCTGCAGGCGTTGAAAGAATATTCTCTTCCTTTGGACTCATTCATTCTAAATTGAGAAATCGTTTGGGACCCGATAAAGCGGGAAAGCTTGTTTTTCTTTTCCGGATTATGAACAAAGAAGAAGATTGAAGATGATGAGTGAGCTACAGAGGACAGTATTTAAGTTTTTCATGTGTAGGCTGGGCTGACAGTCTAAGTTTCTTAAAATATATATATTTTGTTTAGCCAAATTAGTTAACAAACATGGATGTTTGTTTAAGCAAATAACATATGTTGTAATGTTATTGTTTCAGTTGAATAAATCTATTTAAATTGTTATTATTAAGGTAATGATTATTTTTCTCCTTCCTAAGTACAACAGAAAGGTTGTCCAAATATGAATGATTAACCTATTAAACTGGGGATAAAAAAAACTAATATGAAAAGTTGTTATTCTAAAAATCTTCATCTACTTGCATATTAAAATTATACCAGCAAGAATTAATCTTTATGTAGAAAACTATGATTTAAACCAAGCCTTACTGACTATCGTGATCTAAATCACGATTTAAATCATGATAATCAGTAAGGCTTGATTTAAATCATAGTTTTCTACATAAAGATTAATTCTTGCTGGTATAATTTTAATATCAGTTTGATTTAAATCAAATCCACCCTGATTCTATGCCTCTGTTTATACAATTTAGGATTGTATTAGCTTTTTTGGCTGCTTCCACATACTGCTGGTTCAGGTTTAAGTGATTGTCCACTAGGAATCCAACATCCCTCCCACAGTTACTGTTTTGGAGCCAGGTTTCCCCTAATCTGTAATTGTATTTTTGGTTTTTCCTGCCTAGGTGTAAAACAGTGCTTTTCTCCACATTAAATTTCATTTTGTTGGATAGGACCTGTTGTTCAAATCTGTTCAGATCTTTTTGGAGTCTGAGCTTGTCTTCTGGGAAGATGGTTATTCTTCCTAGCTTAGTTTGCTTCCTGCAAATTTGATGAGTTCCCCTTCTATCCCCTCATCTAAGTCATTTATGAAGATATTGAAGAATACTGGGCCTAAGATGGAACCTTGTGGTACCCCACTGCTTACTTTATAAAATAAATATATTTGCTTCCTCAAGTGAAGCTTTAAAACTTGTTGATGTCAGTTTTTCAAAACAAGTCAGGTTAGGAAACAGATTCTACAAGGTCCACCGGAACTCTGCTTCAGTGTTTCTTAACCTTGACAACTTTAAGATTGTGTTGGTTGTGGAATTCTGGAAGTTGCAGTCCATTCATCTTGAAGTTCCCGAGGTTGAAAAACACTGCTTTACTCAATTGTTGTAGAGTATAATAACAGAATCTTGGGAGTCTGTCAGTCATGCACAATCAAGGTAAGTGTATCTTAGATCTGTTTCCTAGACTTTCTTCCTTCCCAGGGCTAAGCTTTATTTTAAATCTCTTATCAATTAATGATTCCTGCATTCCTTTGCTAACATTATGTCTGCATCCCTTTACATAAGCTTCAAGCGTCTTCCACATATATTCCATGGAAGAAATTCTATATTATGACTTTGTGTTCTCTTTCAGTGAAGAAAACCAACTAAGCCCACCCTTGACCTGAGCCACCTCTCTGGCAAAGTATTTGTTTTTTTTCAGGAAACAGATAATTAGAGAAACACATCAAGATGCTGAGCAGATCATTTGCTTCCTGGTTGACTGGAATTGTTACTAGAGCTTTGGGGAGATTCTATTTTTTTCAGGAAATTTTTAAAAAAGTTCATTCTCTGGAAGTGGGACCTTTCACTTGCTGAAGGAGAACAGAATATTGGAGGTGAATATACAATTTGTGTTTCATAAGCACCACCATCAGATGCAGTGGTGAAATGTAAAATTTGCTACTATCGGTTCTGTGGGCGTGGCTTGGTGGGGGTGGGGGTGGTAATGTGACTGGGTGGGCGTGGCCAACTTTTATTTAACTTTTAAAAGCATTTTTTCTACAAACTCTTTGGCCAAAGAGGTTGCAGAAAAAATGCTTTTAAAAGCCTCTGACGATCCCAGCTGAGCCACACGATCATCAGAGGCTTTTTTTTAACTTTTAAAAGCATTTTTTTGGCTGAAGAGGTTGTAGAAAAAATGCTTTTAAAAGTAAAAAAACAGCCTCTGATGATCGCACGGCTCAGCTGGGCAAGGGTGGGTGGGTCTGATCCCTGCAGGGTGTGCAGGGATTTTTGCTACCAATTCTCCGAACCACCCGCCGCCATTGCTACCGGATCAGGCGATCCAGTCCAAACCGGGAGCATTTCACCCCTGATCAGACGGATTTGACACCACACTCAACCTGTAGTCCTTAATGGAACTATAGCTACATGGAGGGAAGTAAGTTGTGGGGTACCCCAAAGTTCTGTTTTAGGCCCAGTACTCTTCAATATCTTCACAATCTAGATCAGGGGTGTCAAACTCACAGCCCGTGGGCCAGATGCATCACGTGCTGGCCACGGCCACACCTTGGTTTAGCAAAAGGGAAAACATTTGCGATACTTCACATGACAATGCTGTGGTGATGCGAGTTTGACACCCCTGATCTAGATGAGAGAATAGAAGGGGAACTCATCAAATTTGCAGGTGACACTAAACTGGCAGAAATAGATAGTATCCCAGAAGATAAATTCAAGATCCAGATGGATCTTGACAGACTCGAACATTGGGCCCCATATAACAAAATGAAATTTAATGGAGAGAAAAGTAAGGTTCTACACTTTCTCTAGGAAAGAAAAACCAAATGTACGGGTATAGAATAGGTGGAACTTGGTTGAATAGCAATAAGTGTGAGAGGGAGTGCTAGTGGACAATCACTTAAATACGAGCTAGCAATCCTAGGTTGCATTAATAGAGGGATAGACTCAAGATCATGTGAAGTATTAGTACCACTTCATAAAGTAAGGCCACACCTTAGTAAGGCTACACCTGGAATATTGCATCCAGTTTTGATCACCACAAAATAAAAAAGATGTTGAGACTCTGGAAAGAGTGCAGAAAAGAGCAATAAAGATGATTAAGGGGATGGGGGCTATAAATAACAGTAGCAGGAACTGGGTAGGTATAGTCCAGTGATGGCTAACCTTTTTGGGATCGAGTGCCCAAAGCGCACATGCGTGCGCACAAATGCGTGCCCATGTGCCCAAACCCCCCAAAATGCAATATGCACATGGGCCCCATGCATGCGCCCCAAGCATGCCCCCCCTGCATGCCCCCTGCCCCCTACGTATGTGTGCATGGCCCCCCGCACGTGCTCTGCCCTCCGTGCATGCGCGGCAGAGACCCGAAGATCACCTGGCTGGTGGGAGGCACATGCACATGTGCGGCGGAGCTGAACTGGGGCAATGGGGGACATGATAGCAGTGTTCTAATACTGTATTTCAAATATTTGTGCTATTTTCCAAAGCACCAGAAAGCAAGACAAGAAAAAAATGGATGGAAATTAATCAAGGAAAAAAGCAACCTAGAACTAAGGATAAATTTCCTGATAATGAAAGCAGTGAACCAATGGAATGGCTTGCCTTCAGAATTTGTGGGCGCTTCATCACTGGAGGTTTTTAAGAAGAGATTGGCCAGCCATTTGTCCAGAATGGTATAGGGTTTCCTGCTTGTGCAGGGGGTTGGACTAGAAGACCTCCAAGGTCCCTTCCCATTCTGTTATTTTGTTAAATTTGTTTGTGTTTATCAGCTTTATTTTTTCCATTTTGCAATAATTAGCTTTTGTAGCACGAAATTTCTGTATCGTATAATATGTGTGGAACTCTGGAAAATTTGAGGAAGATTGGGATAAAACAAATGAGGGAGATTGAAAAACAGCTGTTGTTTTACAGGACAGTTTTTATAATATTTAATTACTGTAGCAAGCTGGCTTGATATAGGACTGCTAATGTTCCCCACCGATAAGAGTAAACAAAGAACTTGTATATTATGCAAATTGCATCTGTGTACATTGCATCAACTTGCTTTAGAACTGGGAGTTTTGGGAAAGAAACACCACAGTAATTAAAGAGCTTGTTGATAGTATAAGAAATATTGTTTAAAACATGTCTCATTTTTCTTCAGCACAGCGTGCAGCTGAATGCTATGTGGGAAGGAATGGAAACCACATAATTGCTGTCCCCCAAACAGTATAATCTTAATTGGACACCTTGCTAGACAGCAAGAGTCTTTTACACAAGCCTGTGTGCAGAATTGCCATGGACACACACCCATAATCATATCATAGACTTCCCTCCTGTTCTGGCATTGAAGTTTTGTCCTCCTGTTTATTGCATGCTGGTGCAACTATTAGGAGGTTGAAATGACAGCTTTTATAGCCCTCCATTACCCACTGAGATGTATGTCTGTTTTATTTTTAATCGCTCAGGGTGTTGCTCCAGAAGCAATGCAGTAGTCATAATCAAGTGTAGAATTAGTTTCCAAAATCTGTTTGTCTACTTGCTTAGTGATGTTGTCCCACAGGCATTGAATCTCTTTACAGCTTTACATTCTTTACTCGAGCAAGTAATAATTGTGTGTGCAGATGGATCTGAGTATTCTTTTTCTTGCGTTCCAGCTCATAGAAAAGCATCCTAAGACTCTCACAATTTCCTAATTTTAGTGCACGTATGTTTTCACTTAGCACAGTTTTACTCTGTGATTGTTGTAATTTTGTTAAACAGGAGTTCTAGATGTCCTTTAAAGGCTAACACATTTATTACTGCATAAGCTTCATAATGTGTAAGAGGCCACTTCAGATGCACAGAAAATAGACCTCTGGTATATGTCTATACAGTCACTGGAGTGGTGAGAGACTAACTGACCTATAGATCATGTCTATTAGCAAAGCAGTAATTAAGCATAATACAATTTAATTTTATCTTACTAAATACTCTTGGTTTCTGAACCACTTAGCATATGTAGTGTGATAACTTATCTTGATTTCTGTTTATTACTAAAACCTTTAAATTTCCTGATGAATTCCAACTACTTTCTGGAATATATATGCAAAAAAAATATATGCATCCATTTTTTTCTGAAAACTGAAATTCTTATGTTGCATTATCCTCATCTATTTCTTTGCTACAATATTACTATACTTTTTGTTATCACTGTTTATCATTGTTAATAAATAATATGGAAGAAAGTTCCACAGTTTGTGACCTCAGAGAGAACTAAAGGAACATATGATACTAGAGTTTTTCTATTTTACTGAATGAAAAACTGATGGATTTCAATGTAAAAGCAACATTTCTCTGTGTTTCTCAGTGGATATTCCTTTCCTTGTGAAATGCATCTTAGCAGGTGACAAGTGCTAAAACCACACTAAACCTAATTTGCATTTCAATTTCAAGCATGTTTATTCAGAAACAATTCTAATATTTTATGGAACATTTCCAAATATCAAGGAATACAGCAATATTTATCAACAAATTATCTTAGATATCATGTGGGAAAAAAAGGTTACTTTATTACAATATAGTACATTTGCTTCACCTTTGAGAAAAGAAAAGCATCATGTGGAATAGGAATGACCTGTGAACAAAACGGGGGAGTGAGTAAAGCTTAGGGAAATGTAGTATATTTTGACTGTGGGTGATACAGGTAGTCCTTAACTTACAACCATTCATTTAGTGACCTTTAGAGGTTACACTGGCACTGAAGAAAGTGACTTTATCACCATTTTTCACATTTATGATTGTTGCAGCATCCCCATGGTAACTCTTGGCAACGGGCATGGATTTATGATGCTTGCAGAGTCTCAGGATCATGGAAAAGGGTCGCAGCCTTTGGACAAACAAAGTCGATGTGGAAGACAGATTGATTCACTTAACTGTGGCAAGAAAGGTCATAAAATGGGGCAAAATTCACTTACCAACTGTCTCGCTTAGCAATAGAAATTTTGGACTCAATTGTGGTCATAAGTTGAGGATTCAGTTGAGAATTAAGAGGAATCCCCCCTCCCCCCCTGCTCATCTTGCTGTCCGTATCTTCTAACTATAATTCTCTTTTTGATTCTAATTTCTGTTTTTATTGTTTCAGAAATATTTAACTTTATTTATTTTAATGTTTTTAATACTGTAAGCTGCCCAGTCATTTTGAAACAAGAAAATAAATAAATTTAATAATTATTATTTAATAATAAATAAATGTATGAATTATTTTGGAGCTTCACTGCACGCATCCACCCAATTTCATCCTTTTCAACTAAAGCCAGAGTCAGAATAATGTACACTGAGTTTCTGTTTCATTAATAGTGTAAACCAATGGTCCTCAACCTTTCCATCTTGGAGACCCAGCCTGGGGCCCCCGGTATGTGAGTGGCAGGTGCACATGCACAGCTCCATTGGTGTGAGTGGCGTGTACGTGCCCCCTCCACTCACAGAAATGGAGCTTCGTGCACAAGCAGAAGGCCCTTGCGCTCACATACAAAGCTCCACTTGCATGAGTGACATACACTTGCTCATGTGCAAAGCTCCACTTGTGCAAGTGGAGCTTCACATGCAAGTGCAAGGGCCCATCGCTTGCGCAAGTGGAGCTGCACGTGCTTGTGCGCTGCTCACACAAGTAGAACTTCAAATGCATGTGTTCACTTGCTCATCCCTCGCACAGCCTGGTTTCGAACAGGCCATGGCTCGGCTGTGGGCCGTGGGTTGGGGACCCTTGGTGTAAACAGTGACTTGCAGCTTATCTAACTTGGAACTGCAGGAAGGATGGAGGTTTCCCACCCACTTTGTGTTAAGCTTAAATTCTCTCTCAACTTTACAAGATGGGTACGGGCTGTATTTATTAGGTAGATAACGCAACTGTTTCTATATTAGAGCCTCAGTGGTGCAGCGGATTAAGTGCTGTTAAGTGCTAGCACTTAGCTGCCAGCTGCCTGCAGTTAGTGTGAGTTCAAATCTCACCAGGCTCAAGGTTGACTCAGCCTTCCATCCTTTCGAGGTAGGTAAATTGAGGACCCGGATTGTGGGGGCAATAAGCCAGCTTTGTATAGAACAACACCATTTGGGGGGGGGGGGGCGAAAGCCCTAATAAGCAGGTATATACATAAAAAAGTATGCAGGCTATTGCTATAATGCATTGTAAGCCACCCTGAGTCTATGGAGAAGGGCGGCATATAAATGGGACTAATAAATAATAAATAAATAAATTATCTTCCATAGAAAAGTTAAAAATGATAAGAGGCACCCTGACTCTCCTGCTGTCTGAGGAAGACTCACTAGTTTAGCAATATTCCGGTATTTGAAGAGCTTTCACAGAGAGGAGAGGGTCAAACTATTTTCCAAAGCACCTGAGGATAGGACAAGAAGTAATAGATGGAAGCACATTTGAAGACAGATTGAACCTAGAATTAAGAACAAATTTCCTGATAATGAGAACAATTTAATTAGAGGAATGGCTTACCTTCAGAAGTTGTGGGTGCTCCATCTCTGGAGGTTTTCAAGAAGACATTGGACAGCCTTTTGTCTAGAATGGTATAGGGTCCCTTGCTTGAGAGAGGGTTGGACTAGAAGACCTCCATGATCCCTTTCACCTCTATTATTTTGTAATTCTGCACAATGCAGTTTTGAAAAATATACACTGTCTTAGTACAACCTTCCCTTTGTGCAAGTTGTGCATTGTTCGATTTCTTTCTCCGAAGTCATTGCACTTTATTGTATAATGAGAGTCATAGTAAAGTTGCACTACCTTACCACAGTAACTGTGATTGTGGAAGCTATGGAGTGTGTACCCTCCCACCTCTGAAAAGGAGCACAAGTGTGAAATGATCTGTTTTGATTTTTCTTCCCACCCTACAGAGATGTTTTCCTATGTGTCTTGCACATAGCTTCTGGTAGGGAACATGTTTGTGTTTGATCCCTGATAGTGTCACCACCCACACAGTGAGTCACTGGTAATGTCTTAGGTCTTATTTTTAGCCTGGTTGCTGCCATCATTCTGTATCCATTAGCCAGTAAGAGACTTATGCCCTGAGATAAACCTGTTAATCTGTGTGACCGCCTTCTCCCTTAGGTCTTTATCTCCAGATGCGGTTCTCCTGGGCTTTAATCACTGGCTGATTAGAGTGATTCAGTCTTCTCAGGGAAGGTGCAGGAGAATTCCATTGGATTGTAAAAAGCAGATCACTTTTCTACAGTCCAATTTTGAATTTGCTTATGACAAATGCCACATTTAAACATAAAGTAGAGCTTGCTGCTGAGAACAGCAATTAATTTAAATTCTCATGGAATTCCAAAGTACCTGTGTTTCTCCAAAAATAAGACCGTGTCTTATATTTTTCCCCCACCAAAAAAAGCACCAGAAACAGGCATGGTGGCAATAGCACTGGCACTGGCAGGAGACAAAGTGAGGGGGTGGGCACGTAATGTGGACCATCAGACGTGCCTGCTCCATCCCATGTGGCTGGGACAGGGCAGGTGGCTGCCCGATGCATCCAGCAGGCCTCTGCGTGCCTCTCCTCTCCCCTGTGTCTCTGCCTTTGGGTACTGCTGCTGCTGTGGGCGAAAACAAGACGAGGAGGATGTGGGACAGCTGCTGCCTACTTCATCCCATCTCTTGGCTTGTGGCTTGAGAGCAGGTCACCACTGGTCATCTCCTTGGCCCCCTCGCGAGGCTGGCACCACTGAGGCTGCCAGCACCTCGTGCAAGTCCATTAGCCTCTGCCGTCACTACCCGGAGCACCAGGCCTGGGGAAAGCTCAATCCCCATCACCACTATGGCTGCCCAAGCCCAGCCGGGATCGCATGCCTTCTCCTGCATCTCTGCTGGGCCTGGGCAGCCAGGGCTCCAATGGGGATCTGGCTTTCCCATTTGTGGTGGTTATTTTTTGCCTGCTGGATCTCGTCGTGCTTTATCACCTCTACTCGGCCTTTTTAGCTGGCCGCTTTGTCTCCTTCAGGCTGGGCGGGTCTGCCGAGCAGCGGCGGAGTTGCCACCCAGGAGCTGTCAGGGATAGAGATCCCCAATGACGTGCCTCCTTCACCGGGGCTGCTTGGCAGGGAGAGCTGAGCCCTGCCCTGCCCTGCCCTGCCCTGCCCTGCCCTGCCCTGCCCTGCATGGCAGCAGCTCCAGAGTGCTTTTGGGGTGCTACCCGACAGATGCAACTCCTTCAGACAGAGCTCCCAAGGCTGTGGTCCCTTCCCTGGACTGAAGGCAGCCTGAGCTCAGGGTTGCAGCCAGATTCCCTGCTCGGCCAGTGTTCCGGGAAGGCTTGGGGGTAGTGAGGCTTCCCTCTGCGCGAGCGGGTGACTTGGCAAGACGCTGCCAAAACTGGTGCCTGAGGTTCAAAGGCCCTCTTCCTCCAGCCTTGGGACGGGCGCCGCTTCCTATCCTGCCCCCCACCATGCTTCGGGGAAGCCTGGCTGGGCGCCACATGTTGGGTCTGGTAGCAGATGGGGAAAAGCTGTACCCTCCCCCACTTCCTGCAGGGCGTGCTGGTGAAACATCCCTCTCGTACACCCGTCTCTGCAGTCGGATGCACAAAGGGAACCCGCTCCACGTGGGGGAGGGAGACACACGCCCATTGTGCTTGGTCAAAGGGCGTGGGTGGGCATGGGAGCAGCTGTGGCCGGCTGGTGGAGGGGTGATGCCAGCCGGTGGACTGGTGCACACGGGGAGGGGAGTATGTGGGAGATGATGGCATCAGAACCCTCCTTGGCTCTTTCCCAAAGCGCCACGCATGAGCAGAATCCCCTGCCCTGAATGCTGCTGCCGCCGCTCAGGAGGCTCGCCCTTTGCTGCCCAGTTCTGGTGGGGCAGGCAGAGTTTAATATCTGCCCCCAGAGAGTGTGCTGAGTGGGAGCTGGAGTGGCCAGATACCTTCCAGGAGGCTCTCGCAATAAAGAAGGCCCATTCGCCTGTCAGGTGGCAGCGAGGCAACGTCACCAGTAGGAAACCCCCCCCAACCTCTGGCCCTGTGGATGTCGCCTCTGCTGTGGATGGGCTTGCATGGCGGCAGCGAGAGTAGGAGCCCTGCACTAAGGGTGGTTTTCCTCCTCCGTGCTCAAGAAAAGGATTTTGTCACAGCATTTTGAAAAAGCAGCATTTTAAGTTTTTTTAATTGGAATATATGAGCGCATCTCCCGTGCTCCCCATCCCTCTTCATAGGTTTCAGCCCATAGGTGTGGGCTTCCCGATCAAGAGCAGGGCTGAGGGGAAGCCAGTGTTAATTTCAATAGCCAGATTGGGGGCAGGGAGCGGGAGGGGGAGGTAGCCCTTTCGGGGAAGGCAGGCTGGTCTAGTAATTCCTCATTTTGCCTTCCCCCACCAATTAAGGGGGCAAGCAGGCTACTATACTTGGTAGTCTAGCTCAGCCCAGGAAGGCAGAGGAGGCTCTTGTGCCAGAAGGGGCTTGCCTGGGGTCTCATGGCTGATACTTCAGCCACAATATCTTGGCAAGGGAGCTATTGTGGAAGGGGCAGAGGAATCAAGCCAAGAGGAGAAGCACCCCTTTTTCTTCTTTTCTGTTCTGGCACTGAGCTGCAGTGGAGGGAGAGCAAAAGGAGCCCGTGCTGGTTGGAGGACTGGCCAGGGAACAGTCCCAAGTATGCAGGAGGTTGCTGTGGAGGGGTGCCTGTTTCCAGGTTCTGGAGTAGACATAAATCTGCTCCTTTGCCTCTCTAAGGAGGCCCGGCTCTTGGGCTGAGTCCCTTGCCTCCCACCCACCCAAAACAAGGAGAGGCAATGCCTTCCCTGGTTTGTTCTACTTGTTGATTGTAAGCTTTTTGGGACTGAGAAGAATTGCAGTAAAACTTGAGTTTCCTGAAGTGGACTACTAGACTCCTAAACAACTTAAGAAAATGATCTAGTAAAAAGAAAAGTCAACCAAAAGAGTAACATGCAAACAAAAGCAAATAAAACACCCCCTGGAGCAAAACTTTAATTTGTGTGTATCGTTTGATGGACTGCTAAATTAGCCATGCCCACCCAGTCACATGGCCACGCCCATCCAGTCGTATGACCACCTAGCCATGCCCCCCAGCCAGTCCTGCCCCCCCCAACAGTCTTGAGGATCCCTGATGTACAGTATAGAGCAGTGATGGCTAACCTTTTTGCCATCACGTGCCAAAAGTGGGGGGAGCGTGGGGGGAGGTCGCAGGTGCGTGTGTGAATCCATAATTCAATGTGCCCCGCCTTCCCACGCATGCGCACATGACCCCCAAACACTTCCCCCTGCTTTTGGCACAATGGGCCTGGTAGGCCCGTTTTCTTCCCCTCCCCAGGCTCCAGAGGCTTTCTAGGAGCCTGGGGAGGGTAAAAACAGCCTTCCCCATCCCCGCTGGAGACCTTCCGGAGGCCGGAAACAGCCAGTTTCCTAACTTCCGGTGCGACCAGAAGGCCTGAAAATCAGTTGGCTGGTGCGCGCATGTGCGCTGGAGCTGAGCTAGGGCAACACTCGTGTGCCCACCAATATGGCTTCGCGTGCCACCTGTGGCACCTGTGCCATAGGTTTGCCATCACGGGTATAGAGAAATAAACTTGTTGAAGCGTAGAAATGCTTGAAGAGGAACGTCTGGTTAGTAAAGCAAAGAATTGCCCACTTTTTAGTGCCCGTCAATATGAACCCCATTCAGGTATAATGAAGTATATCTCTTCCTCCCTGTTGTGTTCTGTTCTGTTCTGTTGATAGCTTCCTGATAGCCATTTGTGCTTTTAGTACATTTGTGTGTAGGAACATCCTGTCTGAGACTCTCCTTGAAAAGTGCATCAGTTACTATGGGTATAAAACACAGCAGCCTGTACAGACCAGGCTGGTTTCCAGCTGTTCAGAATTTAAGGTGCTGGTCTTGACCTTTGTAAGCCTAAACAGCTCAGGGCCTAACTATCTAACGCAGCGGTTCTCAACCTGGGGGTTGTGACCCTTTTGGGGGTCGAACGGCCATTTCACAGGGGTTGCCAAAGCCCTCTTTCGCCCCCCCCCACGCCTTCACTCACCCTCACCCTCTGCCTCTGTTGGATCGCCGTTCACTGTTCACTTACCCCGCCCACTCCCAATCTATTGCTGCCTCCTGAGTCCCAGCTGATGGCTAGAGGGAAATAACCTCTTTAAATTCTTGCCGCTGGGCTTCAAAGGGCCGCCCTACAGCTGATCAGTGTTAAAAGAAAACCAATGCCTGCAAAAATAGAAAAACAGCCCTTTCAGCTTCAGCATAGGTTAATTACCATAACTTGATTTGATCAGCTTCCCGACTCTCAGCTGATTTGCTCTCAGCTGTTTTGCGAGGGCTCTGTTGCTAGCTAGCTGCAAAGAGGTAAATTGCTGGAGCATTCCCCCCCCCCCCCCCAGCTATGCTAAAAAAGCTAAACTAAAAGTAAAGCAGGGTCTTTGCTGTAACGTGACAAAATGAGGCAGAGAGAGATTTCTTTTTCTTTTTCCTCACCAAAAAAGGTAGGTGGAAAACTGCAAACAATGGGAAATTTAAGGCAAAAGAGGAGGTTCAAGATTTTAAAACACAAAAGAAAAAAAAGCTCTATTTAACTAGGGAATTGTAATAATTGAGATACTATTAATTGTATATTGTGTTGAAAGCAGAAATGGTTAAGTTGTGGTTTGGAGGAATATATGGGGGAAATTATTTGGTTTATTATTATTGGTAAATATAATTAATTGATTTGTAAGAAATTGGATTGCATGGAAATAATTGGAATATTCATGTTCATATTGATTAATATACAAAAAAGATAGTTATATAACTAATTGATTTATATTAAAATGTTGAATTTGTATTAAACAACTGTATTACATAATTACATAATTAATCAATGTGAGGATGGATATAAAAATAGATGACAATGCAAAGGGGTATAATATAGAATAGAAGAAAAAAATTGAATTTGATTAAGATTAGAGATGAGGATGAAGGGTAATATTGGTTTTTTAAAAAAATAGTTGAGGAATAAATATGGCAAAAAGGAAATATAGAAATTGTAAATTTAATTGAAATGACTAAACACTGTTTAAATTTGTGAACCGGCCAAATACTCTGTTCAAAGAAAATACATTGTATGTTTATATGTGTGTTTCTAATTATTGCTATTTATTCATATTTGTTCTCTTTTATTCTTCAAAGTTTAACAATTCATTCTTTATCTTAATATCTTTATATTTGTTTGGGGTTGGTTTTCTTCCCTTTCATCTTTTTTATTGTACAGCAATCTCTCCTCAAACCTACCACCTCTCTTTTCTTTCTTACTTACTTTCTCTTCCCCCCCTCTTCTTCTCCTCCCTACTTCCTCTTCCTTTCTCCTTCTCCTCCTCTCTTCCTTCCTCTCTTACCCTCACTCCTACTCTAATTTCCCTTCCCTTCCTTCATCCCTCTCTATTGCTGTATCCTTTTATGCATATGGACTACTCAGAGGGCTGAAAAAGTTATTTTTGACTGGTCCTCGCACTTTTGACCAGTCCTCGAACTTACGACTGTCCTCACATTTTACATTTTTGCCCTATCTTGTCACCATGGTGAAAAGAAGCAGTTGTGAAATGAGTGACATGGTTGTTAAGAATGCTACAATGGGCATAAATGATGACCAGTCATAAGTCATAAGTTGTTAAGAATGCTATAATGGGCATAAATGATGACCAGTCATAAGACCGGTCAAAAGTGCAAGGACCTGTCAGAAATCACTTTTTTCAGCCCTCTGGGTAGTCCTTTTGTGCACATGGACTACTCAGAGGGCTGAAAAAGTTATTTTTGACTGGTCCTCACACTTTTGACCAGTCCTCGAACTTATGACTGTCCTCACATTTTACGTTTTTACCCTATCTTGTCACCATGGTGAAGAGAAGCAGTTGTGAAATGAGTGACATGGTTGTTAAGAATGCTGCATGGGCAAAAATGTGAGGATGGTCATAAGTGTGAGGACCAGTCAAAAGTGCGAGGACCTGTCAGAAATGACTTTTTTCAGCCCTCTGAGTAGTTCCTATACACACAGTCATGGCCACCCGGTCACATGACCAGCTAGCCTGCCCACTCAGTCACATGACCTCCAAGCCACACCCACAAAATAAGCCACACCCACAGAACCGGTAGTAAAAAATTTTAGAACCCACCCCTGGTTGGGGGTCACCACAACATGAGGAACTGTATTAAAGGGTCGCGGCATTAGGAAGGTTGAGAACCACTGATCTAACGGATGATCTCTCCCACTACAAACCTGTCCAGTTATTAAGATCTGCAGGAGAGATGCTTTTGAAAGCAATCCTGCTCTCAGAAACTGGTTTTGTGCCATGTGAGAGAGCCTGCATTGTTGCGTTACAGAACATATGCCCTGGGTCAGCATTTGGCAAATCTACAGAGGGATGCAATGATTTTAGTATTATTTTGTTGTTAATTTCAGTCTGTGGTTTTAAATGTGTATTCAGTATTCAGTCTCTGTTTTGACACTGTGTTCATCTCTTTGAGTATCACCAGAGCAGAAAAATAGCAATTAGGTGAAATAATAAATAAGCTGCATTGAATGGCACAGCCAAAGGCAGAGGTTAGTGCAGGCAGTAGAGATGATCCTGAGGCCAGCAACTGGAAACATTTTGAGAGTTCCAGATGTGTCAGACAATTCAAAAGGGTTTGTAATTCTTCACTAGAAACATCTGGAATAATATCAAGAAAGGTATACTTTCCCAGAGTTTATGCACATACGGAAACAAAGAAAAAGCGAAGAAAACACCTTATCTTATCAAATCCAGGAAGATAGCAGGTGATGCAAATTAAAGTTTGCCACCTATTTCTTTCTTGTTCTACACCAACCTTGGTAATTTTAAGACTTGTGGACCTCAACTCCCAGAATTTCCCAGTCAGCCATAGCTGAAGAATTCTGCAAGTTGAAGATCATAAAGTTGCAAGATTTGACTCCCTTGTTCTACATTTATTTTCTCCATGACCACTCTTACACATGAATAAGAAGAAAATGCCTTCTTGCTTGAATGTACCGGTATATATCCAGAATTGACTAGTGGCAACATTGAACTAAAAAAATAAATAAATCAATGTATAATAGTATTGGGAAAAAATACTTACAAAAATCCTTCCTTAATTTTTAAATAATAAAGTTTATATTTGGTTTAGTAGGACTGGATGAATTGATGAGGACAGTTCACTGCCCATTACAATGCTAAAAATGAATTGTAGCTCTCTATTATCATGAACAGAAAAGACGTACTTTGATGGGCAGCTCTTCCAGCACCTCATTTCATTCCTGTGTTATTGTTCCCAAAAATGACAATTATTCCAGAGCACGCGTGTTAAAAGTGTACAATTGTAATATGCTGGGAGAGCAAGCAAGTTTGTGGGAGAAGGAATATTTATCCTTTCTCTACACTTCGTATACAAAGCAAATAAACCCCAATGTTGAAATGGAAATCATTCCATCATTCTGTCCTCTTCCTGTTATCCAGTAAGCTAGCTAAAAAAAACTCCACAAAAAGACTATCTGGAGGTTTATTTGCAATGTTCTTCTACTATGAACTAATCTTGCTTATTTAAATTTAGCACTACTGCCAAGTTACCTTCTAAGATTCTATACTCTGTTCTTATCCTTGAGAATTTATTGTTCTAACTCTATGGGTTGATCAGAGTTTAGATTTATTTTAACACATTATACTTTTTGCCATAAAAGGTAAAAACTGGGAGCAAAATGGCGGAGGCTTCCCATGGCTTTCTTCTGGAACAGTTTTTGACTTTCTAGCCTAGCCAACAGCTAGAGAATTCCCAAATGGTCCCTCATCTAAGTACCAACCAGAATTGATCCTGATTAAAGCCAGTCAGGTATAACCACATGCTGAAGTACATTACGATATTTGTTTTCCTCTAAGAATTTTGGCAGTTTATCCATTCTTACATATTTTCTGCATGGTGTTTTTAGTTTTGACTATCCATTTAAATCTTATAATTAATTCTGTGGGTTTTTTTAAAAAAAATCATATGTATCAGTGGTGAAATTCAACATTTTTCCCTACCATTCTGTGGGCGTGGCTTGGTGGTGGGGTCCTGTGACTGAGTGGGCAAGGCCAACTCGACATCACTCATGGCTATGCCCACTCAGTCATGACCCCCACCACCAAGCCACACCCACGGAACCCGGTAGGAAAAAAATTTGAATTTCTATTCTACCTATTTTCTGCCCAGGCATGGCCTAAACTGTCAAAGGCCTCCTGCTCTCCCTTCATCACATGATGTGTCCTTACCTTCCTCCCATGGCTGGATGCCAGGGAAGGCAAGCTAGGGCTGAGCCGTCGCCAGTGGGCTCCCCACTATGCCAGCCAACATCTCGTCCCCCTTGCTGCGAGATGCCTGCAGCTGCAGCCTCTTTTTGGTGCACATAGAGGCGCTTTTTGTGCCGAAAGATGCGGTGGCTGCAGGCTTCTTGCAGCGAAAATTACCAGAGCTGCTCCGCTTCTTGAATGTGCCTCCACCCTGTTCCATGCACCAGCTGCGCACCATTGCCTGCTGCACCGCTTTACTCAGACTTGCCTGGGAAAGTCCCTCCGACGCAGTGGCAGCAGGCAACAGGTGTGCATGTGTGTGGCCGGCGCATAGAACAGGGCGGCAGTGCATTCAAGAAATGGAATGGCTCTGGTAATTTTTGCTGCAAGAAGCCTGCAGCCACCGCATCTTTCAACACAAGAAGTGCCTCCAGGCTCACCGAAAAAAAGAGGCTGCGGCTGCAGGCATCTCGTCAGAAGTGGGGTGAGATGTGGGCTGGCATGGCGGGGAGCCCAGCGGCGACAGCTTATCCCTGGCTTGCCTTCCCTGGCAGCCAGCCACAGGAGGAAGGTAATGCATGGTGAAGGGAGAGCAGGCAGTGGGTGACAAGCGGCTGGCGCATTCCCCGACCCGGTCAAGGCGGGCGGCGAGTAGGTGGTGGCTCCGGGGCAAGCCCGAAGCTGTGGAATAGCGCATTCCCCGACCAGGTTGAGGGGGGTGGCGGCTCCAGGTCCTTGGGGAATGGCACATCCCTGGGCCCCAGCCCTCAACTCAAGGCAAAGGGGGAGCGGGCAGCATGCATCGCTTACCTTTGGTGAGCTGAGCAGGCGAGGCGACTGGCGAGGCAATTAGCTGGGCCATGTTGCGAAGGCAACATATATAGGGCAGGGTTGGGTGGGTGGATCAAGCAGCTGGAAGGGGTAAGTGAGTGGCCAGAAGGGGTGAGGGGCGAGCGGGACCAATCAGGGGTGGTTTTTACCGGTTTGGCGAACTGATTCAAATCGTCCCTACCGGTTCTCCTGAACCGGTCCGAACCAGTTGAATTTCACCCCTGATATGTATTCATACGAATGAGTGCTTCCTCATACCACTCTTCTTCTGATCATCTTCAGCTTTCCTTAGAAGCCCCTTTCAACGTAGCGGAACACATCCTTTCTGTGTGTTTAATTTGTGATTTAGATCATACATTTGGCCTTGAAAATAATTTTATTATTTCAGATTTAAGTCAATTTAGATTATTTTACTATATGTGCTTATGATTAAACTATGCATCACGGGTGGCATTACATGCATTCATTTGTGGACATACATTCAGTTGTGCCATTTTGCTTTTAACCAGATAGGTAATACAGGAGGAAGATATGTTGGATATATTTGCTGCCTTGAGTTACTTGTAAAAATAATAAAGGTAGAACACAAATAAGTAAACATTCTTCTTTGAAATGCCTAAAGTTGAAAAGGCTTTTCTCTAGATGTTGGATATTAAACCAAACTTGACTTGGAAATTTTATTAAATAAAGAAGATTATGGTTGCTCCTGAAAAATGTATAGTACTGTGGAGGAAAATTGAAGGCAGTATTTTCAGAGATTCATTACCTGTTACAACTTTCTCTGGGCTTGCAAAATACGTCTGCACTCAGGTGCATTCCATGAAGGAAGACTGTGTTGATTTAGATACAGATATTTGAGCTTCCTCTAAGTGAAAATTGTGTGAAGAAGTAATATGCAGATCCTGTTGGGTTAGCTACTAGCATGCTGATCAAATAACTTTTCTTGCGCCTAGCTCTGTTATTCAAGGAAACGGTATCTCTAAAAGATTGAAATTCTGTTCAGTTTTTGGCTTCCTCTGTCCTCTTGCTGGTAATCTTCTATCTTTTTGCTTGCTTTTTTGTTAGCTGATTGTATCCTCATTGCTTGTCTTTTAATTGAAATCTCTTTTTATAACATGAAGTCAAGTTAGAGGAAGTCTTATATTCTTCAGCAGGAGTCTTTCAGGCCTGGATTTCTGAGATCTCTTCATTATTCCATTGCCCCATCTGGCCAAAGTAATACTCAATATTTAACCACGATTATAAAAGACATTTGATATTTTTTTAAAGAGAAACCTGGACTCTGGGAAGAATGAGTCACAAAACTATCTTGCAGTATAGAAATCAAATTCCAAATTGTTGCCCTATAAATACAAATACAGAATTTGTAAACAGAATTTTGTCCTGCATTGTCTGATCACAAATTGCCCCTTCGCTAAAAATATGCCTCACTCTATGAATTCTGTGTTCCCAGAAGAATCTCAGGCTTGCATCCCCCCTCCCCGCCAGATATTTTTCTTTCTCAAGAATATCTGGTCTGGCTTATTAAATGCTGAGATGCTACATGAGTTTCACCTGGAGTGCCTGATGGTAATAATATGAATGGATTTAGTTCATCTACCCTTTGGCAACAAATGTTAAAGAGCTGTGATCATAGAGAACAGTGAAGTGTGTCCTACACTCCTGAAACAGATGCTGCGGAGATTAAGCTGCATCAGGATTGAAGAACTCAAATTATCAGTCAGGCAAACATCCATTCTGTCCTATGCTGCTAATGGACTAGTTTGTTCCTAGCTGCCATCTGGCTGTTTCATCTTGCTCTTATTAGCAGCAAAGACAAATGTAACATTCAGGATTTGACCTGGGCAGCACAGGAGGCCAGTGGGTTTTTCCAGTATCTAGCCTTGATTCTGAATATCCGATACACAAGGCTGTCTGTTTTACTGGCTTTAAAAATCAATCACTTTCATGTCCTGGTCATACAGATAGCAAGATGCAATTGGGGAAAATATTTAGTTCCTTTACTGCAGATTGCTCTGATAGTTGCTTATAGTATGCCAGCATCTTAAAAAAGAAGGGCAGAAGCAACTTCTATCAGCAATTCTGCAAGGAGCTATTTACAAACCTGGCTGATATTTAAGGGTTACTTCCATGCACATCTACATAGACTCCTATTGCTACTTTCTTTGAAGGTAAGCAGTGATGTGCAAAATGCAGAAAAGGAATAATAAGCCAAAAAGTAAAAACATAAGGTACCTAACTCTACTTTACCACCAAACCATTCATATGTCTTTCCATAACTTTCTATTCTTCTAAACACCATATATCTTATTTTATACATTGGCTTTTCTTTAAACTTTTTGCATACCGTATTTGTGGATTTTGTCACCTGCATCCAACCTTTGCTGTCTCCTTCCTTTCAACTTGTTTGCTCATTCTTCATTTGTTTTGTTATTTTGCTATTTCATAATTTCTGTGTGACAAATTACACCACTAGTTTATAGTCAGTCTACAGTCATCATCCATATGTACTTAACATAACTCTT
The DNA here is from genome assembly GCA_012654045.1 of Ptyas mucosa. NCBI lineage: Eukaryota > Metazoa > Chordata > Lepidosauria > Squamata > Colubridae > Ptyas > Ptyas mucosa. Next base: position 23,961,647 of record WNWU01000021.1, read on the forward strand.
TTTGTATTATTGCACACACTTTCATTGTATCCCATTCCCATTGCATTCGACTTACTTTTATGCTACTCCTGAAATACTCAACTCTCATTTCTGTGACATAAAGTCAGCAGAGCATGCTTTTACCTACAACCAATTTCACTCATTTCAGCAAACATTCCTTTTTTTGCAAAGATCACCTACAGTACTATCCATTGCCTTTCTACCAACATTTCCCTGTATTCATCTGTTTTCCCATCTTTAGTAAACATTGTACCAGGTAATACAAATTTGTTTATTTGTAAATCACCACCTTTTCTCAGTCTAACATTACCTTACTCTTTGGTACAGTTCTGTACATATTGCATCAGACAAGGTAGCTGATACTTTTGCCTAATATTTGGCTTATTAGCCAACAAGTATGGTATCATCAGCATACAGAAATAAACATATATTCACATCCTCAACCAAGACACCGCTAATATAATCAAAGACACATTCACCATATAAATTAAAAAAGAACAAACATTGCACTTCCTTATGTTAACTCAATGTTGACTCTTTCACTAAGGATTCCATTCTCATGAATTACTCCTATTGGCATTCAGCAACCAACATTCATATTTTCACAGATCATTTCTTAAATTAACACTATTCATTTTAACTTATAGTTATTCTAAATCAGGGGTGTCCAACCTTAGCAACTTTAAAACTTCTGGACTTCAACTCCCATGGCCTGGCTAGGGAATTCTGGGAGTTGAAGTCTACAGGTCTTAAAGTTGCCAAGGTTGGACACACCTGCTCTAAATTAACATAAAATAATGTTCCATAAATTTTCTTATTCATGTTAATTTTCTCACAATGTATTGAAGAACAAACATGCAGTTTGAAGCTGCACTGCAGTTATCATTTATTTTTTTAGTCACAACCGATATAAGGACCAGAATTTTGCTAGACACCTTCTCAGAGCCTTACCAGACAAATTCCATTTTAACTTTTGTGTTCAGTTTTGCATTTCAAATATTTCCATCCAATATTTCAACTATGCTGAGATTCATAGAACATTAACAAATCAATTTAAAACCATGTCAGATGTCTCAATGAACCATTAGAATATTATTATCCATAAACCTAAGCCTGTGAAATAGAAGAGGCAGCTTCGGAAGAAATTAACTCAATGTTCTCTGTCCGGTGTTAGAGCAAGATTAACTCCATGATGGTCTGATGAGTTGCTAGCGTTGAATGTTTATCACCAAATACACCAGCAATGAGAAGATTAGAATGGCAGTCTGTGCTGTGATTGAGCTCAGCATTGATTCTGCAGTGGTAATGGCAGAAAGAAAAGATAGTTGTTTGGCATCAATGCCAGCTAACAGAGCTGTTCTAAGTAACAAGAGATTTTGTAATCACCCTGTGATTTTGCTCACAGGGTGGGCAGCTGGACTGATTAATGATTCAATTTATAAGACATTTGGGGTCAAAGTCATTCATATACTTTAAGAAATCATTTTGAAGCCACATCTGATGGAAGTATTTTAAGTAGTCTTATTTCATTTTGAAGCAAGGTTTTAAAGTATGTAGTAGTTTCTCAACTCTAGGGTTGTTGTTTTTTTTTTTTGAATGAAATGAGTATGTAGATCCAATTCATGCTGACTTTAGGGATCAAGAAATCCCTCATTGCTTTGGTTAGAGGCCATCAGAATTTGGACAGAGGACATGTTTGTTCTTCTGGATTTCTCTCTGGAACCACCCTGTGTTTGGGTTAGGCTTGACTGACTGGGATTTAGAGACAGTTTTTACAGTGTCTTTTAGATCCCCCTGAAGAGCTGATCTTGGGAGGTAGTGTGTGGTTTTTCTGGCCAATGGTCTTTGGAATTCCCCAGAGGTCACTTCTGTTCCCATGCTAACATTGGAATTTTTAATATCAATTTTATAAAAATAATTTGCTTTTTAATGAAAATGTAAGCAAACTTAATTTACAAACTGGAAGGCATATCAGATGCATTCCTTTAATGCAGTGCTTCTCAAATAGTGGGGCGCGCCCCCCAGGGGGGGCGTGAGGCTCCGTAAAAGGGGGTGCGTTTGACCTCGGCATCTGATTGGCTGTCCAAAACCCTTGTGACACGAGCCTGTCGGAGGCATCTTTAGTGTGGGACGTCCGTCCACACTTACTTTGTTGCCCGACGGATGTGCGCCCAATTGATGCTCAAATGACTGACAATGACCTTCTCCTGTGAAACATAACGCTGCCCCAATTAATCAAACTTGCTAAAGAAATCGGGTTACCGCTGCTGACATTTGCATCGATAGTGAGCATTAAGCCAGTACATGTGACTGCGCATGCTCCTCCCTTTCAAGGAGAACAGACCTTTTTCTAATAATGATACTATTTACAGTCGCGCGGGGGGCGCGAAAAATGTTTTCTTCTTCCTAGGGGGGCATGACAGAAAATAATTGAGAAGCACTGCTTTAATGTGATGATAGTTACCTAAAGTATATGCATACTGTAACTAACAAGGTAGATTTGAGAAATGAGACAGAAAGATGTTTGTGATCTCTTTAAATCTTTCTAGTATGTCAATTCATGATGAGATGAGATTAAAACTGGTGGGCATCCATAAAGACCATCAAAGAAAAACCAAATGGTCTATGTTACAATGTGGGGATTGGTGTTTACAGAACAAAGTTTCCAGTAATGAACTTGACCCCCCAAATGTCTTCCATTCTTTCAAGTTCCTGTGCTTGAGCATTTTTCATTTTAACTCTTTTAGTATGACTTTTGGTTTCACATAGCTAATCCTTGGTGAAATAGGAGAGTTTTTTCCTGTTCTTTCCTTCAGCTGTATTTGTGCTCCACAAGATAGCTGATTAGGCACATTGACTTTTTTCATCATATCACTGTATGTTACATAAACATGTCCAACTGACAGTTCTGAGGTTTGCTGGAGTTTGCAGATATCTGTTGCTTTGTTTGTCTGCTTGAACATATTCTGCCCAAGGGTTCCTTCTTCTCCTTTTCTAATGTGCTAAGAAAAATTAGTGTGATTTTTGTAGACAGGATGGAAGCTATGGATTCCTATCACCGTAGCAAACCTTCTATGCTATCTATATTTCCAATAAAAACTCTATATAGATTTAATTTAGTGTTCAGAGACATGTTTGAGCTTGAAGAGCATTTTTGAGACATGCTATACCAGCAATAATGTTGAATAAAATGCACTTGGAGATAGAAACGTAAAGTGTGTGTGTGGGGGGGGAGAGAGGATCAGAGAAGGAGTTATTTCCATTTCTTAGTACTAATTTTTGATTCAGCATTATCAGATGTAGCCTCAGTGAGTTTTCAGCTATGAAGAACAGAACAGAACAGAACAGAACAGAACAGAACAGAATTCTTTATTGGCCAGGTATGATTGGACACACAAGGAATTTGTCTTGGTGCATAGGCTCTCAGTGTACATAAAAGAAAAGATATGTTCGTCAAGAATCATAAGGTACAACACTTAATGATAGTCATAGGGAACAAATAAGCAATCAAATCATATTAGGAAACAGTCAGTATAAATCTTAAGCATACCAGCAACAAGATTACAGTCATACAGTCATAAGTGGGAGGAGATGGGTGATAGGAATGATGAGAAGATTAATAGTAGTGCAGACTTAGTGAATAGTTTGACAGTGTTGAGGGAATTATTTAGAGTCCTGGTGGCGCAGTGGACTAATTCACTGTTATTAAGATCAGCTGCTTGCAATTACTGCAAGTTCAAATCCCACCAGGCTCAAGGTTGACTCAGCCTTCCATCCTTTCCAAGGTAGGTGAAATGAGGACCCAGGTTGTGGGGGCAATAAGCTGACTTTGTATAAATATACAAAAGTATGAAGGCTATTGCTTAACTGTAAGCTGCCCTGAGTTTCCGGAGAAGGGCGGCATATAAATCAATTTTTTTTTAAAAAAATATTTGTTTAGCAGAGTGATGGCATTCAGGAAAAAACTGTTCTTGTGTCTAGTTGTTCTGGTGTGCAGTGCTCTATAGCTCGTTTTGAGGGTAGGAGTTGAAACAGTTTATGTCCAGGTTTCTGTTTCCATTTTCAAAGAGCATTCCTGAATTCTGTGGTTCATCTTAGTTCATCTTAACTCTGTAATAAAGCAAGCAAACTTCATAAATTGTATTTGGCTGATATAAATGGTGGTGGGTGCTCTACTAGGAATTTGTTTTTCTGTTTCTATAAGACAAAAATACATTTTTACACATTGGGGTCAACAGTGAAGTGGATTGTTAAAACACAGCTGAGATTTTTTTTTCTTAAGGAGCATTAACTACCACATTAATTAATAGGCAGTCATTCTTGATTTGGACTAATTTTGAGGTTTGATTAAGCAACTACTTAAAAGCTGGTTGAAATAATTGCAAAATTTATTTTCAAAATAGTCTTCCACAAATGTTTTGGGACATTATTGTTTTCTGCCTTTCAGAATTTTGTTTTTTTTTACTTTGACTTGCAAGCTCCTGCTTTATAGTCTTACCTTTCCATATTGGTATCTTTTCCTGAGCCATTTTCAAAACAGAGTATCTGTGTCATGGGTTATGTTGTTCATGCTTGGGCATTTCAGTGGTTTGCATGGGGAGGAAACTTGGAAGCACATTGCCTGAATATGTTTCAGAGTCTTTAATTACAGGGTACTCTGATGGTCACAAGAATTTCTGGAATAAGTATTTCAGCTGATGATCTGTCTGCATTCCAAGTGAGTCAACAGTGGGGGATCCCAAATCCATTTTTACCTGACCTTTTATTGTTACGAGTGGCTAATGTCGTAGAGACCTGAGAGGAGACCCATGCAACTGGAGCAAGCTTAGTTTTCTGCTTTGTGCTTGTCTGCCTGTTTTGTTGCTCTGGAGACGGAAGAGCATGGAATTCTTTCCCCGATCCAGAAATAGTTCCATTACCTTGTGACCGGAGTGTTTTCCTCCTTGGTTGGAGGCCAGCTCACTCTATGTATGTGCACAGTCGGATGAGGCAGAGTTCTGGGAACAGAGAGGTCATCATTCCTTGCCACAAGCTCCTCACATAGTATCATGACTGCCCTATATCTTCTACCTCTTATGCCTCAGATGGGGGGTAACCTTTGCAGGAGCAATGGATCTTGAGTGACATCTCCTTTGGCACTTCACTGATTATGTCATATTTGCCCTAGGCTATGTCCATCTTCTGTCAGCTGTCCATCTTGGCCGCGTGGCTGGACAGCACGTGTAAGCATGTGAAAGCTCCTATCTTTTCCATTTCTGTGGTGGCTACTCAGCTGTTTGCTTTCTTGAATTATTGTCCATAGAAACTGATTTCCCATAGGCTACCGGGAACTGGATTTTTGCAGTTGGAAGACCTGAATATTGGACCTCCTTCCCGGGTGCGGAAATCTTCCACTAAAAAGAGGATTATAATTGTAACCCTAAAATTCCTCAATTTTCTGAAGCCCAATAGGTGAATTGTAAAAGGATTAGGTGACCTTTTTATATCTGTTATAGGAAGATTATTAGCGTGAATTGGGGGAATTTCTTAATTAAATGTTGCACATCTTTTTTGAGTATGGGTTTTAGCAGGGCTGCTCAAAGGACCTCCAAATTTCCTTTGAGACTGGATTCTTAATTTGGAAATCGGTCTACCCTTCCTTCTGTTGATCCAGTGCAGCTTCTCCAAGCTCAGAATTTTGTGTTATTCTCAGTCATGGAGGATATGCCGGTCACGCGTGGGAGGTGACTCATCTAGTAGTCATAGGACCGAGTCTGCCAGTCAAAAGAAGTCCTGCCACTTCCTGTATCCAGTTTTTCAACTTGGTCTGGTACAGGACAGTCATGACTGTTTAGCTCTCCCTGTTATTTCCACGTGGGGAGAGCTTTTTGGCTAGATTTCAGCTTCTTTTCCTGGCTATTTACATCGGAGCAGCAGGATTCATTTAAAATCAGCTGGGGAGCGCTAGGAGCGTTCCAGCGGCCGCGAGCAGCCCCGCAGCAGCGCGCATGTGCGGAAGCACCGCCGTGCTTACAGGCAGCATTATTTTGCCCTTCTGGGCCATTTGGGAAGGTTTCCTTGCCTCCTGCCTTTGTTGGAGCCCTGTTTGCTGCAAGTTCTTGGCACGAGGCTTTTCCGCACCTAATTTTGCTGCATTTTAACGCCCTTTGGCTAGCGGCTATTTCCAGGCTCCTGCTCAGCTATCTTGACCTTCTGGGTCCATTCCAGCTTCTCTCCTGGCACAGTGAGTTACCTGAACCACCAATTGTTCCCTGTGTGTGTATTTGGAGGGTGGTTATCCTCCATTTGGCTTCAATTTCTAAACTGTGAAAGTTTTTCAGTCTCCAAAATGGTGGATGCTAGGAGCAATAAATCCCAGGCTAAAGGGAAGAGAGGCCATACTTCTGATCCTAAAGAAGGATCTTCAGGGGACCCTCGTCCTTCCAAGGCAGCCAGAGTTTCTACTAGGTCTTCTCATTCCAAGAGTGTTAATCCTGCTGCATCATCCAGGGAAGAGTCCAGGAGGCACAAGGCCATGGAAAAGGCTTTTCAGAAGGCTGCATCTGGGGCCTCTAAAGTTTCCTCTCCTGCTGTGGGGCCCTCTAAATTTTCTGCCCTCCCCACTTCCAATGTGGCTATTTCTCCTTCTCAAATGCAAATAGAACAGGATTTTTCTCCAGATCATTCTACTCAGGGTGAAAATGTGGCTGCTGATGCTTCTTCTGTATTTCCATCTGCTAGGCCTCTATCCCCCATTGTGTCTATTCAGGCCCCTCCCAGGCAAGAACCTCCTGAGGTTCCAGCTCCAACTGGTAATCAAGGGGCTGAGGCTCCTTTGACTTTAACTCCTGCCTTGGCAGAGCTTATTTCTTCTTCAATAAGGCAGGGTATTGCTGAAGGCCTGCAGCAAAGGACCTCTTCTGAGGCTTCCAGTTATGTGAGTCAGCAAGGTCGCTCAGTGAGGGCCCAGGCTGTCTCTCATCCTGTGGATTGTGAAGAAAGGGCGGATTCCCAGAACAATGCAAGTCAAGGTTCACTATCAGAGGTGAAATTGCCCTGGACCAAGATCTTTCTGAAGATGAGGGTCTGGAGCCAGACCAGCCTTCTTTCATTGGGCTTTTTAAGCCTCAGTTATTTAAATCCCCGTTATATAAGGCACAAAATGTTACAGGTCTGGGATGTTCTTCTTCTACTCAAAAGGAGGCTTCTGCTTTGTCTTCATCACAGCATCCTTCTTCATCATCATTTTTTCAGGAGCCTTCTATTCATGCAGAGGTGGTTCCAGCTCCCAAGCTCTTTTCTGATGTGGTCCAAAGACAATGGTCTTCTCCTAGCTCTGGCCCTATCCCTAATGGTCTAGGCAAAAGGTTTTACAATATGGCTTCTGAATTTACCAACATTCTCCAAGTTCCTTCTGTAGATGCACCTGTGGTTGCTCTTTCTTCATCTTCTCCTATTACTGATCCATCAGAGGAGTCTCTTTGTCCTGAAGATAAGAAGGCTGAACGTTCATTGATCAAGGATCACCAGGCCTCAGCTTGGACCATTCAGGTCTCTTCGGCCGCTTCCTTTTTTAACAGGGCTTCCATACTTTGGCTTCGTCAACTGCAGGAACAGCTTCCTGCTTCTGATGTGTGATCCCACCAGGACATCAACAAAATTCTGGCTGCCGTTGAGTTTTCTGCTGATGCCACTCTGAACGCGGCAAGGTTTTCAGTGAAGGCTATCGGAGCTTCAGTGACATCGCGGAGACTTCTATGGCTTCGGCAGTGGCAGGCGGATGCCCGCAACAAGTGGAGGCTCGCTTCTGCTCCTTTCTTGGGGGACAAGCTCTTCGGCTTGGCATTGGACCTGCTTCTCATCGAGACGAAGGATCACTGCAAGGTTCTGCCTTCCTTATTGAGGAGATCCAATTTTCATCAGCAGAGTTCCTTTCGTTCCTATTCCTTTCGCGCTGACTACTCTTCATTCCAATCCAGGCCTCAATGTTCCTCTCAGCCAGAGGTGGACAACATCAGGATTTCCAGGTCAGGCAGGGGTCCCGTTTCTCTTCCTGCAGACCCTTCAGAGGAGGTAGGGGTTGCCCATTCCGTAGATCCCGTTAATTCTCCCTTCCCAATTCCTGACTCCATGATTGGAGGTCGGTTGGCATCTTTTGCTGACCAGTGGGAAATTTTGGTTTCAGACCCCTGGATTAGGTGCACGATTAGATTTGGTTTAACCCTCGAATTTTCTTCGGTTCCCCCTAGCTTGTTTGTTAAGTGCCCGGTTTCCCATGTCAGAACCAAGAGGGTTCTGCTGGAGGAGGCTATACAACACCTATTAGACATTAGGGCTATCCAAAGTGTTCCCCAGGCGGAAGTCCGCCAGGGGTTTTATTCTCATTTATTTTTAGTTCCTAAGGCTTCTGGAGGTTGGAGGGCCATATTGGATCTTAAATCCTTGAACAGGTATATAGTCTATCACCAGTTCAAGATGGAATCCCTCCAGACTATCCTCCTCTCCATCCGTCAGGGTGATTTTTTGTCTTCCATCGACTTGATGGAAGCTTATCTTCATGTGCCCATATTTCCTGAACATCAGAAATATCTTCGTTTTTGTTATCAGGGTAGGCATTATCAGTACAGAGCCCTCCCCTTTGGTCTCTCTTCGGCTCCTAGAGTTTTTACGAAGATCATGGCTTCCCTTACGGGCCATATGAGATCCTTTCCTGTTAGGATTTTGTTTTACTTAGACAATATTCTTGTCTTATCTAGTTCAGAAGCCCGGGGTAACAAGGATGTTCAGGTCACCCTTCAGACCTTGCAGTCTCATGGGTTTTTGGTTAATCTTTCAAAGAGCAATTTGGTTCCTTCCACTTGCATTCAGCATTTAGGGGCAGTTATTAACACTGTGAGTTTACAGGTTTCCCTTACACAGGAACGTCAGGACAGCATTGTTGACTTGGCTGGTCAGGTTAGGGCTTCCCATTTGTTTTCCCTCCTGGGCCTTTCCCGCTTATTAGGGAAGATGGTTTCGGCCTTTGGGATCACTCCCTGGTTTCGGCTTCACAGCTGGGATCTTCAGTGGTTTTTGCTTCCATTTCAACGGTCCCGCAGGAGCACCTCAGCGGCCCAAGTTCCCCTACCTCCAGCAGTTCTTCGGTCCTTAATCTGGTGGACCTCCCCGGCAGTAGCAAAGGGTTGCCTGTTCAGAGACCCTCAGCGAGTAAGCATCACCACGGACGCAAGTCTCTTCAGATGGGGGGCTCACTTGGGGTCTCATCTGGCTCAGGGACAGTGGTCCATCCAAGAGAGAGGCCTTCACATCAACATTCTGGAGCTCAGAGAATCTACCGGGCCCTTCGCAAATTTGCCCCTCTCCTTCGGGGTCAGGATGTCTTGATCAGGACGGACAACGTAGCGGCCAAGGCCCACATAAACAGGCAAGGAGGGACCCATTCCAAGGCCCTCATGCAGGAAGCCTCCCATCTCATCAGGTGGGCGGAATGTCACTTGGTTTCCATCCACGCGTCCCACATATCGGGTTCCTCGAATGTCCAGGTGGACGCTCTTAGTTGGTCAGTGGTGGACCAGACGGAGTGGAGTCTCGATCCACTTCTGTTCCAGGACATTGTAACATGCTTCGGTCTCCCAGCAGTGGATCTCTTCGCGTCTGGATCCAACCACCAGCTTCCGAGGATTTTCATGAGGTTCCCTGTTCAGGGAGCCGAAGCTGTGGATGCCTTGATCAGCCCGTGGCATTGTGGTCTTCTTCTTTATGCTTTCCCATCTCTTCCCCTCATCTCCAGGGTCATCAGGAAGCTGTTGCAGGAGCAAGCCAAGCTCGTCCTTCTGGCTCCCTACTGGCCACGTCATCTGTGGTTTGTGGATCTGGTGGCTCTCTCCATTGCACCTCATTGGCAGATTCTGGACAACAGGATCTCTCTGTGGCAGGGCAGTCTAGCTCATCCCAATCCTCAGTGGCTCCGGCTGACCGCTTGGAGGTTGAGTGGTTCCTCCTGTCCAAGGCTAGGGTCCCTTCGGAAATAATTTCTACTATCCAGGCTTCTCGTAGCGAGTCGACCAACCGTATCTACAATGCCACTTGGATGGCCTTCTCTGCTTGGTGTCGCCGCAAGAAGGTTCTTCCCACTGCTGCTTCCATCATTGATATCCTGGGCTTTCTACAGGATGGATTCAAATCAGGTCTTTTTCCTAATACTCTCAGGAGACAGATCTCAGCCATTTCCTCTATTCTCACCTGCGGTGTCTCGGAGTCGGTTTCCGCTCATCCTCTTATTCGTTCATTCCTCAGAGGTGCTTCCAATCTACGACCTCCGGCCATCCATTGTTTTCCTACCTGGGATCTTAACAAGGTTCTCTTGGCTTTCACTGGACCTCCCTTCGAGCCTCTTCGGGAGGTCTCCCTGAAATGTTTGTCATTTAAGGTGGCCTTTCTCATCGCGATTACCTCGGCTTGGAGAATCTCAGAGTTGGCCGCCCTCTCAGTTTGTCAGGATCTCTGCATCATTCATACTGATCGAGTGATTCTCCGTTTAGATCCTACTTTCATCCCTAAGATCAATTCGGCCTTTCATTGTTCTCAAGAGATTGTTCTATCCAACTTCTGTCCTTCCCCTCGTCATCGCCTGGAAAAGGTTTGGCACAAGCTTGATGTTTGTTGGGCCCTCAAGGTTTATGTCGCCAGGACTTCTTCTTTTTGTCGTTCTGGAGCCCTCTTTGTGTCTTTCCAACCCCAGTCCATGGGTTTGAAGGTCTCCTCCACAACTTTGGGTCGTTGGCTCAGAGCTCCATTTCTTTGGCTTACGAAGCTCAATCTCTGCCAGTGCCTCGCGGCATTACAGCTCACTCTACCGGGAACGCAGCTACTTCGGCGGCCTGGTCTACCTAGGCTTCTCTCGAAGAGGTCTGCCGCGCTGCTACCTGGACTTCACCGTCCCCATTTATCCGACATGCATCTGCGGAGGCTTCCTTTGGAAGACGAGTTCTTCAGAGGGTCCATTTCCAGGACGACGAGCAGAGCCAGCCTTCTCCCTCCCAATAGGTACCTGGGCTTTGGTATATCCCAAGCGTGACCGGCGTTTCCTCCATGACTGAGAATGGGCATTGGTCTTACCTGATATGCCCTTTCTAGTTCACTAGGAAACACCGGTCACACACACCCCGTTGGGCCGGCACCTCTCGTGCTGGGGCTTTGGCTGTTGGGGGGTGGTAGTGTCCTGGGGACCTTTTACTTCTACTTTATCTTTCCAGACATGACAGTCTGCCTTACATCCTAGTCTCAAAACTGGATACAGGAAGAGGCGGGACTTATTTTGACTGGCAGACTAGATGAGTCACCTCCCAAGCGTTTCCTAGTGAACTAGAAAGGGTGTATCAGGTAAGACCAACGCCCATTCTGGAAATATGGAACTGTGAAATTAGGTTTCTGGATAAATGGTAGCCCTAGAAATGTTTTTCTGAACACTTAGCAGGATTGGTGCTTACTTCTCCCTGAGGCCCAGCCCCCTTTTAAGCTTTTTACTCTCCAGAGGGAAAATCGGGAAGGGAGGATGCATTTTGTACAAAAACTCAATTTAGTTTTTGTAAGAAGACTACAATAAAAAACAACAACAAAATGTGGTTTTCTTCAATAGCATGTAGCTGAGCTCAGATTTCAACATAGACTGATTTTCTCATAAGGAAACCAAACTATAACCATTGCTGTTGCTATAGTCTAATGTAGAGTGGTCCATGGATCATCTCTGATTTTCTGGTGAAGCTTTTATAGAAGTTGTCCATTGTTTAAGACAGAGGTCAGCAACCCTTTCTGGCCCAAGGGTCCATGGTGCTATCTCATATGATAGCTTAAGCACCTGCTGAAGTAGCATGGAATCAGGTGAGATTTTAGTAATCTTGCCAGAGATCTTATGGGAGAAATTGCTGAAATCTTACAAGGTTTGGATCCTTTTATAAACCAGGGATGTTTGAGGTATTTCAAATTAGATATGGAAGAAAGGTAAAACACCCACCTCAAGGAAATACAGTAAGTATTCTAGAAGTGTGTGAAACTTGAAACAGTTCAAATCTCTTCTAAAACGCAGGTAGTCCTCGACTTATAACCACAATTGAGCCCAAAATTTCCATTGCTAAGATACTTGTCAGTTTTGTCCTATTTTACAAGTTTTTCTGCCACAGTTGTTAAGCAAATCACTGTAATTGTCGACCAGATTTGGTTTCCCTCATTGACTGTGCTTGTCAGAAGGTCACAAAAGATGATCACGTCACCCTGGGACACTGCAACTGTCATAAATACATTCTGATTGCCAAGTGCCCAAATTTAGATCACGTGATACTGCAACAGTCGTAAGTGTGAAAACTGATCATGTCTTATTTTTTTCAATGCCATTGTAACTTTGAATGGTCACTAAATGAATAGTTGTAAGTCGAGGATTGCTTGCAATCAAACCAGACCCATTTTGTGCTTGGATTGGAATGTTTCACACTCAAAACTATTCAAAGAGCCACAGTTGCGCAGTGGTTAGAATGCAGTACTGCGGCTACTTTTGCAGACTGGCGGCTGCCTGCAGTTTGGCAGATCAAATCTCACCAGGCTCAAAGTCAACTCAGCCTTCCATCCTTCTGAGGTTGGTAGAATGAGGACCCAGATTGTTCGGGGCAATAGGCTGACTCTGTAAACCGCTTAGAGAGGGCTGTGAAGCACTGTGAAACAGTATATACCGTATATACTCAAATATAAGCTGAGTTTTTCAGCACATTTTTCAGGCTGAAAAAGCCCCCCTCGGCTTATATTCGAGTCATGAAAAAAATGCCTTTTTAAAAGAAAACAAATGAGTAGACCTCTGTCTACAAAAATAGAAAAAACAGCCCCTTTCAGCGTCAGTATAGGTTAATTACCATAAGTTGATTTGAAGAGCCTCCCGACTCTCAGCTGATTTGCTCTCAGCTGTTTTACCGGGGCTCTGTTGCTAGCTAGCTGCAAAGAGGTAAATTGCTGGAGCATTTTCCCTGCCCCTCCCAGCTATGTTAAAAAAGCGAAACTGAAACTAAAGCAGGGTCTTTGCTGCAACGTGACAAAATGAGGCAGAGAGAGATTTCTTTTTCTTTTTCTTTTGCTTGCAACGTTGGAAAGGCAGATTTCTTTTTCCTCATCAAAAAAAGTAGGTGCAAACAATGGGAAATTCATGGCAAATGGCAAAAGAGGAGAGTTCAAGATTTTAAAACACAAAAGAAAAAGCTCTTATTTAACTAGGGAATTGTAATAATTGAGATACTATTAATTGTATATTGTGTTGAAAGCAGAAATGGTTAAGTTGTGGTTTGGAAGAATATATGGAGGAAATTATTTGGTTTATTATTATTGGTAAATATAATTACCGGTAATTGATTTGTAAGAAATTGGATTGCATGGAAATAATTGGAATATTTATGTTCATATTGATTAATATACAAAAAAGATAGTTATATAACTAATTGATTTATATTAAAATGTTGAATTTGTATTGAACAACTGTAATATTACATAATTAACCAATGTGCGGATGGATATAAAAATAGATGACAATGGGAAAGGATATAATATAGAATAGAAGTGAAAAATTGAATTTGATTAAGATTAGAGATGAGGATGAAGGGTAATATTGGTTTTTTTAAAAAAATAGATGAGGAATAAATAAGGCAAAAAGGAAATATAGAAATTGTAAATTTAAGTGAAATGACTGAACACTGTTTAAATTTGTGAACCGGCCAAATACTCTGTTCAAAGAAAATACATTGTATGTTTGTATGTGTGTTTCTAATTATTGCTATTTATTCATATTTGTTTTCTTTTATTCTTTAAAGTTTAACAATTCATTCTTTATCTTAATATCTTTATATTTGTTTGGGGTTGGTTTTCTTCCCTTTCATCTTTTTTATTGTACAGCAATGTTTCTCCTCAAACCTACCACCTCTCTCTTTGAGGAAGGGGGGAGAAAGAGAATGAGAGAGAGAGTGGAGGAGAGAGAGAGATAAAGAGGGGGAGAGAGAATGAGAAAGAAGGGGGAGAGAGAAATGGTGATAAGATAGGGCAAAAATGTAAAATGTGAGGACAGTCGTAAGTTCGAGGACTGGTCACAAGTGCGAGGACCAGTCAAAAATTACTTTTTCAGCCCTCTGAGTAGTGCATATGCACAAAAGGACTACCCAGAGGGCTGAAAAAAGTGATTTCTTACAGGTCCTCACACTTTTGACCAGTCTTCACACTTATGACTGGTCATCATTTATGCCCATTGTAGCATTCTTAACAACCATGTCACTCATTTCACAGCTGCTTCTCTTCACCGTGGTGATAAGATAGGGCAAAAACGTAAAATGTAAGGACAGTCGTAAGTTCGAGGACTGGTCACAAGTGCGAGGACCAGTCAAAAATTACTTTTTCAGCCCTCTGAGTAGGCCATATGCAGAAAAGGACTACCCAGAGGGCTGAAAAAAGTGATTTCTGACAGGTCCTTTCACTTTTGACCAGTCTTTTTTTATTTTGAAACTTACCAGTGGCCGCTGCATTTCCCACCCCCGGCTTGTACTCGAGTCAATAAGTTTTCCCAGTTTTTTGTGGTAAAATTGGGGGTCTCAGCTTATATTCGGGTCGGCTTATACTCGAGTATATACGGTAAGTCTAAATGCTATTGCTAAATTCATTACATCTTGCCCACACCAATTTTCTGTTGAGGTTTGCTGGCTCTTAACCAGAGGCAAACATTGCTTCTCTCCATATCAAGGTGTAGGGTTGAGGTTCTAGGCTAGGAAGTTAAGTAGCCTTGAGTCTCAGCTGAAGACCTACTTCTCAAGATCTCCTTTTTCCTCAGTCCAGATCATCATCAGGATCCACAACAAGCCACCTGAAAAGTAAGAGGGCTCTGCAACTGTCTGGGACCAGCTCGCCGAACATTTGGTGCTCTTCACAGAACTTAATTTCTACTTTCCTGATTATTTTTGTTGTTCTTTTCTAGGCCTGTCATTGTTTCTATGGATTCATGTGCAGTGCCCAGAACTGAAGGCAATACTAGCCCAGTTAATTTTTAATTTTTTTCATTTATTTATTTATTTATTTATTTATTTATTTATTTATTTATTTATT
>WNWU01000021.1:23976755-23994458 GCA_012654045.1 Ptyas mucosa
ATTTATTTATTTATTTATTTATTTATTTATTTATTTATTTATTTATTGAATTTTTATACCGCCCTTCTCCATTTGGACTCAGGGCGGTGAACAGCCAGAATAAAACATTTATATACAAAAATTAAAATAATTTTAAGATAATTTAAATAGAATTTGGCCCATAATTTTAAAACATTCAATTAAAATCAATATCAATTTTAAAAACCAACATAACGTAAAATCAGGCCAGCCCGGCTAATTGAAAGAAATAGTTTTTAAGGGCCCGACGAAAAGTCCGGTGGTCTGGAATCACTCGTATCTCTGGGGGTAGATCATTCCAGAGGGTGGGTGCCACCACAGAGAAGGGTCTCTCCCTTGGCTGGCTGATGGCACCCTGAGGAGGTCCTCTCTGTGGGAGCGAACTGGCCGGTGGGAGGCAATTGGTGGCAGAAGGCGGTCCCGTAAGTACCCCGGCCCTAAGCCATGGAGCGCTTTAAAGGTGATCACCAACACCTTGAAGCGCACCTGGAAGTCCACTGGAAGCAGCTCGTGTAGGAGAGGAGTCACATGGGAGCGCCCCGTCGCCCCCATAATCCCCCGTGCAGCCGCATTCTGCACCAGTTGGAGCCTCCGGGTGCACCCCAAGGGGAGCTCCATGTAGAGAGCGTTACAATAGTCCAGACAAGAAGTGACGAGTGCTTGAGTGACTGTACGTGAGGAGTCCCGGTCTAGAAAGGGATACAACTGGTGTATCAGGCGAACCTGATAGAAAGCCCCCCTGGCCACGGCCATCGTGTGCTCTTCTAAAGACAGCCGTGAGTCTAGGAGGGCGCCCAAGTTGCGAGCCCTTTCCATGGGGGCCAGTGATTCGCCCCCAATAACCAGCGATGGCACCAGCTGGCTATACCGGGACGCCGGCAGCCACAGCCACTCGGTCTTGGAAGGGTTGAGTCGAAGCCTGTTTCTCCCCATCCAGACCCGCACGGCCTCCAGGCACTGGGACATCACTTCCAGGGCATCATTGGGATGGTCTGGGGTGGAGATGTACAGCTGGGTGTCATCAGTGTACTGATGGAACTCCACCCCAGAACCACGGATGATCTCACCCAGCGGCTTCACATAAATGTTGAACAGGAGGGGCGAGAGGACCGACCCTTGTGGCACCCCACAAACAAGGCGCCTCGGGGTTGACCGCTGCCCCCCTGTCAACACAGATTGCGACCGGTTGGAGAGATAAGAGGAGAACCACCGCAAAACGGTGCCTCCCACCCCTAATCCCCCCAACCGCCGCAACATGATACCATGGTCGATGGTATCAAAAGCCGCTGAGAGATCTAACAGGACCAGGATAGAGGAATAACTCCTACCCCGAGCCCTCCAGAGATCATCCACCAATGCGACCAATGCCGTTTCCGTACTGTACCCAGGCCTGAAATCGGACTGGAGCGGATCTAAATAGACAGCTTCATCCAGGTACTGGGAAAGCTGCCACGCCACCACACTCTCAACAACCTTCGCAATAAAAAGAAGGTTGGAGACTGGACAATATTTAGCCAAAACAGCCGGATCCAGAGAGGGCTTCTTGAGGAGAGGCCTCACCACCGCCTCTTTCAAGGCGGCCGGCAGGACACCGTCACTCAAAGAAGCGTTAGTAATCCTCTGGAGCCAGCCTCGTGTAACCTCCCGGGAAGCCAGTACCAACCAGGAGGGACACGGGTCCAATAAACATGTGGTCGCGTTCAGCCGTCCCAGGATCCTGTCCATGTCCTCGGGAGCCACAGGATCGAACTCCTCCCAGATAGCAGTCTCAAGCCTGCCTCAGTCATCTCGTCTGAACTAACCCAGTCAGCGGCCAAGTCTTCCCGAATCTGAGTTATTTTATCATGCAGATACTGTACAAAGTTCTCAGCTCGACCCAATTTTCTTGTGATTCAGCAGCTAAGGGTGCTTTACAGCTTGCTATTTTCTGAACTAAAGCTAGATTGGCCTTGAAGTGAGCTTGACTCTTGATGACTCCAACTGCCCTGGAAAAGTTTTCTTGGCAGGAACCTGGAAATGGTTTACCATTGCCTTCTTCTAGGTTATGTTTTGGCTTCTCAATCTTGTTTACCAAGTTGAAATTCCTTGCTGGTACTAACAGACCTGCTATGTCTTAGCTTCCAAGCCTAGCAAGGCTGAGCAAGGGATGCCTCCATTTTGAGGTTTTCTTTATTCTTCTTTCATAGAGTTACCAGCAAATAAGACTAGGGCCTAAATATTGAAGGCTGAATTTCATCTTGGAGAACTTATGTGTTTATGAAATGATGTTTTATGCTGCAGCTCCATTGCCTTCCCTTCACCATATTATTATTGTAGAACAGGAAGAGCTAGGCAAAAGTTAAAACATTTGTGTTGTAGTACTATGTAAAACAGTTTTTCTCCTGGAAGATGTTTCTTCTGGGCAAAGGTAAAGGAATTCTGTCTGGGTGAAAACAAAGAACTTAAAAAGAAATAGTAACTTCTGCAGTCCATAAATCAGGGCAGCAGCTTTAATAGTAGTGCCATAAATTATGCTGAAGAAAAAACAGTCTCTTGTGCTTAAAAAATAGACAGATATACTTGGTGTTAATACTCTGCTTGCTATTGTTGATGCATTGTGACCAAAGTAACCTCACCCAGGATGATTTTCCTGTTCTTGCAGGCTTCTGAATCTCTCCTCTCCACTCCTCTCCACTCCTCTCCTCTCCTCTCCTCCCCCCCCTCCCTTCCCCTCCCCTCCCCTCCCCTCCTCTCTTCTCCTCTCCTCCCCTCCCCTCTCCTCTTTTCTGTTTCCTTAATTTTTATTTTTTGGTGCTGCTGCTTTAGAAAGAGAATTGATCAGTATCTTTATAAATCACTTTCTGTCTGATCTCAGTGATCAAGAAGGCTCAATTGGCACTTTCCCCCACCCACTGCTTCTTGCCTACTTCTGAACTGTAGCCTCACTGTTTTTCCCCCTAGCCCATGACAACCCAGTCTAAGTTTATTACAATGTATGATGTTTTACCATTTAGACAGCAATCTCCCCCATTTCCAAAATTCCCATTCTCCCCCATCAAATTCAGTTCTTGCTGTGCCTTAAGGAAATATATTACTGCACTGAAAGCAAAATATGCAAAGAGCAAAATATTCATCCAAGTGCCTGTTCTAGGTTCAGTGCTTGAGCTGGGATTTTTTTTAATGGCATGTGGGAGATAATTACTATAAAAGGCGAACAGATTTATTGAGCCAACAAAATGTCTAGAGGCTGAATGTTTGTGAGGTTATACAAGCCTTCTTCCAAGAAATATTTTGATATTATTAGATCCATGGAGTATGCTATTCAGTTGTAATAATGATTTTAAAAATTGCTCCCTTTAAGAAGACAGTATACAAGGGTTCAAAACCAGAACATTGGAATGATAGACATTTTGTCATTTGTGCCAGAGGTATTTGCTCTACCTGTTATGTTATGATGGCATTTCAGACCAAATTCAATGGATCCCAGTTTGCCTTAGTTTTTGAGGCATCTTATTCACCAGATTCTGCTTCTCTAACTGGCGGTTTAGATGCCCCACCACAATTATAGCTGAACTGTCAATAAGGGAAGCAGCTCTTGCCCAAAATGCCACTAACTGTAGTGAGTTGGACCATCAGAGGTTCAGCAGGTCAGCAATACATTTACAGTCCATTCATACAGAAATGAGAGAGATTTCTACCTGAGTCGTAGCAACTTTAGAAATGGCATTGTGTAAACCATTTCTATTGTTATAAAAATGTAGTTTAGGAGATTCATAATTGATTTCATCAGCCGTTTATCTGCTAATACCTCTGCTTATTAGTACCCTGACCCGTACAAAGAAAGCAGGACTGAGAAAGAAGTAAAAGACATTTTCCTCTGGAGGAAAAAAAAGTTAGGATGAACTAATATGCTCAAGGC
Source organism: Ptyas mucosa (assembly GCA_012654045.1). Lineage (NCBI taxonomy): Eukaryota > Metazoa > Chordata > Lepidosauria > Squamata > Colubridae > Ptyas > Ptyas mucosa. The sequence goes on from WNWU01000021.1 coordinate 23,980,672, forward strand.
TTTTAAAATGGCATTTTGTGCCCAAATCACAAGCAGTTTCTTCCAAATAAGATACCATCCCACAAATATAAGCAATCACATTAAAAATGTGTACATTTTAAAATATTTTGTATACTGTCCTTAATATAAATATTTTCAGCCAAGAACAACTACGACAGCATCGATACGGGCAGATAAAGCTTCCTAACACACACAAAAGTACACACACATATCAAAGAGTGTAGGTGAATCTCCCTGAAATGGAGCGAAAAGGACGGAAGGGTAACTTTTGCTGGCCATCTGGGAATGTCAGAGGTCAACATTTCTGTGGGCTATTTTGATTCTCAGTATGCAGGATTTAAAAGATAACATTCGGTACTAGGCTCAAACTAGAAAGAACCACAGATGGTGAAGGGACATGAGATGTGTCCACATCTCTTGGTCCTGGATAGCAGTGTTGGAGATGGGGATGTCAGTAGAAGAGAGTTGAACTCTTCTACTGGAGAGGTAGCAGCCACCCTAACCTTAACCCTAATCCCCACCTATCAACAGCAGATCCGTTCTTTTGAATTGGTTCTACTTCTGGCTGCCTCCAGTGGACTCATCTCCTCTTTTCCTGGCTCAAATCCACCTACCAACAGCCTTTAAAAGGACTATTAAGCTTCAGTTGACTGGCTCATGCACAATCCATTATTTCTGTTGCTTTGCCTGTTTTAAATTGCAAGAGGGTATACTAATTGGAGGAGCAGTATTTCTTTGTTTGCTTAAATTTTAGCAATGTATAAATCATTTTTAAATGACTGGGCAAATTTCAAAAATATGAACATCAAAAAGTTCACTGTTCAAAAACAGTTCAAAAACTCTTGAAAGTCCACAAAGCTTGTGTTAAAATGTACATGACAAACCTTCTGAAAGGGGAATGCCCCAACTAAATATATTCACCGCATATATGGAAGCAACATGAGCAATCTAATCTAACATATTAGACTAACACATCTCTGAAAAATAGAAGATGTTACTAGGCCTTCTGAAGCTGTGAAAATGGAGTCTAGCTTCTTTTTTTTTAAGGTGCTAAGAGAGATAAAGTAGGAAGATGCATGTTCAGCAGCTATAATCCACAATAGTCAGCTCTTGCGGCTCTTATGACTCTGACAGAGGATTTTTGCTGATGCACTCACTCTAGTATTTGTTCATTATAAATCTCACTTACCTGTCTTCCAGGACATTTCCTAATAGATCCAAAAACTCAGTTAGGCTAGTCAATAAATATCTGGTGAATGCATTCTTGGTGGAAACCTAATACTACTACTAGATGTATAAACAGAAAAACATTTATAATATTAAGCATTATTATTGCTAGGTAATGCTTGTTAGGAAATGGGAGGAATACACTTATCAACCCAGTTGAAATTCACATTTCATTAAAAAGATCAGACAACTATTTGTCGAGGATGATATACGGTCTCCTGCCATGGGCAGGGGATTGGATTAGAACAGCGGTCCCCAACCTTTCTATCTTGGTGGCCAGGCAGGTACATGCATGCATGCACAGCATGGTGGTGCGAATGGCAGGTGGGTGCATCCTCCGCTCATTCGAATGGAGTTTCATGCACAAGCAGAGGGCACTTGTGCTCATGTGTGAAATTCCACTTGTGTGAGTGCTTGCACACAAAACTCCGTTCACGTGAATGGAGCTTCGTGTGTGAGCACAAGTGCCCTCCACTCCAGCCCCCTCCGCTTGCGTGAGTGGAGCTTCATGCGCAAGCATGAGGGCCCACTACTCATGGGAGTGGAGTGGATGCACTTGCTCATTGCTTGTGTGGCCCGGTTTTGAACAGGCTGGGGCCCAGTAGTGGGCCAGGACCTGAGGGTTGGGGACCCCTGGATTAGAAGACCTCCAAGGTCCCTTCCAGCCCTATGAAGATATAATGGATAGTGACAGGTTTGAAGAGGGTCTGAGTACTAGTTTATATCCCTAGAAACCTTGGGACAAACAGAACAAAAAAAATTATCTACTAGTTGTATTGTACATTATAATCTGCTATTATTTTGATTTTTATTAAATCCAGTGTTTTAAGTATTAGTGAGCTTAGCTTGAGGAAAAATGGAAGCGTCACTTAAATATCTCTTTTATCATTTACATGTTAATATCTCTGATTCTAACAAAGTAAGCTTTAATTTAGACTGTTGGATTTGCAATTCCATTTAGAAAGTAAGGAGGGATTATATTTATTAAACAAATTTCTGTGACAGCCCACCTAACCAGTCATACTCTGAGCAGCAATGCAAAAGACGGAAATGGGTATTATGACATTTCACACCAAAATTCTGGCTATTGTCCCCTAATGCCTTTGGAAAAGAAGAGAAATGCAATTTTAGACTTACATGGGCTTGGAACACATTAAGAAAGCTAATCAGAAGTCTGTAGGCCACACCTTCTAGAGGTCTCCAGTGTGAGACTCCATTAGAGTGTGTCCAGAAGGAAACCATAGTTGCTGGTATCAAAATCCAGGTCTGAAACAGGATTGAAATGGCTGGAGATAATACAAAGTGCTTGGAATTAAATGTTGCCTTAAAGCAGTTCAGACTAATATTATCAGGCACAGCAAAAGCAGCTTTCTATCAGATGCAGGGCAGGGCAGGGTGAGAGGCTGAGGTTTTTCACATCATCTGCTGTCTGGTCTTCAGAAGTAATGTAGTCCAAATACAAGCTTATCTTCTCAGTGAGAAGTAGATTATAGCTTTGGGAGTCATTGAGATTATCCTGATAAGTATTTGTACTGTATATCTAACTGGAGAAAGGATGCAAGCTTTTCCCTGTGAAAGGTTTTTCAGAACTGGACTATACTTTCCCTTTGAGAACAAAGGAATGTCTGTTTTGTTTAAGAGTTTTGTTTGTAAGAAAAGGTCACTCAGTAAAACACTCATCTTTTAAAATTTTCTGTCATCATTTGTCCCATCACATTCAGAAGTGATGCCTTTTTAATATCTGTTGCAAGCCAAGTACCCAGGTCCTAATGCTCAAGGCAGTTTTCAACCAACTCAGATGCCTACTTTGCCCTTACATTTTACACAAACAGCACCAGCACAGGCCCCAACAAGTACACAGTAAAAATCAGAGACACCTTCACATGTTCTCTTTCTCCTGTTATCTGTTCCATCCTCTGCCAGAAATGCCCCACACCCATATGCACACATTTTTAAACAGGAAGATAACAACTAATAAAAACTAATATAACATAAGGAAGAAAAAGAAAGCAAAGAGCAAAAAGTACAAGATCAGAAAACAAATTGAGGCAGAATAGAAAATAAAAAAGATCTAAAGAAATGGCTTCAATATTCTTCACAGCGGTTATAAGTACAACTATATTTTAACTCCACTCTCTAAAGTTATATCATAATTTATTTCTATAATCTACCCTATCTAATAATCAAGGCCATAAATCACATGGGATTTTGTTTTTATTTTTACACAAAATATCCACTCACCAATAAATGTAGATGGTATCATTTCTCCACTGAGGGAAGTTTATTTAGCCATCTCAGCAATTTTGCCAATCATTCTTCCATAGTTGGTCTGCCAAAACTCTGTGCATATAATAATCTTGCTGCAGTAATCATATATTGAAATAATCTTCCATGTTTTTTCTAACTGTTTATCCATTAGTCGTAAAAGGAAAAGTTATGACTTCAGTTGAATATTAATCTTTAAAATCCTCTGTATCAAAGTATTTGAATACTTTTTAAAAAGCTTTTTTACAAGTCCCACTAAGCACGGTAAAATATCCCTTCATGTTGTTTGCATTTCCATTTATACATTCTAGATAATTTTTCTGGCATTATAAACCAACAAATACATCATTAAAAAACATCTTTAAGAATATAACACAGTGTAAATTTTAATCCTTTCAATCACATATTTTCTCATTGGTCCATCTGTATATTATAGTCAAACTTCTTAGCCCACATTCTTTAACTTGTTCATCCTGTTTCAAATTTCAGCAAAGGTTTACTTATTTATTTATTTCCCACCTTTATTATTTTGATAAAAATTCAAAATGCTAACATACCTAATATGCCTTTTCCTCACAACAACCCTGTGAGGTGAGTTGGGCTGAGAGAGAGAGGGACTGACTGACCTATTTTCCATAGCGCTGCCCAGTCAATTCATCTCCTGGGCTTTCGCTGTCTGCTTGTGCTTGACTGAGCGTAATGTTCCTTTAAGAGTTTAGGCCACGCCTCCCTTGTCCTTCAGGCTCCCAGTTTATTTCGCTCAGTCTTGCTGTGAGGACTGATTCCCTCTGCGCTGCAGTTTACCTGCATTAGCTAGCCTTTTAGTTTTTAGTTAGGGTTTGGTAGTTAGTTCTTAGGTTTTATTATTTTTGTTAGCTCTGTGTGTGTGTGAGTTAATAGGGGAGCTGAAGAACTCGGAGGAGCAGTTGCGGCTGCAGCTGCTTCCTGCTGTTCGGGTTGGGTGAGTGCTCTGGGGCTCCAGCCTCACCTGCCCTTAATTCTGAGCTGACCCGGCTGGGCAGCTCTTCCACCCCCAAGGGGGGCTTAAATTTAGCTGCCGGCGCGCCGAGGGTCTCCGAATCGCCGAGAGAGCTCCGGGTGCCATTTTGAGGCTCCAGTTAGGCAGGGCGGCTCCGGAGTTCCTGCTCCGCTCAGGAGTCAAACTCCGAGGATTTATATTGCTGGCCAGCATATTTCTGGATTTAAAAAAAGAGATCTTCCCAGCCAAGTTGGTGTTTGGGGGCTTCTGGCAGCGCTGCGATCTCGCCTGCAGGGAGCGAGGGAGCGCGAAGAGTTTGGCGCCATTTTTTCACACCTTTTTTTTCTGCTGCAACGGTTTCAATCGGCCAGAGACGGTATGAGGGGAAATTCTTTCCTGGCCGCTTTCCTTCTTGTACTGTTTCTGTCCTTGCTGCCTGGACAACAAAGGTTGGAGGACTATTGGGAGGTTAATTTGATTCTCCCTTCTGTTGTGTGGCTAACCTCAGGAGCCTTTACTGTTTTTATTCTGACTGATTTGTTCAGTGTGACTGAGAAGGGGGTTTTCCTCTCTCTTCGTGACTGCTTACATTGTCTTCTCCCAGTTCACTTAATTTCAGATTGACTGTGATTCGTGTTATTGGTGATAATCTGCCTTTAATTATAATATAATTGGACCAGGCCTGGCTAATTAATATGGCTGATCAGGAATTTTCTTCTGATCCTGAGCAACCTCAGTCTCCTCCCAGATACAAAAAAGCTTCAAAGTCTAAATCTAAGGCAGCACACAAAGACCAGGGGGTGGCAAGCCTCAAATCTGACAAAGATGCTCAGAGGAGGCATCTCGCTTTGGAAAAGCAATGTGACAGGGCGGCCAAGAAAATGCTAGCAGCTGTACCACCTGCTTCTCTTCCCTCAGAAGAGGAGGAGGCCTTGGCTCAACAAGACCAGGATCCGGACTATGCCAATTCTACCTTACCTCACCATGATTTGGTGAGGGTGGTGCCCTCTGTACAGTCCAAGGGTAGATCTATGCCAGAAGCTACATTCACCCCTACTGCCGCTGGTCTCAGAGTTGGAGAGGGGCAGGAGATGGCCCAAAATGTTAACTTCCAAACGATTTTAACTAATGCCTTAGCTCAGGCCTTGGCCTCAGGTTTCTCCCAACAGATCCAGCCACATCCTCCAGCATCTTCCTGTCAGATGCATCCTAGTCAACGTTCTTCCCTGCTTGCTCCGATCCTGCATCAGGATCCTGTCGGAAGTGAGGAGTCCTGGCAACCTGAGGGAGACCTGGAGGAGCCTGAATTTTCGGATGATGAGGAGCTGCCACCTGAGAAACCAGCCTTTGCCACTCTCTTCAGACCTGCGGTCTTCAAAACGCTACTACGTAAAGCTGGCTACTGGTTCGTTGGCTATGAACATGTGTTCCGCCCCCCCTCCCCAGGACCAGCCTGCAAAAGCTCCGCACAATGAGTTGTTTGATGTCCCGGCCCCGGATAATGACTTTATTCCATGTCCGGAGTTATTTTCCGAGCTGGTCAAGAAGCAGTGGGAGCGTCCAGCGGCTTCATCTGCTCCTTCCAGCCATGACAAAAAGACTTACCCAGTAGACCCAAAGCTCGAGGGACTCTTGGTCCTTCCCACAGTAGATCCCCCGGTAGTTAACCTAACTTCCTCAGCGGTCTTGTCCAGTGATGTAGTAGAGGTCCTTAAGCAGGAAGACAGGAAAGCGGAAGTGGCCTTCCGCAGGACACATCAGGCAGCAGCCTGGGCAGTCAGGGCAGCCACTTCAGCATCCTTTTTTGACAGAGCCAATTTGATTTGGTTAAAACAGCTTAGGGATCGGATTCCCCCAGAGGATTTGAGGCTCCAACAGGACCTCAACAAAATGATAGCGGCGGCCGAGTACTCGGCGGATGCGTCCTTAGATGCCGCCCGGTTTGCTGCTAGGGCCATGGGTTCGTCAATTTCGTCCAGGCGCCTTCTTTGGCTCAAGTCGTGGCGAGCCGATTTAAAATCTAAGTGGAAGCTGTCCACGGCCCCTTATCAGGGCAAGGACTTATTTGGAGCAGCCTTGGATCCCATCTTAGTGGAGGGCCGGGACAAACGGAAGGCTATGCCGGTGTCCTTTCGTAGGCCAGACCGTAGGTTCTCCCCTTACTCTCAAAGGCAGCCCTTTCGGGCTGACAATGGTCCCAGTGGGTCCTATTTCAACAGGTTTCAATACCAGGCCTCAGACAGGTATTCTGATCGACAGTCATTTAGGGACAGGGGCAGATACCAACCGCCCCCCCCAGGAGGCCGTTCCGAGGAGCGGGTCCCAGACAGATCAAGCAAGGCAAATGACTCGATCTCTCCTCCTCCCATTGGCGGCCGCCTCAGCCACTTTGCGCATCAATGGGAGATCTCAACGGACAAGAACTGGATCATTCAAACTGTGAGGGAGGGCCTTTCCCTAGAGTTCAGGGCCAGACCCCCCGACCGGTTTGTTTCCTGCCCCGTTCCCTCTCAGCGGGACAAACGTCATGATATGTCAAAAGAAATTCAACATCTACTGGACATTGGGGCAATAGAGCCGGTTCCTGCAGGACAGGAAAAGACGGGGGTTTATTCAATCCTCTTTCTTGTGAAAAAATCATCGGGGGGCTGGAGGGGCATCTTGAACCTCAGATTTGTCAACAGATTTCTTCTCTTTCGAAAGTTCAAGATGCAGTCCCTCAAGACTTATTTTGCAATGCGTCAGGAAAGGCGACTGGATGACGTCTTTGGACCTGCAGGAGGCGTACTTACATGTACCTGTGCATCCATTCCACCGCAGGTTCCTCAGATTTGCATATGCGGGCAGACACTACCAATATCGGGCGATGCCGTTTGGTCTGTCGTCTGCCCCGCGCACATTTACAAAACTTTTGGCTGTAGTAGCCGCATTGGTCAGGCGAATTCCGGTTCGCATTCTTTGTTATTTGGACGATGTCTTGCTTCTTTCCCTGTCACAGCAACAGGCTCTTCGCGACCTCCAAAGGGTGAGCGACATCCTGGCTCTTCATGGCTTTTCCGTCAATCGGGCGAAGAGTCATCTTCAGCCGACCACCTGCATTGCTCATCTTGGCGTTCTAATCGACTCGGTGAAAGGTCAGGTATTCCTGTCGCCCAAAAGGAAGCAAGACATCAGACAATTGACATGCAAGATCCTGCTACAACGACAGGTAACCTTTGCTGCACTATCGCAATTGCTAGGCAAATTTATATCTTGTATTGCAGTAATCCCGTGGGCACGCAGGCACGCGCGGGAGTTACAGTGGTTCCTCCTACCGGCTAAGAGGTCCGGCCGCAGTGCGTCCAGCGCCAAAACATCGCTACCCATCCAGGTGAGGAGATCCCTGCGATGGTGGAGGACTCCGGCCATCGACAAGAGTTGCTGGTTTCAGGAAATGGACAGGATTGTGGTAACATCGGACGCGAGCCTGGTAGGATGGGGCGCTCACTTAGATCAACTTGTAGTTCAGGGTCGGTGGACGGCGGCGGAGGCCGCGACCAGTATAAACTTGCTTGAACTTCGGGCGGTCGGACTGGCCCTTGCCCACTTCCGGGACAGGTTGGCAAACCAACATGTCTTAGTTCTAACTGACAACATGGCCACAAAGGCCCATATAAGCAGGGAAGGGGGCACCCGTTCTCATTCTCTGATGTTAGAGACAGACATCCTAATGACTTGGGCAGAAACTCATCTCTCGCTGAGAGCGGAGCATATCTCGGGGGACACGAACTCACGAGCCGACTGGCTCAGCCGGACTCAGTTGGACCCGTCGGAGTGGATGCTCCACAGAGACTTGTTCAAGGACATTGTGGGGAGGTTCGGACTATCGGTGGTCGACCTTTTCGCTCGGCCAGAGAATGCCCAGCTCCCAAGGTTCATTTCCAGGTTCCCGTGCCAGAGGGCAGTGGACTTCAACGCGTTGCGCTGCCGCTGGCCGCGGGACCTTCTTTACGCCTTCCCCCCTCTCCCACTCATCCCAAGGGTTGTTTGGAAGTTGATGGCGGAAGGGGCGGACCTCCTATTGGTGGCCCCCCACTGGCCAAGACGATCCTGGTTCGCCGACCTTGTAGATCTCTCCGTGTCTCCTCCCTGGGAAATCCCTCAACATCGGATCGTGCTTCTCCAGGGGGATATACAGCACCCAGACCCTTTTTGGCTACACCTAACCGTGTGGCACTTGAGAGGGTCATCCTGAAGAAAAGACAGGTCCCAGGGAGGGTCATTCCTACCATACAGGCCGCCCGACGGCCCTCTACCACGAGGATCTATGAGGCATCCTGGAGAGCCTTTTGTTCCTGGTGCCGTCTGCACCATGTAGACCCCACATTTGCCTCTGTCACTGACATTCTCATTTTTTTGCAGGATGGTTTCGATAAAGGATTGGTCCCAGCCACCTTGAGGAGACAGGTGGCGGCGTTATCGACTGTTTTGTCTAGGGAGGCTTCAGCACCACTCATGCATGATGTCTCGATTAAAAAGTTCCTAAGGGGTGCCACTAACCTGAGACCTCCCAGTATTCACAGATATCTCTCATGGGATCTTTCGTTTGTGCTTCAGGCACTTACGATGCCACCGTTTGAGCCATTGGCGTCAGTCAGTCTTAGGTTCCTGTCCTTTAAAGTGGCTTTCCTCCTGGCCATTACATCGGCTAGGAGGGTTTCCGAGCTGGCGGCACTGTCCATCCGCAAGGACTTGTGTATCTTTAGACCCAACACTGTTACCCTTCGGTTGGACCCTTCATTTATCCCTAAAATTAATTCCAGGTTTCATAGGGAACAAGAAATTGTGTTACCGGATTTTTGTCCCTCCCCTAAGCACAGGTTGGAGATTCACTGGCACACTTTAGACGTGCGGAGGGCCTTACGTCGCTACATCGCAAGGACGGCTTCTTTCCGCAAGACAGAGGCACTTCTCGTGTCATTTCTTCCCGCATCTCTGGGAACTAAGGTTTCGTCCAGAACTGTGGCTGGTTGGATCAAGGCCTGCATCTCACTGGCGTACAGCTCCAAGGGACGTTCAGTACCAGGTACAGTGTGGGCTTACTCCACAAGGAGTGCGGCAACATCTGCAGCTTGGTCCACCCAAGCGTCGGTGACGGACATTTGCAGAGCCACCACATGGACCTCCTTGACACCATTTGTCGGGCATTATAGGCTGGACAGTTTTACGTCAGCTGAAGCGTCCTTTGGACGGTGAGTGTTGCAGAGGGTGTGTTCTGATACGCTTGTAGGGGCCAGTCAGCCTCCCACCCCTTGAGGTACAGCTTGGGTATATCCCAGGAGATGAATTGACTGGGCAGCGCTATGGAAAATGGACGTTGCTCACCTGAACGTCCTTTTTCGTAGCGCTGCATGTCAATTCATCCCGCCCTTCTGGCTGCCTGGCTTGGCCAGGGGGACTGTTGTGTTTTCTCACTAGGTACCCAGGATCACAGCGGTCTTCTTCGCGAAACAAACTGGGAGCCTGAAGGACAAGGGAGGCGTGGCCTAAACTCTTAAAGGAACATTATGCTCAGTCAAACACAAGCAGACAGCGAAAGCCCAGGAGATGAATTGACATGCAGCGCTACGAAAAAGGACGTTCAGGTGAGCAACGTCCATACTCACTCAGAATAAAACTCACAGTCTTCTGGTTTCTAGGCCTGTACCTTAACCACTAGGCCAAACAGGCTCTGTATTATACATTTTCATCTACATCACTTTATACATTTTAGTAATTACACGTTCATCATCAGTGCACACTTGTACTTTAAATTCTGTCTTACTTTGCTCCGCACCATAAATCTTTCAGTTCATTTTAATCTTTCTGATAAATGTAAATGGGAAAACCATTGACAATTATATTCTTCTGCTATTAATTGTTCTCTTGATTTAGTTTTAAACTTCCCTTGATGGCTTTCCAATAATTTCTGATACGTTAACCATTTGTTCTTGTCTGCTGTTTCTCTTCTATAATATGCTTTTTGAGCTGAGATCTATACTGGTGTTTTGTGTGTGGGTTTTTTTTATCTATTCCATATTTTCAATATGGCATGTCTAATAAAACAATTTTTAAAATCCAAATTAACTTTATTGTACCATAAATATCCATGCCATCTAAACCTCAGGCCGTGACCAAGAAACCAAAAGTTTCTTGTTTCTCAGCAAATATCCATTATTTCATCTATATCAAACAAGCAGCAAAATGTAATTTCAAATATGGTAAATCCAATCCTCCTCTTTCCTTTATATCTTATAACACTTCATATTTGATTTACGATTTCCCCTCCTTTCTATATGAATTTAGATGTATCTTTTTGCCATTGTTTAAATGGTAAACAGATATCAAAACGGGTATTACCTGAAACGGAAGCATCATTCTTGGCAAAGCATTCTCCCCAAAGTGACAGTTTTAATTTTTCCACTTTATCATGTCCTTCTTAATTTCATTCTATGTCTTAACAAGATTATTTTCAAATAGCGGACAACTTATATTTGTCATAATAATACCCAGGTACTTTACTTTTTTCTTAATCTTAAAATCAGTTTTTTACATCAGTTTATTTGAACTTATAATTTCATATTTTTTGTTAACATCTTTGTCTTCTGGTTATTACAGATAGTCCTTGATTTACAATCATTCCTTTAGTGATCATTTGAAGTAACAACAGCACTGGAAAAAAAGTGACTTATGACGATTTTCACATTTACAACAGTTGCAGTGTCCCTAAGGTCATGTGATCAAAATTTGGAGTCCTGGCAACTGGGATGTATTTATGATGGTTGCAGTGTCGTGAGGTCACGTGACCACCATTTGCAAACTTCTGGCAAACCAAGTCAATGGGGAAGCCAGATTTAGTTAACAACCATGTTACTAACTTAACACTGATTCACTTAACAATTGTGGTAATAAAGATTATAAAAGGGGGCAAAACTTACTTAACAAGTGTCTTGCTTAACAGTGGAATTTTGGGGCTCAATTGTGGTCACAAGTCGAGGACTACCTGCTATCTGAAAATCTAGTAACATACCAAAATTCTTTAACTTCTTCCTAATGAATCTTCTAAAATTTGTACTTGCAGAGCATTTTAACCTCCCTGGCCACTCTGTGGCTGACTTCAAAGTCTCTGTTTTAGAAAAATGTGACTTTAACTGTGCCATCAAGCAGAGCATTGCTGCTTAGTCATAAAATTTTCAGGCAACTCAAAAGGTCTCAGGTAACACAATGAGTGTCAGCCCTAGAGGGCATCTTTTTCTTTGGATCTTCAGGGCTGCCACACTTAGTGCTGTGGGAAACTGGGAGAGGGGGATAGGATAGAGTGGTGGAGATATTTAGCCAAAATAACATTCCTTTCTCTGAGAGTCAAGGACATCAGGGCCTGTACCTGGATTGGCGTGACTGGGAGGCATCTTCAGTTGGGACAGTGCATTGACCATGACCATGTGATGGACATGTGGGTGCAGAGGGAAGGGACTTGGACTTTCCTTTGGGTGAGGAAAACCTGGAAGCTTTCAGATTTGGGTTTTCCCAGGTATGTCAATATGACATCTCTAATAAAATGGAACTTTGAGGAATTTCTAGCCTCGGAGTCTTCTTTCGTTGGGGGTGTCACTTGGAACCCTGACAATGAGTTTTTAATCCACTATACTTGTTAATTGCTGAAGCTGCTAGTACTGTGTGTCACGTGTAACCTGCATCTGCATAACCAACCTGTGTTCCCTTTCCTCATTCCCCGTTTAAACACTTCATCTGTCCAGCCACTCTATGTAGCTGATGAGGTGAGCTCAATCTCACGAAGGCAGAAAAGGTGTTAGACTCCTCCTGTGTTGTTTTCTCAGGCTGATCAGAGTTTTCCAAAGCCTGTTTCAGGCCTCATACTAAAAACCAGTAACTGGATTGATTTGGGGTTGACCATAATTTTTCTATATGTATCTTCAACAAGGTGTACCTAGATTCCAGTGCTAGCTAGACCATTAACGAAAATCTCAGGCTCTCCTGCTCCCAAAGAGTTGCCAAAGGGATTATTGAGAGCACATTTTAAAAACCAAGCTTTAAAAAAGGCTTTATGCATGTTGTCATGATAGGCTCTTATTTATTTTCATTTATTTATTTATTTTCATCTGGATACTGCAGATTCTGCATAAAACTGAAAACGGTGAGTTGGCATAAAGCTAAATTTGAATCAAAAGTAAGCTATGGTTTTTCTTATTACATAATAGCAAGAACAGGATTAACTGCTGTAGAAGGCAATAGCTGCTTCCATAGCTGAGTTGGACTATTTTTGTAGGTAGGGTCATTTGCTTTTGGAGTGGAAAGTATAACATATAGTGGCTACAGAATAAAATGACCAGCATATATACTAATTCTAAAACGGAAGTGAAACCTTTACCAAAAGTTGAATTTTGACATTGGGTTGTGAAGGCATAATAACTATACTGGAAAAGAACTTGGACCATGGATCTCGCAAGAGCAGCATTTTGCCTTCAGTGGCAGGTTCTGGAATCTGCCCATCATTTGCCACACAGAGGGCGTGAAACGGAGATAGGGGAACTCTGGGGAGTATTTTAGCACTGGGCCATGGGAAAGGTAGATGGTGGGAGCGAGGTAAGTGTTCACTAACCTGCCTACAGATGACACTCATCCCTTTACAAAGCTAAGTCCGGACTTCCGCTTCCGGTCCGGCGGCGACGGACTCTGATCGGGCTAGCTCTGGCCCCAGAGTCCGATCCCCCCCATCTGGAGGCCCTTTGGGCCAAACGCCCCATTATTGGGGCGTTTGCCGTTTGAGGGCGGCTCGCCAGGGGTCCCCTGCCTCACTTCCAGGGGCCGGGAGGCCGATGCTGGCGCGCCCGAGGCTCCAGAGGGGGTGGGAGGCGATCGGCGGCTTTTTTTGAGGCCGCGGAGGCGCCACAGCGCCTAAGGGGACCGGTGCTAGTTAAGAAGGCACAATGGACTGAACTGACCGACTGGAGAGTGGAGCAGGCATCCTGGAGGCGAGAGGGGGGGGGTTGGAGTCCCCCCCCCTTGTAGCTGGAAAGGTGCCGTGGCAGAGAACTAGGGGGAAGGAGATGGAGTGAAACCCCTTACTTTGCTGACTTTTCCTTGGAGGATGGCTGTGGCAGAGTTTGTTGGAGAGGTCTGGTGGCCTCTCTTCCCGGTGAGCTATGGCGGTAGTCTGACTTCCTGCTTCTTTATTTATGATTGAAGACAACATTCTCCTCTGGCTTCCTGTTTGACCTACTCTATACTTTGGACTCGTTGCTCCTGTGAGCGCCCACTGGTGGATATTAGAAAAACT
>WNWU01000021.1:23994858-24246049 GCA_012654045.1 Ptyas mucosa
GGTTGTAGAAAAAATGCTTTTAAAAGCCTCTGAGGATCCCAGCTGAGTTGCCTGATCATCAGAGGCATTTAAAAGAAAAAAAGCCTCTGCCGATCAGGCAACTCAGCTGGGATCATCAGAGCCTTTTGAAAGCCTTTCGCTGAAGAGGTCGTAGAAAAAATGGTTTTAAAAGTTAAAAAAAAAAGGCCACGCCCACCCAGTCACATTACACCCCCTCAAGCCACGCCCACAGAACCGGTAGTAACAAATTTCAGATTTCATCACTGGGTGGTTGTGTGATTTTTATATTTCAGTGTCTGGTCTTTAAAGCAAAGATCAGCACCACCCTGTATGTGTGGGATTTGATTCAGTTGTTGTACTTCAAAGCTGTTGATAGATCCGCAGCCATTGTGCTTGAATCTGTTCTGCATTTCAAAAACCAAGGTATCTAAAGGCTGCCACTATTCCAGGATGGTATTTTAATTCTTTGCCCACTGTTTTTCCCTTTCTCTTTTATTGCAATAATTTTGCTTGCAATTTCCAAGATCAGAGAATCTGTATTTGATGTATGTGTTGTCCTTTCCCATCTAATTTAGTAATAATTTCCTTCTAAATTCTGATGAAATAAGATTTCAAAAATGTTGCACAGGGAATATTGGGATCCAGTTCAGAAATAAATCTTGAAATGCCCAAAAGAATTGTCCACATACTTAGAAATGGGGCAGAATTACCATAAACTTGAGATTGGTGTGTTTATAAAAGGACACAGCTGTTTACCATCTAGATTACAGTTTAACAGGTCATCTTGAACAGAAAATACCAAGGACTTTCGATGATTCTTCCTTTCAGGTTCTTTCCTCGTTCTGTGTCTTGCTATTTCGGCTACATTAGAATAGAGCAAGCAAAGCAAAGTCAGTTGTCTGGGATAATATGAGGATTCCTGCTCTGAGCAGGAGGTTGGACTAGAAGACCTTGAATGCCCCTTTCAACTCTGTAATACTTTGCCTCCCTGTCCTTCTGTGGTCCCTGGCACACAGGACAAGTAGTTGCCAGAGTTCTGGGAAATGTAACATACAAATGTACTTAGCAGTGTTTGACCCATCAGTAGGACTGAGGACAATTTCCCAGCTTGCCTGTCTCTGTCAGAAGGCAGGGGTTGCGAAAGGAAAAAAAAAATCTAAGATGGAATCTTCTGATGCTGGAATAAGCTGTTCTAAACTCAAAATGGCCAGGGTTGCTGTCAGCACATTCTGAGCAGAAATACTTTGTGTTGTCCCAGTAGACAACTGTTTTTCTGACAGCAGCCATGTTCTGTTACCTTCAGGAATTGATAGCTGTATGGTATAGGGAGCTGAAGCAAAGTGTAGTAATATAAACCATTGTCTCGGCGCTTTTTCTCCTCGCTTCAACAGTTAGCAGACCATAGGAAAATGCTTGTTAGAAATTAGAAATTGGAACTTACCTATTATCAAAGAATTTTGGAATTAGACTGAAGACTACAAATTGCCTACTCCAATCTTAACTGCATTATTTTGTAATGTAATGTAAACAAGAACATGGAAGGTTAGAAGAGAATTGCCTATTATTTGTAATTTTGCAAATATCTCACTCACGTATACAGCTTTGCAAGCTGGACAGTCTGTGTTTGCCAGATTCATTAAGTCACTTAAGAAACGTTATTCCTCTCCAAGGATTTACACTGTAAAAGGCTTAACCTGTACTTTTCGGAGTATAAGACTCACTCCCCCCCCCCCCAAAAGTGGGTGGAAATGACTGTGAGTCTTCTACACCGAATGTTGCCGAAACCCCGCCTACCATCTGGCCCCCACCCTTTGGCCGTTTTCAGCCTCTGTGTATCGCATTTTCAGCCTCAGCACACCCCATTTTACACCTGTTCCAGGCTGCGGGGATCGCCACAGCACATCACTACCGATCACCGCCTCTGCGCATCACATTTTCAGCCTCTGCACATCGAATTTTTGTCTGGTTCCAGGCTGCAAGGATCGGTGGGAGGGGCAGTGATCCCCACTGCCTGAAACTGGCTGAAAATGCGACGCCCGCAGGCCAAAAATGCGATGCACGGAGGCGGCAATTGGCAGTTATGTGCTGTGGCGATCCCTGCAGCCTGTAACGGGTCTAAAACGGAGCATGTGGAGGCCGAAAACGCGACATGCGGAAGCCAAAAACCTGATGCGCGGGGGCCAAAAATGTGGTGTGCGGAGGCAGCACTGGGCTGTGGCAATCCATACAGCCTGGAATAGCTGATTGGTGGTATTCCGGGAGGCCGATCCAATCGCCAATCAGTTGCTCATGCTGAATCAGGCTGTGATAACATGCTGAAGCTGACTAGGCTATTTGCTGTTTGCTGCAAGGATGCTAGCCGGATGAATATTGATGGATGATGGTAGGCAGAGGCAGATTTTTTTTTCTTTTTTTCCTCCCCCAAAACTCATGTGCGTCTTATACTCTGGAGTGTCTTATACTCCAAAAAATACAGTACTTTAGTGAACCAACTTTGGGGCTCGGAACTATGGATATTTAGTGCAATTCTTTTTAACAGAGACTTGCTGTTTGATATGACTTGCTTTCCCAGAACTCTTAGATTATTCTTTGTTTTGCATTCAGATCAAAATGCTTTTAAACAAGCACCTAAGTTACAAGCTTCCTAATTCTTGGACCAATAACTTCTGAATCAGAAGAACTGGTAAAATGTATTTATTGAGATTCCTCTTTTCTCCTGCACGCTGCTTGGAGACTCCCAGCAATGGGTTCATACTTAGTTTGGTTGGCCAGAGACTGAGCTGAATTTGCTTAGCCATGCCTCTTTCTCCCATGAGCCTTCAGTGTTTCAACTCAGTCGGCCTAAAGAGACTTGCCTTTTTTTTCTCGTCCCTTGGGCAAGGTTACATTCTCGCACCCTGCAACGGTTCCTTCTACCAAGCCAACAATCAGGCACCAGCCACTCCACGGCAAGAGTCAGGGTGCCTCCGAAGGTCCTTCATTCCTTGAATTGGTGGATGTCGCCCTCCCTAGAGAACGGCTGTCTTTTCAAGGAGCCTCCACGACTCACGCTGACTTCGGATGCCAGTCTATTCGGCTGGGGGGCACACCTGGGCTCCCAGATGGCTCAAGGCAGATGATCACCACAGGATCTATTACACGACATAAACTGGTTGGAGCTCAGAGCTGCCCACCTAGCTCTACGTCACTTCAGCACTTGCTAACGAACTATCACGTGTTGCTGTTAACCGACAACATAACCAACAAGGCACACGTGAACAGACAGGGAGGCACCCGATCCAAGGACCTGATGTCCGAAGCAGCAAGCCTCGGCCTCTAGGCGGAGTCCCACCTGCTTTCCCTTCAGACAGAACATATTTCCGGGACAAACAACGAACAGGCGGATTGGTTGAGTCGCACAACCATCGACCAATCTGAATGGCGTCTCCATCCAGACCTGTTTCACCAACTCACGACCAGATTCGGCCAGCCATGTGTGGATCTATTTGCAACACTAAAGAACACTCATCTACCATGGTTCTTTTCCCAATTTCCGACACCAGGGGCTGAAGCGACCGACACCCTTTGGGCGCCCTGGCCTCAAGGACTCCTATACGCATTTCCCCCGACACTTCTGCTTCCGAAAGTTATATGAAAGATTCTGGATGAGGAGGCGGAAATTCTACTGGTGGCACCACACTGGGCCAGACGGGTGTGGTTTGTGGATCTAGTGTCACTGTCCATGTCCCGCCCATGGTGGATCCCACCGGACAGGATCGACCTCAGCCAGGGGGCCGTACATCATCCCGAGCCCCAATGGCTCCAACTGGCCATCTGGCAATTGAGCGGGAAATCTTGAAGGATTCCAGGTTCTCAAGCGAAGTCATTTCCATCATCCAGGCTTCTTGCCATCCCCCTACCACCAGGATTTACGAAGCCACTTAGTCAGCCTTCTCCCGCTGGTGCCGAAAATCGCACATACAGCCATATCAGCATCCATTCCAGACATTTTAAGCTTCCTCCACTCAGCTTTAAGCAAGGACTTACTACCAACATGCTCTGCAGACAGATAGCTGCTCTGGCACCTGTTTTACATTGTTGAGGGCACTGCCACCATTTCTCAACATCCCAAGGTGAAGAGTTTCCTGAAAGGAGTCTCTCAACTTGCGTCCTCATATCGTACATAGGTATCCATCCTGGGACTTACCACTCGCCTGCAAGCGCTCACATTGTCTCCATTCGAGCCTTTAGGGTCTGCCAATCTCAAGATACTTACCTTTAAAGTTTCCTTCCTGATCCCAATCACATCTGCAAGAATTTCCAAGATGGCGGCCCTGTCGATAAGTACGGACCTATGTCTCTTTTACTCCGACAGGGTGGTTCTCAGATTGGACCCGACCTTTGTGCCCAAAATCAATTCTTGGTTTCACAGGGCACAGGAGGTTGTTTTGCCTAACTTTTGCCCTGACCCTGCACATCCAAGGGAACAACGTTGGCACACACTCGACATTCGTAGAGCACTTCACAAGTATATAGATAGGACTGCATCATTCAGAAAATCTGAATCACTATTTGTATCATTCCAGCCTACTTCCTTGGGAAAGAATGTAACCCCATCTACAATTGCGAGGTGGCTCAAGGCTTGCATCGCAATGGCCTACGAACAACAGGCTAGACCACTTCCAAGAAACATCACTGCACACTCAATCCATAGCGCTGCCACCACAGCAGCCTGGGCTATTCAGGCTTCCATATTGGAAATTTGCAGAGCTGCCACTTGGGTTTCCCCCACTACCTTTATCAGAAATTACAAACTGAACACGTTTGCCTCAGCTGAGGCATCATTTGGCAGAAGAGAGAAGAGTCCTGCAGCAGGTTCTACCCGGCGAAAGGCCCCTGGACTGCTTGGATTCCTACCCTAGGGATACTTAGCTTGGGTATATCCCAATGCTTGGACTCTCCAAGCAGTGCGCAGAAGGAACATTGGAATTTACCTGAATGTTTGTTCTATGTGCGCTGCAGGAGAGTCCAGCCCCTCCCTAGTTGTGTAGTGGTCCAGAATCGGGCATCCTGTTGAAGGGGATCTATTTACATCATCAAGGCTACGTCATCTACAGACCTCTTCGTTGAAACACTGAAGACTCATGAGAGAAAGAGGCGTGGCTAAGCAAATTCAACTCAGTCTCTGGCCAACCAAACTAAGTATGAACCCATTGCTTGGACTCTTCTGCAGCGCAAATAGAACGAACATTCAGATAAGTTCCAATTTTTCTTCTCTTGTCGGAGTACATTTCCAACTAGTTCTCTATTTCCATACTTTTCATCTTGGGCAATAGATTTATTTTCTCTCCTTTAGAGGAACAGGGAACCTGATAATAACCCGTTGGAGGGATATAACAAGTACTAATGAAAACATGCACTCAAATCATGGTGACGCTTTTCATTTTAACCAAGGAGGAGGAAGAATAGAATTTGTCCCAGTGAAGTCATTAACTTTAGCAAACAGCAGGAGGACTGTTATTTATTCTTGAAAGCCTTTGGAATCCCCCATTCACTCTTACATCCTTCTCATTGTAGTTCATTGATTGGAAGGAGAAGAAAATTGAAAGAGAAAGAAACTTTAATTTGGGTTTGCTTTATAGGACCAATTATCATGATTGTACAGTATCTCCGAGTCAACAATTTGGGTTATACCTATTCCTAATTTGTAGTTTGAACAGAAAAACAGGGCAGTCACTAAAGCAGTAGCTTTGTTCTGTTCCTGGATCTTTAGTCTTCAAAATGTCACCCATTTTCCCAGTGTTCAGATACATTGCACTGTGTTCTCTTGCCAACAAGATCTGGCCATGGAAAGCAGGTGTAGAAAAAGGCAGCAATTAGTTCTATGTTTCTCATGTACCCCAAAGTATCAGAAATTACTTAGGACTCAGAAATGGAATTCCAACAACCTGTCCTGCATTTTGGGAGGTACTATTTCCAAGCTCTTGGAGACTCACCATAAGTTCAAGTGCAGCTGACTGGAAAACTGCTCTTACTCATCAAGAGGGCCTTGGATGGCAGTAGATAATTATGGATGAGGGCCCTTGATTTCACATATGAAACTTTCCCAGCGGCTGGACAGAGACTTGTCTGGACCAGAAGGTCTTTCTTTACATTCTGAGAAGAAAGACAGTCCAGAAATGTTTTTCTTGGGGAACTAGGCCCTGTTTGAGAATCTCCTGCTTCTTGGGGTTCCAGAACCTCTTTCAAAGAGGTGCTGGGTACATGAGATCTGCTTAATAAATATTTTTCTGACTTCTGGTGCAGCTGGTGTGTTGACAGTACCCTGGAGGCGTGTAACAATAATGATGCTTTGAACGGGCTGGGCTGTGTGTCTAAACTACATACATTAAAATATGTTACCATGCTTCAGTCCTGCTCTTAGTAAACAATGATTTGACTTGGCTTGCCCTGGTTTCTCTCTAGTTTTGATAAAGAGAATTGCTGGAAATTATTTTATTTGTTAGACCCATTTAAAGCAACATAGGATGAAATCACAGCATTATCAAGCGTAGATAGGTCATGACTAACTTATCTCATTGACTTCAGTGGGAGTGCAGTATGACTGCTCTAGGATAGATCCAACCTATAATTAAAACAAATAAAATTTGCTAAAAATAAACACGATAAAGGCTGTTTGGTGTGAATTACACAAGAGTATATTGTAAAATTAATTAGAAGCGTTAACTCCCTGCATGTTAGCATTTGCTAACAGAAAAGGCACCTCATCAATCAGTCATGAAATAGAAGCAGAATTCTATATCTTTGCACAGAAGACTATTCCAAACTTGTTCTATTCTTCTCTTTTTCCCTCCTCACCCTCTTCATTAGATGAATAAGGTAGCATGGATCTGGGGCTCTACGTATTGAAGCAAGAAGGGAAATCGGTAAATAAGAATATTTGTAACTCAGGGTTGAAATGAGGGTCCTTTGTGTTTTCCAGTGATGGCTGTGGCATCGTCCAGACGTGGGTTGCTTCAGTCGGATCTGCTGTTGGCTAAGTCATGGTTTTTTGACCACGCCCCTTGCTCCTCCCTTTCAGGCACAGTTTCGACTCAGTCAGCCTGAGAGAAACATCTCTTGCAGATCTGGCTCTCAGCCCAAGTCTGTTCAATTCGTTTATTCTATTGTGAGTTTTTTGACCTTTATTTTTATTTTTTTCATTTTCTTTTTACAAGGGTACCGGTCTACTAGGCTATTTAATTATATGAGCCTACCGGTTTACCCGGCTCCCTTCACACAGCCGTTTCAGTCTTTGGGGGGAGATCTGAGCCCTATGCCACCAACGAAGCAGCACAGGGGGCTCAGAACACTGTACCACCAACTTTAAATAGCGAATCCTGGCAGCAGTTCCAGGATCACTTATTTCAGTCACCGCCACCCTCAGCTCCCAAAAACACCAACGATCAGCTGTAGGGCAGCCCTTTGAAGCGCCATGGCATATTTAAAGTGCATTTTTTGCCGCTTTCCCACCAACAAGCTTGGAAGAGAAGTTTGGAAGACAATTTCCTCAATTCTCTCATACCACCAACAAAGTTTCTTCTAGTGGAGAGTTGCAAGGTTACTCCTTGCTCTCTCCTTGTGGCATATTCCAGCCATCAGTTCCTGGAATCGTGGCTGTGAGCGCTAGATAGTGACTGATTCTAGGGTCACCTGGACAGTCACTTTTTGAGCAGATTACGTCCTGCTTACATGTATATTGGCTGACATCTGTCTTCTCCAACATAGCCGCCACAGTTTACTCCTCCACATGGCGAAAATCAAACTACTTCTCCAGCCAACATCTTGGTTGCAGTGAGTATAAATTCAAGATGGCAGATCGCTCTTCCCAAGGGGAGGGAGCTGGCAAGCCCATGGGAAAGAAAGCCACTTGCAAACGCACGCACATTTCTAAAGCGGAGGAAAAGGATTTGGAAAGAAGGCACAAATCCTTAGAGAAGCAGATCACCAAGGCTGTTACAAATGTACCTGATAAAGAGGTTTCTACTCTTTCCACCACTCCTTCCCTCCCTATTCCTGCAGTTAACCAGGCTTGGTCATCAGAAAGGGAGGGAGGAGTTCTTCTTCATGAAGAACAAGGCACAATTCAAAATCCTTTTGCATGCCAATTGATGTACTCCTACAACTCCTGAATCTGGTAGGATTTTTACAACAACAGCTTCTGCAAGGGAATCTCCCTTACCAGATAGACCCCCCAGAGGACCCATTTAAAAATTTACCAGAAGGATTACAAATCCTTATTGATCAGACCATTGCCTCTCGCAAGGCCGCTGCCTTACAGGGTCATCATTCTGGCTCAATAATTTCAGAATGTTCTGCTCAAATCAGAGGTTCTCCTTCAGGTAGCCTTACTGGCTCACATTCTCCTGCAGTTTCCAGAGCAAGTGCGGCATTTGCCTTTGATGAAGAACATCATTCTGACTTATCAGATGATGAAGGGGTGGTTCCAAACACACCTGCATTTACAGGTTTATTTCCCCCAAATAGATTCAAGTCCTTATTGCATAAGGCACGAATCACTGCTGCATTAAAAGAGGATGATTACCTCAAAGAAGCTCAGGAATAGGGACAACCACAGGGCCTTTTCTCTGAGCCTCCTCCTGAACAGTGTTTTATTCCAATCCCACAACTGTTCATAATGGTCAAAAAGCAATGGTCCAGTTCTGCAACCCTATCCTCTGCACATGGTACAGATAAAAAGTATTATGCTGTAGCACCTAGGTTTGCTCAATTATTGCAGGTTCCCCCAGTGGACAGTCCTGTTGCAACTCTTTCCTCTTCCTCTTCCTATGTGGCAGAGGATACATCTGAAGGTCTACGACTGGAGGATAAGAAATTTGACATTCTCTTTAAAAAGGACCATCAAGCTGCAGCATGGGCAATTCAAACAGCCTCCTCGGCCTCCTTTTTCAATAGAACCACCATTCTATGGCTTCAGCAGTTGCAGGTCAGGGTACCCCCTAGTGAGGCTTGCCTTCATCAGGATATCAACAAGATCATTGCTGCCACAATTTTCAGCCGATGCTACTTTAAATTCGGCCAAATATGCATCTAGGGCTCTAGCTTCTACAGTGTCAGCCTGCAGGCTGCTTTGGCTTCGCCAGTGGCCAGCAGATCTCAAGGTATAATGGTGTTTGGTTGCAGCTCCATATTCAGCAGACAAACTGTTCGGTGAGTCACTTGAGCCACTTCTCATTGAGACACGTGACAAGTGGAAAATTCTGCCTTCAGCAACTAGACGTGCTGATAGAAGGTCCTCCCCATTCTACAGGAAGATGTCCTTCCGTGCCTATTCCCAGGGAAGCCCCTCCCTTCAGGGGTCGAACTGGCCATCGGACCATCAATCCTTTCGCGATAGGACCAAACAATTCCCGCAGTCTAAGCGGTCCTTTCGCGGCTCTGGCTACCGCCAATCCCATGGTCGTAAATGACTCACCGCCCACTCCTCCAATTGGAGGCTACCTGGCCCTCTTTGGGGACAGGTGGGAAAGCTCAACCCCAGATCTTTGGATCCTCTCAGTGGTAAAATTTGGCCTTCCCCTAGAATTTCTCTCCCAGCCTCCGAACCACTTCATTCAGTGCCCTCCTTCAAACAGCAAGACCAGATGACAGCTGATGGGACAAGCTGTTCAACACCTCCTTCAGATTCATGCTATAGAGGAGGTTCCTCAAAGTCAGTGGAAGCAGGGCTATTACTCCATCCTTTTCATGATTCCGAAGCGTTCGGGGGGGTGGGGGTGGAGAGAGATTCTAGATCTAAAGTCCCTCAATTCATACATCGTCTACCGCAGATTCAAAATGTGCTCACTAACCTCTATCCTTCAAGGGATTCATCCCAACGATTTTCTAGTTTCTATAGATCTCATGGAAACTTACCTTCACATTCCCATTCTGCCAGCACATCGAAAGTACCAGCGCTTCAGCTATGCAGGCAAACATCTGCAATACTGGGTTCTTCCCTTTGGACTGGCCAAGGTGTTTCACAAAGGTCCTGGTGGTCATAGCAGCCCACCTACGGCTGAAACCGGTCAGACTCCAGGCATACCTGGACGACATTCTAATTCAGGCTCATTCTTACAACCGAGCCTTAAAGGATCTGGACCTCACAATTTGGACCTTGAATGATCACGGGTTCCTGGTCAACTACAAGAAAAGCCAGTTAGTTCCGGTAATCAGAATTGTCCATCTTGGCACCATCATCGATTCGGTGCAGGGAGCAGCCTACTTGTCCTTGGAACGAAGTTCCGACATACGGGAATTGGTGACCCAAATTCACAGGAACCTGTCAGTTCCCTTGGCCACTTTGTCCAACTCCTAGGCAAGATGGTCTCATGTGTTCAGATCATTCCCTGGGCGCGCCTTCACGCTCGACACATATAGTGGTTCCTGCTTCCCTTTCAGCAAAAGCATCAGGCTCACACCATGACCACGGTCAGAGTTCCTCTTTCAGTCAGGCGATCGCTGCATTGGTGGACATCGCCTTCTCTAGACAAGGAATGTCTCTTTGCAGATCACAACAGACTAGTTCTCACCACAGCTGCCAGCCTGTCCGGCTGGGGAGCCCATCTCAAATCGCAGGTAGCGCAAGGCCGTTGGTCAGCCAAAGATCTATCCAACCCTATCAATTGGCTAGAGTTGAAGGCCATTCGCCTAGCCCTCAGACATTTTCAACGGACTGTGCAAAACCACCATGTCCTAATATTGATGGACAACATCGCCACATGTCAATCGTCAAGGGGGGACTTGTTCGAGGAGACTCATGGAGGAATCATTTCGACTTGGCAAGTGGGCCAAGCAACATCTCCTATCCATTCGAGTGGACCACATAGTGGGGATGGAGAACATCCATACGGATTTTCTCAGCAGGACTCAGGTAGACAATGCTGAGTGGCAGCTCCATCCAAACATATTCCTAAAGATATGCAACAAGTTTGGAACTCTGACCATCGACCTATTCACAACGAACCTGAACAACCAACTTCCTCGATTTTTCTCAAGGTTCCCGACACCGGGGGCAGAAGGGGTCAATGCTCTCCGACTCAAATGGCCACCCAGTCTTCACTACGCCTTTCCTCCACTATCCCTAATCCAGGCCCTGCTTTGGAAAGTCATCACAGACAGGGCAGAGATCATCCTGGTGGCTCCCCATTGGCCACATCGTCCATGGTTTGCGGACCTGGTCAGTCTCTCCATATCACAACCTTGGAAGATTCCATCAGATCAGGTCATCCTGTGCCAGGGGGTCCTGATTCATCCGGAACCTCAGTGGCGCCTGGCACTTGAAAGAGTCCTTCTAAGACGAGACAATTATTCTGATAGGGTTATCCACACTGTGCAAGCCTGCAGATGTAGGTCCACAGTCAGGCTTTACAACGCCACCTGGTTAACCTTTTATAGGTGGTGTAAATCCTGCCAGGTCAACCCGCTTTCGGCCTCTGCTCCTCAGATACTTGAATTCCTTCAGGATGGCTTAGACTGTGGCCTGGCCATAGCACCCTTAGGAGGCACGTGGCAGCCATCTCTATGGCCTTGTCTGGTACTACTGGGGTGCCTCTTACTCATCACCCAGTAATTAAAAAATTTCTAAGAGGCGCCAGTCTCTTACGGCCCTCTACAATACATAGGTACCCCACTGCGGATTTGACCAAGGTACTTAAGGCATTAACTGGGGCCCCTTTTGAGCCTCTCCGAACTGTCCAGCTCCATTTCCTCTCTCTGAAAGTAGCCTTTCTAGTAGCCATAACGTCAACTTGGCGCATATCTGAGCTGACAGCACTTTCTGTTAGAGAAGATCTTTGTGTTTTCCGACCAGACACTGTGGTCTTACGCCTGGACCCTTCCTTTATCCCAAAAGTAAATTCCCTTTTTCACAGGACTCAGGAGGTTATTCTCCCTAATTTTTGCCCAAGACCATCTCATGACTTGGAGTGGAGGTAGCACACCTTAGATGTATGGAGGGGGTCTCAAAATCTACATTAAGAGAACAGCCCCTTTCAGAAAATCTGAGGTTTTATTTGTTTCATTTTTCCCAAATTCGTTAGGGTATAAGGTCTCCTCCGTGACAATTGGTTGCTGGATCAGAGCTTGCATTGCCTCAGCATATCCAGGCACTTCCTGTTCCCAGACGCATCACTGCTCACTCCACAGCTACCTCAGCGGCCTGGGCAACTCAAGCCTCCCTTGAGGAGGTCTGCAGGGCAGCCACCTGGTCCATTCCTTCACTATTTATTCATCATTATAAATTAGATGTTTTTGTTTCAGCTGAAGCGTCATTTGGCAGGAGAATATTACAACAGGTGCATCAAGCTGGGGTCTCTCCAGGCCCTTCACCATCCCGCCCTTAAACTTTGGTATGTCCCATGTCTGGACGATGCCACAGCCATCACTGGAAAATAGGCATTGGTCTTTACCTTGAATGCCAATTTTCAGGGACGCTGTGGCATCGTCCAGCCCCTCCCTCTGTCTCAGGGCCTGTACTTGACTTTCTCTAATGTCCAAGGAGTTTATTTTTCCAGTTGCCGTATTGGACCGGTCCCTATCTCTAACAGTGTTGGTTCCTGTTGGAGATCTTTCTTGCGGCCCATCTTCACCGAAACTGAGCCTAAAAGGGAGGAGCAAAGGGTGTGGTCAAAAAACTATGAAAACTAGAGTGGCAGTGTGACTCCCACTTCCCTTGATTTTGCTTACAAAGGAAAGTTCAGCTTAGATTGCACTGATGGCTCAATTATATATGTCTCTTTATCTATGGAAATTCCTAGGTATACAAATAGCATTTAGTAATGGTTTGTTATACCCTATCTTGGAATGCCTTCTTACATTAACACTTGTCAAATGGTGAACTTTAATTTAACTGTGAACTTGGAATTATAGCCAGTTTGATACATATTTTCATATGTGATGGTCATGTTCATCCATTAAAAAAGTTTTGAACCAAAATCTTTAAGGTAAGCTGTAGGAATATTCCCCATGTTAATTCTGCTATTAGTACCTAAACATTAGGAGCAACTTTTTCCTAATAGTTGCCTATGCCAAGTCATAGTTCATTTACTGCAGAATATGGCAGAGCATTGAATCAACCATTAATGTAGAATAGCATGGAAGATTGAGCTTAGCTGAACTTCATCGGGGAAGTTGAACAAATGTATTACCTAGGGGTATAGTTTTTATTGAATATTGAATTTTAACTGAATTTTATTGGTATAAAAAAGTGAAGCCGAGAATATTCAGTATCTTATGCTTATTTATGGATTGATTCTTTAGCATCATTGTGCAAAGGGGGCACATTGTTAGCAAACTACACAATGTTTATGCATTTGCAATGTTGATAATGATGGTTAGTTTATAGTTTTACTCCATTTTTCTGATTTTAGTGCTTGTATATGACATGTATTTTGTTATAAAATAATAATGTCGGGCCACAAAAAGGTGGTCACAAATTCCAAGATATCGAAATCAGTGCCATCTGATTTTGAGCTTGGATGAAAAGACAATGTGTTTCTATCTGGCGTGCCATCTTCCTCATACAAGTCTGCCTGTGGGCTTATAGCTGCAGGCTGAATAATGTAAACAGCTGTTTTACACTGGCAGAGGTTCCCCAGGGATTTTTGCTGTTGTTGTACCAAGGATAAAAGGTACTAAGGACTAAAACTGGGGCCTCTTTATAGGTAAAGCCTGTGTTTTACCACCAAACTTTGTCATTTTTCAAATTTGGTAGAGTTGATTGAACAGCATTGTTTAAAGTAGATCAGCAGCAACTGGCTTCATGACCTAAAGTTCCTGCATTAAGTACTGTACCTGCTTTCAATGAACAAGTGGGCCAAGCAGCCAAATTGTAATTCTGGTTCAGAATATACATTAGAAGAGAAATTCACAAAGCAAAATGCATTTCCTAACCTTGAAATTTGCAGACAGTAATTTTTAAATTGCATCTAAAAAGAAGTGAAGAACGGATTACTTTAAGAACAGCTTGAAAAATATAATTCTAATAATTCTTCAGCTATCTCTCTTCAGTTTCTCCATCACCCAACTTGCTAAACTAGCCTCTTTGCATCCTTCTGCATGCGGCACTGAGTTTTTCCCGTGTGAACCAGGAATCACACAGAAGGCACAAGGCCATCTATTTAATTTCTCTTTATAACAAACACTGCTTGATGCTTTCCCGGTTCCTGCCTTGAATAGCAGTGCCCTTGAAGGGTCCCACAGCTGCCGAAGAGAAGGCTGGGTTGTCATGGTTCCAGGCATTTGTAGGGTAGAATCGTTGTCCCCTTTCCCTTCCCTTCCCTTCCCTTCCCTTCCCTTCCCTTCCCTTCCCTTCCCTTCCCTTCCCTTCCCTTCCCTTCATGATGGTTACCAAGGCCTGCGATGCAAAACGCTTTCTAAGCAGCTGATTGCCCTGCAGAATGGATGGTTAAGGAGCCCAAAAGAAGTTGCTTGGGATAAGTTTTGTCATCTCCCTTTTTTTAGAAATTACATAATTTTTAGTGCTGAGCATCTCTCAGGTATGTTTTTAAGTAAGTAGACTGTCATACTGTAGGGAGGGAGAGCTCAGATGAATAGCATTAGCACGTTCTTTTTGGAGTCTGATGAATCGTATTTTTATTTCTTTCCCTTGCTTTATCTCAACTGAGAGGCTGATGGCAGGTGATGAAATGTTGCTCCTTTTTCCCCCTTCTTATTTTTCCCTTTTAATGCTGGGTAGCACCTACACTGAGATTGTCATGGGAGGCACAGTGTGATTGTTTCTGTTCCTTGCTGAAATTTTGCATTTGTGTGTCTGTGGTGGTTAGCTTTTTTAGTGTCCTTCAAATTCTTCTGTGTCTGTTTCAGCATTGGCAAAAAAGTGTGTGTGTGTGCGTGTGTGTAGGGAACAAAGAAATAACTTTTCCATTTACTTAAGTTACAATAAAAGATAATACAAACATTACATATTGTACTGGTTTCTCCTTGCTGGGTATTTCCTGATACAATTTGCTAGAAGGGAAAGGAGTCCCAATTTCCTTCATGACTGGCCATAGACTCTAATTCATTCAGTCCTTTCAGGAATGGTATTAAACCCCACATTTCTAGAGAATGATCATGAACGATTGGGTTCTTTCCACATATAATACGGACTGGGCCATTTCCCCTCCCCTCGACTCTCAGAAGAGCCCCAATGAAGCCTTCTCCTGCTCAGATAATCTGCGGAACTCCCTGCCAGTTTACTCAGGTTGGGGGAACAAAGGGAACACAAGGAGAACTGCACCCGTGTTGGAGGAAGAGGAGGAAGAGGACTCACCTATTGACTGTCATGCTCCCCAATCAGCCCTATCTGGTATCTGAGTCTCTCCCTTGCTGCCCATTGCTGTTAAAGAGATTTCAAATTTTGGCCTTGTTTCCAAAGCAGCCAATTGTGGCCTTGTCACCAGCCAGTTGGGCACAGAGGGAGGCAATAAAGATGGCATGGATATGCTCCTCCATCTTCCCTTGTGCCATGCAATCTGAGGGTCTCTGAGAAATGAAGGGTGATACTTTGCCAAATTTTAATCCCACAAGGATATTGGGGCCTGGGTTTTGGACACATTCTTTTAAGTTAGCCCATTTGAGATAACTTGTTGCCCTAATTGTTGCCCTATGATGTACCATTTTGCCCAATTGAATGTTACAAACAGACAAAAGAATTCTGGTAGCATATAGGTTCTTTCTTCCATGCAGATGAGGCATTTATTTGTAGAATTTCCAAGGACTAGCGAATACTGGGAGAAGGAAGAACAACATCCTAATTTCTTAAAGAATTGTTATTATAATACATACAAGATATAATCAATTAGAATCAAAGGTAAAGAGTGGGACAGAGGTCTAGTCTTCAGTGGTATGTGGGACGTGTATAAATGGACACAAAAGAAATATCTCTGCCTTGTCCTCGGTTCATGGTATGTGAAGATAACGATGGTCATAGTTTGGGGAATGCAGGATGAAATTTCTTTTCAGTTTTGTTTGTGTAATTAAATAGATCAGCACTTTTAACCTCTGTGAAAGCAAATACCATACTATGATTGCTTTATTTTCTAGGTATCACACGTTTTAATGTTCAAAAAGGTATAAAATTTAATTGCACAATTATTTATTTATTTATTTATTTATTTGTCATATTTCTATGCCGCCCACTCCCCGAGGACTCGCAGTTAAGCTCAGTTAAACGTACACCATTAAGCATTTAGCCAGTTTTGTGTATGTGTGAAGATCAAGTCCTGTCTTTCCAGTTTAATCTCTCCTTAAGGCAGCTTTTACGATATCCTCAATATGTATATGTGCTAATACTGAGTGGTAATTAAAAATAAGAGCATATGCTGTGGTACATTTTTCTTATAATTATGTGAGATTGGGATTTTGAGGTAAGAATGTATTCTATTTACTATAAATATGATATAAATATAAATTAATATGTACAGAGTAATGCAATAAAACAAAACAAAGTATACCCTGCTTCATTAAATCAATTCATCAGTTAGAAGTTCAGATGAAACTATCCATATGTTTGGAATGTTAGCACAGAGGAAATTATTCTAGCTGCAATAAGTTCCTCTTAGTAGACCCTGTTCTGGATATTAATATTAACATATTAATTACTGCATGATAATTTAGTTAAGTCAGCTTTATTCTTGGAATAGTCAGTTTGATGATTTCCAGAGATGATTGCCACTTATCGATATTACTAGGTTAGATTTGTGGTCAGATGACTGGACAACTCTAAAGGTCCTTCATTCTGCTTCCTGAGTAGTCTCAGTTCTGCATTGCAAAAGTTTAAGCAGGCAGCCTGACTATTGTTCACAGATTCTCCGTTTAAAGTTTAGTGCGGTTGCTAAAGCGATCAGGGCCAGAAGCAAAGAACCTGATATTAGGCAAAACCATGTTGTCCTCTCTCCATCAAAGCCTAAAAATGAGTGGTAAGAGGCCCATTACTTCTGAAAGTAGGTTGATTTTCTGTCTTTTACTGTCATGCCTTCTGAAGTCTTGATGAATTCTATATCCCACTCATGTCTGGGCGAAGCTTCTGTTAAGATTTTGTTCCTTAAATTTGTCTTCATGGCACATGTCGCATCAGCTATGAACATCTCAGAATGATGGGTTGTAGCAGTTTAGAAACAGCTCTGCAGTTACCTCAGGCTACATCCTCTCTTCCCCAAATTAATATAGGCTTGGAGAGGATACAGTACAAGCAATACATTGCTTTCCTTCTAATCTCATTGCTCCAAGTAAAGAAATGAACCAGACCATATATGGGAAACCTTCCAGACTAACTTCAATGACCTCTGCTGCCTTAACTATACAAACAAGGCGGTCCCTGATTTAGTTGGTTTATTTCAATTGGGAATAATGGGAATTAACAGATCGATAGAAAATTGCTATTTACCTCACAAAAAATAGTTTTGTATCAGAACAAAAAAAAATGCAACACTTTTCTTCCATAGCTGTCCAGAACATTCCATTAAACCAAAAGTATGCAAAAACCATATTTGGTGAATCATCTTCATCATCATCATTATCATCATCATCATTATCATCAATCAGTTAGACTAGAGCTGGAAGGGACCTTGGAGGTTTTCTAGTCCAACTCCTTGCTCAAGCAAGAGACCCTATACCAATGCATAGGTATTGTATTAGACAAGTGTCTGTTCTTCAAAGCCTCCACTGATGAAGCACTCACAACTTCTGAAGGCAAGCTATTCCACTGGTTCATTGTCCTCATTGTTAGGAAGTTTCTCCTTAATTCCTGGTTGCGTCTCTCCTTGATTAGTTTTCATCCATTGTGTCTTGTCCTGACCTCGGGTCCTTTGGGAAATAACGACCTCCTGTTCTCTGTGGCGACCTCTCAAATACTGGAATACTGCTAACATGTCACCCCTAGTCCTTCTTTTCTGTAGACTAGCCAAACTCAAATCCTGCAGCCGTTCTTCATACGTTTTTGTCTCCAGGTTCTTAATCATCTAGGTTGCTCTTCTTTGCACTTGTTCCAAAGTCTCAGCATCTTTTTGTGATGTGGTAACCAAAATTGGATGCAGTATTCCAGGTGTTTTACTAAGAATTTATAAAACAGTACTAATACTTCCCGTGATTTTTATTCTATGCCTCTGTTTATACAACCAAGGATTGTATTAGTTTTTTTGGCTGCTGCCGCACACTGCTGGCTCAAGTTTAACTGATCGTCTACTAGGAATCCAACATCCCTCTCACAGTTACTGTTTTTGAGCCAGATTTCTCCTAATCTGTACTTGTACCTTTGGTTTTTCCCACCTAGGTGTAAAACCTTGCTTTTTTCCACATTAAATTTCATGTTGTTGGATAGGGCCCATTATTCAAGTCTGTCAAGATCTTTTTGGATCTTCTGGGGTGTTGGCTATTCCTGCCAGCTTAGTGTCATCTGCAAATTTGATGAATTCCCCTTCTATTCCCTCATCTAGGTCATTTATGAAGATACTGAAGAGTAATTGGCCTAAAATGGAACCTTGTGGTACCCCACTGCTTACTTCCCTCCTTGTAGATGTAGTACCATTAAGGACGAATCATTGAGTATAGTTTGTCACCCAGTTACAAATCCATCTGGTGGTGATGCTATCTATTCCACATTTTTCTAGTTTACCAAGTAGGTTGTTGTCTACTTCGTTGAATGTCTTACTGAAGTCTAAGTATACTATGTCCAAATTTAGTACTATGTTTAGTACTATACTATTTAGTACTATACTATCTACTAATTTAGTTACTTTATCAAAGAATGAAATAAGATTGGTTTGGCATTATCTGTTTTTAACAAACCCATGCTGGTTTCTAGTTATAACTTTATTTTTTTCTAGATATTCACAGATCTGTTTTTTGATCCCCTGCCTCCCCCCAAATATCTTCCCAGGTATTGATGTTAGGCTGATTGGTCTACAATTTCCTGGGTCTGTTTTTTTCTCCCCTTTTTTGAAGATGGGAACACATCAACTCTTTTCCCGTCCTCTGATATTCTCTGGTGCTCCAGGATTTTTGAAAGTTATGGTACAATGGTTCTGAGATAATATCTGCCTGCTTTTTCAGAATTCTGGGATATAATCCATCAGGTCCCAGTCAAGGGTGAAATCCAGCAGGTTCTGACAGGTCCTGGAGAACCGGTAGTGGAAATTTTGAGTAGTTCGGAGAACTGGCAAATACCACCTCTGGCTGGTTCCAGAGTGGGGTGGGAATGGTGATTTTGCAACATCCTTCCCCCAGGAGTGGGAAGGGAATGGGGATTTTGCAGTATCCTTCCCCTGGAGTGGGATGGGAATGGAGATTTTGCAGTATCCTTCCCCTGCCATACCCACCAAGCCACACCCACCAAGCCAAACCTTGCCCACCAAGCCATGCCCACAGAACCGGTAGTAAAAAAAAATTCACCACTGGTCCCAGTGATTTATATTCAGCAAGATCAGACAGATGTTCTATTTAGATTTTTATTTATAGTCTGTCTTTTACGGTTATGTTGTTGGGCTATACTTTCTTTTTGTGTGAAGACTGGTGCAAAAAATGAGTTAAGCAGCTCTGCTTTCTCTCTACTGCCTGTTACTTCCTTGCCATCTTCTCTTTTTAGTGGACTGACTGTTTCCTTGAGTTTTTCTTGTTATTTATATGTTGAAAGAAACTTTTTAAAAATTATCTTTGAGTTTTCATTCCACGTCTTTGTTGATTCTGAGCCTTTGCTTTCCTGACTTCATCTTTGCAAATTTGGGCTATCTGCTGATATTCTGCCTTAGTTATGTATCCCTGTTTCCAATTTTTGTACTTATCCTTTTTGTCTTTTAGTTTATAACAGAGATCTTTGTGCAACCATGCTGATTTCTTCTTGGATTTCTTGTTTTTCTTTTTCAGTGTATTGTGCTGGACTGGGCTTTTATCATCATATTTTTCAAAGTTTCCCATGCTTCTTGAGTTGTTCTCTTTTTTTAGTATTTTCATCCATGGAATTTTTCTTAGGGTCTCTCTGAGTTTGTTAAAATCAGCTCTTTTAAAGTTTAAGACACTGGTTGGATTATATTCTGTTGTTTGCATTTGCCTTATATTGAATTTAATATGACACGGTCACTCTTGCCCAGGGTTTAGCTGACTTCAACTCCCTCTACCACTTCTTCTGTATTAGAAAGAATTAAATCCAGTATAGCTTTTCCTCTAGTTCCCTCTCTTATCTTTTAGATGACAAATTTGTTAGCTAAGTTGGTTAGAATCATCATTCTAGCCATTGTCTATCAACTGTAGGATATTGTCTTGCACTTTCTGTTGGGCCCGCAATACATGCTGATGTTGATCCATCTTATTTTAGACCTCTTTTGTGGATGCTTTTTATCAAGTGGAATCCATTCTATGACTGCCTTAGTCCACCTGCCATCAATTCTTGCTATGTGACCAGCCCATTTCCATTTCAGTTCTTTTACTCTCTATCATGTACTGTTGTTCTCTAATCCATGTGCAGGTCTTTCTATCTTGTCTTGTGATGCTGAGCATGTATCTTTCTATGGCTCTTTGTGCCACTTGTAGCTTTATTGATTGTGAGGTTAGTGTCCATATTTCGCTGGCATATGTTTGAACACGTAGCACACACTGATAGAAAACATTTCTCTTCAAGCACAGGGGGGAGGTTATTCTTGAAAATAATGCTTAGCTTGCCGAATGCCTGCCAACCACATTTGGCAAATATTGGCAATTAATTTTCCTTAGCTAAGAACTTCCAATAATTCCTTGGCACTTTCAGAAGTTGATGCATAACGTATTTGCTTTTCTTAAGCAGATCTTTACCTTGAAAGGCAGACCCTGCCTTTTGCCTTTTGTCTCGATGACATGAACTTTGTTCTGGAATTCAACAATATGGATGTCCCCTAGATGCCAGGAAAGAGTTACTTTTTCTGTAGTTCTCTGCTGCCATCTAAGGATTGTCTACGTTTGTGTTGCTTTACAAGAAGCTCTAAACCAGTGGTTCTCAACCTGTGGGTCGCGACCCCTTTGGGGGTTGAACGATCCTTTCACAGGGGTCGCCTAAGACCATAGGAAAACACATATTTTCGATGGTTTTAGGAATAATTTTATGGTTGGGGGTTACCACAACATGAGGAACTGTATTAAAGGGTCGCGGCATTAGGAAGGATTGAGAACCACTGCTCTAAACCTTACATCACTCATATTCCCTGGCTGGGATGCAGAGATTTAAGAATTTTTTAATGTGCTTGTTAATTTACCGTCTATATGTTATTAGGGTAATCTAGATGAGCCATAGCTAGCTATTGGAGCAGATTCTTTCTGAAAAATTATTTGTATTACACCTTATGCTTTCTAAGACAAATGTTTAATTAAAAGCTGAGTCTTTCTGGAATTTCTGGAACTAGCAGCTAGAGAAAATAATCTGACCCTTTTAATATAATCATGAAAACTGGGGGTGGGAAGCTGCACTGTCCTTGACAGATTTTATTTAAGAGTATATTTTTACTGGCAGCTCTGTTACAGCCCTGCTGGCACTGCTTGGCTGCTCAGCCTGTGGTTGATGATGTAGGCTGCTCCCAGCCGTTTCTATCTGTGTCCTGGCTGTGCTAGTATGAGAGGGTTATGGCCCTCAGAGGCAGTTGATCTATCGGTTATATTGCTTGCATGTGGCCATATTTCCTTTGCCATTGTTAGATCATATGTATCTTATATTTTTAACTTCAGCATATCCTGTTGCTGAAGGTAATATTTTTAGTAGTATGGAGGATTTTTTTTCTCCATTCAATCATATCTATTTCTAAGGCACTGCCTCGACAGGACCCTACAGTTTTCTTGTTAAGATTTTTTCAGAAGTGATTTGCCATTGCTTCCTTTCTAGGGCTGAGAGAAAATGACTGGTCCAAGGTCACCCAGCTGGTTTTGTGCCCAGCATGGGACTAGAACACCCGGTCTCCCAGTTTCTAACCTGATGTGTTAACCACTATACTAATCTAGCTCTCAATTCATGTAATTCATTTTAATTCCATTTCTCCCATGGCCAGTTTTCTGCAGTCCCCCAAATTCATCATGGTGAATTGTGAGAGAACCAGTACAACTCCTCCTAGAGATGAGAAGGCTTGCTGATGGCTCTTTGGCAAGTATCCAGGGCAATGGTTCTCAAGCTGTGGTCCGTGGACCCATGGGAGGCAGCAATGTCATCACAGAGGCTCCACGAAGCCTCGAAGAAATGTTATGATTTAAGCCTTGAGATAAATTTTGGGGGTCCGTGGCCAAAAAAGATACTTAAAGGGGGTCCATGATGAAGAAAAGGTTGAGAACCACTGATCTAGGAAATACGATAGAAGTGACTTTGATTACATGGCTATTACCATCATTCATTGGAAAACACTTCCAAAATATAATGCGGGTTATTGTTGCTTGGCATTACTGTATAAAGATCTCTGTTTTCAGCAGTGCTTCAGGTGCGTCCACCATTTGCAGTCCTAGAACAATTCCAGTACTATAAAATCCTCCCACGTCTTGGGTGGCAGCAGAGTTTGTTTACTCTCATAGTTGGTGGTGGTGGTGAGAATTACCCTGCACCATTGCTACAGCAAGAGATGTCAACGACTTTCATGAATGGAAGTTTAGAAAGTTGAATTTTAATTGATGGATGGTGAGAGCTTAAAAAGGATTAAAAAGCTTGGCTTTAATTTTGTTAATTGGCTGGACCTGCACGGCTCGTGGTGAGTTTAGCTTTGCAAATACGATAACCCAATTAATGCTGGGATTAGTAGAATTGAGATTTTAGCCCTAAATAGCCATAGTGGTCTGGGCTTAACTGAAGGTTCCCCAGCCATTCTAATAGGAGCAAAAGGTTT
Organism: Ptyas mucosa; assembly: GCA_012654045.1. Lineage (NCBI taxonomy): Eukaryota > Metazoa > Chordata > Lepidosauria > Squamata > Colubridae > Ptyas > Ptyas mucosa. Next base: position 24,017,700 of record WNWU01000021.1, read on the forward strand.
TCTCCTGCTATTGGACATAGAGAAGAAATCAAAAACAGCCCCTGAGCTGCCCTAGGAATCTCCTCTTGCTGTTCCTGCTTTTTACAACCTCACCACAGCCCCATTTGCTTGTGAGACTGGAAAGAAAGGGGGCAAGAATGAGGAAGCCCCTTCACCTCAGCCAATCCAGCAACTAATTCTGACCAGACCTCCTATTTTTGTTTTTTAACTTTTTCTAAAAAAATATTCTTTAAAGATTAACGAAGGATAGTCACTCAGCCATCTTTGCAAGGATTCCGCACAGTATCAGAAATTTCTGGCTCTTGTTTGACCCGGCCATTGTGGCTTAGGTGCTGTTGATTTACCGGATAAGTAACAGGTACTCCGTTCGGGTCAACTGAGTTTTTGATATAGTTATTGATTTGCATTGTTTATCAGCTCTGCTCACACGTATTAAAAAAAGAAAAATCAGTAAAACTCCCATATAAATTCCATTTGAGTTTTGATTTTGAATACAAAGATAATGGAAACAGTATAGATTCACACCCTAGTTATCTGAAACGTGTTGTGTAGTAAGTAGTCTGTGGTATTAAGTGATTCAAAAATATTTTTTCATGGGCAGAACCAATTTTTGAAATTGATTTGACAAAAATATTTTAGGATGTGTAATAAGACATACCTTTTTCCTTCTTTTCATTTTTTCCTATGTCTCCGTTTGAACACAGTGTAGATAACTGGGAACTGCATTGCATATCCTCTGCTCTTTCCAGTCTCAGTTGGCCTTGTTTGTTTTTAGCAATCTTGCCAACAAGCTAAATTGGCTTTATAATGCCATGGTGACACCCCATTCATTATGTGATCTCCATCTGGATCAATTACATTACCAAATTAGGAAAAAAATGGATGCATTTTATGTTTGTTCTGAGTTAAACATTATGCAAATACACTTCCAAACATTAAAAAATAAAATTACAAATATATATTTGTATATTAGGTTGAATGATTTTCATATATTAAACTGGAAGGAATATCTAAACAGTGCATAAGAGTCATAGTCTGGAAAAATTCCTATAAAATTAATTAAGTTTAGCTTCATACTTCTAATATAAAGAGCCATGGGTAATGAAGATGCAATTCATTTTTACATGATTTTTACCTATTTTGCTTTGTAAATTTTCACATTTTCCAGAGCACTGCGTCTCCATTCCATAGATGGGGTTGATCCCTTTACTCTGACAGCAACTGAGAGAACTTTTTAACTCGATTACTCGAGCCTCTGTGCTCTAGCCACGCCCCCGCCCCTAATTCCCCAGTCTTTCTCTCAGTTGCTAACAGACTGAGGTGTTTGGTTTTTGCTCTGTGCTCTAGGCTTTCTTTAGTGCGTTTAGGCTGTTATTTTATTTTTGAGTGTTTCCTTTCTTTCGGAGGAGTTTTTTTGATTGTGGATTTTTTTTCTTTTTCCTTGCTTTGCTGTCTGCTGTGCCTGCCTGCTGGTTTTACCGGCTACGAGCCTGCTGCTGTCGGGCCATGCCGTGTCTCAGCACTATCAGCGCTACCAGCCCCCGGATTCCGACCCCTCGGGGCAGATCCGGTTGTTTGCTGCTGTGGGGCGGTCGGCGGGCTTCGCGCCGCGCCGCTTGCCTGGGTGCTCTGTTTCTCGGGGCGGCAGGTCGGAGCACGTGGCGTGCGGGCCTGATTCCGGCAGCTGGACTGTGGTGGCTGTCCCGTCAGGGAGCTGTGGGCGGCACCGCTGGCCTCGTTGGACGGTGAGGAAGCGGAGCAGGCGTGTGTGGTTATCGCCCACTCGTTACAGGCTGTGGGGCCGTGGAGGCTCGCATCCCTGTTCCCGCCTCCATTAACGGTTGAGTGGGGGCCGACGGCAAGGCGGGCGCCATTTTGAAGGCCACGTTGTTGGTGCCCGCCATTTTGTTTTTTACTTTGGGCGGCTCGCCATTATAATTGGGTTGTGTGGGAGCGTGGGGACTCGCTCACCCCCACCAACTGCAGCGAAGACGCTCCACGTGGCTTCTCATTGCCACGGGGCTTTGAGGAGCACCGCTGGCCAGCCGGGGGTTTAAGAGGTTGTGCGGGCTTATTGAGGTCCTGCCCCTCCCTCCTTGCATTGGGGTTTTTTTACGGTTGGCTGCCAGTCATTGTGTTAGCTGTGCAGCTGCGTTTCAATTTTGGTTGTGCCATCTGGACCTCCCTCAATTCCTTGGTGTCTGCCTGGAAGAGGGGGGGGGGGCGTGAATTGCTAACTGGTCTGACTACTCCTCTAGTCAGCAAATTATTAATAAATAAATAAATAATTTTTTTTTAAAAAACCCTCTTTCATTTGCCTGTGCCCTTGAAGCAATTATGGCGGACTCATCCCTGTCTTCAGATCTGGAACAGGAGGCCAGCCCTGTTAGATCTGTTAAGTCTCATAGAAAGCATGCTGGCAAGAAAGCTACAGCCAGCGGCCACAAGTCCCATCACTCAAAGGCATCGTCTTCTGCTGACAAAGATGTGCTTCGCCGTCATAAGGCTTTGGAGAGGCAGTATGAGAAAGCGAAATTGGACGCGGCCACACCCGAGACTTCAACTGAAGCGATTCCTCATCAGCCGTCTGCGGGTGCCATATGGGCCTTGTCTGGGACAGCTTTACCAACTCTGCTGGCCTTGTCTAAGTTTGTGTCTCAGTCCCTGCCTGATGTCTCGGTAGTGGGATTGGATACGGCTCATCTGCCACGCCGGCAGTTGCCCTCTGCTACATTCACGCCTACAGCGGCCGGCCTGCGCGCTGTGGCACAGCTGGCCGCGAGCCCTCAATTTGATCTGCAGACCATGCTGTCGACAGCGTTGGCCTCCATCATAGCGGCGAGCGTACAGGTGACTGTTCCGGGTCCGGCTCAGGTGGCTTCCCCGGAGGTTCCTGTGACACCCGTCCCTTGCAGACATCGTTCTCCGCCGCGCCGTGATCCGGAGTCTTCTGAGGAGTCTGATTGTGAGGACAAATTTCCTGATAACCTCGAGTTCTCTGAGGATGAGGGAATGTTGCCCGACTCTCCTGCCTTTACGGGCCTTTTTCGTCCTGCCTTGTTTAAATCTCTTCTTCACAAGGCCCGTCAGACTACTAATTTGGGTTCGATTGGGGCGCAACCTCCCCCTCTACAACCGGAAGCTGGGCCGCATGATGTCTTGTTCAAGCAGGCTAAGCCGGAAAAGGATTTTATACCGTGTCCTCAGTTGTTCACGGAGGTCCTACAGGTGCCTTGGAACCAGCCGGGGTCTTCGACTGCTCCCACTAATTTGGACAAAAAATTGTTCTGTTCCACTCCGGATCTGGAGTCGTTGCTGGAATTGCCTTCTGTGGATACGCCAGTGGCGGCCCTCACTTCTCATTCCATGATCTCGGCAGACCCTCTGGATGGCCTGAAGGCAGAGGAGAGGCGCACAGAATTGGCATTCCGCAAGGCGCACCAGGCGGTGGCGTGGGCTGTCAGAAAGGCCACGGCCACTTCTTTCTTCAACCGCGCTTCCTTGATCTGGCTCAGACAGCTGCAAGAACGCCTGCCGCCAGAGGAGACTCGTTTGCACCACGACGTTAATAAGATCATCGCCGCCACCGAGTATTCGGCGGACGCTTCGTTGAGTTCCGTGAAGTTCGCTTCCCGAGCGCTGGCCGCGTCGATCACATCTCGTCGTTTGTTCTGGTTGTGTCCTTGGAAGGCCGATATCAAGACCAAATGGAAGCTGGCAGCGGCGCCTTATAAGGCTCCTTCCTTGTTCGGGGCGGCTCTGGATCCGGTCCTAGTGGAGGGCAAAGACAAGCTAAAGGTCCTTCCATCGACCTTGCGCAGGCAGGACAGGCGTTTTACTCCGTATGCGCACCACCAGCCCTTTCGTTCCTATGCCGGGGCTGGCGGGTCGTCCAACTATCGCCAAGCGTTCTACCCGGCGGACCGTTTTCCCGACAGGCAAAGTTTTCGGGACAGAGGCAGACCTCACACTGCTTCAAAACGCCCCTTTCGTGGCTCCGGTTCCAGACCCTTCCGGCAGGGCAAATGACTCACCGGTGTCCAGCCCTGTTGGTGGTCGTCTCCGGGCCTTTCGCCGTCAATGGGAGTTGTCGACACAGGACCTTTGGGTTCTCCGCACCGTGTCCAAGGGCCTGTTGATCGAATTTGTGGACCGTCCACTGCGGCGTTTTGCAGGTGTCCAGTGCCGTTGGGGTCCGACAGACGGCAGTTGATGTTGTCTGAGATCGTTCACCTGCTAGAGATCAAGGCGATAGAACCAGTCCCTCAGGACCAGTGGGGTTCAGGATTCTACTCGATCCTGTTTCTCGTGGCCAAAAGTTCCGGGGGCGTCAGAGGGATCCTCAATTTGAAACGGTTGAATCGGTCTGTTCGTTATCGCCAATTCAAGATGCACTCTCTTCGCTCAATTCTTGCATCGATACACCAAGAGGATCTCATGCAGTCAGTGGACTTACGGGAGGCTTATCTGCATGTGCCCGTACATCCCTCGCATCGCCAGTTTCTGCGCTTCGAGTTTGCGGGCGAGCACTACCAGTATTGTGCCATGCCATTCGGACTTTCCTCAGCGCCCAGAACCTTTACCAAACTGGTTGCAGTGGTGGCGGCGTCCCTCGCTTCAGTTCCGGTGAGAACCCTGTGCTATCTGGACGATGTTCTGGTCCTGTCCTCATCCCGGGTCCAGGCAGTTCGGGACATGGACCGGGTGTTGGAGGTTTTCCAGGCACATGGGTTCACCATCAACCTGGACAAGAGTCATCTCGTCCTGTCCACGTCGATTCTCCACCTCGGCGTGGTGATCGACTCGTTGAAGGGGCAGGTGTTCCTGTCGCCGGAGCGGGTCCGGGACATTTCATCTCTCATCAACCGAGCGCTTGCCCGGAGGTCTGCGGCATTAGAGGCTCTATCTCAGCTACTTGGAAAGTTTGTTTCATGTTACCAGGTTGTGCCGTGGGCGCGGCGGCACTCTCGTCCCTTACAATGGCTCATACTTCCGTATCAGCGGACAGGGAGTGCTTGTTCATCGAGGAAGGTGTTAGTTCTGCCTCAAGTCCAGCTGTCTCTACGTTGGTGGAGGTCTCCGGCCATCCGGAAGGGCTGCCACTTTCTGGGTCTGGACCGGATAGTGATTACCACAGATGCCAGTCTGCGGGGCTGGGGGGCCCACCTGTTGTCTCAGGTCGCTCAGGGTCTTTGGACGCCAGACGAGAGACGCCTCAGCATCAATCTACTCAAGCTGCGGGCGATCCGGTTGGCGCTCTGTCACTTCCGGCCCCTGATTCAGGGGCATCATGTCTTGGTTCTCACGGACAATACGTCGGCAAAGGCGCACGTAAATCAAGAAGGGGGGACCAGGTCACGGAGCCTGATGCTCGAGTCGGAAAGACTTTTCTATTGGGTGGAGCGGCACCTCCTGTCGATCCAGGGGGACCATATCTCCGGGACGGCCAACATTCGGACAGACTGGCTCAGCAGGGAGATCATCGACCACGCCAAGTGGCAAATGCATCCGCGGCTGTTTCGGGAGCTGGCTCTCCGCTTCGGGGAACCGGTGGTCGATCTTTTCACCTCTCCCACCAACAAGCAAGTTCCTCGCTTCATCTCCCGCTATCCGATTCTGGGTGCGGAGGACTCGAACGCATTGAGGTGCCGTTGGCCAGACGGCCTGCTGTACGCATTCCCTCCGGTCGCGTTGCTGCAGCAAGTAATCAGGAAGGTCATCGCGGAGAAGGTACGGGTGCTGCTAGTGGCGCCGCATTGGCCTCGCCAGCCCTGGTTTCCCGACCTGGTGGAACTCTCTGTGTCCAGTCCATGGGTGATCCCGCCCCATCGAGTCGCCCTTTGCCAGGGGGCCATTTACCATCCAGATCCGCAGTGGCTGCAGTTGGCCGTTCGGCCTTTGAACGGGTCATCCTGAGGAAAGGGCGGCTACCAGAATCGGTGATCGGGACCATTCAGGCGGCACGGCGGCCTTCAACTACGCGTATTTATGAGGTCTCCTGGAGGGCCTTTTGTCGCTGGTCCGCTGCTTGTCATGTGGACCTGACGTCAGCGTCGGTTGAGGACGTGTTAGGTTTTCTTCAATCTGGTTTGGAAAAAGGTTTGGCGTCGACGACTCTGCGTCGGCAGGTTGCAGCCCTCTCCACCGTCATCTTGTCGCCGCCTTACCAGTCGTTGGCTCACCACCCTTGGATTCGGGGGTTTCTCCATGGAGCCACGAACTTACGCCCGGCTGTGGTCCATCGGTATCCTACGTGGGATTTACAGTTAGTTTTACAGGCGCTCACCATTCCTCCATTTGAGCCCCTGGGTTCTGTTTCCCTGAAGTTTCTGTCGTTTAAGGTGGCCTTTTTGTTGGCGGTCACATTGGCCAGGCGGATTTCTGAACTTGTGGCATTGTCTGTCCGGGAGGATTTATGCATATTTCATCCTAATACTGTGGTTCTCCGTTTGGATCCGTCATTTACGCCAAAAGTTAATTCCTGGTTTCACTGGGCACAGGAGATTGTTCTGCCTGATTTTTGCCCCTCCCCGCGGCATGATCATGAGGTTCTTTGGCATACTCTGGACGTTCGTAGGGCATTACGTCGCTATATTCGGTGGACGGCGTCATTCCGGATGACGGAGGCGCTCCTAGTGTCGTTTCATCCAGCTTCCATGGGACAGAAAGTCTTGTCTGTGACGATTGGCTGGTGGATTAAGGCCTGCATTTCCTCGGCCTACGCGCGCCAGGCACGGACTGTTCCGTCTCGAATTTTGCCTCACTCTACTCGGAGTGCCGCCACTTCTGCGGCTTGGGCTACACAAGCTTCCGTGTTGGACATTTGTCGGGCGGCCACTTGGACTTCGTTGTCGCCTTTTGTTAGGCATTATAAGATTGACTCTTATGCGTCAGCTGACGCGTCTTTTGGGCGACAGGTGTTGCAAAGGGTCGCTTCGGGGCCTTCAGGGGAGAGCAGTCAGCCTCCCGGCCCTGTTGTTTAAGCTTGGGTATGTCCCATCTATGGAGTGGAGATGCAGTGCTCTGGAAAACAGATGTTGTCTTACCTGAACGTCCCTTTTCGGAGCACTGCGGATACACTCCATTCCCTCCCTGTTTCTTGTTGGGCTTCCTGCTCTGTAGTTTGGTTCTGTGGTTGTTTGGTGTTTTGTTGTGAATAAAGTTGTTTTACGGATTTCTGTGCTGCGCCTTCGTTCAAGACTGGGGAATTAGGGGCGGGGGCGTGGCTAGAGTACAGAGGCTCGAGTAATCGAGTTAAAAAGTTCTCTCAGTTGCTGTCAGAGTAAAGGGATCAACCCCATCTATGGAGTGTATCCGCAGTGCTCCGAAAAGGGACGTTCAGGTAAGACAACGTCCTTTTTCTTAGATCAATGTTTAAAAATAGGAGTAACTGCCTCTCTCTTGATATTAATATCTTTAGACATATTAAAAAGTTTTATCTATGCTCATATGGCCTCTTTAAGATAATCCAGTAGCGTCAAACCTGCCCCAATCTGATCCCTTAGGAAAGAAAGGCCTTCAACTCCAATTGGTTAAAGCAAAGGGTTCCTTTATTAAGGATGTTGATTGCAGTAAAGTCAAGTCAGTTCTGAAATCTCCCCTGCTCACTAGATACAAAAATAAGGTACAGGTTCTCTCCATGACCAGTCCGTTTCCAGCCAAGCCAAGCTCGCCAAGATGTTTTGAGAACTCTGAAATGTTTGGAGGTTATCTGCATATTTTTCAGGGTGCCTGACCATGGGATGCTAGTACATGGAGGGTCCTTATCACCTGTCATTCCCCACTCTCGATTTCCTATCACGTACACACAAGTTTTATTGTGTTTTCATCCTTCTCCCCCCACTTCGTTTTATGGCAGGATGCCTGTGAGCCCCACCCCCAAGCCGAGCCAGGCAGATCTGACATTTTGCTCCTCTTGCCAGAGACATTAGTCCTGCAAAAGTAAAAAGAGAGGGGAGGGAGTGATAACAAAATTTCCTGAAAGGGAAATTCAGTATCCAGAAAGGACATTGCTAAGTATGTGATTGGATATAGTCCAATAAATGATAGGCTCATATCTAGGAGAATTAGTGGATATCCAGTAAACATTAACTTTGTGTGAGTGTATACAGTATATCAGTACTACAGATTCCGCATGAAAGTCATTGGGAAATTCAAGTCATGCCAAATACTCCATCTAAAAAGGATATATTACTAATGACTGATTGGAATGCAGAATTTGAACTAATGGAGGAACCTGAAACTACAGGAAGATGTGAACTTGGTAAATAATGCAGGGGATAGATAGTAGAGTGTTGGAAAGATAATTGCTTATTCATTACTAATACTTGTTTCGAAAACATAAATACAGACTCTATTGTATGGGTGACACCATAATTTGACACCAATGGGTGACACCATAAGAGCCTTGGTAGTACAGTGGTCTAAAGCACCCTGTTATTAACACCAGCTGCCTGCAATTATTGCAGGTTCGAATCTCACCAGGCTCAAGGTTGACTCAGCCTTCCATCCTTTCTAAGGTAGGTAAATTGAGGACCCAGTTTGTGGGGGCAATAAGCTGACTTTGTATAAATATACAAAAGTATGAAGGTTATTGCTTAGCGCATTGTAAGCCGCCCTGAGTCTCCGGAGAAGGGCGGCATATAAATCAAATAAAAAAATAATAATAATCCAACTGATTACGTACTTTGGAAGTAAAAATGGAGAGCTGCAATCCAGTTAACCAGACTAGATGTAGTTTGTAGGATAGAAAATAATGAATTATTGGTGTCAAAATATATTAGCTAAATTTAAAAAATGGAAGAGAATAGATTTGACCTGGAAGTCATATTGCCAGAACGTAGGATCTGTATATAGAATAGATGTGAAAGAGAAGCTAAGGAGCATAGCAAAAGATGAAATTATTGTGAAACATTAAGAGAAAAAACACAGAGAGGAAAAGATCCAAGTGACTTTCAAAATACTATATTGTGATAACCAAAGAACGGCAGAAGGTAAACCTTGAGAATAACAGCAGCAACAACAATAATAATAATTTCAATTGCAAAAGGCGGCTTTACTGGGGACAACTTCCATCTGCAATGATATCTGTAACACCATCAAACACCCAGAACTGCCTAACCCAGCTCCTTGGTAAGGTCCTGATAGGTAGGACAAAAATGCCAAATTCTGTCTGAACATCTGGATGACTGTGCAATGAATATTATTATTATTATTATTATTATTATTATTATTATTATTATTTCAAAAACCAAAACGTACAATTTATTGACATCGCAGTACCAGGAGATGCCAGAGTCGAAAAAAAAGAACTGGAAAAAATCATGAAATATCGCGACCTGGCCATCGAAACTACAAGGCTATGGAAGAAACATGTAACCGTAATACCCACTGTCATCAGGGCACTTGGTACCATGTCCAAGAATTTTACAAAACAGAAATTGCAGCTTCCTGCAATAACACCAGCGGAACTGCAAAAAACTGCGCTACTTGGAACATAGTACAGTTGCAAGAAAAAGTATGTGAACCCCTTGGGATTACGTGGAGTTTTGCATGAATTGGTCATAAAATGTGCTCTGAACTTCATCTAAGTTACAACAATAGAAAAACACAGTCTGCTTAAAATAATACTACACAAACATTAGATGTTGCCATGGTTTAATTGAACATAACATGCAAACATTCACAGTGCAGGGAGGAAAAAGTATGTGAGCCCCTAGCCTAATGACTTCTCCAAGAGCTAATTGGAGTCAGGAGTGAGCCAACCTTGACTCCAATCAGTGTGATGATATTGGATGTGTTGCTGACAGCTGTCCTGCCCTTTAAAAACATGCACCTGTTTTGGGTTTACTGGTTTCAAGAAGCACTGTCTGATGTGAACCATGCCTCACAGAAAAGAGCTCTCAGAAGACCTACGATCAAGAATTGTTGACTTGCATGAAGCTGGAAAGGGTTACAAAAGTATCTCCAAAAGCCTTGATGTTCATGTGTCCACGGTAAGACAGACTGTCTACAAATGGAGAAAGTTTAGCACTGTTGCTACTCTCCCTAGGCGTGGTCATCCTGTAAAAATGACTGCAAGAGCACAGTGCAGAATGCTTCATGAGGTAAAGAAGAATCCTAGAGTGTCAGCTAAAGACCTATAGAAATCTCTGGCACATGCTAACATGCTAACAATAAGGAAAACATTAAACAAGAATGGAGTACATGGGAGGATACCACAGAGGAAGCCATTGCTGTCCAAAAAAAAATATTGCAGCACGTTTGAAGTTTGCAAAAGAGCACCTGGATGTTCCACAGCACTACTGGCAAAATATACTGTGAACAGATGAAACCAAAATTGAGATGTTTGGAAAGAACACACAACACTATGTGTGGAGAAAAAAAGGAACAGCACACCAACATCAAAACCTCATCCCCACTGTAAAACATGGCGGAGGGAGCATCATGGTTTGGGGCTGCTTTGCTGCCTCAGGGCCTGGACGGATTGTTGTCATTGATGGGAAAATGAATTCCAGAGTTTATCAAGACATTTTGCAGGAAAATGTATGACCATCTGTCCACCAGCTGAAGCTCCGCAGAGGATGAGTGATGCAACAGGACAATGACCCAAAGCATACAAGTAATTCAACAAAAAAATGGCTTCAACAGCACAGAATATGCCTTCTGGAGTGGCCCAGTCAGAGTCCTGACCTCAACCCGATTGAAATGCTGTGGCATGACCTTAAGAGAGCGATTCACACCAGACATCCCAAGAATATTGCTACACTGAAGTAGTTTTGTGAAGAGGAGTGGTCCAAAATTACTCCAGATCGTTGTGCAGGTCTGATCTGCAACTACAGGAAATGTTTGGTTGAGGTTATTGCTGCCAAAGGAGGGTCAACCAGTTATTAAGTCCAAAGGTTCACATACTTTTTCCTCCCTGCACTGTGAATGTTTACATGTTATGTTCAATTAAATCATGGCAACATCTAATGTTTGTGTAGTATTATTTTAAGCAGACTGTGTTTTTCTATTGTTGTGACTTAGATGAAGTTCAGAGCACATTTTATGACCAATTCATGCAAAACTCCATGTAATCCCAAGGGGTTCAGATACTTTTTCTTGCAACTGTATATTTTAAGAAGATACTTGGTTGATACCTAGGATGCTGGCAGTAACCCGTATCAACCATTAGCACCAGTCAATGGTATTTATGACACATCTTTAAATGTTCAGTTGACTGAGTTTCATATTTAATGAATAAAAGAAATAACAACATCAACAACAACAACAACATTGTACCAGGAGATGTCAGTCGAAGAAAAAGAACTGGAAAAAATCATGAAACATTGCGACCTGGCCATCGAAACTACACGGCTATGGATGAAACCATGTAACAGTGATACCCGTTGTCATTGGGGCACTTGGTACCATGTCTAAGAATTTTATAAGATGCATCAACAAATTGCAGCTTCCTGAAATAATACCAGCAGAACTGCAAAAAACTGCGCTACTTGGAACATTGTACATCCTAAGAAGGTACTTGGTTGATACCTAGGACGCTGTCAGCAACCTGTATCAACTATTAGCACCAGTCAATGGTATTTGTGATGCATTTTTGAATGTTCAGTTGACTGAGTTCCATGTTTAATGAATAAAGTAAATGATAATAATAACAATAAAAACAAAACAAAATCTGGATAGTGAATGTTGCGATACCTGGACACAGCAGAATAAAAGGGAAGATCACAAAAGCCCTACAAATAGAGGTAGAATGGCTGTGACAAAAGAAAGCAAAGATATTTCCAACAGTAAGAGGTACCTCGGGTGTAATCCCAAAGTAACTGGAGCACCACATGAACGTCATTGGCATTGACATTATTCAATAGTAATCAGGATTGAAAGGGATGGTTAGGCCCCTTGTGTTGCTAAAGATTAATGGGTTTCATGACTTCCGGTTGAGCCAGCGGCATCGCCAGACGCTTCTTTTGAAGCGCCAGCCCCAGATTCCGTAGAACCGCAAGAACAGCGAAAATCGGCTGTCTTGCGGTTTGGAATCCTTCCCCCCAGGAAGAAGGGGGGAAGGAGAGCAGACGGGTGGGGTAGAGCTCCCTGAGGGCACCAGATTTACCTAATAATCTGGTGCTCGAAGATGAGAGCTCCCCGTGAAGCCTGTCAAAAGCTCCGGACCTGGGATGCCTCTGACTGGGAAGTCTTTCCCTGTCAGAACTAGATGCCGCGGCCACCCCATCAAACAACTTTAAACAAATACCTTTGAATCAAGTTGGCAGAGCACAAGTTGCACGAAGGAAACAGCAAGTATTTTTTTTTCTCTTTTTCTAACTCCAGGGACTTACTTTCTTAAAAGATTTCTCTTAAGTGGAAAGTGAAAGCAAGATGGCGTTTGAGTTTCAACAGGGCGTGAAGAAGTGAAAGTTAAAAATAATTATTGATAAGCCCCTGTTTGAAACGTAAAACTCCTTTTTGAAAAGTGGATGGAATAAGAAAGGATGTAATAATAATAACTCAAGCAGCAATATAAATTAAAAAGTCTTTTTTTTCTTTTTTCTTCTTGAAATTCTTTTTTTTCTTTTCTTTTCTTTTTCCCCGTCCTTCTGGAGGGGAAGGAAGAAGGGGGGCAGGATGGCTGGGCTTCTCGAAAACAAAGAAAGGAAAGGAGGGTTATTTAACTCTCAATGGTCTGAATTTGAGGAAGCTTTGAGTTCAATTACCTCTGCTTTATTGAAAAGAATTGATACTATATTTCAAGCTTCTCAAGCTGGAAACAATGAAATACATGGAAATACTGAGTCACAATCAAGCAGTGGGGGATTGAGTCAAGAGCTGGGAAAGGAAAAAAAACAACAAAAGACTATAGCAGATTTCACAGAAGAGAAAAAGTTGAAGATTGAGCAGGAGCAAGAAGCTCTGCAAGCTGATGACTTGTTTTCAGAAGAACCCATATTTCTGCAAAAAGTTTATAATATCCAATCCCAAAAACCGCAAATCCCTGCTGGAGTTAAAAAAGGCAGAGGGATCAAAGTTAAGAAGAAAGTTCGTAAAAAGGAAAAGAAGAAAGCCTGGAGAAATGGAAAATAACCCTGCTTGACGAGATGATGGTCCTTAAAAAGTATTGTTTAAATGTTTAAAGACTTTGAACTTTTGGGGGGGAAGAAAAAAAAAATACTACACAGCAATTCAATGCCAGTTAACCAAGTGATGGACGATGAGGAGGCAATTTATAGTTGTATTGGAATATTTTGAGAAGAATAAACAGATCACAGCAATGCTGGTGTGTTGGGTTGTGAAATATGCCCTGACTTGAAGGAATTGGAACATTTTATTAAGGACTGTGATAAATCTGGATTTAACTGTAAATGTAGAAGTCTCATTGAATATACTAAATCGGAGCTTTCTGTTTGATGGTAATAAATATAAGGCAAAAGGACTATGGATCTAGAGCAATTGCAGTTGATCTGGTGGTTTCCTTAATACGCTTGATGGATCTACTAATCTAGTTTTGACTGGATTTGATGGATATTACTACAATTATAATTATAAAGTCACTCGGGGGGTTTTTTTTTATAAAGAAGCAAATTACTATTTAGGTGGGTAGACGTAAATGATGAAGCTATTCTATATGCTGTTGGAAGATGTGAAGACAAGAAGATTAGCAACTGGTTTAATCTAGTATGAAGAATTAAAATGTTTGATATAGTTATTAAATGATGTTTTATCTGTATTGATAAATTTATAAGAGGTTTGATTGTTATACTCCTTTTTTTGACTAAAAACTTTATTATTATTGTTTTAAGTGTTTTAACTATAAATGGACCTTGATGGTTTAAAAATGGAGGACGGAAGATTTTATATAGTATTCTATTTTAAATTTGGGGGGTTTTTTTGGTTTTTTTTTTGACTGAAGGTTTTTTATTTTTCTTTGTTGTTGGGTTTTCTTTTTCTGTTTTAAATGAAAGAAGTTACAAAATATTTTGTTAGATTGTGTAGACTTAATAATTTGCTAAGTATTAATTAGTTATACTGAGTAATGATAGTTGTGATTACGTAATATTTAATTGTTTTATTAATTGCTGTAATTATAAATGGAGACATGGAGATTGATTTTGTCGAATTAGATGGAATGAGAAGAAAAGAAGACTTGCTTTCCTTTAATTTACTTGTTTAATGATTAGGATTATGATAAGTGTGAAATGGAGTTTAACTTAGAGAATTTGAGCTGTATTTTATCATGTACTTGTATTTGCTCTGGGAAGTCCGGGGGGTGGTGGGGGAGGGGGGAGAAAATGTATGTAAAAATTTTATTAAAAAACTTTTTCAATTAAAAAAAAATGGGTTTGTCCCCTTAGTAGTTGCTAGTTTGTGGATGTTTTGGTTGTATGCAACTATTGTTTTTAATTCTTTGAAGGTGTCCAGAATAATTTGGAGTAGGGTAGTTTAGTAATTTAATAAGATGTCTAATAAAAACAACTAGGCAAATTGTATGTCTGGGGATAGTTACTGATCAGTCCTGGACAAAATAAAGACAAATTAATTAATTGAGATAATGCTCAACAGTCAGAACCTTGACCTTGTGATGAGAGAAAAACATGGACTAGAAAGAATGATTCTTGGGAGGTTGAGAGAAATAGAAGAATGGGAAGATAAAGTGAATGGACAGAATTAAAATGATTGCTGGAATGCCCTTGGAAAACCCTTATAGGTTGTCACTGAGGAAATATCAGGATGATGGGAATTTGTCTATAATCATTGGGGTTAGATCTGACTCGGTGACATCTAACTGAGCTGATTTTTTTCACGAGGCTGCTCAGCTGAATTCAAGATTTTTCAGGAATAATCACAGCTAGTTCCAATTTCAATATGCATCATTTTATAGATCGTAATTATTATGTACTTACTCACTTTGGCAAGTCCCTATAGAATATCTTCTGTTTATTCTCTTGGAATAAAATTTTATTTTAGGGAGGAAGAGTTGATTCATACTTGACACTGAACTGCACTCCCTTATAAGAAACAACTTTTTAAAAGTCAAGATTAACCTATAATTGTTAAATTGGGGAAAGCACACTTTTTATGACTCTTGTTTCTTTTAGCCTGCAGTATATAAATGCACCAGTCTACCACTCCAAGGTTATATGCTGATTTTTTAATTAAATACTGTAATTAGAGATTAATTATTGAAAAGTTTTGCATTAATTTTTCTAGTGCTTAATTTTTTGTGAATAGGTGGAAAATGAGTGCAAAAATACCATGTATTAAAAAAACAGAGTTCAACTGAAAAAATATATTCTATTTCAGCCAGTGCATTTTTATGCATATAAATAGTTTTCAAAATAGCATCTTTAAATACCTGTAATATATTAATATCTCTTTCTACAGTTAACAGTTAATTGTTTTTACTCCACCTGAAGTTGAGGAGTCAGTCCATTTAACTGAAGTGAGTGTTCCTTACTTAAATGTCTATGGAGATTCTCAGTCATCCAGGTCATGGTGTCCCAAAGATGCTTTCCCCCCATATACAAAATAATGACGAGATTATAACATCAAAATACATATAATTTTATTAATTATGCTATCTAAGAACCTGGAATTAGGTAATGAACAATAATTATTCCTTTTTTGTATAGGCATTTAAATCAGATGGGATGATATCATTTTTGTATTAGTATAATATTGATGTCATCATTTTTCCATTGTTGTGGCCTTCCAATATATTTCTCACTATATGTACCAGTAAATATTCTAATCCTGTTAATCTTTTCCGTTTTCCAAGGTTTTGCCATATTGGACTGGCTACAACCAACTAAAAAAAACCCTATTAATTCTTTATACAAAAAATAATTTTGGTTATTTGGAAAAAATAATGAAGTCAACTTTATTTATTTATTTATTTATTTCAATTTATATGCCGCCCCTCTCCGAAGACTCAGGGTGGCTCACAATACATTTAAAATCCTAATAAAAACATTTACAAATTAAAAACATTAGAACATTAAAACTCATTCATACCATTCATGGCCGGATCTCTCCAGATCGCAAGAACTTAGAAATCCTGAGTAATCAAATAGCCTTATAGGACTACCAGACTTGAAAATATGTGCCTATTTCTTTACATTTTCTCCAACATGTGGGATTTATATTAGGGTTATTTATTCATTTATCATGTTACATTTTCTTGGAGTTGAATAGCGTTTATTAAATACTTCCATTGTATTTTCTCCAAAATGGATATCAGAGGTTTTCTAGGTCAGTTGCGATGCAATGAGATGGGAGGCTCACCTGTTAGTTTGTGGAGCCTCTTTAAAAAAAAACACGGTCTCATGAGAAGTACTACTTGCGTCGAGAATAGCACGAGGTTGCCATGAGGCCAGCAGCCTCTGCCCAAAAGCTGAGCCCTGCATTGCATTGCATCAGCTAGGCTCCTCTGCAAAAAACCCAGAAAGATAAGTTGGGCGCTGCTGGGCTTTGAAGCTGGGTGAGGAGCAGGCTGAGTCCCGCAAGTCCCTTGGGTGGCCAGGTGGGAAAATGGGTCTCGGTCTACAGGCTGTAAGTGCCCTCCATGTGCTGGTTGCTGCTGCAGATCAGCTTTAGGCTCCCTTGCCTGGCTGAATGGCCGGCTTGGGAACAGGCCGAGGCTTGGGGGGACCCGACAGGATGGGTGGGGGGAAAAGGGAGGTGGGCGTTGCAGCATCCTGAACAATGGCAGGGCACTTCAACAGCTGTAACTTTAAAACCAGACCATAAGTACCTTTGGGGGGGGGGGGGTCTGTTATAACTTAGGTCGCTAAGCAACCGATTGTAAGTCAAGGACTCCCTATAGTTCTTATGATTTAAACATGAATTAACTCATCATAAAATATTGTTTTGTATGATTCCTCAAAGAATGTTTTGAAAGAGATGGTGGCTAAATTATGTAGGTATTATAAGAAAGGATTTTAACTTATGTGGTCTTGGCTACCCTATAATATTTGTAAAGTTCTTTGTTCTAAAAACAAGAACAAGTTGATACAATGTACAATTGAAGTGATTTTATATCATTGGTACTTATGGTATATGGATCTTTTTCTGTTTCCTTCATGGCAATATTTAGGTTTTCTTTCTTCACTGATTAGTCACAATCTACTTATTTTGATGGTGCTGTAGCTTTTTGTATTTTACCATTTAAAAAGAAAATAAACACAAAGGATCTGTGTGTATGTGTGTGTGTGTGTGTGTTTCTCTGTGTCCATGGCTAAATAAGAGCTGTAGTATTGAGGAGTGAAATTTCAATTCTTTTAAATCTACAGTACTTTTTCCTGATCTAAATTGCCCATAGCAATGCTGTTTGTGCTATGGAGGTGGGGTTGAGTGAAATAGCAGCTTTGACTTTGGGAAAAT
Organism: Ptyas mucosa; assembly: GCA_012654045.1. Lineage (NCBI taxonomy): Eukaryota > Metazoa > Chordata > Lepidosauria > Squamata > Colubridae > Ptyas > Ptyas mucosa. The sequence continues at coordinate 24,035,076 of WNWU01000021.1, forward strand.
GGCAGCAAGGAAAGAAGAGGCTTTGTATCCAGTTCTCATCTTACTCGCCATGATTTACCTTCTTATTCTTAATTCGAATTTACTTGCTCCCTACGTCTGAATGAGGACACCCCAATTCACTTCAATCCCGTATTGATCCATGAACTCTCCAGGTTGTCTTAGGCTAACCACCTTGTCTTAGGCTCATTCTCCACCCGCGAGGGGACGTTTGCTCCTTTGCCTTAGGAATCAGGGCCTGTATGCATAACAGGGTTTGCTATTTCATCACAATAAACATTTTAATAGTATTTCAGTTACAGTAGGAATTTTGAAAAGTAATTAGTTCAAAGGAAGGGAAAATATTAGTTAAAGGTGCTGCAAGCTTTTTTCCTGTTAAAGTTGATGTACCTCTGAAAAGTGTAAATATTGCCTCTTTCCTGATAGTCTTCGTCTTTCTTTGCAGTGCGGCTCCATGAGAGTATTTCAGAAGAAGGTTTCCATTACCTTGTATTTGATCTGTAAGTCTGCTTTATTTGTTTTTGATCTTTGGTCAGTGAAAAGCATGTAAGGCTTGCAAACATTTCTCCCTCCCTCCCTTTCTTTCCCATCCTTAGTAGCTGTATCTGCATGTAATTCAACTTAAGCAAGCAGACAGTATTATGGCCCTAAATCCTGTTAAGAAAATGTCTTTTTGTCAGGAGTTGCTAGTTAAGCCAGAGTTAAGACCAACTTGTAAATAATGAAGTTATTTCAGACTACTTTCTTGTGTGCAGCCATTGGGTATTTGTTGATAGACCCCCAAAATAGAGAAGAGACTTCCTCTTGTTCAGTCAGCAGAATTGCTTCTGCTGAGGCAGGATTTCTGTTGGTTTCTTTCCAGTAAATTCGTAATGCTTGGGCTAAATTAGAAGTAGTGCAACTCCATGATTATTTGTAGTTTAGGCTGCAGGCTGCAGCTTTCTTTTATTGCCATTATTTCATTCTGCAGTTCCACAATTCAGGTCCTGCACTTGGCCTTGCTACAGGTGTAGGAAAAAGCTGAGGGATAGCTAATGGGTGCTGAACATACATGATTGAGGATTATTAGTCTTTAATGATCTCTTGCTTTGGAATTAAACCTTTTAAAGTTTATTTAAGAAGCTGAAGAGGGTGCTTCTCTAGTGCACTGCTTGGAGAATCCAAGAGCGTGGGTAATTCCCTCAGTTAGGATGTATACTGAGTGCCTGTATCTTTAAGAGTTTGTTGACTCCGCCCTCGAGGTCTGGCTGAGGCTCAGTTCCTTTCACTCAGTCAGGATAGTTACAGTGCCTTTCGGATTGCTCTGTTCTTTTTCTCTAGCTCTTTTTTGTTTTTGTCTAGCGTTCTAGCCCTTATTGCCTTTTTGCCCTTATTCTTGTTTTGATTCCTCGTTTGATCCTTGGACTGCGTGAGAGACCGATCTCCGTACTCTCCCAGCGGCGGGGCGGTGTTGGATCTGGGGCTCCTGATTCCCCGCCCGCGCCCGCATTACTTGAGGCCACCGAGCTCTGCCTCTACAACTGGCATCTCTGCGAGCTCCACATCCCTCGGTAATTGAAGCCACTGCCCTGTCAATTTGGCATCTCTGCGAGCGCTGCTTACGAGGCCGATTAAGACCCGACCGCTTTGGCCGCTGGCGAAGAGGCTGTAACACCGTTGGAGTCCCTGGCAGCTCACCAGTTTTTTCCCGCGCTTCGCTTGCCTGCCACAGAGTTCTGCCTTGCCATCGGCATCTCTGCATGCGTGTGTGTGCCTAACTGTCAGTTTTCGGCCTCCCTCCAATGCCACAACCGCTGGTGAGTCCACCCGACGTTTAGCTCTCGTGGACAGAGACCTTGAGGCCCTAATTTGTCAGCCGTTTTTTGGGGTTCCTGCCCGGTGACAGTGGCATACCTCGCATTGCCTCTTTAGCGGCAGAGCTTGGTGCCTGCCTATATCTCCTGACGATGCGGAGGAGCTCCAGCTGACTGGCGGCAGCGCTTTGAGCCCTTTGCATCTCGGCTCGCGCTTTTTCCCCTGGCGGTACTCTTCTATTGCCACCCCGCGTGCTACGGATGGGACTCCTCCCGCGCCCACGCCATTTTGGGGATTTTTGCTAGTAGCCCGGATGAGTCCTCAGCTTGGAGTTTTTTCCTTTCCACCTCACGCCTCGACTCCTCGCTACTCCGGCGTCATCGCCGGCCTCATCCCACTCTTGCTGACGCCGCCGTCCTCTTCTTCTACCTGCTGTCAGTTGAGCCTGTCGTTAATCACCATCTCCCTTCTTGCGCCAGACTGTCAGCCATTTTGACTCCCTTCACAGTTTACTTCCTGCATCCACCATCTTGTGCTTACCTTCGTTCACCCCTGGTTTGACTTTGAACTGTGGTCCCCCACTCTCCTTGCTCTGCTACCTTGAAGGGACCGTTCTGGGGGTACCCTTGTTGGGGTAGCCCCACCCATCCACAAAAAGAAAAATACCTACCAGCACTTATTTTTCTCCTTTTGCTATGGGGGACTCCGACCTCTCGTCTGACCTCAAGCCTCCTCGCAGCCGCCCCCAGGACCCAAACACCCGAGCGCTCATCTCATAAGGGGTCTAAGAAGCGCTCCAAGCGACCTGCTGGTCCTGTCCAACCTCAGAAGGGCACAAGCCTTCCTCTGCTGAGGTCAAGGCCACAAAGTGGCATCATGCCGCCTTGGAGAAGTATTTCGACCAGGCGCAACGAAAGTCACAGCCAGACACCCAGCCTGCAGCGCTGTCTTCTCTGCCACCAGCGCCATCAATGGCTTCGCCGCAGTTGCTTTCTTCAGCATCACCTCCTGCGGGGCCTGTTGCTGTTTCTCCGCTTCTACAGCCCGAACCGCCCTGCCAGCAACAGGCGCCGCCAGCCCTGCCACCTCCCACGGCTCCACTACAGGTGCCTCAGCCCGCTCTGGCTCGCCCGCTGCCCGAGGCCACTTTTACGCCTACGGCCGCTGGTCTTTGTTTCCCAGAAGGCCAGCAACCCCTGTATTACGACCTGCAGGCCATGATTGCAGCAACCCTTTCCAGGATGATGTCCACCGGGTTTCCTGCTCAGGTCCAGGCCCAGGGGTTCCCTCCGCAGCTGCCTTCCAGTTACCCTACGGTGGTACAGCCCCAAGGACTCCCAACTCAGAGCTGCCAACCATGCTCCCTGGCGATGGGCCCTGCCCCTGCTAGGGTGGATAATGAGCCTTCTGATTATTCTCTACAGGAGTCGATGCACAGTGATGGCTCTCAATGGGATTGCGATGAGGACAGGGACATGGAGCTATCAGAGGACGAGGACGCTCTCCTGGAGAAGCCCGCCTTCGTGGGTTTGTTCCGGCCCTCTCTCTTCAAGGCCTTGCTCCACAAAGCCATTGTTATGATGCAATTAGCGGCCGCTAAAGCTCATACTGATCAACCGACCGATCCTTCTCCTCATGAGGCTCTCTTTACTGTGCCTAAAGCGGACCAAGAGTTTGTCCCCTGTCCACAGCTTTTCTCTGAAATTGTGCAGCGGCCCTGGGCCCAGCCCGGCTCCCTGGCGGCGCCCAACGGCCTCGACAAAAAACTTTTGTTCAGCCCCCAATCTCCAAAGCTTGCTGGAATTGCCTTCCGTCAATGCCCCGGTGGCCACCTTGATGTCATCCGCCGTCCTTTCTAATGACTTTGTGGACGGCCTCTGCTCCGAGGACAAAAGGGCCAAACTCATGTTCTGCAAATTCCATCAGGCTGCCACCTGGGCCCTACGGGCAGCTACGTCGGCTTCATTTTTCAGTCGTGCCTCCTTAATTTGGCTACGCCAGCTTCAGGAGCGCCTTCCTCCCGACGATCGACGTCTTCATCAGGACGTAAACAAGTTAGTGGCCGCGACGGAGTATTCCGCTGATGCTGCCCTTGCTACAACCTGCTTCGTGAGCCCTAGTCTCCACCGTGACGTCCCGTCGCCTCTTGTGGCTGCGCTCCTGGAAGGCAGACACTAAAACTAAATGGCGCCTTGCCTCCGCGCCCTATAACGGTTCCCAGCTTTTTGGGGAGGCGTTGGACCCAATCCTCATAGAGGATTTTTTTCCCTGCCCCGTCTCTCCCAACCCTGACAAATGTCTGAGGAAATACAACACTTTCTGGATATCCACACTATAGAGCCGGTTCCCATAGAACACAGTGGAACTGGTTTTTACTCAATATTTTTCCTCGTCCCGAAGGCTTCGGGGGGCTGGCGAGGAATACTGGACCTAAAGGAGCTGAACAAGTGGATTTCATACCATCGGTTCAAAATGCATTCCCTGGTGTCAATTCTGGGCTACATCCGGCGGTCGGACATGATGACATCAATCGACCTGAAGGAAGCGTACCTTCCCATCCCGGTGCGACCTTCCCATCGCCGATTCCTCTGATTCTCTTATGCCAACCAGGACTTCCAATACAGGGCCATGCCATTCGGCCTCTCGTCAGCCCCTCGCACCTTCATGAAGGTCCTTGCGGTAGTCGCCGCCTCGCTCAGGCTCATTCCCATCAGGGTTCTCTGCTATCTGGACGACATCCTTATTCTCTTCCCGTTCCGCAGCTGGGCCCTCCAGGATCTGGAGCTTGTGCGTGACTCCTTGCACCATCACGGCTTTTCTCTGAACCTGGAGAAGAGCAACTTGCAGCCCACTACACGTCTCCTGCACCTCGGGACCATCATCAACTCTGCCTCGGGGTTAGTCTTCCTTTCCCCGGATTGTCGACTCAGCATAGCCACCCTGATATCGCAGGTCTGCTCTTCTGCGACCGTTCCCATTCTGATGCTGTCTCAACTCTTGGGCAAACTCATCTCATGCATCAACGTAGTGCCCTGGGCGCGCCTCCATTTGCGCCCCCTTCAATGGTTCCTCCTCCCGCTCCAGAAGTCCCTTGGCAGCAACTCCATGGTCCAGATGCCTCTACCTCGCTCGGTTCGGCAGTCCCTCGGTTGGTGGACCTCTCTGGCTGTGTCAAAAGGTTTCTTTTTCCAGGACCCGGTCCGGGTGACGGTGACAACAGATGCAAGCCTGGTGGGTTGGGGTGCCCACTTTTCTTCCAAAGTAGTGCAGGGGCGCTGGTCGCTGATGGACCTCAAGAACGATATAAACTGGTTGGAGCTCTGGGCGATTCACCTTGCGCTCAGACACTTTCTGAATGACATAGAGGGACAACATGTGCTTGTCTTAACCCAAAACACAACAGCCAAAGCACATATCAATCGGGAGGGCAGCACTCGCTCCAAGCCTCTCCTGGATGAGGCTATGTCTCTACTTTCCTGGGCGGAGACCCATGTTCTCTCCATCACGGCTCAACATATATCCGGATCGGACAACATCCGGGCAGACTGGCTGAGTCACTCACAGATCGACCACACCGAATGGCGCCTCCATCCTGCGCTCTTCCAGGAGCTGTCAGCCAGGTTCGGGACGCCTCTGGTGGACCTGTTTGCCACCCCTCGCAATACTCACCTTCCCCGATTTTTCTCCAGGTTTCCCTGTCCGACGTCGGAGGGGACGGATGCCCTTCACAGCCGTTGGCTTCCAGGCCTCCTATACGCTTTCCCTCCCCTCCCTCTCATCCCCAAGGTGGTGCGGAAGATTATCTCAGAGGGCGCGGAAGTCCTCCTCATCGCCCCCCACTGGCCTCGGCGATCGTAGTACGCCGACCTGCTGGATTTGTCAGTCTCCCCCGAAACCGGATTTCTCTTTGCCAGGGGGTCATTCGCCACCTGGAGCCTCAGTGGCTCCAGCTGACCGTCTGGCATTTGAGAGGGCCCTCCTGCTGAGGGACAACCTGCCAAGGCGGGTAATCGCCACCATGCAAGCCTCCCGTCACAACTCTATGTATAGAATATACGACGCCCCATGGAAAGCTTTTCGTCGCTGGTGTTCCAAGCACGGCGCCGAGCCAGCTTCTGCCTCTATTCCCACTCTCCTCGCCTTTCTCCAGGACGGATTGGACAGGGGCCTCGCGCCAAATACTCTCCGCCGCCAGGTGGCGGCTCTCCGCACCGTGCTGCCAGCTGCGTTGCCTTTTCCTCTGCCACAGGACCCGAGGATTAGAACCTTCCTCCGTGGGGCTTCCAATATCCATCCCCCCGTCGTCCACCGTTTCCCGACGTGGGATCTTCCCCTGGTCCTTCGGGTTCTGATGGCACCGCCCTTTGAGCCTTTGTCCTCCACCGGCCTCCGTTTTCTTACGTTGAAAGTTGTCTTCCTTGTCACCATTACCTCCACCCGTAGGGTTTCAGAGCTCGCAGCTCTTTCAGTCCGTCCCAACCTATGCATTTTCCACACCAATCATGTGGTGCTCCGACTGGACCCCTCCTTCTTGCTGAAGGTGAACTCGCTCTTCCATCGCTCCCAGGAGCGGATTTTTGCCCAGACCCCCAGCATCGGCTTGAAGTTCAGTGGCACACCCTTGATGTCTGGCGGGCGCTCCGGCATTATATCAAGCGCACCGCGCCTTTCCACAAGTCTGAGGCGCTCTTCGTCTTATTTCTGCCAGCTTCCATGGGAAATAAAGTATCATCTGCCACGATCAGCTGCTGGCTCAAGGCATGTATTGCTAAGGCGTACGCGATCCAGAACAGACCTCTGCCAGGCCGTATCCTACCCCACTCGACTAGGAGCGCCTCCATGATGGCGGCCTGGGCCACCCAATCATCGGTCCTGGACATTTGCCGCGCGGCTACATGGACATCGCTTACGCCCTTCATACGCCATTATAAAGCTGACTCCTTCGTCTCGGCTGAGGCATCCTTTGGACGGCACGTTCTCCAATCTGTCATCTCGGACACGGCCACCAGGGAGCAATCTGTTTCCTGCCCTATTTGACACTTGCTTGGGTATGTCCCACGCTCTTGGATTCTCCAAGCAGCGCGCTAGAGAATGGATGTTGCTTACCTGAACGTCCCTTCTGAGCGCGCTGCTGGAGAATCCAGCCCTCCCTGTCTGCTTTTCTGCCCTGGTGGGCCGGCCCTTTGTTATTTTGACTTGGTCTTGACCTTTGATTGATTGCCTTCTTCGTGAAAGAAATTGAGCCTCAGCCAGGCCCCGAGGGCAGAGTCAACAAACTCTTAAAGATACAGGCACTCAGTATACATCCTAAATGAGGGAATTACCCACGCTCTTGGATTCTCCAGCAGCGTGCTCAGAAGGGACGTTCAGGTAAGCAACGTCCATTCTCTTTCCATTTGCTATTGACTGTTAGTGTTTTACATCTGCTTCATCAAAGTGTGACTTCTTTAATTTCATGGATTCTGTTTGATTCCAGGGTGACTGGGGGGGAGCTATTTGAAGATATTGTTGCCAGGGAATACTACAGTGAAGCCGATGCTAGGTAAGTTCGTGCTGTTTAATATGGTTTTCTTTTCTTTTTATTTATTTTTGGCGAATATTCTAATGTCAGTCCTGCCCCAACTTGGTCAACATATGATGGCAGTTCTGACATTGCGAAATACCATTTCTTGACAAAATTTTACTATAGCTGTTCATACGATTTAGGCATAATACTTATATAGTTTATAACCTTTTTAGACATTAGTTGCCATAATAAATTACTCTTAGACCAGACCAGAGGTGGGTTTCAGCAGGTTCTGACCAGTTCTGGAGAACCGGTAGCGGAAATTTTGAGTAGTTCGGAGAACCGGTAAATACCACCTCTGACTGGCCCCGCCCCCATCTATTCTCTGCCTCCCAAGTCCCAGCTGATCGGGAGGAAATGGGGATTTTGTAGTAACCTTCCCCTGGAGTGGGGTGGAAATGGAAATTTTACAGTATCCTTCCCCTGCCATGCCCACCAAGCCACACCCACCAAGCCATGCCTACAGAACCGGTAGTAAAAAAATTTGAAATCCACCACTGGACCAGACTATATAAATAAATGGAGAACAATTAAAATATTATAAAATCTGTTTAACAGGATAGTCTTTAAGAAATGAAAATGTGGCTAGGTGGACTTTGCTCTACTTATCTTGATTGTATTACTTGGAGTTCAAGTACTTTAAGCTGTAGTGTAATAAAATTTCCCTTAAATTGCATGTGTTGCTAAATTCTTGGTTTTTTTAAAGCTAGTTATCTAATTCCCTGCTGCAAAGCAGGTTGGTCTGAGCCATCTTACTAAACAGAACAATAAATCACTGTAACTTGCATTTAAGTGCATTGTTGTTGATATTGACTATGGATAGATTTTGTTGAAAATTCATAACATTTATGCCTTGCTTTTCCTCTGGGACCTTAGAGCAGCTTAGTTTAGTTTAGTTTACTTTATTGTCATTGCACATGGTACAACAAAATTAAATGCCATCTTCAGTGTACATTATAACTATAAAAATAAAAACACAAACATACATCCTTTACATTCTATATAATTAAAATTGAAAACCTGATATTGCACTATACCGTAGAATTCAATATGGTTATTGCCCTGGGAAAGAAGCTGTTATTCAGCCTATTTGTCCTTGTTTTTATTATCCTGTACTGTCTGTCAGATGGTAATAGTTCAAAAAAAGGGTGCCCAGGATGAGATGGATCTTTAAGGCAGCGGGAGCTAAAAGAGGGGAGGGGGCAACCAATGATCCTCTGGGCAATAATGTTGACCCTCTGAAGTCCTGTCCTATCTGCCACTGTGCAATTTGCAAACCATACACTGATGCAGTAAGTTAAAATATTCTCTATGATGCAGCAGTAGAAGGCCACCAGCAGTTTTTCATTCAGTAGCTGTTTCCTGAGAAGTCTCAAGTAGTATAATCTCTGCTGGGCCCTTTTGACCAGTGCTGCAATGTGAGCGCGCCAGGTCAGGTCCTCTTTTATGATAACACTCAGAAACTTAAAACTGGCCACTTGCTCCACTCGGTCTCCATTGATAAGCAAGGGCTGGATGTCTGATCTATTCCTTCTGTAGTCCACTATAAGCTCCTTGGTCTTATTTGTGTTAAGGACCAAGTTATTGTCTCCACACCACGAAAGCAACCATTCCACCTCATCTTGATAGGCAGACTCATCCCCCCGGAGATCAGTCCCACTACTGTTGTATCATCTGCAAATTTAGTAATAGTATTACTAGCGTGAGTGGAAATGCAGTCATGCACATAAAGAGTATAGAGTAAGAGACTCAACACGCAACCCTTTGGTGTACCAGTGTTAAGAATAAGGGCTGAAGCGATACGATTACCTCATCTGACCCTCTGAGAGCGGCCAAACAGGAAATCCATAATTCAAAGGTTTATGAATAAGAGAGCCAAGATCCATAAGTTTAGATATTAGTCTATGTGGAATTCTTGTATTAAATGCAGAGCTAAAATCTACAAAAAGCATCCTCACATAGCCCCCCCCCCCCCCGCTGTTCCAAATCAGCCAGTGCAGTGTGAAGAGTGATGGCTGTAGCATCCTCTGTAGATCAATTTCTTTTGTATGCAAACTGGTGTTTATCAAATGTATGTGGAAGACCAGAAATGATGTGCTGGCAGACCAATTATTGGATACACCCAGGGGTGAAATGCTCCCGGTTTGGACCGGATCACCCAATCCGGTAGCGATGGTTGCAGGTGATTCGGAGAACCGGTAGCAAAAATCCCTGCCCCCCCAATTGCCCAGCTGAGCCGCGCAATCATCAGAAGCTTTTTTTATTTTTAAAAGCATTTTTTCTACAACCTCTTTGGCCGAAAAAAATGCTTTTAAAAGTAAAAAAAAAGCCTCTGATGATCGCGTGGCTCAGTTGGAATCATCAGAGGCTTTTAAAAGCATTTTTTCTACAACCTCTTCAGCCAAAGAGGTTGTAGAAAAAATGGGTTTAAAAGGAAAAAAAGCCTCTGCCAATCAGGCAAGTTAGCTGGGATCGTCAGAGGCCTTAAAAGCATTTTTTTACAACCTCTTCAGCTGAGAGGTTGTAGAAAAAATGGTTTTAAAAGGGGCGGGGGGAAAGTTGGCCATGCCCACTCAGTCATATTACCCTCCACACACACACACACACACACCCCAAGCCTCGCCTATGGAACCGGTAGTAACAAATTTTACATTTCACCACTCTGATACACCTCTGATAAGTGGAACAAAGTTAAACCCTGGTTCTCTTTACATCCTATAGATAGCACCTTGGTTTCACAACGACACTCTCTCTACCTATCCTTTCTCCTTTAAAAAATTGCTTTACCAAATGTGCATTGCTATTGTTTGGTTAGGAGCAGCTCAACAGTAAAAGCAACCTTATTTTTAATCTGTTGCTTTTGTCATGAGTACAATCTACTCATGACATACGGTTTTACTATGCCTTGAGTGATATTTTATAAGGGTTTTTTTTCTATAAAGGAGAGTGATATAATTTTCCTCTCCACCATCCTTTATAATTTGTAAATGCAAAGTAAGTTTAGGTCATATCCAATGCAGTCATTCTATGTAAGTAAATTCTTATTTTGTGTGTGTAAATAATGGCTGCGTAAATATATAATAATTCCTCTTATTATACTATGCTTCTGATATAGACTTAATCTACAAATGTTTGGAATGCAACATCCAGTTATAAACAGGTGTCACAAGGATTGTTCCTGCAGAGTAACATAGCTAGCAATTGCTGTCTGGTTTAGCTTTGGAAGAACATGTATATCTAGAAGATCACATCCGTAGCTGATTCTTGACTTTGCTGCATTTCCCTTGTCATTGTTTGCTTTGGCCCTTGCTGCAGAGAGCTACTTGCAAGGAAGTGAGAGTGGAGTTCACTCGTTTTTGCCATTTTTGGCCTGAAAGGCCTTCCTAAGTATTTGACTCTGTTCTAGTTGTACAGTGTGTGTCTGATTCTTGCTCTCCACCCTACATCTTGTACTGGGATTGGACATAGTTGCAGAGCCTGCCAGAATAGTTCATCTTGCCAGCACCTCTGGCGTGGGCCTGCTGAGATGCCTTGCTGTTTCTCAGAGCAACTATCTATCCCTCCAGTTAATGCAAATGGTTCTTATTGTGCAAGTTGGTTCCCACATCTCCATCTGGGTAGCCTACATCCAATGGTACTTCCGAGGTCTGCTCAGTTAGCTTCTCCATTGTTGCATTTATTATATTATTTGTTATAAAAATTTGAACAGATTGTGCACTTCAAAACACTTTAAAAGTGAATTACTATGGGACTCACCCCATGGCAGGGCGACTATTACCATGGAGTGGTAATCCAGGTAAATGTCCCTGTTTTATGCTATAAGAACTGTTACAGTGCAAAATTAGTTACTTCCTTCTTTGCAATAAATTGCTTCTGCCAGCTGTTATGTTAGTTTCATTATAAGTGCCTGGAAATGAGCTTAATGAACACTTGCAGGTTTTGTGTGTGGTGCTTTGTGCAGGCACTGTATGGGTGTAATGTTGAACTAATACAATAGGTGTTGATAACACGTTACACCACTCGTTCAAAGGGAGAGAGACAGGGAGAGTTTTTTGTTTTGCTGGAAAACGTGGAGTTTGAAAGCTGAAACAAGGGAAGTAAAAATGCAAGTTAAGCAGGCTCTGTACTTTCAAAGACTCCAGCCCTTTTGTGCAGATATGCTGGTAATGTGCTTCCGTGCACTGCTACTTAAACTTTCCACTGGCAGTTTCCCAATATGAAGGAGGTGAGGGAATCCTCAGTTTCAGCCAGGCTAGCAAAGAGGTTATAGTAAATACTGGCTAATGGAATTGGGTCTTGTCTGCCAGATTTTAGGGCAGAAGTCTTCAAACTTGGCAGCTTTAAGACTTGTGGACTTCAATTCCCAGAATTCTCCAGCCAGCATAGCCACAAGTCTTAAAGCTGCCAAGTTTGAAGACCTCTCTTTTAGGGATTCTTGAAAAATCTCTTGCAAGATAACTTCTTCAGGGGAAGAAGTTTCTGGGTCAAGGTGGGGCTGGGATTCAGGCTTCCAAGCACTTCTCAGCACTCAGAGCTGAACTGCAGAAAGTGCTGGGAGTTCTATTTTCTGCACAGAACAATAGCTCATATTTGCTTGTGGTATTTTATATATTGTTAAAACTTTAATCTGAAGTTCCTGATTAAAAGCATATCTGCTGATACTGCATAATAATTTTGCCTTGGGAGTCTTACTAGAAAAATGTTTCTATATTCAAGAAATAAATCAATAAATTGTGTTTCTTTTCGGCTTTGTTTGTTTGTTTTGCAGCCACTGCATTCATCAGATTTTGGAGAGCGTCAATCATATTCATCAACATGATATTGTACATAGGGATTTAAAGGTAATACATGGCTCCAGTGAAAATTAGACTTGCCTGGAGGCTACAGTTAAATGAAATCAAGATAGCTGCACTGGTGGGTCTAGGGCAGTATACAATTGGTTTGCTTCTCCGTTATAGTCTTTGGCTTAATCATCTTTAAATACCCTGGTCCCTTCAAATGCTGCATAATTCGCAAAAACTTTAGTATCTCCAATTGATATTGTACTGTAGTTGAGGGAGATGAAAAGTAAGCTTTCTGCTTGTAGCAAATCATAGCTATCTTTTAGAGAACCTAATTCAGCTGCAAGAAGGCATATGGGTGGAGCTTTTATCTTGACTCCTGTTTTGCCAGTCCTAAAATACATGTTAGAGCATATTTTAAAAATTTAAAAAATACATGCTAAAGCATATTTTCCTTGCGTTCATTATGCATATAAGATGTTATACTGTGGGTCTGACTATTCATGTAATGTAATAATTCAAAGGACTTTAAAATAGTAAAGATAAATCTTGACAAGAGATCTGGGAAGAAAGCCAGTGGACACCTGTTGAAGGGAAAAATGGATCCAGAAATGCTGCAGAATCAGTTAAAATACTGTCCAGACTTTTTCCTACCTCACGTAGTTCCAGCGAGATTTCCTAAAAAGGTTTAAGATACTTTTATGCTTTGATGGGGAAACTAATACCTATAGAAGTACCAGTGGCCCTTGTTATCAGCAATTTCACATTGGCATGTTTGATCATTAGAGAGCAGGCTTCAAAATAGTCATAAAGTTCTTTATCTGTTTTCAGTTTTTTATTACTGTAAATATGACAAAATTAAAGAAGGGCTTTTGTGCATTTGTAATATACATTTTTTTTAAAAAATGAGGTCATCTGCATGATTTTGATTTGCATTTGATGCCTGTATCCTCCTCCTCACTGGGTGAGCTTGCTCATGAGGCCCCATATAGTGGCCACCTTCTTTGAAGCAACTTCCTGAGAGAGGAAATTACCCTGCTTCTGCCATAGGGCGCACATGGTCCTTGCAACTCTTTTGTGAACAAGTAGAGAGACTTCTGGTTGCTGATGCTGCCCACAAACTGCTTACAGTTTGTTACTGGACAGCAGTGGTTTCCATGAGTGCAGTTGAAAAGCCCCTCAACTAAGAAGCCAGCATGATCTATATAACCCAAGCAGGTTGTTTCCCTCAATCTCTAGCTAAGCATGATACTTGAAGAAGGCCAGCTGCTACAAGGAAACCAGTGAAACTTTGCATCTGGACTGATGCTGGTAACTTCTGCCTCAACCAAGTGAAGAGAAGGAGGAACAAATACAGATACATTACATACAGATACACTATAGGAGAAAGGATGCTTGGTATTATTAGTTAATCAGTTATTATCCATGGTTTTACATTAGAATGGAAATCCCATAAATCAGAAGGCTCACCACTATCTCTTTTGTTCCCTGCAATTCCAAACAATTAACTTGATGCTGCTACTATCAAAAGGCAGTCATAGTTGCTTTAGCAGAAATACAATGCTATGTTCAGGATAAGTCATAATTCCTTTCTATATTTTGTGTTGGGCAAACATACCATGAGCATCACACCCAGTTTTGGGCACCAATTTATTGACAGATTGTAGGTAGTCAAAGGATGTAGATAAACGGTTTGAAGGCATGAGCATTTTTAGTCTGCATGGGGACACAGTAGCTCCGTTCAAGTATTTGGAGGGTGACATTCAGAAGATGGAACACAATTGTTCAGAGTTGTTCTAGAACACAGATCAAGAAACCAGAAATTTATATTTCCATCTAGAAAAAAAATCCTAATCAACTATCCAACAATAGAACGGGCAGCCTTGGAGCTAGTAAAGCTTTTTTTGCTGGAGATATTTCAATAGAAACTAGATGGCCATTTGTCAAGTATGCTATAGTTAGGGATGCCTGTGCTGAGCAAGGGATTGGATTATAGATACTTCAGGATCCCATCAAACCTTTTCATTCCATGATTCAAAGTGTTCCTTTAGTGGAGATGAATCCTACATGGTAGTAAAAAAACGTTTGAGAACTTATGAGATTGCTTTCTTCCAGAACAGGGTTTACTTCCTATTGTTTACATACAACCTTAGAATCATTTGATTGCCTGCATTAAAATGCTGACTCAGAGGGAGTTGGCTAGGTGCAGCCCCTTGCAAGGACTACTTACACAAAAGTTGTTTGTTTAATCCTGTGATAACTTAGTCAGCCAGTGTAATAGATTCCAGCCAGAAGTGTTTTCAGGAATGATCCTTCTTTCAGTAAATAATGCCTTAGCTGGGATTGCAGGAGGATGACTTCTTTTTCTAGTTTTGTTTTATTGGGATCTCTATGCCAATGATGACAGAGTGCTCTATTAGGAACACAGCACTTTGTTGTACCATTTATTCTGAGCTTCAGGACATAACAACACTTATTCTTAAAAATGTTCTTACCCTGTGCTTTTTCTGAATCGATTCTACCTGGCTTCAAATAATCTTTCCTGGACTCTGTTCAGGTTATAAACTGCTACATCCTAGGCCTTACTGACAAACAAATCATTTCAACAAATCATTTCGCCCTGATGGCATCCGCTCATCCAAGTAGGAGTTTAAAGCTGAGATTGTGAACTTTCTAACTAAAATATTCAGCCGGTCTCTACATTCAGCCTTCATGGTTGAAGACTGGAAGGTATCATCTTAATTCCAATTTTTAAGAAGGGTTCACAGGGAGATCCAGGAAATTAAAGACCCATCTGTTTAACATCTGTTCCAGGAAAACAGTGGAAACCAGAAGACAGAGCAAAAACCTAAAGAAGGACTAAAGCATTATCATCCTCCCAGCAGACAAAGCAAACCATAGTTATTATGGATGGATGTCAATACATGCAAAACAACAAATAATTACTGGCAGACAGCAAAACCTACACCCTAATAAACACCAACCCAATAGGGAAACTAGACAGCCTGATCAAGAGTATTCTTAACAATCTAACCAAGGGAGGTCAAATCATAAAAGACAAATAGTAGTAGATGAAAAGCAGGAGATCTACCCTCCCACACTTTTATGGATGCACCAAAATACACAAGCCCAACATATCTCTTTGTCCATTTGTATCATTACCAGGGACCCCAACATATAACATAGTTAAAGAACTTACAAAACAGCTTGGACTGCTTACAGAGGGAAGTTAATATTCTATCGGTTCTCACTATAGTGGCACCAGAGCACCAAAGACCTAATTATAAAAAAAGATGAGATTATGGTTTAATTCAATGTTATAACATTCTTTACATCTATAGACCCAGAACTAGCAACAGAATCCATAGCAACTGCACAACACAACATGGCCTAATTATTTTTATTTAAGTATTTATTAAACAAATTTATGTAGCTACCCAGCTCAAATACAGGTAATTGGGATCACCACTGCCAGGATTCCTAGAAACTATAATGTAATGCAGAAAACATAGCGCTTCCATGCATGCAACTAAATGTATGGATCTGCTATGTAGATCACACCTTTATTATAATAAAAAAGGAACAACTAGACAGATGAAATCAACCACATCTTTAAAGGAATAAAATTCACAAGGGAAGAGGAAATAAACACACTACCCTTCCTGGATATCCTCAGCAGCAGAAGAGATGACAGGAAATTAGAAACACAAGTCTATCAAAAAGACACCCACACTAACCAAGTGCTCCATTACCAAAAACAACCAACCTCCCACAGGAGAAGCTGTGCAAGAACATTATTCAGACACAATGCAGCAACCCAGGACACCAGAAAAAAGAAAGAGTGTGTACCACATCTTCCATTAAAATGGAAACACAACTTTATGGGAAAACAGCTGACCACTCAGCCTACTGCAACACAACCAACACGAGCTATGAAAAAGGTAACATGACCATATGTCAAAAACATCACAGAAACAACCAACAGACTCTTACAACAACATGGCATTACCATGGCGCACATACCAATGAAAACTTTCCAAATCTTATATAAACCAAAAAACCCAATAGCTCAAGAGAAAAACATACAGTGTAAGAACTGTAACTGTCACTGTATAGGACAGGCAGGCAGAAGACTAACAGAATGCATCCGGTGAATGCATTCTGAACAGTCAGAAGATACGATGAAAACTCCTTACTTGGAGAGGACAGACTTAACCATAGTTTCAACTTGGAAACCATGAGCACAGTAGACAAAGCTACAGTAAATCCAAAAATGTTAAGAAATTCCTGGAAACTTGGCATTCTCACAAATCAGCCATCAGTAGGAACATACAGCTAAATCATATTTACACTTCATTCAAAAGAGACAATAAAAAGCTATAAAGAAAATAGAACATACAGTAATACTTCCTTGCCAGCAATCAACATCCAGATAAGCAGCCACTAGTCATCTATTTAGATTTTCAAAAATCTGTAAGGATCCCAGGATTCTGTCCTATGATTCTGTCCTATGATCTAGCATTGGACATGATTAATGGAGTGGCCAAGATGTTTTTTTAGAATGGTAAAAACAATAAGTAGCTGTGAAGGAATCACTCCACACATTGGCAATAAAAATGGCAGAGGCAGATAACTGACATTTACAGAAACATAAAGGCAAAATAGTCAGATATATATGGGGATTATGATCCACTTTTAGACCTAAGACCATGGCGATAAATATCCAGTGTCACCTGTTTTATACTTTTATACTCAGATGAACTTTTTAGTTCTAGAACTACTGGTTTGCATGGTGCAAATAAGGGGCTGGGTGCAAGGGCTTGTGGATGCTTGACATCTTCATCTGCTTGTTCTCAACATGCACTCATGCTACAACATGCTTTAGAAGTAAAATTCTCTGTGGCAGTAGTTCTTTTTAGACTTCTGCTTCCAATTCCTCTGATATCTGCAGAGGGCTATTCTGGGGGCAAAAGGAGGGGACTCTTAGCTTAGAAGAGAAGAATGGGGAGAGAGCAAAACCGCCACCTTCTTATCAACCAAAGCTGTCAACAGAACGAACGTGGAATCAGAATTTAAAAACTGAAGTTGGTTGCGTTGTTTTTCAGCTTGAACTTCCTGTTCAGCAGCCAGCATTAGAACTGTTTGTGCGTGACAGCATTAAACAAGGGTTTTATGTTGGGCATAGAGTACAAATATAATAAATATATGAAAGATAATTTCCTGGCCCTTAATGCTGTGCCAGGTAGACTTGGGAGGCTTTGAGGAGATGAATTTGGTTGTTCCACCACACAATTAGCAGGATGCATTGTTCCGATGCATAATTGGAATAATTTTAGTTTTTCTTGGAACAAAATTGGAATTTCTGTGCAAGCAAACATAACTGAAGTTTTTGTGCAGTTAAATGAATGCATGTATGTAGCCTGGGAAATTTATGCAAAGTTCATCTTGCTTGTTCTGCTGCCTTCAGAATTACTTCCAATAGTGCATATGTCATAAGGAAATCTGAAGGCCATGCAGAATTAGTGCCACCTACTGTTCGCATTGGTGCATAAGAAATGCTTGTCTGGGAAAGAGTTTGACAAGCTGCAGTGCATGGTTGTGAAGATTAATTTTAGCCCATCCCTTCCATTGCCACCACCTAAAGTTTGTTAATGATGCAGGTAAGAATCTGGATTTTTAAAAAAAGGCTAGATTGTGATGCTGTGAACTTTAAAAAGGGGGCAATGGTTTTAAGATAGAAATATTCACTTCAGGTCCTTCTCTTGTCTTGTCTTGTCTCTCTGGGTTCTCTTACTTAGCCTGAGAACTTGCTCCTTGCCAGTAAGTGCAAGAGCGCTGCTGTCAAACTGGCTGACTTCGGACTTGCAATTGAAGTACAAGGAGAACAGCAGGCATGGTTTGGTAAGTGTTTCAGAAGTGTTTATGCTTCATCAAATTAAATTTCTTCTTTGTTTAAAATGAGGGTTGCAACTTGTCACTTAAAGAACAGCTCCCAATTCTCTTCCAAAACGGGGATGGTTCTCTTTGCATGGATGATATTTGCCCAAGCTCCATTTTGTCTGCTCACTTACATATTGCAGCCCTTGCTTCATTCCACTCAACTCTGTAGCAGGGACATTTGTTCATCCTTGGTTTAACATGCAAAATTCTGGGACATGAGATTCCTCAGCTTTCATTCTACTAGTTTTTTCATTGAGACAAGCCTGAAATAAAGTCAAATATACAATATTAAAAAGTGAGATGGACAGACTTGCAGGGCTTGAGACCTGTGATTGCTGTAGCTGGCATATCCATGAGAGCCGAAGCCATTTTCCAAATGCCGAGGAGCAGTTCATATTGCAGATCCTTTCTTTGCTGCTTTGGACAGCGTCTGGCCCAGTAGAAGATCTTTGGCAGTGGATACCTAGGTAAAGATTTTTTGCTGCATCTGGACATATTTGCTGGGGTTGCCATAGGCTCAGTCAGTGAGAAGCACACTCCTGTGCAGCTTCCTGCTTCCTTCAATGGGGAGATCTAACCATGCCCTCCTCCAAGAACTCTTACCTTTAAAGCTTTGCATTGTAGAATTGAGTTGGATACTCCAAGATGTAATGAAGCTGGTGCAGTTTGAGGAGGAAGAGAGGGGGACACTGGAAATGTGATTTTTGGGAAGGGTGGGGAGGGAATGGCTGAATTCCTTCTGATAGCTCCTGGTGAGAATGGGGCTGGATGGGAGATTTTAGAGCAAGGGGCCCTTGATTGTCTGGTGAGATAATGGATGAAACTTGATTGAGATGGTGGGCTCAGAATTGGCATTGATTTCATCAAGTGCAGCCTGTGGAGGAGTCTGGGAGGAGATGGGCTGCTTTCAAAGAACATTCAGATGCTACAACTGCTCTAGAACATAGTAGCTGTGGGTGCACCATGTGAAACCCATGTAATACATCTATTCTAGACTGGCTGCTAGTTGACCTCTGGGTGCAATTCAAGGTGCTGGTTGTCACCTTGAAAATCTTAGATATTTCAAGACCTGTGTATCTGCAACATCTGCCTGCCTAATAAAATTTAGTAGGATTGGATCTTTACATGTCCTGCTGATCAGACTGGCCAGAGACTTCAAGGGCCATGAAGGCCTGACTTCTCAGTCATCATCTCATTTCCCCATCATCACACCTCCAACTTTTGAACTGATCCCTCCTTCCTGGCCTTTAGAAAATTAGTGAAAACTTGGCCGCTCCACTAAGCTAAAAGCTTGATTTGCATTGCATTGCATCAAATATGTATTGGGCAGGTGTATATTGCTCAAAGTTGGCTGATTGGAGTGGGCTATAAGTCCTGTAAATATATGAATGAAAAGCAAATAAAATAAAATAAAGGAGACCCCTGGTTATGTCCCAGGGGAAACATGGGATATAAATACAATGTATAAATAAGATTAAAATATTAACTAACATTTGGCTACAGCATTAGATTCCATCTGTTAATTGAAGCTGAATCAATCATGGCATTCTATGATTATCTTCCCTACGGCTGGACTGGGAGGGAAATTGATTTGATTGACACCCTATGCTAGTCCAAAATCACCCAGTCTGGGATGCTTTTCCATGAATTATTCATGGGGTACGCTCTAACATGTCCCCCGCACTCCGTGTCAGAAGACTTATTTTCTAGTAATCTGTGAAATTAGTAGCTTTATTCTGAGGTGCTGCATTTTACTTTGACAGGGTTTGCAGGTACTCCGGGTTACCTCTCTCCTGAGGTCTTAAGAAAAGATCCTTATGGAAAGCCAGTGGATATATGGGCATGTGGTAAGATCCTCTAACTTTTGATCCTAGTTCTTTGGGTTGTGGGATTTAATTGCTTTAAAGTGGGAGCAAGCTGCATCAAGGTATCTGACAATTTGCAGAGATTGAGAATAGTCTATGAACCTGTGACTGCAATGGTCCTCAATTAAATTGAAAAGGCAACTCTATACTCTTAATCCAACTGCTGTCTGTTCTTTAGAAACCAAGATTGGCTTAGTGCTACCAGCTACATAGGACGTTCATCCTCATTATTTGGAAAGTTATTGGTTTCCTGAAAATAGACCTATATAAGACAGAACCTTGATGGACACAGGCAGATTCCATTCTGTCCTGTGTGATGGAAATGTAGAATCTGGACTGACAGATCTTATAGTGAAAGGAAGCCGGGGATATAGGGATTGTGAAATGACCATGTTCTGTCTTGTAAAGATTCAACACATCTCTTTCTTTTAATCAACATTTGACTGCAAAACTCTCAGAGTAATCCAACTTTTCTTTTGATCACAATATATTTTGCAGAGCACTCTTTTATTTTAGCGTTTAGTTTATTAATGAGGCTTCTCAATTTTCAGACACTTGTATCTGTTTTTCTTCTTTTAACAGAAAATTGGCCCATGAAAATTCCCAGGGAACTAGTGGAACGGCACTTTTGTAACTTAACACTTTTTCTTTATATAGGCTGCAATTATCTGCTGTTCCATTAAGAGTATTTAGACCTTTAACTTTCTTCAACAGAAGTTTGAAAGAAAAACTTGTATTAGTTGGGGTGGAAAAAGACTGGTTTGTTGTCCATTTTTACCCCAAACTGATTTAGAATGGAAAGGGTCCAGATTGGTCTGTTCATTCATGTCTGAGATGAATGGTGCTTTTAAACTTCTCATTGAGATACTCTCTTCATTGTAAAAAACCAGAACATTTACTGCATGAATGGGAACATTGTTCTCTGCTTGCTAGACTAATAAACCTGGTTTCGATTTATTAATGCACTTCTGATGCTTTGTTACAACCTGTAACTGGTACAGACTTCCACTTAGAAAGTATGTACACTTAATTTGTATAAAGTCTGATGAGTGGAGCAAATGAGCAAGCAATTAAAAATGTCCTTCGTCATCCATTATCTTAAAGGAATAGATCAGGAAAAATCTAACCTTGCTATATTTCTTTTGTTTCCATTTCATTTTATTCAAAATAAAACGTTTTATCAACTTGCTGGGGTGGTCCTTTGCACACACGGAACAGGACTTATCAATTTTTAAAAACAATTTATTGAGGTTTTTAATAAACATAGTAAAAAACCATATAGACTAAACTTTTTGTTTATTTATTTATTAAATTTGTTTGCTGCAAGGTGACTCTAGGTGGCTTACAGCATCAAAATAAAACCATAAATATATATACAAATGTGTAAAATCACAATTAAATCATAATAAAATAAAAATTATAACTAAAACCAGAAGATGTGGAGGAAATGACCAGAATGTATGGTAGAGGGGAGGTGGGAGCTGCTGTTAGTTGACCAAGTACCTCGACTGTGATACTCCCTCCCCCCCACCCCACCCCAAACTGGGGCCCCAAGGCAACTGGCAGAATCAGATCTTCAGGCTCTTTCAGAAGAGCCAGGAAAGTGGAAGTTAATCTCACCTCAGAGAGAGTATGATGTTTCAGAACAGAAGAAAGAATAAAAATAAAAGTTCAGAAGGTGCAGGAAAAAAAGACCAAAAAGTAGAAGAGAAAAGGAAAAAGGCAACAAAGGTGGCCTTCAACCTTCATCACACCAACCAAGCATAATCTAATATACTTCTTTTAAAGTACTATCTATCCTCTTTTAAAGTTACAAATAAAAAACCCCTCTTCTTCCCATAACTTAACTTTTATCTACAAACAATCCATCTTTTCAAACCTAGTCAGCAAAAATTGAACTGAGTTACCAGAAGTATCCAGCAAATAGTTTATCCCTGGTCAAATAATCCTTTTTGCTCTGCACAGTCTTGACCTTTAAATCATCCTTATGGTATTGCAGGATTTGTTCTTTCATCACATTTTGGCATTTAAAATGAGTCTTCAAAGCTTTTACCAGCCTATTCTGTAAATCCCATAAAGATGCATTGTCCAGGATGTCTTGTGCAGCTGTTCCGCGCCCAGATAATTTTCTTGATTTGTCTTTTGTAATTCCATCTTGGTCATCTCAATTTTGTTGCCTCCCATGCCTTCAAATTCTATCATGTCTATGTCAGGTAAAAGGTTTTTAAAATATTTTTTTGTCACCTTGCAAAAGTTGTCCATTAAAATCTGTATCCTTTTTAATACATTTGTTATTAATATTCAGTCCATGTTTCAATTTTTTTAAAAAAAAGAAAGTTATAGCTATTTTAACTCTTTTCTGCCTGATCCTTTAGTTCCTCTTATAATGTTCTTTAAGCCTCAGTTCCTAAAATGTTCTGTTTCAGTCATTTCCCACAAGTATATTATTTAATTACATACTTGTTTTTTTCAAAACTTATAGCAAAGATAACCAACATTTCAAATCTCTCAGGTATCCAAATTCATTTAAAACTTTCTTAAATCAAGATTATTATTTTTTTGCTTTTTGCCAATGATATATTAAATATACAGTAAAATTTCTTAAATCCAAAGTGGAAGGTAATACCAAGTTTGCTGGTTTGAAATTTTCTAATATCAATAAAGTGGTTAAATTGAACATTTTGAAATGTGATTAAAAAAGGAGTTTGGCTGGCTTATGAAAGATTCCCTCACTGCTGAGAGCAAACATATTGTCTCTCTCAGGTTCCAGCATTCAGACCCATGGAAGACCTCAAATAAATGTATTAACATACAGTACATGATGGCTAAGAATGCTGCTAGCATTCTCAGATTTTTCCATGTACAAATCTTTATGGTAACTTGAGAGATGATGGTATGGCAGAGAGGGAAAGGCATGTTCCTACATAGAAGTTGGAATGAAGTCTTGAACATAGAAGATAGATTCCTTGTGACAATGGGCAGCAGCATAAAAGGTGATAGTCACCATGGATTGACTCAAGAGTGCATTTGCCTTTTAGGGTAACTGTAATTTTTTTATTCTCTCCTAGGAGTTATTCTGTATATATTACTTGTTGGATATCCTCCATTTTGGGATGAAGATCAGCATAAACTGTATCAGCAGATCAAGGCAGGGGCCTATGATGTAAGATAATTCTTTATATGTTTATATATAAATTTTATTTATATATAAATTATATAATTAACTCTGCAGTTAATTGTCTGGTTTTGATGCATTCATGCTGCAAAATACATTGTTGGGCATAGGAGATAAGGAAGAGGGACTGTCAGAAATTGCTCATTCATAAAATTATAGAGGGGTTTATTTTGCCTGAATAATACTAGTTCAGTAATTTCTGAAGCATTAAAAATCTATTAGTGGCTGAACATTCTTTTAAAGACAACCATTTTCTATTCTTGTTACCTATTTTTGTAACCAATTAATAAACCAATTAATAATGCAATGCGTGCACAACACCCCCATGCGACCCCCACATGCGTGTGTGACCTTCCTCACATGTACCCCGCCCCCTGCATATGCGCCCCCTGCATGTGCATGCAACCCCGCGCACACCCCCTGCCCCATGCATACACATATGTGGGACCCTGCGTGTGCCCCCGTGCATGTGCACGTGTCTCCCACATGCACCCCACCCCCCACACATGTGTGGCAAAGACCCGAAAACCAGCTGGCTGGTGGAAGGCGCATGTGCGGCATAGCTGACCTGGGGCAAAGGCTCACGTGTCCCCAGAGAGGGCTCTGCATGCCACCTGTGGCACGTGTGCCATAGTTTTGCCATCACGGACCTATATTTTTCTGCTTTGATCCATAATGTGAGTCCCTGAAAAGCCACTCACTTGCAGTGATTCAGTATGGAATAAAATCAGAAACAACTAGAGGAATACATAAACTGATTAAAAAAAACCCAGCCTCTGTTATCTTTCCTCTTAGTTTCCTTCTCCAGAGTGGGATACTGTGACCCCAGAAGCAAAGAATTTAATCAACCAAATGCTGACGATAAACCCTGCAAAGCGCATCACGGCAGATCAGGCACTTAAGCACCCATGGGTCTGTGTAAGTATCTTCAGCTTTCCTTCTCATAGTAACTTTAGAAGCTTGGAAATAGGAACCAACCAGGTTAAAGTTGAAGTGAAAGAAGTACATGGACGGCATCTAGAGGGGGAGAGATTGAGACTGAGACCCAGTGGTTAAGTGTTGGACTCAGACTGGCAGAGACGTAAGTTCAAGCCTCTCTTCACTGATGGAAACACTGAATGTGGGCCAGTTGCAGGCAGCGGAATAACAGGAAGAGAGATTGACAAATAAGCTATCTTGAACACTTAGAGGAATAGAAATCTAGTAATTAAATAAACTGAGATAGTGATCTAAATGCCAGCTTTCTTCTTGCTTTTTTCCAGCAACGATCAACAGTCGCTTCTATGATGCACAGACAGGAGACTGTGGAATGCTTGAGAAAGTTCAATGCCAGAAGAAAACTGAAGGTATATTCTTAAAAGGGACAGTGACTTACGATTCCATATTTTGTGATTATTGAAGTTGGCAATATACATTTTAATTACTGCACCCAAAATCAATGCAGACAAGTATATAAACATAATATGTGTGTGTATTTGCACACATTTGTGCGTGTACACGCATGTGATCTAAACTTTTTCTCGTACCTGGTGTTTGAGCATTCCCCTCCATCAATTTACCTTTCCTTCATATATTTGTTGTGAATTCAGTCCTCATTCATTTCCTCTACAGCACCCCTCCACTTCTACATACCGTACTTCTTTCCCCCTTTTACACACCACGTTTTGTACTCGGCACCCATTTATTCTCTTCCTGTTTCATCACCTGCATTCCTGAAGTCCTCATTCCACTCAGTATGGCTCAGCTTTTTGTTTCTTATAAGGTTGCTGCTTTTATTCTCAAATAGCAAAGTGAGCAGAAATAGACTTCATACTTCTTTCAATTAACATTCCTTCCTTCCAACAAACCAGACATTACTCACTACCTTCCTATTATCCTTTGCACCTATTGGCAAGATACAGAATTCCACCTCTGTTCTTTAGTTTTTCACCATGCATTTAAAACTTGTAATAGTTTGCTCTGTTTTTCCTGCTAAAGGAGAAAAAATAATATCTTGATCTGCAATATTTATTTTTGGATCCGTATCCCATGTTGCATCATACAATTTAATATTTACCAATTTATTTACCTTATTTATGGTAAGCAATTTGGCATTATCTGTATACATTCATGTTCTCAATCAACACATCTCTGCCACTACATTTACATAGAATCGTAGGACTGAAGGGACCTTTCATCCAAAATTCTCTTTATCTCACATCTCACCTTTTATCTATTAGCAAATAATAAAGCTTTATCATTCAGTCAGTAAAAGTCCATTAATGAACACACACTCACAGGGGCACATTAACACACACCCATTAACGAGGCACGAGGGCGTTGGGGTTTTTAAAAATTCTTTATATTCTTTTTTAATTCGCTTTTTAAGGGGTGGGAGGAAGGATGTTTGTATGACTGGGGTGGCTTTGGGGGGCAACCCACAGATGTCGGGGGGCAGGGCGGGTTAGTTCCTGGGAGGGCATTTCCATCAGCATAGTGGGTGGGAGGGGCAGATATGGCATGGAGCAGGGGGCCACATCGTGTTAGGGGAGGACGCACTCGCTACTTGCGAGCAGTCGCGTGCTCTGGCCCCCAATGCTCCTCTCGCTCCCCGGGTTGCTCAGACCCTCAGGCCTGGGGCCTCCAGTTGATGCTGTGCAATGCCAGGTCCGTGGTAAGTAAAGCCCCCCTCATTTGTGATCTGGCTCAGGAGGGGGGTGCGGACCTGGTAGGTATCACGGAGACCTGGTTGGGCCAGGAAGGGAGGGGTCCCCCTCGTTGAGATGTGCCCACCGGGTTTCCATGCATTCCATCAGCCGAGGGCCCAGGGGAGGGGCGGAGGGGGTGGCAGTTCTGGTAAAGGAAGGTCTCACCCCAAGGGAGGCCACTGTACCTCAGATAGCCGGATGTGAGTCTCTCCTGGTGAAGTGGGGACAAGGGAGGCAGATGGGCTGAATACATACCTGGCTCCCTGCCACGTGTCGGCTGCCCTGCCCGAGCTACTCAGTGTGGTTGCCGAGGTGGCGGTGGAGACCCCCAGGCTTATGGTCATGGGGGACTTCAACCTGCCATTGGTTGGCGAAGTGTCTGAGGTGGCTCGGAAGTTCATGGCTTCCATGACGGCCATGGACCTGACCCAGCTAATTCATGGACCCACTCACACGGGAGGACACACTCTGGACTTGGTTTTTGTCTCTGGGCAGTGGATGAATGATCTTGAGATAGGGGCGAGAGCAATTGAGCCCTTGTCATGGTCGGATCATTCCCTTCCCTTCCCGCTTGACTTTCTAACTGCCACACCCCGCCACAGGGAGGCGGAACAGACCAGATGGTTCCGCCCCAGGCGCCTGATGAATCCTGATAGGTTCCAGATGGAGCTTGGGCCATTTCCTGAGGCTCTGACTCATGACTCAGCTGAGGAGCTGGTGGCCACCTGGGATAGGGCGGCCGCTGGCACTTTGGACTGAGTCGTGCCTTTGCGGCCCCTGACCTGTCGCCGAGTCTACTTGGCTCCTTGGTTCTCTGAGGAGCTGAGGAAGATGGAAGCGCCGGAAAAGAGGCCTAGAGAGTAGTTGGAGGTCCAGTCGTTCCGAATCCGACCGAACACAGGTAAGAGCTCATATTAAGACCTACCTAGTGGCAATAAAAGCGGCAAAATTTGACTATTTTTCCACTCTTATCGCATCGGCAAATAACCGCCCAGCTGCCCTGTTTAGGGTGACCCGCTCCCTCCTCCATCGGGGAGTGCGGGAGGATCCCTTGCAGGGTCATGCTGAGGATTTTGTTCAGTATCTGCACGATAAAATCACTCAGATTCGGGAAGGCCTGGTCTCTGACTGGATAGGTACAGACGGGATGATGGAGGCCAGTCTTGAAAATGTCATTTGGGAGGAGTTCGACCCTGTTGCTCCCGAGGACGTGGACAGGATACTGGGGCGCTGAACATGACCACATGTTTATTGGACCCGTGTCCCTCCTGGTTGGTACTGGGAGGGTTACGTGAGGCTGGCTCCAGGGGATTATCAACGTTTCCTTGGGTGAGGGTGTCTTGCCATCCACCTTGAAAGAGGTGGTGGTGAGGCCCCTCTTCAAGAAGCCCGCTCTGAATCCGGCTGTTTTAGCTAACTATCGTCCGGTCTCCAACCTTCCCTTCGTGGCAAAGGTTGTTGAGAGTGTGGTGGCGTGACAGCTTCCCAGGTACCTGGATGAAGCTGTCTATCTGGACCCGCGCCAGTCCGGCTTCAGGCCTGGGCACAGCAAGGAAACGGCATTGGTCGCGTTGGTGGATGATCTCTGGAGGGCTCGGGATAGGGGATGTTCCTCTATCCTGATTCTGTTAGATCTCTCAGCAGCTTTTGATACCATCGACCATGGTATCATGCTGCGCTGGTTGGAGGGGCTGGGAGTGGGGGGCACCGTTCTACAGTGGTTCTCCTCCTATCTCTTGGACTGGACGCAGTCGGTGTTGGCAGGGGGGCAGAGGTCGACCTCGAGGCGCCTTGTTTGTGGGGTGCCGCAGGGATCAGTCCTCTCGCCCCTTCTGTTCAATTTTTATGTGAAGCCACTGGGCGAGATCATCTGTGGCTTTGGGGTGGAATTCCATCAGTACGCTGATGATACTCAGCTGTACATCTCCACCCCAGGCCATCCCAACGATACCCTTGAAGTGATGTCCCGGTGCCTGGAGGCGGTGCGGATCTGGATGGGGAGTAACAGGCTTCGACTCAACCCCTCCAAGAACGAGTGGCTGTGGCTTCCGGCATCCCGATATAGCCAGCTGGTGCCATCGCTGGCTATTGGGGGCAAGTTACTGGCCCCCACAGAGAGGGCCCGCAACTTGGGTATCCTCCTGGATGCACGGCTGTCTTTAGAAGAGCACATGATGGCTGTGGCCGGGGGGGGGGGGGGTTTTTTCAGGGGTTCCCCCTTAGCCAGCTATGTCCCTTTCTGGATCGGTACTCCTTACGCAATGCTCTCTACATGGGGCTCCCCTTGAGGTGCACCCGGAGGCTCCAGCTGGTGCAGAATGTGGCCGCGTGGGGGATTATGGGAGTGAGGGGGCGCTCCCATGTGACACCTCTCCTGCGTGAGCTGCATTGGCTCCCGGTGGACTTCTGGGTGCGCTTCAAGATGTTGGTTACCATCTTTAAAGCGCTACATGGCATCGGACCTGGGTATTTGCGGGACCGCCTTCTGCCGCCAACAGCCTCCCACCGGCCAGTACGCTCCCACAGAGAGGGACTCCTCAGGATGCCGTCAGCCCAGGCAGTGTCGGCTGGCGACCCCCAGGGGGACGGCCTTCTCTGTGGCAGCAACTGCCCTCTGGAACGATTTGCCCCCGGAGATACGGAGGATACCAGATCTCCGGGCTTTTCGCTGTGCCCGTAACCCCCCCCCCTTTTTGAGATATTAGATTTTTAAATTGTCTAATGGGTTTTAGTTGTGAGGTTTTTTAAATTTTCGGCCAAAGTTTATAATTCTTTTAAATTTTTACATTTTGTATTGGAATGTTTTTTATTTCTGGCTGTGCACCACCATGAGTCCAGTAGGAGAAGGGCGGTATAAAAATTTAATAAATAATAATAATAATTAACACAAGTAAATCAATGTCATATTTCTTGATCAATTTCCTTTCTCACATAAGTACGTTTTTCAGTCACCTGTTGGGAAGCAACAAATTGATCTGCATACCCTCTGCCCGTCAGAAAGTTTCATTGTCCTTTTCAGATTTAATTTATAGTTAGTTTTTGACCTTCTGTAATTATTTCTTTCACTTTTGCTACTCTTCCCTTTATAGAAGTATAATGCTATTCTTTCAGTCATTAGGCATAGATATATCCCACAGATGCATTTAAACATGAAATAACTCAAATTGTCACCCAATATGTATTTCAAATCCATAATTTAACACTCCTCTATTTATACCTCTGTACCTCTTTCTCATGTAAACCTCATTCCTTCAAGCACTGTCTGCCTCTCTCCGTTTCTCCCCCTCTCCTTCTGTCACACACACACTATCCGACTGTTCAAAAGAGTTTCCGCATCTTCTTTCCTTACATCCACTATCTAGTATTAGGAGATTAATACATCCATTTTATTGTTGTTCTTTCACTGTCATTTCTTTCATTTTCTTTTTTTTTTCTAAGTCTATTTTTCCCAAGACCACTGCTGATACTATCAAATAAATATCTGTCCCACATTCAGAGTCACTGATTCTTATGTCCTTTACTATTTTTCTCTTTCATCAATAATATTTAGATTTACATGCATTTCTTTGCCATACGGCTTTATAAATATATTTATGTTCGGTCACATATTTGAAACAAGCAGACATTTTTCTGAAACCTTTCACCAAAAACATCACAATTCTCTATCACTGTTTAGTCCCTGAGTGGCCTAAACAATTTTTCTTATTTTTCATTTTTTTTCTCTTGCATCCATTCATTTTATCTGCCATACTATTTTTTTTATCCCTGGATTGCATTTGTTCAGAATATTGCAGTTTTTCGCCAAACTCATGTCTGATACTTTTATTATCAGCACTCAGTATAACATACATCATATGTCATCAAGGGACACACATTTATCCCTTTCATTGATTAAACCTAAACTTTCAGTACTTTGCATGTATTCATCAGCTGCACACCACAAAATCAGACAACCTTTCTTAAATCTATTACATTCATTCCCCTCATCTTAGTTTCATGGACACAGAATAATCTATTTTCTTCCTTTAATTTCATTAATTAATTAATGCTCTTCACTATTTACTCCTCCTACATTTCATGTTGCAGTTTTATGTGCTCCGGTGATCACCAAATTGTTCTATGGATATGGGTCATTGCTATTAGTAATATAAAAAAGTATAGAAGTTACTATTTAGTGGTATCTAGGGCTCATGCAGCATTACCAGCTCTTGGTAACATCAGTAACAGCCAGTTTTAGCACATTTTGGTAGTATGCTTTCACCAAAACCAAATCCCAGTTTGCCCAGGTATAGCCACACCAGTGCATTGTGACTCACATCCTGCTAACTAGGAGGTACATGCAACATTTAGAGACCCATTTGGGAGGCTATAACAGGCAAAGCAGAGAGATATTACCTCTGAAAGAGAAAAGAAGAAACGTCAACTAGTGGCTGCATGACATATCTTTCTATTTTGTGGTATTGACCATAGTAAACATATATATTCATTGGTGTAGTGTCCAGAATATTCATTCCTTACTTTTTATGTATTTTATATAAATATATATGTATGTATATTGCTATTTTTAGGGTGCAATCCTTACCACTATGCTGGTGTCTCGGAATTTTTCAGGTAAGAGTTTGTTTTTCTGTTTCTTGATTTGTTTCCAGCAAATATGTTAAACAAATTTTAGATTTACAAATCAGACAGATTACACTTTGTTTTTTGCAGAAGAGTCCAGTTTTATGCAGTCATTGTATATCTGACCTGATCCTAGATAAGAATTGCCCTGATTCTTCCATCAAAAAAGGGCCAGTAATACACTTGGCACTTTTCAGGTTTCTCTTTGTTTTTACCCGTTTATATTGCAGCAGCAAAGTTGTTTTTTCCAGCTCAGAGGAGAGAAAATGAAATCCTAAACAAATATGTGATTGATTTCTGGGAGGAATAGTAGGATGGCCCCTACATATACAAAGTCCTAGAGCAGTGCTTGTCAAGCTTTGCAACTTGGAGATGTGTGGCATGGGGAATTCTGAGACTTAAAGTCCACACATCTTAAAGGCTCTGAGATTGAGAAACAGTGTTCTAGAGCAGTGGTCACCAACCAGTGGTCCATGGTGGTCCATGAGAAAATTTGGGTGGTCCGCAGAAAAATTATTAAAAAATCCCACTGCAGCATTCTTTCTATTTGCAAATCTTTTTATTCTTTATCATTGTAATCCATAATGTTAGGTACTTTACAAAGTACTAATCCATAGACAATTTCTTAAAAACTATTCTCTCTATATCCTAACTTTCCAAATTTAAGCATAACTTTTTCAGTTTGCAGAGGTGGGTCTACTATAACAGGATTTTTTTTTTAGCTGTAACAATGGCTACTTTGGAGAAAACAGCTTTTGTCAGTATTTTCTTTCAACAAAATGTTTTCTAACTTCATAACAATATGCATACTATTGTTTTCAGGACTTGGGTTTGAAATTTTGCTCCCTTTTCTCAAATAGAAACCAGTTTTTCTTCTTCATCTTCCAATGATAAGAGAACTTCTGAAAGTCCTCTTATTATATTTCCAGTTTAATGTGAAACAAAGACAATTCCCCAAGCACTGCAATGGTTTGAGAGGGTGCTTTTTAAAATTTCACTCCTGAGTGTATCAGTTTGGTGTGATTTCAGTAAAATTGAGTGTTAACTTCTCACTATTAAAAAATACACAATGCTGTATTTACACAACCACTCAGAACTCTTAATTTCTGTCAGAAATGTTATAAAAAGATTTTATACTCACAACAGGGAATTATGATATCTTAAAAAAACCAGGAAAGGATTTGTATAAATACAGTCCTCTCCCTGCTTACTACCAAATCAGCCCATAATATTTATCAGTGACTAGATTGTGTTCAAAGGACTGACTAGGGATTCATTACTCAGGTCTGATTGAATTTAGTAATAGGATTTGCAGCAGTAAAAAGACTGTTTTAGAACTAAAGTAGATCAGGGCAACTAAAGTTCTTCATTGCCCAAGTTGTATGTGTATGAGAGGAAGAATGTCAGTTAAGTATTGGTGTAGGAATCAACAGGACAGAATCAACAGTACAGGAGTCCCAATGGGATCAGGCACCTGTAAACTTAGTAAATAATAAAATACATTTAAGCACCTTTTGCTACTAATGGCCATCAGGTCATTGACTGTATTTGCCAAGTATTGATATATTTTACAAAATACATGCATAAACAGTGCAGACCACATTATTAAAACTGTACTGACAAACAATATAGTAAAGCTTGCACTAACATCTTACACTATATTCACAGTGCTATTCATATTCCCTTGCAACAGAGATCGGAGCAAAGATCACACAAATAATACCCATTAGTGCAACTACTCTAGGAAAAGCACGCCCCAACAACCACCTGCAAAATCCAAATAGACCTAGAAAGTCAATTCTAACATAGACGTGCCTGGAAAGAATGACTGGACTGCAGAATGCCACCAGCCCGTGAGTCTTCAGTATAAAACCGTGGGCATTAATCCTGAAACTGTATATCAGAAATATACAGAGGAAATAAAGGGAAACAAACCTTTTTCAGATCTCTAAATCCAAATCAGAATAGACCCAAAGGAGCAGAGAAAGCAGATTCCATTGAAACCATAGGAAACAAAAGTCCACAATTTTTCTTAAGCACAAGTGATGGAGAGGTAATATTGAGCAAAAAAGAGAACTAATGCACCTTGAATGGATGGAAAGTGACAAAGTCGAGGTCACAGAGTTCAGTCTGTAGCAAGAAGGTCACCTGCCGAATGAGTGTGTGTTGCCTTGTAAGGAAAGGCCAAATTCAAGGCAGGTAATGAACAGAGCCTTACTCATTAGAAAGTGGAGCATAACTGATGTTTCAAGCCCTGGAATTTCTAACATTACTGGGATTCATTTTTGTCATCTGACTAATTTTCTATCCACTTGTTTCTCAAACAGATGCGTTCTCCACTCCATACCCTCCCTGATTATAAATGTTTACATTAATAAACCACTCTTTTCTTTAGCTGACATTTTTATTTGTCTTGGAGTTTTCAAGATAGCCGGCCTCCCCCCCCTTTTTTTTTTAAAGCCACAAGCGGTGAGATTTTTTGCTCCTCTTTTGGCAAAAGAGAACCTTCTCAAACTTCTTACGTACTTTTATCGTATGTCCTTGACTTGTAAACATGTACCATACTCAGGTTTTTATTTAAGAAATTAACAGGCTAGTTTAAAATGAGCTTCTTCTTGAAAGGTGCTTCAGTTGAATGGCAAGAAGGTCCAAGATCATTGTGAAAGCTGTTTGTGATTTACATGAGCCCCGTATGTTGCATCATTTTCTGGCCTCATGCTGCACAGTTTGAATTGTAATATCCTTCAGGAATAAGACGGGAGCATTAGGGAGGTTCCATGAGGCAGAAGACTGCATGGCAGTTTTCTAGCCTTTCCTTAGAACTTTGCTTTGTGGGGGGGCTGCTGTTTTCCTATCACCAGGTTCGTATCATCAGGTTCATATCACCAGGTTCATGAACTTCATATTTTTGGTTCCTGTAGCCACCGTCAGTGCCTTTCACACTACCAAAGCTTTAAAAAAATAATTGTAGCATCTTAAAGGTCAGTAAGTATGTAACAACTCCACAGAGACACCTGCAGAGAAGCAGACACCAGGTGAGAATTGAGTGCAACTGAAGACAATTTAAGAAGCATTGCTGGTCTCAGTCTGAAAGACAACTGATAGCTGACGACTCCGCTGGCATCTTACATGCACTGCCCCGTGTTCCTTACACGTATGGTCCCTTTTGTCTGTCACACTCCTTACAGCCACATCCCCTGCCTTTTGTTAAGAGAATCCACAAAGTTTCTCTCTCCCATTCAACAACAACAAAAAAAGCAAAATGTGACCATTTGATAAATTAGTCCTTTCACTGGGGAGGAGGGGAGAGACTCTCTTATCTCTCTGTGAGAGCGGAAAAGGACCTAAAAACTGAATGATTGATGGGTGGGTTGGCTGACAAAATCCAAATGAAGGGCTATCGCTGCTATCGCTGCTATCGCTTCTAGAATGGGCTGGATACGTCATGCGCAGGCCACGCCCACCCCGGCTCACAAAGGCAAAAAACATTGCGATACATCATGACGCGATATGTCACGATTCTGCACAAATGCAGAATACACAGTCTCTCTCTAAATTCTTCATTCTAGCATTTTTGGAAGCAAATTTAGTGCTCCAGGTTTCTTTTTCAAACAATGTAGTCTTTTATACTACAGTAATAAAATTAAATACGCTGCCCAGAGTCACTTTTTCATCACTATGATGAATAGATGAATTAGCTACTTAGTGTGTATAATACTGCAAAATAATAAACAAGGCTTTTAAATAAATGTTAATTTCAATGCTTTTATTTTATTTTTAAAAAAGTTTTAAAAAGCAACAAAAAATAATTTAGAACTTAGAAACATTAGCTCTGTGGAAGAAAGGATAATGTTTGAGGCTCTTACAGTAAAGCTTTTGATCTTAATAACAATGTCTTCCATGTATTTGCCTGGGATGGTTCTAACTTCTCACTGTATGCAGAGCATGATAGAACAGAAAGGGAAGTCATTTCCATCTTAGCAGTTCTCAGATTGCCTTCCCACACCCAGATGGTATCATACTAAAATCAGAAGCAAAACTTTCAGTGGCATGGGTTTTTTTATCCCTAAAAAAATAAAATGGAGGTGCGAAACCTAGATTTTAATCCTGAACATTAAGGAAACATTAAGGAAATATTTTAATTCTTCCCATTCTCATATAAACTTATAATTGTAGGGATACTATCCTCGTAGCCAGGAAACAATATTTTAAAATACACTCTTTACCCAAAAATGTTGCCTATCATTGCTATATAGTATGAGGAGCCAAATATAGAATGTCATAAGGATGTTCTTAAATGGTAAGGTAGAATTGTGTGATGTTTTTGCAAATGTGTGAAGCATGTAAATTCATTCAGGGAGGCCTAATGTGATTATGATGCCTTATAGAATATATGCTACATATCATAAACAGATAAAGCTGCTCTCTAGTTGAAAGTGACTCGTGATGACTTCATTGACATAACTATGTAGCTTTCTAAGCAGCAGTGCAGAAGTGGTTTGTCATTGCCTCCTTCCAAGACTGGACAATGATGGCCAAGTGCCTCCATATGCTGAAAATCTTAGACATACCAACTGAATTCAAACTGTTATAGAGCTCAAATATAATTGTTGACTATTTTCATGCAAAATGAGAATCTGATATGAGAAAAATGGTTATAAAATATCACAATTGCCTGGTTTACCAATAAGCTTCAACAT
Source organism: Ptyas mucosa (assembly GCA_012654045.1). NCBI lineage: Eukaryota > Metazoa > Chordata > Lepidosauria > Squamata > Colubridae > Ptyas > Ptyas mucosa. The sequence continues at coordinate 24,070,201 of WNWU01000021.1, forward strand.
CATGGTGAGATTTTAACTAATTGAAGATAATGGACATTGCAGAAGTGATGGATTGTAGTCTGGATTTCCAGGAAGGAAGGGCTGCATTCCAGTGTAGCAAGAGAAAGCACAGTTCAGATAGTTCGGGAAAAGGAGGATCAAGACAACTCCTCCCTAACAGTTCCTAAAATAGATGTTTTATGGTGCAAGTAGTCTGCTCTAGTTTGGCAAGATTACTGTCTAAAGGTGAGGAACAAATAAAGGAAACTGCTAGAAGAAGTTAAAGATGCTGAGCTTGTCAGCTGGACAGCTCAGGTTCAATACCCAAATGCAACGTGATTTATTTGCAAATGCAAATAAATAAACAGGCACCACTTCGGTGGGAAGGTAACAGCATTCTGGGTGCCTCAGAGTACAGTCATGCTGGCCATATGACCACAGAAATGTTTTCGGACAACACTGGCTCCCTCAGCCAAGAAACGGAGATGATAAAAGCAGCATAAATATCTAATGAAAACATAATAATATACAAATAGAACATAGTATACAAATACAAACATAGTAAATGCACAGAATAGAATAGAATAGAATAGAATAGAATAGAATAGAATAGAATAGAATAGAATAGAATAGAATAGAATACTTTAATGTTACTTCGAATGTACACTAATCAGCATACATTAAAATGAAATTACGTTGCATACAGCACACAGTATAAAAGCTGAGGCAGTTTGCACATTATCTTCAGACACAGATATTGGGCTTCAGTAACAATCCCGCTTGAATGCCTTAGGAAAATGTCAGGTTTTTACAGACCAGCAGTTGAAAGTCATCTAGATCTTCAGGGTAGGCTATTACACAGGGTAAGTGCCACAGCAGACAAAGCATATCTCCCAAAGTGCTGCAGGAGCCACTGTTTCAATGAGCCTGCTCACCTTACTGAATCTAGTGGGATAAGGCAGGAGAAATTGGAGAAGGCAGTCCTGTAAGTAATTGGGGCTTCGCCATATAGTAATTTAAAGGGGATAAGCAGCACGTTGAGATGCACACAGAAATATAGTGAGAGCTTGTGCAGCTAGCACAGCAGATGTTAAGGTGAACGAATCTTGGTGTGCCCAGTACTGCATGCATCGTTGCATTCTGAGGCTTCCAAGAACAGCCCCATTTAGGGCATGTTGAAGGATTCCAGAATTAGGTGGCTGTGAGTAGAGCCCCTTGGTCCAGGAACTGGCGCATTAGATGGTTGTGTGCAAAGCCGCCACTACACTCAGCCTTGAAGTGATGATCTTTTGTGAAGTGCAACCCTTAAGACGGTGGCTGACTTTGTGTTCCTGAGTAGGACAACACAGACTGTATTTTAAAATGTATAACCAGTACTTGTCAGGAAAGAAAACCATTTGAATTAGTAAAGTTCATAATCCTTTGAATATGCCAAAAAAGAGGGAAAGAGAGAAATACCTTTTTGGGGGATGATCGGTCTTCATTTCTTGAAAATGGCATTTTCCATATATCTCTTTCTTTTGTCCTTTCATTGTTGGAAGGACTTCAGAGGAAAACTGGTATAGTCCATAATATGAACGATGAGAGTCAGATCTCCCACTTAAATCTCACCTCGGTGGTAAACCCTTCAGATGGCCTTGAGCAGCCTCAACCCTCTGTTTTCTCCTTATGTTGCATTCGCTGGTCTACGAATTTTGGGAAATTATAGACCTCCGAGATAAAATGTGTTAATTTTACATATTTTGATTAGATGAATTAGAAAACGGGTGATAAAGGTGCTGGTTGGCTAAAGTTTTCAAGATATTTCACAAGATTTATACACAGGGAAGTATATTCGGCTACAAGGGAGGGAGGTGTCTAATGATCATGATGCCTCGTAACTTCTTGACAGTGAAAATGGTACTATATGGAAGTGTATAAATTTATCTTCACTTTGAGAACAGCAAGGCAGATGACTATGAAAAACATGTGGAAAATTTGCTTAGGTCCTTTAAAGCACTTAGTGCAAACATGTCACTGAAAAGTCACTTCTTAAACTCACATTTAGACTATTTCCCTTTGAACTGTGGGGCAGTGAATGATGAGCATGGGGAGAGATTCCACCAGGATGTTGCAGGCATGGAGATAAAGATACCAAGGGAAATGGAGTCTGTCCATGCTTGCCAATTACTGCTGGAATCTCCCCAGGGATGATCCTACTGCAGTTCACAAGAGAAAAGCCAAAAAGTGCAGATTAGATACCAAATAAAGATGGAATTTTGTTGTTTAATCTGATGTTAGAGCTTGTCAGTTTTTCATGCAAAAAGCATGAAAATGTTACATGAAAAACCAATAAATGAATGATAAGTTACATTATTGGTATCAATAAAAAGATAAATTTATAATGAGTCTCCATTCTCCATTCTCCATTCTCATTGCTATATCACATTTTGCAGAAAAGGTAGGAGCATAATCGCACATCCTCCTTGTAATTTTGTATTATTTTGATACAATTTTGGAAACTGAACCCAATTAATACTCAGGACTTAATTTTCATTTATTAGTGACCCAGTTCTGGTAAAATTAAGCTATTTTCATTTCTGAGGCTTTCTCCTTGTAGATCAGTGTTATCTATGGTACACAGCTTTGGAAAGGAGCAAGCACAGGTGAAGTGCCTTACTTCTTGAAATGAACAATTCAGTATACTATAATAGCCTGCCTATTGATCTCTTTGCTTTCATTTGGATTCTCTAATCCAAACTGCTAAAACTGCTAAAATAAGTTTGCTGTTGGCTGACTGCATTTCTTTGAAAATGCAACCGCTCCCTTAAAATATATATATATATATATAATCATCTCTTTTTTCAAAGCAATTTGTTCTCTAGCTTCCATGCTACTTTGAAATGCTATCCTTTATTATATTTTTATTATTATTTTAGATTAGTGGTTCTGTAGCATTATTAAGATACTAAAATATTTCCATTACTCTAACTCACCATTTTTTTTAACTGGTGAGGTACAATTACAGGTTTTCCTCTTTGGCTTTGAAACCTTCTGAATAATTTAACAAATTGCAGACTTTGACTTATTTGCTATTTATCTGACAATTACAGTTCTGAATCAATAATCATCAGAAACTTTTGGACCTCTGTGAGTGCTTTTCAGACTGGAGGGTAATAAAGAATCCTGAGCTGAATATCTGTCTTTTTCTAGAGAGCAAAAAATTAAAAAGCACTTTAATAAACTAGTTGAACGCCAGGGCAGCACTTCATTCTTCTTAATGAATACTGATTTCCTTATTAATGTTTCTTCACTTAATACACAGTGGCTGAAACTGCTGTTCATAAATCAAGCCAACTGGTTGACTGATCATTCTAATGTTTATTTGCCTTTATTTCTCTAATTATTTTTTAATGTAGTAACATGATCTGTTGCAACCGGTGTACATAGCATCATCCAGTCCCTTTTGTGATTTTAAAGTAGGCATTCTAGTCTTCTGTTCTGCAGCTAATACTTTCGTCTTTGATTTTGTTGACATAAAACTCTATAACTGAAAGTCGGTTTTATAAACACTGTTTACATCTAAAACCTGCAGCTTTCTCAACTTCCTGATGTCCAACCCTTTGTGCCGGCTCCTGTGGTTTTATCTTCATATTTAAAAGGGAATAATATTATCTTTTTTTATAATATTGTGTTTCCCCTCTTCTTTCCTTTCTTTTTTTCCCACATTTCTTTTTAAACTAATTTACTTGCACCATGCTAATGGGCCTTTATTGCTTTATTATGGCTCCTCCCACTGAATGATTGTGTCCAATCAGTTGGCAGGCAGAGCTCCGCCCCTGCTTCGGCCGCCATGAGTGCTGCCGGCCTGGCTGAGCAAGGTATGTGGCATGAGTCGTATCTCCTGAGTGCCTGATCTTAGAACCACACACTTGCCCACCCTCGTTCAATTCCACTGCCAGTAAAAACCAGCATGATAGTATTTGTGCACCTAGTGAGACACACCATCCATGCTTGCTGGCTGAGAAAAGGGCATGCACTAAGGTATCCATCTAACCAAGAATCATAAGTACATTGAGTTTGAACCTACTAACAAAATGCATGTTGGGTAGTTAACCCTGTTTTGCTGTGAATTGACATAAGACATTTGGAGACAGGGATTGTCAGTACATTTTTGAAATAGTTTCAGAAAGTTGATATGGCTCCTACAACCACAAATGTCTTAGGAGGATATCAACCTGTTAGCAAATTCTGAATTTTGTTTTTAAATAACACCTACCATTTTATAGGAGGATAGCATAAGATTAGCTGCTATTTTCTCATATGGATTGGTGATAAGCAGTGACACAGTAGCATTCAATATTATGCATCACGTTTGTAATTAATTTGGTTGTAGGTTTAAATTTGGGGAATAAAGGATAAAAAGCAGTGGGATAAGGTTTCTTGTACTGGCAAAGACACTTGACTTTTTTATCCCATAAAGAACATTGGTCTTGTGCTTCCAAAATTGTTATCATTTAAGAATGGAAAATATCTGTTAAATCCTCTGTTGTCCTCTGTTAAACACCCCCCCCCCACAAAAAAAGCAGGAAACAATAGCGTGCTGGTAGAAGCATTAATCCCAAATTTGGAAAAAGCTTCACAGGCCAGATGGTTTCCTGTTGCTAATTCCTCTTCAGCTAAACAAAAGTGATTAGTTCAGGGACAAATAAATATGTCCATAGCCTGAATGTTGCTTGAATGGGAAGCATACGATGTGGGTGCTCATCTGACATGTTTCAGAGTATTTTCTAATGACTTTAGAGCCAGACCTGAGCCAACCTCCCTAGGATTTCTATATGGGAACTCTACAGGAGTGGAACTCTGAAAATGTGTTCCTAGAACTATTGAATGCACGCAAGGTTTCCCATGATCCCCTTGCTTATCAGATGAGGCCCCTTAGAATAGAAGGCAGAATAAGGACCCTCTCATCTCAGTTTATCTTCTCCCTACTTATTAACTTAATCTGTATGCTTCTACCTGGGTGCACCTACATGTGTGACATTTCATGCAATATATATGAATTCATGCAATATATTTGAATATATATTGCAGATTTTGGATGTATTGTGATCTAATTTCCCTGTCACAGACTGTAGGAGTAGGGTTTGGTTTAGTAAATAATGCATTTCCAGAATCTGCAGGAACAAAACCAGCCTTAGTGTTCATCAAAAGCAGTTACTGGGTTTGCCGGTAGGTTCTCAAAATTAGTGTTGCAATCTTCAAAATTAAACTAGTTGGAGAAAGAGCTTTATCTTATCAGATATACACCAAGTATAGATCATTTTTTAAAAACCGCATTAGTTCAAAATGCAATCACTATCCACTGCATTAAAATAAGTCACTTTTATCCAACCAAATTAGATGTGTGAGCAGGCATCTACAATTTATATGTGGCTAGAGACAAACTTTTTTTAAAATAGGAAATGGAATTTTTTAAAATGGAATGGAATATATAGATTGGTGTGAGGAGAAACTCTCTTCTTCTCCACACTGAGCACTTCCTTTTTCAGCCTAATTAACTTTTGCTATCAAAACTAGACTGGGGGAAAATTGCTTGAAGCCAAAATAAGCATCTCTTCACTTTTGTGCCATATTTGAAACCTGTGATTAGATACAAAAGGAGAGCCCATATATAATACTCAGTGGAGGAAACGGGAACATTTATTTTCCAGGCTACTAGCTTTTCTTGCAAGGGATTTTCCTTGAAAAGTAGCAGAATCAGTGTTGCCTACCTTTGATGTAAAGACACTGGACTAATTGGTAATTTCTCATAAATTAAACAGGAATTATGGTGAGGTTTAAAGGCCCTCTAAGGACTACTTATGAAATATTTAAATGCTAATGAAGGGATGATTCCACTTGCTTCAAACAACTTTCTCCAGGACTGGTTTTTAGAAACTACAATTCTGGAGGTGTAGCTACACACACATATTTGTAATCAATTATTTAAATAGTTTAGACTAATAATAGGAAGAAATGTGTGTAAAAGCATTTCAGTAATACATACCACTGGAGACAGAGAAATTATTCCTAGTTAATGTAGATATATAATTTTAGGAAAGGACTTCAGTTGCAGAATGGAACATTTTTGTTGTCTTTAGAAGGAAGGCAGTTGTAAGTCTACTATATAGTTTACCTCCTTCGAAGGTAAAATTAGAAAATTAAAAACTAAAATGCTTCCAAATTCATTATGGCCACTGACTTTTTTAGGTATATAGATAGCCTTCACAATCAGTCATTTTACAACCATTTGAAGTTATGACGACCACAGAAAGCACTGGTGACTCTCTTATATCATCTCCCCACTGCAGTCACATGACTGCATATCAGCTTTATGACCCATTACAGCATTCCATGGTCCCATGATTTCAATTTGCTATGGGTTTTGCTGGTTTCTGGCAAAAAATGGCCATTCAAATATATGGGTTCGCTCAATGACTGTACTGTTTGATTATTGACCACCGCATTTGACAACAACTGCCACATTCCCTTAATGGCCACTGAGAAAAAGGCCAGAAAATTACTTCCGTTTGACTTATGACCATAACAATTTGCAACTCGATTTCCAGTCCCAATTACTATTATAATCAAGAACTATACCTTCACAATTGCAAGTTCATTTCCATTTAGAAATTTCAGTGCAGATGTGTCATTTAGTGTCATTTAGGCCAATACTAAAAACAGAAAACTAAAATCAAGATGGAATAATAACTAAGGAAAAGTCAAATTCAGGTAACCATTTCAGCTTCATCGTTGTCACCCTACCCTACTGCATAAGGATGCTGTTAAAACCTGGGGAAGCCCCCATGTGTAACATCTTTAGATCTAAAACCCAAGTATTCCCCTAGGCCACACATAATTTCTGTAAGCTTTCTTTTGTGTGATCCATTATCTTTGCTACTCAAAGACTGTGTACAACTCAGTTCAAAATGGTTGTCCTATATCAAAGGCAGATATAATTGCACAATAAATATTGTGAGTATGCTTTTTAATACTTAGTTTCCAAAGGCTTCTCAAACACACGTTTACAGGTAAGAAGTAAGTTAGAATTGGATGGTGGTATGTCCCCATATTGAGAATGTGCAGAGTGTGGATACAGAATGCTACATTCTCTGGAAAACCTCTTTGCAACTCATCTGTTGTCGTCTTGTACTGAGTACAGCATTCTCTGTGTGTTTTGTCTTCCAAGTATTCCAGGAAGTTTTGTGTTCTTGTGGGGTGCTTAATTGTAGGAATCCAAGTTTCATCTTTTGGATAACAGCGTGTTATCTAAAAGTCCAAGTTTCATGCAAAATGTATCTTTGCTCTTTTTTTGGTGGGGGACTGTTTTGTAGATTAATATATATCAGCCTTTCCCAGTCTGCTGAGTATGCAAAAGTTGAGGAGGAATTAAATTATGCAGCTTCTGGATGTGGAGGCAAAGAACTGCAGACCATTTATGAGACCAGAATATGGGTGAATTTCAAGACCTCCTGTGCTCTCATTAGCAAGCTCCTTGGGGCTTTCCTTCTACTATATCAACTCTTTACACTGACAGGAGCTGAATGGATAACTTCCACTAATTCTCCTTTCAATGTCTACACTCTATATTATAAATGCAGACTTCCTATTCCTATTCCCATAATATCTTTGTTAGATTTCCAGTTACCTTAACATAGATTTGACCACATAATCTGTTCCTGACCTCCCTCCAAATGCTTGTAGCTTAATTGATCTTAATTGATTAATATTTTTAGGAAAAATAATGATAATCCTGGAGTAGAATCAGAGTATCTAGACCAGGGGTGTCAAACTCACGTAATCACAGCAGCGTCATGTGACGTATTGGGACTTTCCCCCCCTTTGCTAAACCGGGCGTGGCCAGCGTGTGACCCGGGAGTTTGACAGCCCTGCTCTAGAGCAATGCTAATAGCTTAATTTTTGACAGGGCCAGAGGGAAACTGCCTGACAGGAGTAAGTACACCTTGACCTTAATCCCTTTGGCAGAAAAGGGCCAACTTTGGGCTTCTATGAAACCAGCTTTAGATTTTATGTCACTATTCAGAAGGCCTATTCTCCCACTGTAATTACATCAACTGCAATAAAGAACATTGCATTTCTCAATGTTCTTGCTATTGTGAGGTGTTTGTAAGCTAGCCTATATCCAGGTGGGATTGGTTTTCAGTGGCCACTCTCTTGTCTTAATTACACAATGACATCATGTCTAATGGAGGTAAAACTAAGGCAAAGTCTGAAAGCTTCAGAGGGGGATTCCTTTTCATCCTTTCTCATATTTTCTATTTTTAGTATGATTAACTGCATGAGGTAGTTTTCATTTCTATATGATAACCATATTAGAGCTGGAATAGATAGACTAATGATTTCTCTTTTTCTGCCAAAAATGTCACTGAATTTGCCGGAACCAGCCTCCTGTAGATAACTTTGATATTTTCCTTATGCTGCAAATAAAACTACAGTATAGGAATTCCAGACCCGGAATGGATTAGGGTTTAATTACACAAGCTTAAACATAAATTGGTTTCCTGCTGAATGAATGCAACAGCGCCTTTTTATTACATCTTGCCTTAATTTCTCAGAGCTCTTACCTGCTACCCTGAATTTTATCCCATGGTATGGAAGCATACATGAACCAGCATGCCTTCTTCACTTGTGAAATATTTTTGTGCAACAGAGTTATGTAAAAGAGGAGGAATATCCATTTCTCCCCTTTGAATTCTTGCACTTACATGTTTTAAAAATTTGCCTCACTGAAAAAAGAAAAACAATTAAAAGCAGTTAAGACTTGGTTGTTCCATCAAGCTCAGGGGAAGGGCATATTGTGAGTCAAGTTAGATCCTGGCAGGCACATGAGTTAGTATAGTTTTTGTATAGTATACAAAATTGTATAGAACAATTTTATTCATATTATGAATGGATTTGCCTATTATTTTTGAAAGAGTTGCCTTTTATTTTAAATTGATCTTGGTAATTAGCTGCCCAGGGCCTTTGGAAATGGATAGTGTATAAATGAATAAAATTAAATTTTAATGTTGCTTGCTTTTAAATGACAGAAATAAGTTATCTAACAAAATTTCAGATTGAGGCCTTAGATTCCATATTTAGTGGAATGGGAAATCAAATCCAGCTAAGGTATTCTGTACATATTTTTCTCATTAGTATCATAATCTGTCTGGTCTTGAGTTTTAAACATTTGTAAGACTACAAAATAAATGTGAATCTTGTACTTTGTATTAAATACATGTGGTACTTAATTTTTTAAATGTTCATTATGCCTCAATCGGCTGCTAGCTTGTTTAAGGCCAAACATATGCTGTGTTGGCCCAGCATTTAAGACTTATTTTTCACTGTATGATGAAGACCAAATAATGTATAGAGTAATATTCTACAGCCACAAAGACCCTTGGATGTCATTAGGCTCTTAGGTTGCCTTTATGTTCTAAAAAAGGTGTTGGGATAGAACTCACAACTCCAAACTTTGGCTGTCATTTCAGTGAACAACTTCCATGAAACAAAGCCCAAGTTTCAGGGTGTTTTGAAGCCTCGAACATCTTCCCTGGGAATTAGTACCGAAACTCTTGGTCTTTTAAGCACCTAGATTAGTGCTTTTATTTTTAAAAACATAAAGCATGTTCCTTAGATGACAAAGTCTCCTAATTTTTGTAAGGGCAGTGTAGATATCATTATTCAAAATATGCTGTTCCTGATTAAATGGATACATCATTGGGTGGATGTGAACGGTTTTCAAAGGGCATTAACTGTTAACTAATTTATACTAGCCAGACCCTAAAAATCCTCTTCCAACCACAGTATATGATTTCTGTAGTATAAACTACAAAATCTAGTTTACTTGTATGCAAATATTCTGTGTTGAGTGAGTTGATAAATCAAACAGCCGTAACACAAAATTTGATTTGAAAGGTATATTTGAAAATTGTAATTGGCATGGATAGGTCTTATTGCTGTCAAGCTCTCTGGGTGTTCATGTTCTGGTTTTATATGTATTCTGTCTTTGCCTTTGCAAGCTAGTTATATGAAAAACAAAGTAACTTGCTCTTCTCCAAATGAAACATGTAAACTTCATCTGATAAGTGGTCTCTTCTGAATTCTCCCTCTTTTACAACTGCCAATCTGACCTCTGCCCAGATTAGCAGCAATCATGTTTTTCCTAACATTATCCAATATTGGATTTCAGTGGACAGTTGGATTTTTCATTGTACTAAAATACCCAGATTTAATTTTTACTTTTTCTATTCTACATTTTGTAGGTAAGGGATGAGCCACTTCATATGCTATATTTCTTATAAGAATATCATATTTGCCTATTGTCATGTCTATGTGCAGGAGGAAATGAAAATACCTTAATAATCACTGCACGTAACAATGACAACTTGGCATTAAAATGTTAAAAAAAGCTTTTTTGTGACTTTCTAGAATAAAATTTATCATATGAAGCACTGATTCAAGGGATAATTTTTCTGCATGTCAATTTAAGAGTTGGCTTTTATTGCTTCTTTGCTAATAGCTTTGGCTACTGAAAGGGACAGAGGTAGTAAATAATGAAAGCAAAGATATGAACGTCTCAAGAGCTCTGAAGATTTGTCTTTTATCCAGTTCCTTTGAAAAAAATATGATTGTGGTGTAAGGTTTGGATGTTGGTAAAGCTATTGTTCATGCAGATTTTATTGTTTTGAGCAAATAAAAGCCTAAAATAAATCTACCTTGGTTTTTGATATTGATTTGCTTTAAGGGAAAGAGAAATAATGTTAAAATGTGGTTCACTTGCTTTTTCTCAATTCTATTTGCAGCTGCCAAGAGCTTACTGAACAAAAAGTCAGATGGAGTAAAGGTAGGTCTTGAAATCGGGAGCCTCCCTTTTTTCCCCAGTCTCTTTCATAGAAATCTGCATCCTTGGCCAGCCTAAATGATTCATATGCCAGATAATGGCTATGCACAGCTCCTGCTAAGATCATCTCTGCAACTTGACCATATGAGTGCGGCAATGAAATTGAAGCCATTAAGGCTCAAGACTTAATATAGGATTTTCTTCCAACTGTTTCAGCAAGTGCAACAACTACTGTAATATTGAGCTATGGAGCAAAGGACTATCTCTGGAAAATGCTTAGACCCACAATTCCATATTGTGTTATCAAAAACATTTTAGTGAATGAATAATAATATATAATTATTTGCATGCCACAGATGCCCTGCACTTCTGTGTGGAAATAAAACGAGAGCAAGAGATCTATAACATTGGATTAATAAAGCAATGTACATTAATGGATCTCAGAGCTGTTTTACCAAAGATCTCACTCTTGATTATTATTTCTGTTTCCTTTTCCAATGGGTATTTGTCTACCTTTTAGAAAATTATGTTTACCATATTACCTTTATTTTTGGGAATAATTAGTTTCTTATTTTATATATGAGTTTCATATCCATGAAAACTGCTTTCAGATCAAATTATATTCTTTGATAATATTTTGGTCCTTTTATGCTTGGGGAAACTAACAGTCCTCAAGCAAGGAAACAAAATATAGCCCTGATTCTTGCATCTTATCCACTATTCTGTGAATATTACATCTTCTGTGAATTATTTTGTTTAGCTGTACAGTATATATATATATTTAAAGTTGCATTTATTTAAAAATGGGAATTGCACATCATTGAATTAACATTATTTGCCAATCATAGTAATAGAAACTAGCAGCTCCCCATTAAAATCCATTGCTGCATTTATTTATTTTGCTATATTCTGTTAAAGACCACTGAAACATTTGCCTACTTTCCATTCCACATATTCACTGAATGCACAGAGAGAATTAAACCATGCAAGCTGAGTTCCCATGTCGGTGGATCTCTGATTTTCCTGTCGTCGTCCCCTCTCCCCACCAATATATACATGGTGTGAACTAATACAACTAAGCAATATACTTAATATGTATTTAATAATAATAATCAGGTGACCAGGCTTCACTATTGCATGAAGGAGGTCTCTGTACAGAATACAAGGACTCATTTAACATTAAAAGGGACGATCCCGTTCCTCTCTCATGTGTTCATTAGAGAATGGATATTAGCACTTCTACTTACTGCTTTATTGTTGTTTTTCCAATTTCCCACTCATCATAAATATTTCTTTAGGCATTAAATATGAACCACACGATGGTTCTTTATTAATTGTTTCAGCAAAAAAATGATGCACCTGATATTCTTCCTGTAATAATTTTGCTGCTGGGGGGAGGAAGAATGTCTCTACTGTTCTCAAAACTCCTAAGTTAACAAGATAGATTGCTCTAAACACTTCCCTATTGACTGCCCTCACTTAAGAAGTTGTGGGGCTTTGTTTCCATTTCGTTGTTTTTCTGATTCTCTTTGGATGTCTTTCAGAAGTGGATCAGAGAGAATATGCTTAAAGAAGGGTGAACTGTAGGTCAGTGGAAAAAAATAACTAAGAGAGAATTTATACTCGGTAGAGATTCTCAATCATCCAGGTCATGAGTGTTCCAAAGGTGCTTTCCAAAACATTTGTAAACATTTCACTTTTCGTTTGCCTTTTGAAAAGCACCTTTGGGACCTCAGTGACAAAGTGAGTGTAGCCTTTTCTTCTCTACATGGGGAACTCAAAATGTTCCTCCTGGTCCAATTCACAACCCAGTTATGTAAGCAAAACAGATTTTTTCTTTTTTCCCCTTTCTGCTTTGCTTTCCCAAAAGTCTTCGTTTTTAAAAGCAATGGCCTCAAGTGCCTTGTCAGAATATTCAGGCAACAATGATGCACAATTGATGGGCTCTAATGGTTCATGTCCATCTTGATGGTCTTTCACTTTCAAGGATTTTGCCCTCCCTAGATCCTCATGAACTAATAAGAAATATAGGCTGAAGTATTTCTACCATTGCTTGTTGTTTTCTTCCATATTTTATTATTTTATTTTATTATTTAGATTTATATACCACCCTTCTCCCCGAGGGGACTCAGGGCGGTGAACAGCCAAAAGTAAAAAAACATACATACAAAATTTAAAAGCCAAATAAAACCAAATTAAACAATGGCCCCGACTATTTAAAATCCCAATTATAAAATATTAAAACCCCAAATATTAAAATATTTAAATTTTAAAATTTTAAAATTATTTTTACAAAAGAAGAGAAAAAATTAGGCCAGGCCCGCCTGGTGGAACAGAAAAGTTTTTAGCTCACGGCGGAAGGCGCGAAGATCCGGGATCCTCCGTATCTTCTCTCTATATTACTCAGTTACTCTGATATTTCTGAGCTAAGCTCATCTTAATATGTTCAAGCTAAGGGGAATGTTGTTACTTGCTCTGACCAGTTTCAAACCTCAAAACATATTTGGTCCTAAAATTAATCAAAGGGATGGACTCTCCTACAGCTCCTGGCTAATGATGACACAGACATTATGTGGTGGTTGAATTCCAACTCTAAATGTTTGTCTTCCATATTGTCCTGAACCCCAGTCATTTCAGTGGAGTCTGTTAGTTTGCCTGTAATCTTACAGTAAAATACAAATAATCATTTAAACCAGCTGAAGATAAATGGAATAACTGTTCTTTATCTGTAACCTTTTGTAGTTTAAGTCTAGATTTTATAATTAGTCATTTCTTAAATGCCCTTTGTGACTTGGGCTTGTCTAAGACACTGTGTTTCCCCGGTATTTTTGCCCATTTGATCTGGACCAGCAGCTCCACCTCTATTGTGAGATTTAATGGAAAAGGGAGTTCTCTGGTGTTGGGAGGACTAACTTCCTTTGGAACAAGCTGCCCCCTGAAGCAATTGTGGCTCTCCCTCTCATGGCTTGCAAAATGTTACTGAAGGCCTCTGGGAATTGATCACTACAAAATTCCCAACATCCCAAATCATGTATTATTAATGTCCATTTTATTACAAAAGGTATTATTTGATTGTACTATTTTTTATTAACCTAGTTTTCTTTAAATTTATGTAGCAGTCCATCTCATGTTCATGACTGCAGCTGACCATTAAAACAGAATAAAAACCAAGCAATAACTATAAACATATTTTATATTGTAGGAGATTGAGGTACACCTTTCCTAGTAGTAATTTAGTGCGGGAGCACTTATATGAGGTTCCGATGGCATCAAAAGGGGATGCACCTACCTCTGATAAAAAGGGAGAATAAAAAATAGGGACTTATTACTTGTTGTATCTTTTAGATTTTCCAAGCTTACATAAAATATGCCTTCCAGCTTTTCCCAGGATAGGCTCTATTTGCTACAGGACAAAAGTTTTTTTTTAAAAGTACTTTAGCCAAATTCCAATTCAGATCAGAAAAAATCCTTTTATTCTTTCTTTTGCAGCAAATGCATATTTCTCATTATTTCTTCTTGAAATTTAGTTCACGGATTGTGATGATTAATGTAGGCAATGGTGTGTGCTTCTCAGAGCTCTTGAAAAAAAGATCTAATTCTAACGCAGTACATTCTCAAGAGAAAATACTGCAAGTGAAGTAGGACAAACTTAAGTGCCTGATGTTAACAGGAGTGTTGCTTTGCTTACCCAAAAGCACTTAAAGTTTATGCATTGTATTTGTAATACTTTCTGATAAACTTCAGATTGAAATTCCAGTAAAATAACTTTGTATTCCCAAGGCTGTCTAAGCTTTTGGCACGCAAGAGCCATACTGCATGCCTTCCAGTAATGAAAAAGGCACATTTATCTTGTACTCAAAGCAACTCTAAATGTGGTTGCAAATCTTTGGAAAAATGAAAAGCTGCTTGGAAGCTTCAAAATATTATGTATATAATCAACATGGAATAAAAACACTGAAGACACCATGGTACCAAAGGCAAAGTGTCAGCAAAAATAAGTTACAGTTATCTAGAAATACAATGGTTAATGTATGTGGGAGATTTAAAATGTCTTCATGTACAGTAGCTCTTAAAAAATGATAACATAACGGGAGAACATTATTCAAATAAGAATTAACACTGCCAAGATTTTGTCTCTAGGGGTCTGTGGGTGAGTATGTTTCTCCTACTCAAGGGTTATTATGGAGCAGCAGGGAAAGGAAGTTATCTCAGATTATGTGGTAGAAGTGCAAATGGGGTGCAAACGGGTATATAACAGGATTTCTTCTAAGCAAAATTGGGAAGATGTTGCAGATTAGTATTAGTAGATTCTGAAAAAGGAAGAGAAAAGTGGCATGATTTGGGTGGATAGACTAAACCATAACTTGGACCTTGAATAAGTATGGCTATGGACAGATTTAGGGAAGGAAACATCATCCCCCTCATCATTGCATCATTGTAGAATAATTTCTGTCTCTACATGGTTCTTAAGGAATGGTCTTTCTTTTTTCTCTTGGTATTTCTCCTATTTTTCTCCCTGATTTCTCACACAGGGCAAGAAAAGGAGAAATAGAGAAGCTCATAAAATCTAGCTTTATCAAATGAGATCTCTATTCCGTGTACTTTTCATTCATACCCAGTGTCTCCTTATTGGGCATATATGCCATCTGATCAGTCCTGTCTGGCCTGTTTGCAATTATCTTTCATAAGTATTTGTCTTTCTATACAAGTATTACAGATAATAGAGTCATAGAATCATAGGGCTGGAAGGGACCTTGGAAGTCTTCTAGTCTAACTCTCTACCCAGACAAATGGTTGTTCAATCTTTTCTTGAAGATTTCCTGCAATGGAGCACCCACAACTCTGAGAGGCAAGCTGTTTCTTGTAATTGTTCTCACTATCAGGAAGTTTCTCCTTAGTTCCAGGTTGGATCTTCCTCTGACATCTTCCTCTGGCATAAAAATATAATCTATAAAAATAAATCAATAAATCACCCCTAATCCTTCTCTTCATTAGGCTAGACCACGGGTGTCAAACTTGCTGCGTCACATTGCCATCACATGATGTATCACAATGTTTTTTCACAGAGCTGGGGTGAGTATGGTCTACGCATGATGCATCTGGCCCATGGGCCACCAATCTGATACCCCTGTGCTAGACATACCTAGTGCTCTCAATTGTTCATTATATGGTTGAACCTCTAGATTCCTTATCATCTTCTCACTTATGAAGATGTTGAACATCGCTGGGCCCAAGATAGAACCTTGAGGAACCCCTTTGCATTCTTCCCTCCATGTAAATCTAGTTCCATTAAGGATTACATGCCGAGTGCAGTTGGTCAGTCAGTTGCGAATCCAACTGATGATAGTACTATCTATTCTACATTGTTCTATATTACCGTGGCCTACTTCGTCAAATGCCTTATTGAAATCTAAATAGATTATATCTACAGCATTTCCCTGATCCACTAATTTAGTTACTTTATCAAAGAAGGGCATAAGATTTGTCTGGCATGACCTGTTTTTAACAAACTCATGCTGGTTTCTAGTGATCGTTTTGTTCATTTCTAGGAGCTTACAAATTTGCAGCTTGATCATCTTTTCTAGGATTTTCACAGGTATTGATGGTAAGATGGATCCCTTTTTCCTCTACCTTGAAGATTGGAATCATGTTGCTCTTTTCCAGTCCGGCACTTGCCCTTGCTTCAGGAGCTCTGAAAGATTTTGTTCAGTGGTCTTGAGATCACATCTTCCAGCTCTTTCAGTACCCTGGGTTGTAACTATCTGATTTTGGTGTTTTGAATTTGTCAAAGTGGCTAGGTGATTTGTTTGTTTTTAACCTATTTTGTGCCTGTTATGTGTCTCATTGTGCTGCTTTTGATAGGTTGGGCTATCTTTTTCTTTTTGCGTAAAGACAGGTGCAAAGGAGGAATTAAGCAGGTCCACTTTCTCCCTCCTCCCCATCACCTTCTTCCATTAGCATACATCATTTCCTTAAATTTTTCTTGTTCCTTACATATTGAAATAAACTTTGTTATTTTCAGCATGTGTTGTAAATCTTAATTCATTCTGAGCCTTAGCCTTCCTGGCACTTCTGCAAATTCAGGCTATTTGCTGGTATTCTGTTTTAGTTACATTTCTGTTTCTATTTTTTATACTTATCCTTCTTTCCCCTCAGTTTGTCAGGGAGTTCTTTGTGCAATCATGCTGGTCTCATTTGGTGTCTCTTATTTTTCTTTCTCTGTGGTATTGTTTTTGCTTGGGCCTTTAGTATTTTTTTCCAGAGTTTCCCATGGATCCTGATCTGTTTTTCCTTCTAGGATTTCCATCCATAGAATCCTTCCTAATCTTTGTCTTTATTTGTTGAAGTCAGTTCTCTTAAAGTCTAAAACATTAGTCTGACTTCATTCAGTTGCCAGTGCTTGCATTATAGTGAATTCTAATATGACATGCTCACTTTCCTCCAAAGTTCCTATAACATCTACTCTTTCAGGCATTTCATCTTTGTTAGTTAGGATTAAGTCTAGTATAGCTGACCCTCTAGCTCCCACCTCCACCTATAGGGTGACAAAGTTGTCAACTAGGCACATCAGAAACTTGTTCAATCTCCTACTTGCTGCAGGGTTTTACTACAGTGGTGTGTTTCCTGCACACCTCAGCTAACTAATCAATAAAATTAGTTAGAATTAGTAATAGCTATTTTATTACTGAAGAGTAGTGGCTAAATGTAAAATGCTGAATGGATCTTTTTCACATGGTCTCACGCTTTCTAGATCTGTGTATAGGTTTGTGTTTATAAAACAAACTCATAATTGACACTACAGACACTTTCTCAGTCATTGCAATAATCAAGCCTACCTCATTTGAGTGAGACGATACATGATTGCTATACCTGTCAAGGACTAGTCACTTGAAAGTAGAAGATTCAAAATTCGGTAGGTCAAATATTAGTGTTCATGAATCAGTACAATAAAAACATTTTTATAGGTAGATGTTGAATAAAATACTTTTTGATAGACATTGTATCATCTTAATAATTTGTCAGTAAACAACTCTCCCAACAATTGGACACAATTTGAAAAACAATGTGGTTTCAGCCTCTCCTGTGTCACACTGGCTACATTGTCTGCCATTTTGCTACGCTTGGAATTTTTTATATCCGGGTTTCTAGTACTATTATATAACTGCTGGCTTTCATATTTGTGACATTCAGTTCCTTTCTTAAAGGAACATGATTGGCAGCAGGGCTCTGCTGATGCATAAGTGCCAACATTTTCTTTGCTTCTCTTCTCATCTCTTATTTCCTTCTCTTTCCTCCTTTCAATGGTGTGCCCAGAAAAGGAAGTCAAGCTCCAGCGTACATTTGATGGTGAGCTCCTCCCATAAACTGCCTGTAACCCTGTTTAACCACCATTCTCATGCCATGCACGTCCAGCTTGTGCTCATCACCTCACATAGCATGTCTGGGCAAGGGGAGGCGGTTGGTTGAACGGAGAGACATCTTGCACTTCAAAAAGCTCGTGTTCCCACAAAAAGTGGGTACTGAGTAAGAAACAGTCTCCCACATGCTATTACTCTGCCTGCTCTTTGGTGTCAAGGCTGTTTTGTTGCAGAAATGCTGTAACGGGCAGTGCTAGTTGAAACATCCTTATTGGTAAATTGCCCTGCTCCAGTTTGAACAGTCTTTTCTGGTATGTGGGTGTAGCACTATTGGAAGTTCGCAGCTACCATCCACTACTCTTCCAAGAATTTTAAACAAACATCTTGTGGAATTCAACCATTTTCATATCTCTCTTCTTTCCCATCAAATTTCAAAATTATAAGGTTGGCATTAATACCAACATTAGTTGGCATTAATCAAAGTTCATCATTCTTCCCATTCATTTTTTCTTCATGTGAATGTGTGTTTTCCCTGGGATGTATTGGATATATAATACAATCAGATGTGAAGGGGCAAATCCTTTATTCTATGTCATTTGTGATGCTGAAGCCTCTTTGAGGCTCAATTTGGATGAAATCAACATTGTTGCTTTGTGTTAGCTGAGTATTTTGAATCCTTGCAAGATAGCAGTTGTTTTAAAAGCAAGCCACATCAAACAGTGGACTATTTCAAGAAAAAAATCATTCTCAGTCTGTATTTATCATCCAGCTTTACTTAATGATGGCAAAGCAAAGTACCTTTTATCAATGAAGATTTTTTTGGTGATCTTGTGTGATTATTTTGATCTCCCTTTTTTTTCTTATGCACCTTTTTGATAAAGCAGAAATGTCAGATATGTCTGATATGACACAATACCTGATGTTGAAGCATAAATGACATGTTGGGTTAGCACTTAACCTTCTAGCAGAAAGGCAAGACAGGGGACAGTATTATAATTCCCAGTTGGTCTTTACTTTAGAGATGCAGCCCTTGAGAATGATTCTCAGTCCCTGAAATCCTGGGTGTCTTTACTCTAAGAAGTGCTAATAATTTTTCTCACTCTCAACATCAGAATACAAAAAAAATCTGATTAAAGGTGAATTCAAGAATGAAAATACACATCACTTTAAAGGAACTATCATGAAGTTCCTTTAAAGGAAG
This sequence comes from Ptyas mucosa, assembly GCA_012654045.1. Lineage (NCBI taxonomy): Eukaryota > Metazoa > Chordata > Lepidosauria > Squamata > Colubridae > Ptyas > Ptyas mucosa. Next base: position 24,089,603 of record WNWU01000021.1, read on the forward strand.
TATCATAAAGTTCAAAATGAGAGCTGGGGCCTTAAGAATACCAACTGTCTCATTAAGAAAGAGTCTGGTAGCCGATTTTCAGGCTAACAATTTTTATAATCCTTAAGTAAAATTATTAATTTCAGAAATGCTACCAAAGTTTGAATTTTGGTTGTATCCCCTTCCCTATTATTGTATTGTGCGTCCCATCTTAACTGAACTACTTAATAGTATACTGCACTTGCTGGTTTTTGTCAGTTTGTAATGCTTAGGTGTGGCCATGAGTAATGTAGCAACTAAGCGATGACTGTATTCAAGAAACATGGCCAAAAAAATAAAGCCAAAAGAATCCAGTGCAGCCTGTAACATCTAAACAAATGCAACTAGCAAAGGGAGAAGCTGGTTGCTGCTTTTATTTCAAGATTTATATGGCTGAATGAGCTCTTTGAGCATGCACACTTACCTTTGATCAAGGTTATTGGCAAAAAACTTGAAATCTTATTTTTCATCCTTCACCTCTTAAGGGTCACTTTCCAAGGAAATACAGCAGCTTTGGTTTTAGCTTTTGTTCTACAGCCACATCACCAGTAGAATATCTAGGTTGTTCTCCAAATCTAGAATCAATGGCTCCAAAATGTGCATCAAAGTTATGATATGGTGGCCCTATCTGATAGTTAGCAAGGAGATTATTTGCTATGTCCTTCTCACTCCTTGGCCCAACTCTTGTCTATATATGTAATTTATTCATAAAACAATTCCAGAACTGATTTTGGGTTCCTTTTGGGACATCAGAGGATTCTACTTCTTTAAAAAAAAAGTTTACTAACCATATTTGTAACTTGTAGCTAATAAACAGGTGGATGGCTTCCCAGCAACTTCAGGGAATGAGTCTTTTTTTGTTTGTTTGTTTATCTAATTTATATAGCCCCCCATCTCATAAGCCTGTGACTAAGCCGCATACAACAAAACTAAAAATTTAAGCAGAGAATTTTCTACATCCGGCAGTGGATTCTAATTGAACAACCTGTGACAGTGATGGCGAACCTTTTAGAGACCAAGTGCCCAAACTGCAACCCAAAACCCACTTATTTATTGCAAAGTGCCAACACAACAATTTAACCTGAATAAGGAGGTTTTACGAAATTACTAAAATAATGATAAACAACAGAGAGTTCAGCTAATTGTTCTAAGAAAAATGTGATAAATGCACTTTTATGCCCCTTCATTTTTTTCTGCTTTTGAAATATTACGTTTAGCAATAATAAAAAAGAAAAACTTTTGTAATTTCTCTTTCCCTCCCTCTCTCTCTCTTTCCCCCCTCTCTGCCTTTCTCTCTTTTCTTTTACCCGCTCTCACTTTCCCTCCCCCTCTCTTTTTTCTTTCCCTCTCTCTCTCTCTCTCTCTTTCCCTCCTCCCTCCCTCTCTCTATTTCTCTCTCTCTTTCCCTCCCTCTCTTTATCTCTCTGTCTCATCCATCCATCCATCTATCTATCTATCCATCCATCCATGCTCTCCTGTCCAGCTTCATGTGTCATGTGAATCCAACCACTTGGGCTGTGGAGGGGGAGTGGAGGTTGTCAGGCAAAGCCAAGCATTAGAGCTCCACACAAAATAAGGCAACTCCAACCTGGATCCTATCGGGGAGGCACCCCTCTCCCTCCCCCTCTCCCTCTCTTCCCCCAGGCAGCCTGAGAGCAGCTCCCTCCTCGGAGGCAACCAGCAAGCAAACAAACGTGGTGCTCTGGCTGGGAGGTGGCGGCGTGGAGCCCCACCTCTGGCCAGCGAGAGCAAAGCAGGCAGGGAGCGCACCTTCCCCAGTGCCACTGCGGTGCTGGCACTGGCCGGGAGGGATGCTCGAGCTGAATGTTTGGAGCTACGCTTGGCAGAGTTTGCAAGCGGGCTCGACGGGGCCACTTAGCCAGTTTGGTTCGCTTCAGCGCGGGTGGGAATGCAGAAGGCAGAGGAAATCCATGCCTCTCAGCGTTCAGCCCTCAAATACTCCTTTGGGGCGAGTTTCCCTGCTTTTGAAACATTATGTTTAGCGACAATAAAAAAGAAAAACTTTTGTAATATCATTTCTCTTTCCCTCCCTCTCTCTCTCTCTCTCTTTCCCTCCTTCCCTCCCTCCCTCCCTCTCTCTCTCTCTCTCTGCCTCCCTCTGTTTCTCCCACCCCCCCGTGGCGGGGGGGAAGGAACCCCTGAACTGGTGCTGGGTGGTGGGAATCTGATGTCCGTAGGCCGATGAACCCAGGAGCAGTGTGCCGAAGCTCAGCGGGGAGGCAGGGCATCCTAACATAGGCAGCTCTGCAGGAAAAGCAACTGCTTTTTTTTGCTGAGTTGATCGCATTGTGGCTTTGCATCGTAATGGGCTTCAGGAGGAGGAGGGGACCCTGTCTCCCCCATTGTTGTGACCCAGGTCCAAGTAGTTAGTATTAAATACAAACAGTTTGAAAACAAACAGACTTTATTAGAACAGCTGAGAATTAACTCTTTCTCAGCGTAGTCCAAACTAAATTAAAGCAAATTCTTCAAAACACCATTCCACAGTTTATCACCTGACCTTGGGATAATTAGGCAAACTGCCAAAGGCTTTTCTTGGCAAAAGTTCAGAAGCAGAAGACGCCGACAAGAAATGAATACAGTGAAACAAGAAGCAATTCTCTCAACGTTGTTTTCCGGCAAAGAGGCCAAGAGCCGTTGCTGGTCTTTTAAGCCTTATGGGAAGGGCCAATCATCTCTTGGCCCTATTCCCAAATCGTCCTCTCTGCTTTAGCTGCTCCTGCCTTCTGGCAGCTCTTCTCATACGTGCGCTAGGAACAGGCTCCTCCTGTTCCTCTGCCTCTCTATTGTCAGCCTCTGGAGGCTCCGAAGTTCGCACATCACTCCCCAATGGCCCTGGCCCCATCTCTGCCTCCGACGCAGAGTCCTCATCCGGGCCTTCCCCAGCCTCCAGGACTCCAAATTCTTTCTCAGCCTCATCGCTGTCTGACTCCACTGCCAGCTCTGCAGGCTATGGGCGGACCACAACACCCATTAAGTGTGTGAGTGAAAAAGTTCACTCAATCAATTCCAATTTCGTGAGATCTTTTTCTTTCGCGAGAAGTTGAAATTGATTGAGTGGAACGCAGTGGAGAAATGCGATTGGAGCTGGGCTGGGGTGATTGCATGCATGCCCACAGAGAGGGCTCTGTGTGCCATATCTGTTACGCGTGCCATAGGTTCACCGTCATGGACCTATGACATGGCATTTCAGGACAAGATTTGAAGGCTGAATGTGTTCATTATAGGCAAATTACTAGCCCAAGGCTGGATCAAATACAGAGCATTTACTCTCCATCTGTTTATAGAGAAGCAGTGCTATCCTGAACTGCATTCATATGCCTTTTCTTTGTCAAGGAAGGGTACTTAATGGCTTGTTTTGCTAAATGCCTGACAGAGAATATGGGCAGCATATTTTTTGTTCCTTTTATTGGCACTAAGTAAATCTGGTCATACTGTTAAAAACTCTGCATGATAAACATACCTGACAAGGCAGAATGTTATATCCTTTCCTACCAGATCTTTCTAATATGACAGTGGAATTTAGAACAAAAGACATAAGTATTGGTGACACACATAATTCTTGACAGAATTGAGAGTGCAATCTTGGTAGAAATACAGCCACCAAAAATATGTTGCATTGTGCACAGTATCTTGCATCATGCTACCTAGTTTTATTATGAAATGTCTGCAAGGAAACAACCAAGCTCAGAGAGCACCAAGGACCCCACAAAAGTATCTTCTATCACATTTTGTAAGATTTATTCCAACTTATAGCAGTGAGTCATAGTGGCATCAGCTGTAACAGTTGAGCTGTTCAGATGGAATCCTGGCCATATTTTTAATCTTTTAGTGACAGCTCACCAATAAAGTGTATTTGGGAGACCTTTATGACTTGGCGCAGTTGAGCATTGTGGCTTTAAGGGGTTAAGATGCTTAGGCATTAAGATTAATTAAGTTAAGATGTTCTACTAGCTTCACACAGGGATGATCACATTTCACACTTGCGCTGTATACTTTGTGTTTCGACTAAAACCTTGAAGGCACAGAAGGCATGCATTTAGATGAAAAGAATTCTATGTCCAGGAATTTATTTAGAGTACCAGGAATGAATAGAATTCATAGCCATTTTGACAGGCACTCTCAAAAAGTTCATTAAATATTTGGGGTAAGTTGAAACCTACTTTTTCCTGCTAAATGTTTGGGTGACAGAATAATTTGTCAATCTCTTGCAAATCATCTAGAGATCTGTTACTAGAGTCATAGCTATTGTCTCTACACAATAAAGCAGCAGATTGCACTTTAAATAGGATCTGAATAAGGTTACCTTTAATCTTTTTGCTTATAGATTTTCTGAATAGGAACTTTTCAGTAATAACAGAAATCATCTTACAGCCAGAAATGTCTTAAAGATCTTGATCTTTCCATAGCTATTGCTTTCTACCAGGAGGTTTGAATTAAGGATACAGTCTTGTAAATTACATATCTTTCACAAGACTAGGATATAAAGCAATCAGGCATCAGTTTTGTGCCCACTGGTAAAAATATCAATAGGATGAGAATGATAAATGGATTCTCAGACTTTCTCTTCTTATAATGATAGAGGAATCTCTTTTGGCCCTATGCTGTTGGCATTACTGCCTAGCATTCATGTTTCCATTTGTTGTATAAGTAGTCTTTGACTTGCAACCCCCATTGAGCCCAGAATTTCTGTTGCTAAGCAACCTGGTTGTTAAATGAGTTTCACCCCATTTTATGACCTTTCTTGCCATCATTAATTGAATCTCTGCAATTGTTAAGTTAATAACATGATTGTTAAACAAATCTTTTTCTTTCAAGCTCCTTGTCATTCTAGCATCTCCCATCTGGGCTCACTATTTTGTAGATACAGTGGGATCAATGCAGAATAAAGACTTCTTAAACACTGTTTTGTGTGCAATCATGCTTTTTAAACACCCACGCTTACCGTATATACTCGTGTATAAGCCGACCCGCATATAAGCCGACCCCCCAATTTTACCCCCAAAAACTGGGAAAACTTGTTGACTCGCGTATAAGCCGGGGGTGGAAAATGCAGCAGCTACTGGTAAATTTCAAAATAAAAAAAGACTGGTCAAAAGTGCGAGGACCTGTCAGAAATCACTTTTTTCAGCCCTCTGGGTAGTCCTTTTGTGCACATGGACTACTCAAGAGGGCTGAAAAAGTAATTTTTGACTGGTCCTCGCACTTGTGACCAGTCCTCAAACTTACGACTGTCCTCACATTTTACGTTTTTGCCCTATCTTGTCACCATGGTGAAGAGAAGCAGTTGTGAAATGAGTGACATGGTTTTAAGAATGCTGCACGGGCATAAATGTGAGGATGGTCATAAGTGTGAGGACCAGTCAGAAGTGCGAGGACTGGTCACAAGTGTGAGGACCAGTCAAAAATAACTTTTTCAGCCCTCTGAGTAGTCCATGTGCACAAAAGGACTACTCAAAGGGCTGAAAAAAGTGATTTCTGACAGGTCCTCACACTTTTGACCGGTCTTCGCACTTATGACTGGTCATCATTTATGCCCATTGTAGCATTCTTAAAAACGGTGTCACTCATTTCACAACTGCTTCTCTTCACCATGGTGACAAGATAGGGCCAAAACGTAAAATATGAGGACAGTCGTAAGTTCAAGGACTGGTCACAAGTGTGAGGACCCGTCAAAAATAACTTTTTCAGCCCTCTGAGTAGTCCATGTGCATGAAAGGAGTCCATATGCATAAAAGAAGAGGGAGGAAGAGAGGAGGAGAAGAAGAAAGGAAGAGGAAGTAGGGAGGAGAAGAAGGGGGGAAAGAGAAAGTAAGAAGGAAAGAAAAGAGGTGGTAGGTTTGAGGAGAAAGATTGCTGTACAATAAAAAAGATGAAAGGGAAGAAAACCAACCCCAAACACATATAAAGATATTAAGATAAAGAATGAATTGTTAAACTTTAAAGAATAAAAGAGAACAAATATGAATAAATAGCAATAATTAGAAACACACATACAAACATACAATGTACTTTCTTTGAACAGAATATTTGGCCGGTTCACAAATTTAAACAGTGTTTAGTCATTTCACTTAAATTTACAATTTCTATATTTCCTTTTTGCCATATTTATTCCTCATCTATTTTTTAAAAAACCAATATTACCCTTCATCCTCATCTCTAATCTTAATCAAATTCAATTTTTCACTTCTATTCTATATTATACCCCTTCCCATTGTCATCTATTTTTATATCAATCCTCACATTGCTTAATTATGTAATATTACAGTTGTTTAATACAAATTCAACATTTTAATATAAATCAATTAGTTATATAACTATTTTTGTATATTAATCAATATGAACATGAATATTCCAATTATTTCCATGCAATCCAATTTCTTACAAATCAATTAATTATATTTACCAATAATAATAAACCAAATAATTTCCCCCAATATTCTTCCACAACTTAACCATGCTTTCAACACAATATACAATTAATAATATCTCAATTATTACAATTCCCTATTTAAATAGAGCTTTTTTTTCTTTTGTGTTTTAAAATCTTGAACTCCCCTCTTTTGCCATTTGCCATAAATTTCCCATTGTTTGCACCAACCTTTTTTGATGAGGAAAAAGAAAAGAAATGTGCCTTAGCAAACAGCAAAGCCAACAAGCTGTTTTAATTTCGCTTTTGGATTCAGCAGAAGGAGGAAAAAAAATGTGCTCTTTGCAGCAGGCACCTTTTTGCAGCCAGCACCGATGTTCTCATTTGTTTTCTTTTAACCCTGATCAGCTGTAGGGGGGACCTTTGAAGCCCGAGGCAAGAATTTAAAGTTTTTTTTTTCCTCTAGCCATCAGCTGGCACTCAGGAGGCAGTCCCAATAGATTGGGAGTGGGCGGGGTAAGCAAACCCTGTTCTCCCGCTGTTTCCTAGCTTGCAGGGAAAAAGTCAATTTTTTTGTGACCCGCGTATAAGCCTAGGGGGCGTTTTTCAGCCTGAAAAACGGGCTGAAAAACTCGGCTTATACACGAGTATATACGGTACTTTGATTTTTTTTTCTTTTTACATTTGATTTTCCAACACTCTCTAAGTCAAGAATTATTGAGATTAGAGAAGGAAGAGGGGGCCTTGTAGCCAAGCCAGCCAAGGACAAGAGATGCTGGGTTAGATTGCAGAATTTTATTTTGGATAGGGCATAAAGAGATATAGGATGTCTTTGTTCATAGGCATATCAGTTCCTTCATTCATTCTGTATAGAGAGACTCCCTTTCAGACCAGTTTGGAGGTATGCAATGTAGCTCACTTATCATATGAAAACCTGCCACAGGGCTCATTCTCTCTTAGATCTCTTCAAACCCTCCCACATTTTGAAGGTTTCCCTGAATGCAGGCAAAAAAAATTGGATCTCCTTTATCTGTGTCAGGGATTCTGACACATTGTGATGCCACATCTTCTAAAGGTGATAAATGAATTTGTATCGATTTCATCCCTATTCATGGTTAATCTTGGGGGGGGGGGGGAAATAAATCTGGCATTTCCTTTTTTTAAAAAATTTGATTTATATGCCTTTATATGCTTTTAATAATTACATTTGAATTTGTGTGTCCTGTGAAACAAAGCTAGAACTTTGAGTTTATGAAACAAAACTATTTAAAATACTATTAATGTAATGAAGTTTGCTAACATACATTTCTACAGACATTTAAGAGACAACTGATGCATTATTACTTACCATTTTAGCAGAGTTGCAGGGGATATTTTCACAAGAAGCTGAATGAAGCTATCTGTAGTCAATGTTCAATCAAATCTTTGTTACATCTAAGGCCTGCAAAAATGACTTGTGTCAGTGAATCATCTGCCATCAGTTAATAGATTGTTGCATGATCAGTAGATGTTAATATAACTTGCAGGAAAAAATAGTTTTGTTCAGTCCAGTTGTGCTAACTCTCCCCTCCAAATATTTTAAATATATTATAGCTGCCATCAAAGCAAATTATAAAAACATTATCAATGTAACAATGGATTTTAATGGATATAGTAGTCTAGGATGACTGGGTCAAAGAACGGCCTTTTGAGGAGGGGCAGTACTACTGCCTAAGGAAGGTCTCGGATCATACCCAGCCCCTGGTCTTTCTCTGGGAACTCGTACTCAGAGCAGGTTGTGATCAAGCCCACAGGTGGTAGAGCATACTTTTTGAGAAGTTGTGATGCATTCCAAAATAGGTGATGATGGTAAAAAGTGTGCAAAGATATCAATATTTGAAAATAGCACAAATCTGTGAACTTATTCAAGCACACACACACATGCACACTGTTGCACTTTATGTTCTTCCTAAGCCCTGTCATTTTTATTGTATGTCTATTAGAATAGCAGCAGTTGCAGTAACAACAGGCTATAGTAGTAGGACTGGATTTTGAGATGACGAGAAAGTAACAACATGCAACAAAATTAAAAAAAAATGCAGAAGATGTGAAAGAATATAACATGTTCAGAACCAGTAAAATTGTTGGATGGAGCATTTGTCTAACAAACTGGCATTCCTGCAGATCAGGACCAATCCACCATCATCACTACTTCTGATTATCCTGATTATTTGCCTGCCATATTATGGAATCACCACATAAGGGTGAACTCTTTACTTTGATCTCATTCTGTGATGTTTTACCAGTAATCATCCTCTATTGTGGAACAGGACTCGGGAGTTGGAGGGGCCTCCTTCACTGTCGCTTTTACTTCCTTGGTTAGCATTCAGCCTAAAAGGAAAGGAGCCAGCTAGCGGCCTACAACCAGATTAAAATCCAGCTGTGCTCTTAGAATCTGTTCCCAAGCTATTTCCTTTTCCTTGTTTCTATCTCCAGGTCTCTGTCTTAACACCAAACTACAATAAAACTAGCAGTAGTTTTTTTTTTAATCTCTCAGATATTCTCAATATGTGTAGAAAAAGAACAAGGTGTCCTTGCTCTCCATAATAGCCCTTCAAAACTTCTCTCCAGGGCTTCCCTCAACGGTGGCTCCTTTTGGGGTGAACTGATGCAGTTTGGGGCAGAGGCATCTTGGCTAAGAAAGCTGAACGAGCAGGAGTCACTTGGGAGCCCTGAGGCATGATTAATTAAGGAGGGAGGCATGGACCAAGTGTGGTGTCCCGACTTGTTCAAGGGAGGGCTGGCACTAACATCCAGGTAGAGTTCATTTCCAGAACCAAGTCCAAGGAGCTAATTCTAGGAAAGAGGCCTTTTCTAGGTTTGCTTCTTCAAGGAGAGGCAGGTATTTGGAATGCTTGCAGATTCATCAGCAATTTGTTCCTTTTTCTTAATGTCTCCACCCATTGATTGATTTAAGTCTGTCTGTGGCACTCATTTTCCTCCATAGACTTTGGGCCAACCATCATTTTCCATCTCCTGCTCCTTTTCCCCATCCTGTCTAACTTTCTGGCGTTATCTGTGGGAGGTGATAAATAAAGCAATGCTTGTTATCGTCCTCCAGCTCTCTTCTCTCATAGGGGTGATTTGGGAAGGGACTGAACTAATTTTTAGCAATCAATGTCATGTTGTTATGATTACTGCCCAAGGGGGGCAGAGCTAAAACTAAACCATCTGTTTTTCTGTCTTAGCCACAGACCAACAACAAAGCCAGTGTAGTAAGCCCAGCAAAAGAAACGCCCCCAGTGCAGATGTCCATGGTATCTTTCCCAACCGTTTCTTTCTCCTTGCTTTATTTTTGGTCCTTACCCTTGGCCAGAATGCTGCCTGTATTGTTCTTTTGTTTTGGCTTAGTTCTGTCTGCACTCCCAAACATTATCCCAACTTCCTTGCCAGTTGGAGGTGCAAAGTGCTCTGGTGTCTGTATGTGGGTCCTGCAGCTTGGTCAGACCGAAGGAGGCTGCAGCAGAGTGGCCATCAGCATCCAGTCTCCAAGGAAGAAAGGAATGGAAAACTCTTCTGTGGTCTGATTTGCACAGGGTTTTTCGCTACTCCCCACTAACACTCTTGCCGAGGGCCACCCGTTCCATAAGGCAGCGGAAAGGCCCTTCTGCCGGTTGTCCTTGAAAATTTAGTGGTAGCCTTATGCAGTATCTGATGGGGAAACATGAGGGCATTATGGCCCTGAGTCATACTGCTGACGAGGGGGCATCCGAGGGCCCCTGGGGAACAAAATAATTCAGGAATGAGGGCCAGTGTAAGAACTTAGTGGGATTCTTAGAGACTGGATAGTTGCTTTTCATTCTCTGTAATGCTTTTTCCCCCTCTTGGGATATTTCATAATTTGAATTCCCACATACACAGTGTATCCCATAATGCACTGGCTTTAAAAGAGTTGCTTGTAAGTTGCTTAGCTATCTTCTTCTCTTTGTATTGAAGTCATCCCATCTTGGCAACTCCATTTGAATCAAACATGAGATTTTGCCTGTTCTCTGTGTAGTTCTCTGCTGTAGCATATACGGGTGCCTTTGTCGCCCATTGCGTGGGAAATTATGAATGTTCCCATAGAGAGAGAAATAATGCCAAAAAGCTCTGTGGGGAAGACATGGAGACAAAGCCATATGTTCAGCCTCTTTATTCTGAGTGAAATTTTAAGTGGACATTTTCTTTTATTTAATGAATTACAACAGTTTGCCCAACCTTTTTTTTTCATAGCTGTAATGAGCTTTCATATGAAATGTATAGATTTTTAGAATATGGAGAAATACACATGGCTTTGTCTCCTAGGAAATGTAGGTATTAGTGGATCTTTTTGAGGAACTTTTGGGCTCTCCAAGGGAGTGGTCTGTGTCTATCTGTTATCCGCTCACACCATCCTCAGATAGAAATCTTGCGCTTTGTTCTTGTTTGTTATTTTGCTTTCCCAACAGATACTGCACAGAGAAGGAAACATGCTTTGAACTAAAATCTGATTCTTTATTTCTGTCCTCTTTCAATTAGGAACCACAAACTACGGTTGTCCACAATGCTAATGATGGCATAAAGGTAAGGTGAGATTCACAAAAGATCTCCATAATTCCAAACTGGCCTCTTCCTTATCCTTTGAAATTGCATGTGTTACATAGGATTTACATTAGCCAAAGTTATATTTAATTAATTGTGTAAACCTGCTAGAAGAGATGGTCAGCAAGTTTTCCCTGAGTCCTATGATGTCTAACTGGCTTATCTCATTTATTAGATAGCTGGCATTTTTAAAAATCCATTTTATTTTGAAATATAACTATATTTATGGCTGATTTGAACATTTCATTCAGAGATTTCTCCTTGTTATTTTTGATAAAGAAAATATAATACAAACAAATACAAAACTAATTGAACATTTTCTCATACTACATTTTGATGCTTGGCACAATTTTTCCTACAAATTACAAATTATGTGTGTTTCTCATCATTTGCAGTTTCAATATAACTTCTCTTCCTGACCATGTTTTCTTTTATTATTGTAAGCTTTCTTTTAATTGTGAACTTTGTTCCATTTGAGCCTGAGAGTTATCCCATATAAAAGCTTGTAGTAGGAATTTTTTTAAGAAATCAAAATCTACAACATAATACTGCAGTTAGTTCCCGACTTTCAACCATAACTGGACCAGAATTTATGTTGTTAAGCAAGGCAGCTCTTAAGTGAGTCATACTCAATTTAACCATCTTTTTTCATAGGTTGTAATCACTGCACAGTTGTTAAGCCAACCCAGCATCCCTCATCAATTTTGCTTATAAGAAAGCTGGCTGGGAAGGTTCTGATTGCTGGGAGTTATTTAGTCATTGTGTGAGTCATACAGTTTGACCACTATGAAGAAAGCCCTGTGCCAGGCAGGGATCACTAGATTTTACTTCATGTAAAAAAAGAATAAATATATCCAGAAAATTTCTGAGTATAGAAGATTACCGAAGACATTCCATAATTTATCTGTAATTTAAACAATACTGTGGCTTGGAGATGTTGAGAGACTACTGTAATGAGGAAAGGAGCAATAAAACATTAGTTGTGGAATTTCAAAATAGTATTTAGAGTAAGACGGCATCAAATGACTGAAAGTTACCAAATGTCCATTTTCCCTTCTTATCTGCTTTTCTTGAAGAAGTCTGCTTGCCTTGTGAATACTGGTGTTTCTATCTTGCAGGGTTCTACAGAGAGCTGCAATACCACAACTGAAGATGAAGATTTAAAAGGTACATACAACTTAATAGCAAACAGAGAAAAGATGGCAGGGTCACTGGCAAAGCAGCTTTTTTCCATGTCAGCTTCTTTGCATAAAAAAGTTGATTGACCCCCTTTAAAGGAATAAGAATTATTGTAATTCCTGTCTCCTGGATTTGCTGGTCTACTGACTGGGCATATTATTATTGTGGTTGGTTGCACAGTCAGCCAGATGTTTAAACTGGATTTGACATTTTTATCTTCCTATTGAGTCCTTCCCAAGAACCTGGGATATTATTGTTATTTATTAAATTTACACACTGCCTGACTCCCAGCAACTCTGGATGCTTTACAGTTGTTAAAGACGTTTAACACAAAAGCACAGGAGGCAAAAGAACAGTGATGGCTAAGAAAACACACACATATATATTTCTGTATGTATGTAAACAACCTCATCATTGTTCTCATTTCTAATATTTAACCATTTAGGAATCTTATTGAATCTTCCTAGTAGTTTCCGGGAAAACAGATTTGAAGTATTTCTATGCAATGTGTAAAAATTACAAGATGAACTATTCATAGTTCAAGTTGCCACAGTAGGCAAACATTAATTTCCATTATTTACAGCATGTCATAATGAGTCCTTTAAACTGACCTCAACTTACTGACTAGAATCGAAGGAGGAGAGTACTTGCATTGTTCTGTGTGGATGTGATGTTTCTGGAAAGTTCTTATATCAAATCTTTCCTGCTTATCTGTCAAGGCAGGCCCCTCACTTGTGGAATCACATCTCCAATCATATCTCCAATGCAAAAATCTGGATGATCACAGGGTGGCAGCATAGGGTCATAAAAGTGCAAATGCATTGCTGCCATCTAGTGGGTAACTAGGTTGTACCAATTGCACTGTTTGCCTTGTTCTCCCTTGTCTTTTGAAAAAGTGGTAGGGTGGGGAGTAGGCAGAATCCTGGGAAAGCAGCATCAAAGCTCGTAATATTTTACAGGTCACTCCAAGTGACCAAAATCCTTTATTTGTAAAACAGAAAACTTGAGGGTCAGCCTGTTTTGAACAAGGTGCACGCCTCCTGAAACAACAGTGTTGAAACACACCTGGGAGTCGTTATCTACATTACTCATTTCTGAGCAGGTCATCTTTGACAGTGCTTACCTATACTTTGGTTCCCTTCCATCTTGAGCACTGTAATGTACTGTACATTAGACTGTACAGCTACATTAGTAAAGTCACAATAAGTGGTCATATTATTATATGATAATTTCACTGGATATAACCAAGGTGTTATTACTGTTTTTAAGGAGAAAAATGATTTATGGAATGCCTGTCACAGGAGCCATTTCTCCCCTTATGAAGCGTGTGTGGTGGTGAAGGCAGTGTTACCGCAGTTGGGGAAGCATTGTCTTCACATTGTACTTGTGAATTGCCTCTCTGTAAAATAATTAAAAATGAGACCTAAGCTGAGACAATTTCTTAGTTTCACTTTACATAATTATCAAAAGGCATTATGTTGATCTTTCAAGGCTTTTACTTCATGAACTTAAACAGGAAACTCCCAAGCCTCAGAATCAAAAAAGTGAAGTGATCCTTGAATTTATTTGACCAACTTCTAACCTAACTAAACTTAATTTATCAAAGCCAGTTTCTATACTGTCAATCTTTTGTTTCTGCCTCCAGAAACATATAGCCACTAGACCAGTATTTATTTGGTTGGCAACTTTAAGATGCGTGGACTTGACATCTGCACAGGCTGAAGTAATACAAAACGGTTCTGTTATTTAAAGACATTTCCTTGGACTTGGCGAGATAAAGCAAAGCTTTCTTGAGTCAACAGAAAAATCTTCCTGGCTATGCCTTGCACAGTAGCCATTACATCTGGACAGATTGCCAAAAGTCACTAAATATATTCTTGTTCTTGTCTGGTTTTGCAGCCATCAAAATGCATATATGGATAGAAAAGTGAGAAAACAGTTTTCTAATTTAAAAAGTGGAATAGTATTTGGCTGTCATTCTGTAGAGATTTCCACATTTTGGTGAGTCTACCTTGATTAGCTGAAGTAGATACTAAGAGTTGTTAGGAAGAATGAAAGGGACAGAGATACATGAAAACCTGTTTGGTCAATTTGCTTTCTCAGTCAGACAGTCCCAAATGTTGCAGTTGTGAAGACAGGAGGTTGTTTGCTTGCATGAAAATGAGGGGGGGAAAGCACGGAGAGTTGCTAGTGGGCACTTAGTATTTTTCTGTCTTTGTTCATTAGGACAGAGGAAGCATATAATCGAATTAGAAGAGTAGTGTTATGCTTGCTGCATTTGTAACCCACTTTTCTTCCATGACACTCAAAGTAGCCTTGATCAGATCCACAACCTACTGAAGTTAAGTCGAATTGCTCACTCAAAAATTGTTATATGAGATCTGGCCTTCTTACAATGCTCTCTCCAACCTGTGATTGGCTTAATAAGAAAATATTGATTTGGGGACAAGATCTGACATTTTCCTTGCTGAAATTGGCATTTTTAAAAATTCCAAATAATTGCAATGTCTTTTGTTTCCTCCTAAATGACTGGAAATTATGCTCCTGGGTCAGACAAACTTCTCCTTGCAGTATAGTTTTGTTTGTAACATGGAATCCGTGGAATATTTTATTCTCCACCCTGTGTCTCATTTAGTTCTCAGAGTCAGGATATCAAAAGAGTGGATCTCTTTGAAAAGATACTTGAAGTGTCTCTCCAGTGGGGAAGGTGTTCCAAAGATCCATCAAAGAATGGCCTGGGAGCTGCTTTTATCCAGGAGCAGTGTGTGCTCTGGGATTTTGTCTTATTGTGAATGGGTGTGGATTTGTATTGTCAGTGCAATTCTTATCCTGCTTTCTGCTTTTATTTTTATTTTAATGCTTGCATTTGTTTTGCAGCTACTGCTACACTGTCTTATGAAGAGAAGCTTCTTGCCTGGGATAGCCCAGGGCAAACAGTGGAGTTGGATCGTGCTCAGTCGGAGCCTGTCCTAACTCCAGTAGTTCCATTTGCATTTAACAGTCTATCATGTAAGTTAGCTGTTAATTAGAAGTAGTAGCAGGTAGATAAATAGTAGTAGTGATTTATGTCCCTTTTTTAACACTTCCCCTTCTTATTTTTCTATTCCTACTTTTCTTCCCTATCCTCCTGTAGCAGTTATCACTTTCTGCTTGAATTAATTAGTTAGGAGAGTAGAACTGTTCATTACTAAGTGTCCTCATCCCTGGAAAACTGTCATGTGCCACACTTATCTGCATTCCCTTACATTTCAGCCTGGGATAAGTAATTGATCAATTGAACAGCATTGACCAAGAGTTATAGACAAAAATGTACATGGAAATGTGAACAAAAATGCTAAGAAACTTAAAGCATCTGTTAACACTGTCAATTGTAGCAAATTAGCATCTGTTCTAGAATTATCAGATCACTTGTCCCCGAAGTATTCTTCTCCTTTGAGCTGCTGTTAGGATGGGCTTTCAAAGGGCATTATATGTAAGCTTGTCATACCACGAAGAAGGGACAGCACAAAAGCATATGAGAAATTGTTGCTGTTTCCTCTGTCAAGCAGTGACAAAGGTTGTGAAACCTTCCTACATATTTAGTTGTAAGCCAAAGTGGGAACATCCTTGCCCAAGCCATAGGATGGGAACTGAATCAGTTGGCCATCTTTCTTCATTGTCCTTTCTACCTACCTTTATCACCACGAAAACCTAAATGATAAGAGAAACTGTTCTTCTGCAGATGAGTGATGAATGCCACAAAGTTCTTTTCAATTCTCATTGAAATCATTAAGATTGTTTGTTTTGAGCAGACTATTAAGTTGAATTTTCTTGTTTGTTGTATGTAATGATCAACAGAAAGCAAGCTTATATGTTACTATTATCCATGATGATTACTGCACTCCACTAGGTTTTAAAAACTTTGTTTTTAAACATGACTGAAGTCATGTTTGCTTCAGTTCAAGATCATAATAAAGTATTCATCATCACTGAATCTTCCTTCTAACAACAAAGATCAAAATGTTTTTCTAGCAGATAAAGATAGAAACTCAGATGTCCAAGAAATATTTGCTTAGAAATGGGACACTTAGACATAAGAGAATGGTCTCCCAAACAAGGTCACTCTGAGATAGTTGGGGATTTATTGGGGTTGTACTGGAATACTCAAATCAATCTGTTTCAAGGCTGAGTAAAAACAGATGGTGGGCTGATAGGCCATAATTGAATACTTGTTTTCTGAACAGACAAAAAATGACCAAGATAATCCATTAAAAAAGAGGTTAATCCAATATTTCAGGTAGCCAAGCTGCATATGAGTCTCCACAGAAATCAAAAAGATTCCAGGGCTTCAAGGGTGTTCAGAACAGTCTCCAAAATTTAGATTGAGTTGCCTCTACAGCCTTAAGTCACAGAACTAACAAATCTATCTACCCTATAGCAGGCATTGAAAGATCTGAACTCTGAATATATTTGTTGCAGCAGAAATATTATTATTGCCATTATGGTTAGAAAAATGCAGAATTTCATTTGAAAGTTTATGGGCCTGATAGTGATATGCGTCTGCTGTTAATGTCAGGTTGCCAAGACTTGGAAAGTTGCACCCATGTTATAAATATATTTTGTTTACTGTGACATGGATCTATGGAAAAATGCCTCAGTTAAGTAGAAAAGAGAGAAAAAATAGATTATTGGAAAGTACAATGCGACGTTTCTTTCTCGTTGGTTGAGATGTTTAGTCTATTTGGGCACAATTTAGTAGCTGGCATGTGTACAAACTGTTGACAATGTTTGTTGTTTTATTGATGCTAAACACAACGAAAGTAGCAATTGGCCAAAAATAATGTATTGCTCAGTATATGAACATGCTATTTCATCCATACCCGCCGTTTGTGCCACCCATTCAGATCTAACTGCCCATGGAATGACAAACACAATAGGTCTTTTAATCCATTTTAGCACAAATGGTTTAATGTATTGATTAGCTAAGAAAACAGAGTAACCAGTATGCAAATGGTAGATGACAAAAGATATTAGCCTTTGATTCCATGGCTTCAAGCTCAAGACTTCCACAAAAGCAAGGAGCTTGGTTATGCAAACTCTTGGAAGGGAACCACGAAAAAATTTGGTAAGGATTAAGGATGTCATGGACATTTTGCTCTCTGACTTCAGAAAAGATAGACAGACATGAGATAAACTGCACATGTCTGCTTTTACAAAAGCATTTGATGGAATTGCATGTTTTTTGTAATTGGATAAAGAAACATAGCATAATATGTAATGCATTACACCAGTGGGTATCATTCAGAAGACTTTAAAAATGAAGGCAGAGTTGTTTTTGCTCATGAATGAACAATAGCATAGCATACCTTCTGTTATCATCCACATGACATGTCTGTAAACATTCAAGGCCTACATATGAACCTGTTTTTTGAAGCTATTTATTTCTGTCATGGAGGAAATCAGAAACAGATATTAAATATACTGTATTGCTCAGCTGGAGGGTATCTGAATTCTAACCATATGCTTACTGTGTGCAGTTAAAACTTTGCCTTAAGTAATTTCCTTACATGGTGAGAGTTAGAATTTGGGCTGAGGTAAAAAGTTGCTGTGGCATACATGAAACTGGGAATAATAGTCAGTCACAAAGGCTAATTGAATAAGGTATGAAAATGTTTCTTCAACTGAAATCTTAGCTGTAGCAGAATGAAACTACACTTGGGACATTTTCAGGAGAAGCAGCAACTTTATTCAAGAATAAAAACAGTTGCTATTAAATCATTTATTTAAGCCACCAAGCAGACATTGGAGGCAGTGTGTTCTTTTATTAATGTGTTTGAAGTTCTGTAACTGAAATCCCATGCTTGCATAATTTGTTGGACGTTTCAAAGAACCAGCGGTCTTACTATAATCTTATCTGGGTCAGTACAAACACAATTAAGCTTCTTCCTACAGATCTGCATTTTGTCCCACCAACCTCAGAGTGATTGTACAGACATTTCCATTGATGGTGATGACATTTCTAGTGTTTGTCAATACAAATCATAGTTACTATAACCCAGATTTCTACAGAACCATGGTAGTTTACAAAATACAAATTGTGGTTCATACTAGAACAGCATAGCATGAAACCAAGGGTACAGCTCCTAAAATAACCAGAATACAAACCTTCCAGAATTTGCTACTAAATTGTAATGTCTGATTTGATGGATTTTTAAAAAAATGATTGTACTGATGATATCTCATTTAAATTTATTCCTGTCAGTGAAAAGCCAGTTGTGGCTATTGGATGAAAAAAAAATGAACATTCCTGATACAATTGCTTAGTTTCTGAGGGAAATAATAAACCAACGATAGACCTGTAATGGGCCCATTTCTTCAGATTTGCATCATATGGTGAATCTTTCTCATCACAGAGATGCTTCAAGATTTGTTCCTTGATTCTTGGAACATTACTGCTCTATATGGATTATGTCTTAAATATAGTACAATGCCTTGACTTTCTGAATGGGGCAGCCTGTTTCCTGAGCTCTTTCCTCTTAACAGCAGACGCCATCCTTCCAAATTAGATAGGCAAATATGCCCCCTTAGGACGTGTAGACTTCAACTCCCAAAATTCCCGAGCCAGCTATGCTATGCTGGCTCAGGAATTCTAGGAGTTGAAGTCCACAGGTCGTAAAGGAGCCATAGTTGTCCACCCCTTCTCCAAATGGTTAACCTCATTACTGTGCTGCTATTCTGAAATGCAAGAAGTCAGCTGTCCCAGCAAGAAGACTAGTAGTTACCCTGTTGATATGGAGGGACTTATTCTCCATATCATTTTCATAATTCCAGTGCTTTCAGATTGTCATTTTTATGCTTGTCCTCAGTGCGTAAGCAAGAAATCATCAAGATTACAGAGCAGCTGATCGAAGCAATCAACAATGGAGACTTTGAAGCTTACACGTAAGTGAAGAAATGCAGAGGTCCTTTATGTATCAAAATGACCATAAGTTAGTCCTCATTTAGTGACCACTCACGATTACGACAGCGATGAAAAAGTAACTTTGTGACCAATGTTTGCATTTTTTACAACTTTTGCAGGTCTGTAAAGCAAAGGAAAGCTGAAGACAGATCATAAGCACAACTACAGTTTCACTTAGTGACTGCTTTGCCTAACCAAGTTGCCAGTCCCAATTGTAGCTACACGAGGACTACCTATAATTAGTTACTTAAGCTATGAAAGCTTGTGCCAACTAATAGCCAGAAATAGGTTGTAACCTATTGATGATAACATTGACTGTCAATTGTGCCCTTGTGTTTTTTAGCTACAACACCAGACAGGCATAAGTGAATCTTTTTTGATGCTGTAGAACCAGTATGAAACAGATGGAATAAATGCAGCTTGTCAATATCAATATTTTGAAAGCATGAAACAACCCTCATTCATTGTATCAAACTCATTGCTCTATAGTCTACTCTATACAAAAATATTGTTAGGTATTTTTCCTGAAAAGGGGGTTATTTAATCTGAAAATGAATAGTTAAATAGGAGGAAATTATGAGTGTGCGTATTGAGTCCTAATGGGAATAGAAAATGGGGATAAATAAATGCACTTGGAAATGAATCACAGGTAAAATCCATATATTGAATTTGGAATTAGAACAGTTTCCCCCAAGGTTTGTTTTCCTATAATCTCTATTTTGACAGTCCAAGAGAGAGTTAAGATCTTCTCTAAAGCAAGAAATAATTGTATCCTAAAATTTGAAGCTGCTTCAGGGTTTTTTGATAGGGAAAACTTGCATCAAAGTGGCACAGTACTAACAACGTGTGATAATAGTTGCGGTTGTCTGATAAATGATTTCAAGGATTAGATGCCAATGAGATCAGATTACTTCATTTGTTATAGGAAGATCTGTGATCCTGGGCTGACCTCATTTGAACCTGAAGCACTGGGAAACCTCGTGGAGGGGATGGACTTCCACAAGTTTTACTTTGAGAACTGTGAGTGGTAGATAACTGGCAAATTCAAAATGATTCTTCCCCTCTCTCCGTGGGTAGGAAATGGCCTGGGATTTCATGTCCAGCTCTGGACTAGCTGTCAGTAAGGATCATATTGTAACTTTGATATATACACTTCCAATATTCACTCCATTTTTCCCAGATTGTTTCTAAGATTGGACAAAACTGTTCCATGTTCTCCATTTTGTTCTCTATATTTCCAAATTTTGTATGTAAAGCATTTGCACTTTGCTACAGCTTTCTGTCTCTGTGATTGTCTTTTGATAACACCTTGTTTTATAGCACTAGGGTTTGGATACCTAATGGTATCTAGGGAATTCAGGGGAATGCAGGGGAATTCTGGGAGTTGAAGTTCACAAGTCTTAAAGTTGCCAAGGTTGGACACCCAAAACGCTCTAAAGGGTTAAGAGCTGTCCAGAGTACCCGAACAGTGAGATGAGTGATATATAAATTAAACAATTAAATTAAAAAGCACATGTTTAAAACCCTGAAAAATTCCTGCCTACCTAAAAGGCAGCATTCTCTGTTTTTATAAACACAGACATGCGACGAACAAAACTCACTTAAATCAATTTTAATATGGTCATATATCTAATTGCATCAAGATTTCATTTGTGTGTTTTACTAATGCACTGCATGTATGCATTAATTAAATATCATAAATAGAATGCATATTAATTAAAAGTATTATATTGACAACCACTGAAGTCTGTTGGCAATTTACAGTAAAAGAAGTATCATCCATATTCTATTATTTAACAATAAGGAGAGTATGTCTTAGTGAACTACAAAAGTAGAAAATTATAGCAAAGTGCTCTAATTATTTTTAATTTCATCTGTTTCAGGAATGTATGCTACACTTCAATATTTTCAGAGCATTTTGCAGAATAATACATATTAAAATACTTTGCAGCAATCAGTATGAAAAAAACCTGAATTAATGTTAAAAGCAAAATTACAATCTATTCAGAAATGGAACGTTTGGAAAAATAGCAAGAACAATGTAGCTTCCAGGCAGGTCTTCCTAGACAGAGATCCTCAGGAGTAGGGGGAAGGAGTGAGAAGGCCCTCAACTTGCAAACAATGTGTCTCCTCTCCTTTGATGGGAAGATATAGAGAGGAAAGAGGGGACTGGAGATTCTGCTGAGTTTGACTCTTGTTCCCAAATCATTTAGGGTTTTCCTGACACACAGTAGCTCTCACTGTGGTTCACGTATGGAAGTGCTGTCATTTTAACACTAATAAAATTCAGTTATGAGATCTAAATTTTGTACTTCAGTTTGGCATGGATCATTTCAGAGATTGCCTGACTGGAAACCCAAAGCTTCCTGAGTTGTGTTGACTTTCACTGCAGAATTAACAAATGGCAGTTGCTCTTGGAAAGAATTAGACGATGTGATGATGTAAACTCAGTCAAAAATACCAGCCTATTTGCAGATAAATAGATGCAAAGGAGCTGCTAAAACTTTTATTTTATTCATAAGATTGGGTGTAATTTGCCAAATTGCCTGCTTTGATTAGCTGAGGGAAATCTTTATATTTAAAGGATTTTCAAAACTGGATTGGCTTGTTCTATTTTCTGATTAGGCATACACGAAAATGATATTTATCACAGAAACGCCCTTAAGGGGAAAAACTGTAAAACTTGTGAAGGAAAGAGACAGGATTATTTATATTATATATCTTTAAAGTTGATTTGTAGGGGAAGAAGGATAGAGCTAAAAACATATTTTCTTTCCTAATCATGATTTCTATACTAGTGTAGATATGTACTGTAGATTACAGACAGATGCAGGGTACATTTAAAAAAGTATTATGAATGAAAAATAGTTCTAAAATTTCATTTCTTGCAAAGTAAAATCATGGGAAAATTAAGTCCTTCATCCTTGATAAATACCATGTTACTGAGAAAACATGTGAAAAATATTTGTTATAGAACTGTCCTTTTGTGTGTGAGTATTTTGGGTTTTCTACTATCATCTTCCTTCTATTTTCCTCCCAAAAGCTGTGATTGAAAAGAAGACCAAAAAGAAATGTTATTGAGAGCTGCTGCTGCTATGAAAACAAGGCCTTTTCTCCCTTTTCCCACATTGAGATATTTATAGGGAGATCTGTGCAGGGAGAGTTCCCTGCTCTTTTATGAGAGCCCAAATCATTCATCATATTTTGTAGAGACCCAAATTGACTTTGGTGCAGTTTGGGGGACAATTGCTTCACTCTGGATGAATCCATTGTAATCCTCCATAGCACAGGATTTATCCAATTTTGATGGACACCCTTTGGTTTCTTGAGATTTGTTCTCAGAACTACCAAATTTTAAAAGTGCTTTTTAAAGAGTTCTCTTTGTTAAAAATTCAGGACAAGTGAATAGAAAATTCTATTTATATCAGTCCATAGTTTGTTTGAGAATACATAGTGCTCAAGATTAAAGGGTAGCATTTGGTTTAAAGAAGGTGCTATTGCCCCATAAAGTACTGCTTTTCTTTTCTTGCAAAAAGCTTTGCTACCAAATTTCTTCCTTGATAGGATTTGAGGTATCATGTATAGGTGATAGGGAATATGGTAGGACAATGTAATGATATCCCTGGTCTCCATCATGTGGGTAGATGGAAACCTCTGCAATACCATCCTCTCTTGGCAGCCAGGAAGGAGCAAACAAATGTCTGTCGCCATCTGACAGCTTCCCAAAGGCAGACAGAGAAAGCCTTTAGGCTGGTCAAGTTACTGTCTCCTTCCTCTTTCTGTTGCTCATCCGTGTCTGCCTTCTCAATAATTTTCCTCATTCTGTTATATTCCATAGAGGCAAAGTGGATTCTATTGTATATAATTATGTTAAATGATAAAGCCATTAATTTTGTCCGTCCCAGAATTCTTTAGATTCAGAACAGCAGGAAAGTAATATCATTTTTAGAATTTATGGAGAAAGTGTCTGAAATGCTGGGTGGATTAGAGCTTTGCTATGATTAGGGAAATAAAAGTTAGAAAAAAACGTTTGTAAAAGAGGGAAATGTGGATATCACACCCCTGATTGAGATGGAAGAAAACAACAAAGGGGATGAAGATGGATCACGTGGTTGCCAAGCTGTAACTGACAGAAGCCATTCCTCTTGGGTGAGTTGAGAAGAATCTTGATTGTTTTTTGTATCTCCTCAGTACTGTCCAAGAACAGCAAACCAATCCACACTACCATCCTGAATCCCCATGTTCATGTTATTGGTGATGATGCAGCATGTATTGCCTATATTCGTTTGACCCAATATATTGATGGCCAGGGCCGGCCTCGCACCATGCAGTCCGAAGAGACCCGTGTCTGGCATCGCCGTGATGGCAAGTGGCTGAATGTACACTACCATTGTTCCGGGGCTCCTGCAGCTCCGCTCCAATGAAGCTAAAAATGGGTAGGTTTGGCAGGGAAAGACTACAAGTGCTGTTAGATCGAGCAACGTTTAGCTAGAGAAGGTCCCCCAGGCCTGAAGACTTGCATGGAAAGTGAGCCATACAAATACTTTATATTCTGAAATGTGATCAGGGATGCAGAGAAGGCAGAGAGGGAAAGCATGCAAGGTAAAGATGTACAAATCTACTAATTCATGTTAGTAAGTCTTCATAGAAGGAGAAAAAGACATTTTGAGCCAATGCAACTGATCTCACTATAATACTTTTAATCAGAAGGATGTTCGAGTGAGATTTACTTATGTATAACCTTAAAGCTGATAGAGAAGAAGTTAATACTGTACTGAAATGAGTTGAAAAGTTTTGAGAGACTAGGAGGGAATGGATCAAATGTCCTTGTTGTTCTTCAGAGACAAGGGGCCTAGGCATCCCGCATAGAGAACCAAAGGGTTTTCAGTTTTGTTCAGCTGTCTCTCATTTATGGAGGCAGAAACCAGCAAAAATTCTGTTTGTTCACTCATCAGCCCTGCAAGATTGGATAGCATATTTGATAGATGGTTCAAATATCACAACCACATTTAATTCCCAAGTTTTTAAGGCCCCAGTTAAAGCAAAAGTCTATTCTCACAATAAAAAAATAGATGTTTTTGTAGCCTGCCTAATTTTTTGATAAATAACTCAAGGCAGCAAAGATACCTAATATTCCTTCCTCCTCCTATTTTCCCGATTTCTTCTCTCTGAAGAACTAAATAGATAGAGCAATTATTTAGTCTCACGGGACAATGCTTTTTAGAGTAAAAAACCTACATCTTTACAATCCCCAAGTTACAGAACTTGGAATTTTTAAATTGGGGTATGTTTTCAAGATAAAAGCTATACAACTAGTACTATATAAAACCTATATAATATTTATCAAGGTGTTCAATTTCGCTCACCATTTCCAGAGAAATCAAAAATTATCTGAGGAAACCTAAGCTAAAGAATAGCAAGACTTTTACTGAAATTTCTTTTGCTTTGTTATGATGAATCACAGATCATCTCCCAGAAGCTTTCTTACCCGACCAATCTTTGCTGTTCCTTAAGATTCAGCTTGATAACTAGCATTGGTAACTGGGGCATTATATTCATTTAAACTTTTATCCCAATGGCTTTAGTAGTTCAAGTGGATTGCTGAATTTTCCTTATCTACACTTGCAGAGGGGCATGGAGAAAGAGACAGTAGGGAAGCAGGGACAAAGAAACATTGTTTTCTAATAGTTCAAGATATGGTTTCCTAATTTAAAAATCTGAGTTCCCTTCAGCAGTTCATGTGGACATACAAAAAAAAAAAAAAACTTAAAATGTATGTCAATTGATGGGTTGTTTAAAAAAAAGCCAACAGACCAACCTACCTTTTCTCTTGACATCCTGCAAGTGCTGCTTCTTGTTCCTTTTCAACCTATTAAAAAGTTTTGAGCTTCTTAAACTCCTTCTTGGGCTTAATTTTAGTGTTGACACCTGCCTTTTTTTGTTATTTAATGGAGTTACCTTGTCAGTTTTCTTATTTAATTCTTACCTTAATTTTTTAAACCTACTTTTCAATTCTTATGGAAGGCCTAATGTGACACTCATTCCCTGCCTCATTACAAGAATAAAAATTCATAATTAAAAATAATATAGGAGTATATGCCTGATACTCCTCAGGATTACAAACTAAGGCTACTTTTATAAAAAAATGTGTAATATTTACTGTATTATAATGTCTACTCTAAAATGTTTTGCAGATTTGTTTGGAAGATTTCTGAATGATGTTGGATATTTAATTTTTAGAAAAAATAGTCAACTGTACCGCATTGAAAAGGAAATTTAGAGGTTACAATGCCTGAAACCCTAATACCTTTGGCTTTCTGTGAAGAAACTCATTCTATTTATTTATAACAAGATAAATAGAGCAAAAGGGAACATTTGTCAACTCTTCCACAAAGTTTATTCTTCAAATCTACAATAAAACATAAAAGGAAGCAGGGCCTTTTTATGGATTTTGTGCAATGTGGTTTCAACATCAGAAGCATGTCTCCTACTTCCTATGCTGGGTGTACTTAAAGGGGAAATACAGTTTTATTTGTTTTAGAAGCACTTTGAATAGGAAACAGCACAGAAATTATTTTTGGGCTACGCACTCACCCTGCAACATCCTTGACATAGAGCAGATACAACATTGGTTAAATTCTCAACTATTAGAAGAGCACAATCCAACAAATAATTTGTCTCTTTTTCACCATGTTCTTTCTTCCATACTAACTTCTCAAATGTATTATTTTAGATTGCTGAGAGAGCTTACAGCCAGTGGAATATTAACTTAAAGAAATGATTTTAATAATTAATAGTAATGAAGTGGAATAGGGAGGACTATCTCCTAACTATTATGTGCTATATCTTCAATATAGAAGCTTAAATGCAGGTGTAACCAACCAGGCCTTGGGATTCCTAATCTGTTTTGTCCCCTTGACCCGGTTGTGTTTCCTCCCACGGTTTTTCTCTTCATGCTTATTCTTTTCTGATTGCAGCAGTTTTCGGAGATACTCAGCAGGAGGGCAATATCTTCTCAGCAAGCAGCTCTGGAGTACCTGAATTACAGCAACGGTCATATTCGTTTTGACGTTTAAAGAAATATGAATTACAAACCGGCAGCAGCCAAATGCACGAAACCCTGCATGAATCTGATGCTCCAGGTGCTGCTGCCTTTCTGTTGTTTTTCCATGGATCCATCGTGTCTGTTTCTGCTGTATGAAGGTGTCTTATAAATCCTGAGAGAAACCCATATTGTTTGTATAGAAAAGAGATCATCTGTGATGGAGTATCCAGCACCTCCCCTGCAGGGCTGATGACGGAGCAACAGCTGTGAAGCATCTTTCAGAATAGAGCAAAGAAAGGAAGAGAGAAAGAGTTTGAGAGCGAGAGACGGTGCCTCTTAGGCAGCAGGATGCTGTAGGCCCAGTGGAAATTGACCTTGTCTTCGGGTTATGCTGCTGCTTTAATCAGTGAGTTATGGCTGATGGTGGCGAGCTCACTAGGGCCAGCATAAAGAAAGGGGTAAAGCAAGAGGAGGACTTTTCTTACACTGCTGCCATCCAGCAACCAACTGGAGCCCAAACATCAGCAGTAAAGACGAGCCAATGGCTACTGGCTCCCACTGATGGATTGGATAAAAATGAACAAGAATGTTTTAAGGAACAAGTATGAGCTGGTTTTGTTAGCATAGGAGCTTCAGAGATGCACTGATTTTTACAAACAGCCACTCCTCGATGATGTAAGTCAACTTATAAGGGTAGAATTTAAAAGCAAATAATCTTAAGAGGGCAAAAAATTATGTGAATGGCTTACTTTATTTTATTTTTTATTGTTTAGAATAGATGGGATCCAGAGCGCTGCAGAATATGTGCTCCTTAGGAAACAGTTGAAAAGCTTTGTTACACTCCGCCCTGAAGATTTGCACACACATGCATTTGCTTCCTGTATGGTGTGTAATTTAGTCTGTGTGTTATACTAAAATACTATATTATCTATGAATTTAAAAAATCTCTCTATAATTATGGGGCTAGCTGGTTTCCCAGTTTGATTTGTTTTCTGATAAAACTAGCAAAGGGAGCCAGCAACTTCCAGAAGTGCTTTTTTCAGTAGCCCAGTCTATTTGACATTGCTTTATTTCCTGTTGTTATGTAGGTTTTTTGGGTTGTTTTAACCACATAAATGTAGAATTTTTGCATCAACCATATTTATTGTCTTTGCTACAAAGAAAGCAAGTAATGTTCTTTATTTCCTACATCAGAAGTGTTTGTCAGCTTTATGGTTTGACTATTATTTTTTCAGTTTCTGAGTAGAAGTGGGATAAAAGCCTTCCCAATAAATTTCCAAGATCAGATTTACACCATGACATTTTCTGCCCCTTATGTACAATGCACATCAAACATTTTTATGTCCATTCATTAGATCTGAGAAAATGGAATTCCATTAAGTCGTTCCCTTTGTACCTGAAATAGGACTGAGAATAATTTTGCTGTCTAATTAAATAGAAAATAGAGGGTGAATTTAATGGAGTTTATGAAAATACAAAGTTTCAGTTTCAATATGAATTGGAAGGGAAATGCCTTTTTCTGTTCTTCTAATGAGAAACTCCTAACTCAGCCCCATAATATTTATGATAGCTTATGACTCAGTGCAGGAAAAAAGCATTCCTTCTTGCAGAGATTTGTGCAAAATTTCATTTTCCTTTATAAAGAGAAGGAATATTTTCTCAAACGAGAGATGTTCTACTGGGACTAAAGAACCTGTGACACTTCAGTTGTTGCTGGCCACACCTCCCAGTATCCCTCACCATTGGCTTGTGAGCTGGAGTTATGGGTAAAGTTAATTCAACAACATCTGGAAGGTGACAAAAACTTCACCTTTTCCTATAAATTTAATATAGAACATATCTAGGACTAAGTGTGTGAAGTAATAAAACCCCTGATAATTTTACTAGGATTTTTAGGGATTACGTTACAAAGTGAGGAACAGGAAATTAGTTACACTGCGTAATAAAAGAAGTGCATGCTTCTAGGTCTGATCTTTTCTTGTCTTTATCTGATTATTTATAATAATCCTCTGTATTGAGTATCTGCATCCTTAAAACATATTTTTGGAACCGTTTGAGTTGTTTTGTCTTTGTTTTTACCGTCTGTAAGATCTGTTCCAATTTAATGAGAATCTTAGCTTGGTATGGCCATTATCAAACACAGCTATAGACCTTTGGCTTTCTTAATGTTCTCCTATGAGGTTAATGTAAGCATCTATATCATGTCCAGTTTTACACAGGAAATGGAACACGTTTGATGCAATTTTTTTGCATGATAGTGAAATAATAAAATAAAGTTAGTTTTTTTTTCCTGAATGTTAATAGAACCTTCATAGCTTTGTTACAATGAAACCTTGAACTCAACATATTTAATAAAATAACATTTAAATGGTGCAAAATATCAGAAAATAATCTTCTATTTTCCTGAGTGCCTGAGAAAACAGCATGAGCTGTTTGGAGATGTCCCTTTATCAAGATGACAGTGAGGTATGCGCAAATGTGTTGTACACCTGGAAACAGCTGAGTGAGATGAATGAGTTTATGTGTATGTAGCTGCGCCGAACTGAGGTTATGGCCACTGATCTACCAAGCAGTGGCTGAAAATAATGCCCAGGCATGTTGGAAATTACCTATAAAGCAATGTCAGGATTGTGGCCAAATATTTAAGGTAGTTTAACTTGAAGAAGCCACTAATTTACTTAAATCTCCATTGTTTATTAGGTTTTTATGCTGCATCAATTGCAGCTCCAAGTCTAAATATTTGAAAGGCTGTAGTTCCACTTAGGATTGTATAATGGCCTCTGAGGTTTAGCTGTTTGATGTATAATTTATATATAGTCAGGTTAACACAGATATATCATACAAAAACAGAAGTATATGTATGTCTGAGTCTTCCCACATTTTCAATGTAACCATAAATATCATGGTAGAGATAATGGAAGTTGCTACAGTATAGTACTATACAATACAGTACAGTAGATTGGTAGTGTTAATGACTATAGACTCCTCTAATGGTACTATTCCCTTTTTATTCTACCCAATTCAGACAAATATTTCAGTTTTTTCCAGTAATATTTTTGAATAAATTAAACTATTATCATAAATTTTGGAATTAAGAGAATTACATCCAGTAGTTGTAATCTTATATATACAGTAGGTAGTCCTTGAGCCCAAAATTTTTACTGCTAAGCAACATAGTTGTAAAGTGAGTTTTGTCACAGTTGTTAAGTGAATCACTACAGTTAAATTACTGGTAGCAACAAAGTTGTGAAGTGGACCCTGGCTTCTGCACTGATTTTGCATTCAGAAAGTCGCAAAAGGTGGTCATATGACCCTAGGATGATACAATCATAATAAATACATGCCAAGCGCCCAAATTATGATCATGTGACCATGGGGATGTTGCAACAGTTGTTAAGTGTGAAAAATTGCCGTAAGTCACTTTTTTCAGTGCCGTTATAACTTTTAATGGCTGTAAGTCAAGGACTACCTGTATTTAGTCCAGTCCAGTTCCCCATATTACTTAATGCCATGAACTGTCCTTCTAAAACAGATTTGTCCTATAGATGTGGCTGTCCAGTTCTATTTATGGAGTTAATTGATACACTGGTATGATAACAGCCAAGCATCATCTGCTTTAAAAATAATAACAAAAAATAATTCTTGATTCACAGTTTTGAAGAATATCACATACTTGATTTTTGCATCATGCCAGATGCTGGTATGGTAAGATAAACATAAAGGAAAGCAGGTGACTCTCTTTTGCCTCTTATAAAATGATGTGCTCTGAAATCTCTATACAATTTTTTGACCTGATGTACAATTAGCAAATCAGTTGCTTTCAGAATACAATGGACATTCACCAATGCTCTTTATCAATGGTCTTTTCTGTATCTTTGAATTATCATATTGGCCAGCATAATTTGATAATGTTCTGTGATCAGTCTCTTGATTACAGTCTATCATTTCTGGACCAATCACCAAGTGTTTAGCAAGACTGGAGATAACCTCTGTGTACACAGTTATTAAGGAGAAGGATTTTTAACTGCTAAACTGAGCCTTGGGTACTAAGAGGATCCTTGTATGGTTAGGGTATTTGGGACAATTAAACAGCTATCTGGGGAACTGAAAATCAAAATGAAATATTCCAGACAAAACTTCAACCTTGTATGTGATTAGGGAAGAGTCAAATATCCCCCTCAGGGATTTTAACTTAGAAATTGAAGATCTTTTGGGAACTCTTGCTTTTAAAGTTTTAATTGCTCTTTCAATTTGTGTGAATTTCAGATGTCTCTACCACTTCCTTGCCTTCCTTCAGGTTAAAAAACTACAAGATTTCACTATTTAATGATGTATATTTTTAAGAAGGAATATAATTCATTGTGGAAAATTGCATGAAAACTGACTGAGGTTCATCAATGAAGATCACACACATATTTTTATTTAAGGATAAGTACGTTTTCTGATAACCACCGGTATGTGAAATCCATATCAAAAAGCAATCATATAATACAATACCTTTCAAAAATATTAGTATAAAGACTTCAGTTTACAGTGTTAATACTATTTTTGATAGCAGAATGTGAGAAACAAAACCAATTTACAACCTGCCCAACAAGTGGGCCTTTTCCACTGGCACTCCTGACAATTCTACTTGGAGAGAAAAGGGGTCAGAGAACAGTAATGAGGCTCCAAACCTCTGGGAGATTCAGGTAGGACACATGACACAGAAAATACATTTCCTAGGCCCAATCAGATGATATTGCTTAGTGAATGGGATACAGTTTTGGCCCTTAAACTAAGGGAGCGAAGAATAATAGCAGTCCCTCAAACAGCCAAGCCCTCTATCATGAAGAGTTTTTTAGATGGTAACCAGCATCTTGAATTGCACTCAGAAGTTAACTGATAACCAGTGTAGGTCACCTTGCTGAAGTGAAATATGGGTGCATTGGACTGACCTATAATTACTCACATTGCTGCATTCTGGACCAACTGTAGCTTCCAACTGGTGTCCAAGGGCAGCACCATGTACAGCATTTTGCAGTAGTCCATATGTGAAGGTCCAAGGTTTAAGTGACTGCAAGATGGAGCTCCTGGTCTACGAAAGCGTAAAATTGCTGCAGTAAATATGTGTGAAGTTCATCCTGGTGTGCTGTGAAGCTGTGAGCCCAGAAGAGGGAAGTACAATTCCACTTAGAACTAAACATGACGAGCCACTGCAAGAACAACACAGTGGTTCCATACAGAATCACGCACCCATAACCTTGTCTTGCCATATTTAGGTTTGAGCCTCTAGCACCAAGACATTGTCTTAACAGCCTGGCTTGGCTAGCCAGGGATTGAAATGTATACTTCAGTATCATGAGCATCCTGATGATATCTGACCCCATCCTGGCAGATGAGCTCATGCAGCTGTTTCATGTAGATCAGGGGTGTCAAACTCGCAGCCCGGGTGCGTCACATGCTGGCCCCGCCCGTTTTAAAAAAAAGGGGGGGGAGTCCTGATACGTCACTTGATGCTGCTGTGACAATGTGAGTTTGACACCCTTGATGTAGATGTTAAATTGGAGAGGTGAGAGCATAAAACCCTGAGGTACCCTGCCAACAAGAGGCTTTGGGTTGGACGGCCTGTCAGTGCTGACTGGAAGTGATCACCTTCCAGTGAGAACAGCTGCCATGTAGATTTGAAAAATGTTGCACAGGTTTGAAAGACAATTCTCTATTTGTCTTTAGTTAATTAGTTTAATTATTTAGTTTGTGTTTTTTAACATATATGCTGCCCTTTAAAACTGTTTTCCTAAGGGAGTGGGAGCTGAGAAGTGGCATACATTCAACAATGCCTTCCAAACTCTTTCACTGCATGTGATTTCTCATCATTGGGCCCTGAAAATGGAGGAATCACACTCACCCAAGAATTAGTTTCAAGGGGAAAAGGGAAGAAATCCCTCACTGCTCTATGTCCTAAAATACTTTTAATACACTCTTCATCAAATGTGATCTGACCAGCTTGTTTTTGCTTCATATATTCTTATGTTGATAGTTGCTATTAAGAAAAATATCCACTGATGGGCTGCTAACAATATTAATACCAATCAATCCAATATTTAAGTTGCTGGTTATAAAAGTAATATTTACTATTTTTTACTAGTTCCCCTACTTTTCAAAACCAAAAGCCAGGGAATTCTGTGGAAAGGACATTTGCTAAACATTGTAATTCACAGCTGTGCTATTGTCGCTACCTAGTGTGTAATCATGACCTCAGCAGCTCTTACATTTACATTTCTGCTTTTTTTGTGGCCTGAGTCCTATGCCAAAGGACACCCCTGAAAACCACAAGTAGCTACTTATGCTCTAATCCAACACTGGCAAATTACAGAAATGACACTATTAAGGACGATCAGTGAAAATCAGAATAAATGAATTTTGCTACGAGATTTGTTTAATTGAAATTAACTACTTGGGAGACTATTTGAATTCCATGCCCTATCTCCTTTATGGGAGTCATCTTTCCCATTAGGCAGGTATTTTTCCATTGCTTTTCAGGGAATAAATGAATTCTGTAAAAAAAAATGTGGAGGAGTCACTTGTTTTTGCAGGGATTCTATTCTGAATTTTAAAAAAATATCCTTGTACATTTGCATCTCCCTATTTCTATCATCTTACAATGGCTGACTGCCTGATTAATGTTGCTTAAGCGTCTAATATCAGCATCCACCTGGCCAATTCGATCTTTTAGGATTGTCACATTCCAATAATGACTAAACAATGTCATCTACCAGAACCCCAGAAACACTTTTCTCTGTAGCAAGCCTACTCTCTAGATTAGAACGAGGTCCCCTCCAAGATCCATATGACTTTGTTTAGAATACCTATGAAAATCTGATTCTACAGCCAGGCCTTAGGTGATGGGAAGAATGAGACTCCTCATTTCATTCTATCCAACCTATCGCACTTGTCATATTTTATCCTTTTATTGGCTTTATTGTAATTTCTTTCCTCCAATTGCTGTGAGCTGCTCAGAGCTGTTGGAAGTCAGCATACAAGTTTAATAAATTATCACTATAAATTATTAGAGGGTAAGAGGAGTCAGTTCTTTCAGCATTTTGAGTGTGAATAGGAAGTCTCTTGTTAAAATCAAGAAGAGAAAATGAGTCCACGAGACACCAAGGTCAAATTTCCTTTTCGATCCAAACAAAATTTGCCTATTTTCAGAATGCTCCAAAATTGTTCCTAATCCAAATAAACAGCTGATTATCTAGTCAACGAAACTGACAAACTCACCCACAATTTTATTCTACATAAAAGTAGAAAGCCACAAATCTTCCACAGAAATGATGTTTGCTCATTTCAACCAAAATTTCATTATTTAGGGAAACTGTACAGAATGCCAACTTCTAGCAGGACAAACTAACCAAATTCACCTCTTACACAAATCACATTCTGCTGCTTGTAGCTATACAGGTAGCAAATTATATATTTTGGAATGCAGAGTATGGAATTCTTAGCCAACCAACCAAATTCACCAATTGTGTAGGAGTGGATAGCGTTGATGCAATTAAACTGAAAGCATCAAAGAACCATATTATGTCACATATCCTAGGCAGAATTCTGTAAATTATCCTAGATAGTTTGATTCATTTAGAAGTGCTCTGGACTGTTCCAGAAGGTTATTGAGAGTTAAATTATTAAGAATATTGATAGAATGACTAATTATATGGCATGTTGAGAGGAAAGCAGAATAGGTTCAGAAAGATGATGATGCAGCACAACTGCCTTTCTGCCTCCAGTTAGTATCAATCAATGAGAATAGAGCTGGAAGGGACCTTGGAGGTCTTCTAGTCCAACCCCGTTCAAGCATAACCCAAGCCATTTCATTGCCATATAGGTGGCTGTTCAGTCTTTTCTTACAAACCTCCAGTGATGAAGCACCTATATCCTACAACTTCTGAAGGCAAGCTGTTCCACTGGTTAATTATCCTCACTGTTAGGAAGTTTTCCCTTAATTGCAGGTTGCTTTTCTCCTCGATTAATTTCCATCCGTTGTTTCTTGTCTTGCCTTTTGGTGCTTTGGAAAATAAGTTGACCCCCCTCTTCTTTGTGGCAACCCCTCAAATATATTTCAAATTGGCTCTGTTTAAAAGAAATTAAATGGGTTTTGCCACATTTTCCAAAGTGTTCATTTGGATTTTGGAGAATCTTCAGTGAAAGAAAATCAAGTAATTCTGACTTATATCTAACCAATGCTTCTCACCTGGTGATCATGGGTTCTTCAGATAAGGCCACAATAAAAAATAAAAACATATGTATGCCAAATTTTCCAAGATATTGGCTTTCTTATTCAAAATATTAAAAGATTTTGGTGATCTTACCAGAGTTTTACAAGATATTAATTGGGAATATCAAAATCTCATTAAATATAACAATCCTGTAAAATTTCAGCCATTTTAAAATTATTTTAATTTAAACAGAAGAATTTCATGGATACCCACTGGGAGAGGGGGTTGAATGCCATGTTGCCTCTTCTGATGTAGTTGGGGATCACTTATCTGTGAGGATACAGGAAAGGAACTATGTCTAGGCATCAAGAAAAGTTTTTTTTAGTGATCAAAATGTCACAAAATCATCCCATCTTTGGTCTTCATACAAAAATGTCCCAAGATTTCAGAATCTAATTAAGTGAGTAGGTTTCAGCAGGCTTTGCAATTATGTAAAAGTTGTGCTTTAGAATTACAATTTATAATTAATTGGGTGTGCCCACAAATGTGATCTGAGGGTATGTGCCACAGCATGTAGGGATCGGACATTGCCCTTTCTTGGTTTATAATTCTCAAAAGCTTTGGATGATAATGAAGTGGTGCACATAATAATAATAATAATTATATATATATATATATATATATATATATATATATATATATATATATAAATTATATTGTTGTTGTTATTATTATTATTATTATTATTATTATTATTATTATTATTATATTTCTATACCGCCCTTCTCCCAAGGGACTCAGGGCGGTGTACAGCCTATTAAAAGCACAAAGACAAACAACAATTAAAATAATTTAAAAGTATTAAATAATTTCGGCTCAATATTAAAACCCCAGAATTTAAAACATCCAATTTAAAATCATTACATTGATAGCCCGGCCTGGTGGAACAGCAGGGTCTTAAGGGCATAGCGAAATACCCGGAGGTCAGAGATCTTACGCATTTCCGGGGGCAGTTCATTCCACAGGGCTGAGGCTCCCACAGAGAAGGCCCTCCCCCTGAGTGTCACCAGCCGACATAACTTAGCCGATGGCACCCTGAGGAGAACCCTCTCTGTGGGAGCGAACTGGCCGGTGGGAGGCTATTGGTGGCAGAAGTCGGTCTCAAAGGTACCCGGGTCCTATGCCATGGAGCGCTTTAAAGGTGGTGACCAACACCTTGAATCGCACCCGGAAGACCACTGGGAGCCAGTGCAGCTCGCGCAGGATGGGTGTCACGTGGGCACAACAGGTTGCGCCCATAACCACCCGCGCAGCCGCATTCTGGACCAGTTGGAGCCTCCGAGTGCTCTTCAAGGGGAGCCCCATGTAGAGAGCATTACAATAGTCCAGCTGGGGACTTCCGCTGTTGCCGTCAGCTGTTGCGGACGGTCCTTTGAAGACCGCCAGCCCGATCGCCCGTAAAAGAGCCGTTTCGGCAACTGAAACGGCTCGAAAAACTCCGAGACATAAAGGGCTTGTGAGGAGAGCCGGCGGCTGCAGGTAGAGTCCCCTGTGAGACCCCCAGAAAGCTTTTCTTGCTTCTGGGGAGTTAACAGGGTGGGACTCCCTATCCACCCCGCTGAAGCTCCAGACGACTGGGAAACTCTGCTTCAAAGCAGAACAAGACAGCGCGGCAGCACTACCAATAACAACGAAAAATAAGGAAGATTTCAAACTTCTCACTAAACAGCAAGTATTGGAAGCTTTTTGGACTATTTTAAAGAGTTCTTAAAGTGAAAGTAATTTGGCTCTGAGAAAGGGGGAGGAAAAAAAAATGGCGCTTGCTTTCAGTGGAGAGAGTTGAAAGCGAAAGTAATCTGATCATGGTATCCGGCTACATTTTAAAGTAACAAATCCGGCTGGAAGAGGCAGAAGTATCCAAAAAACAAAATAATATAAAATAAAAATACCAATTGACTTTTACAGACCTGATTGAATCTGGAGAACTTTTTGGGAAAAGTTGCTAGAGTTTGTGGAAAAGGAAGATCCTTAAGAGGTAAAATGGCAACAAAGCAACCAGGGGGGGGGGCTCCCCCACACATAAACAGAAACAGCCTCAAACAGCGCAGTTGCAATCTCAGACAAAGGAAGAAAGCCAATATGATCTTATTATTAAAGAAATTCAAAGATCAGAGAAGGAGGTTAAAGGAATGGTTCAAGAGAAATATGATGCAGTTAAACAAGATATTCAAACAGTGGTTAAAGGCCTGTCTGAGGTAGTGTTGCAGATTGATAAAAAAGTGGAGAATCTTGCCTCAGAGATGGAGACCAAATTCAGAGCTTCTGACTCAAAAATTATAGAAATTGAAGAAGTTACACAAAAAATGCAAAATGAGATTACTATGATGCAATTTCGATCAATGGAATATGCTATCAGACTGAGAGGTGTAAAAGAGAACACCAGGGAAGATCTTAGGAAAATTTGTGCAGAGGCTTTAGCAGTTATGTTGAAAGTAGAACCAGGTGTGGTTCTGTGTAAGATTGACAAGGTCTACAGAGTTAATTCTCGCGTGGCGGTACAAAGACAACTGCCTAGAGATGTGGTTATATATTTTACAGATAGAAGAATGAGAAATGAAATCTTGCAAAATTCTTTTGTTACAACAGTTCAAGTTGATGGAAGTGAGATTGGAGTTTTTAAAGAACTACCACCTAAAATGTTAAGAGATAGAAAGGATTTTGGATTTTTGGTGACAGAATTGAAAAGACAGAACATACAATTTAGGTGGGATGCCCCAATAGGTGTAATACTCAGGCTGCGAGGAGTGAGATACCGCCTTAACACTATTGAAAAAGCAGAAGAATTTTATTACAACGTTTTGAAAGCGGGCTCTCCTCCTCCACGCACATCTTCACCAATAGATAAGGAAGCTCAATTACAAGCTGAGATTGATCAAGAAACAGAAGCACAAATAAGGCAGTCGCAAAGGGAGGCAAGAGAATTAATGGGAGCAGTAGGTGGTGTTGTGGTTGACCCTTTTGCACCATTTGAAGCTTCTCCTTTGGAAGAAATGTCTAAAACCATCACAGAGGAGGCGATGGCTTTGGAAGTAACAACATCCAAAGTGGAAGAGCAACGCATAACCAGAGCAATGTCTAAACAAATGAAGCAACAGCAGCAAGAATATATAAAGCCACAGCGTGAGAAAAGACCTAAAGACAAGCAGCAAGCTGAAGTCATGGGAGGAGCTAAACCGAAGATTGCTACCGTAGGAGAGAATCTTCAACAATTGCTCTCAAAACTTCAGACAGGGTCAAATGGCACTTAAATTTTTGTCTTGGAATGTTAACGGATTGAATTCTCCGCAAAAAAGAAGGAAGATATTTCACTATTTGAGACAATTTCATAATGATGTTATCTGTTTACAGGAGACTCATGTAAAATTGCAAGATCAGAAATACTTGATAAATTCAAAATTGGGAACGCAATTTGCTGCTTCAAATCTGGAAAAGAAGAATGGAGTGGTGATATATATAAATAAGAAACTTGTAGCTAAAATTATAGAAGCAGATAAAGATGGAAGATATATTGCAGTTGAAGTTATTACAGATGGTGGACCAATCTTGTTGGTCGGAATATATGCCCCAAATCAACAGCAGGAAAACTTTTACAAGTTACTTCATTTAAAAATTCTGGATTGGGACTATTCAAACATTATAATAATGGGCGACTGGAATGGAGTAATCCAACCTAGATTGGATAAAAAAACCACGGCCAAAATAGGGAATAAATTACCACAAGCTTTTTTTGAACTGAAAGAGGATCTGGAATTGAAAGATATTTGGAGAATTCGAAATCCAAATGAACTGGACTTTACTTTTTACTCAGACAGGCACAAATCCTTTTCCAGAA
Source organism: Ptyas mucosa (assembly GCA_012654045.1). NCBI lineage: Eukaryota > Metazoa > Chordata > Lepidosauria > Squamata > Colubridae > Ptyas > Ptyas mucosa. The sequence goes on from WNWU01000021.1 coordinate 24,127,862, forward strand.
TAGACTTTTTTCTCTTAACTTCTAATTTACTTTCTAAAGTAAAGAAAATAAAGATATTTCCTAGGACTTTGACTGACCACAGTCCGGTCTGGATGGAAATCGAGATGGGTAAAAGAGAAAGAAGATCCTGGAGAGTAAATGAGAATCTATTTAGATATGAAAAAAATATAATTGAACTTAAAAAGCATTTAAAGGAGTTTTTTAAATTTAACCTGAACAAAGGTACCCCTATTGAAACAGTTTGGGATGCAGCTAAAGCATATATGCGGGGAGTACTAATTCAAATGAATTCTAAACACAGGCAGAATCAGCAGAAGAAAAGACTACAATTGGAGTCTGAGATAAAAAAGAAAGAACAACAATTGATACAAAAACCAACAGACGGAAAATTGCAAATGGCTATAAAACTTCTGAAGGATCAATTTCAAATGCTTATAGCAGACCAAACGGCAACTAACTTACAATTTGCAAAGCATAATACCTTTTCCAATGCTAATAAACCGGGCAGGTGGTTGGCGTATACTTTGAGGAAACAAGCATCGACACGAATTATTGATAGTACTGAATATGCTGATAAAGAAGTTTATCAACAAGATCTAATTAAAAAAGCCTTTTTGGAATATTATACTAAGTTATATGCTAAAGATGACATACAGTATAATATCATAGATGAATATTTAGAAAACAAGAGAATCTCAAAAATTTCAACGATTCAAAAGAAAAGCTTGGAACAATTGATAACAGTGGAAGAGATCAGTTTTGCTATAAAACAATTAAAAACAGCTAAAGCTCCAGGGATGGATGGCTTAACTGCAATTTATTATAAAACTTTACAGGAAGAAATGATTCAGCATCTTAAAGATTTATTTTGTAATATACAACTAGGAGGTAAGATACCTTCCTCATGGAAAACAGCTTTTGTTTCATTGATTCCGAAAGAAGAATCAGGTCCTAAGAAACCAGAAAATTATAGACCAATATCTTTATTAAACACAGACTATAAAATCTTTGCAAAAGTACTAGCCAACAGATTGATGCCAGTTATTCAAAAGATAATTCACCATGATCAAGCAGGATTTATTGAAGGCAGATATATGAAGGAGAATGTTAGGCAAGTCATAGACTTAATGGACTATCTAGATAAGAATAAACAGATCTCTGCAGTGCTGGTTTTTTTGGATGCAGAAAAAGCCTTTGATCGAGTGAATTGGAACTTTATAATTAAGACTTTGGAAAAAATGGATTTGGGGGAGCGGTTTATACAAGCGATTGGTGCAATCTATCAAGAGCAATATGCACAACTTATTATTAATGGATGTTTAACATCGAATTTCAACATACAAAAAGGCACCAGACAAGGTTGTCCATTATCCCCGTTATTATTTATTTTAACTTTAGAAGTCTTACTCAACGCAATACGGGATTCGAATTCCTTGACTGGAATAGTTATAAGGCAAAAGGACTACAGAACTAAGGCATTTGCAGATGACCTGGTTGTTACCCTATCACAACCTATGAACTCAATAATCCAGATGAAAAACATCATAGAAGATTATGGCATGGTATCCGGTTTTAGGTTGAATCAGAAGAAAACTAAAATGATTGTCAAAAATCTGACAGAGAGCAAAAAAAAGGAACTGGAAAGAATGGCAGGCTTCGAGATTGTTTCAAAGGTCAAATATTTAGGAGTACAAATCACAGACTCCAATGCTAAACTGTTTCAAAATAACTATGAGGTTCTGTGGCAAAAGATACAAAAAGATATGCAAAACTGGAAGAAACTGCAGTTATCACTGCTTGGAAGAATATCAGCAGTAAAGATGAATGTTTTACCTAGACTGATCTTTTTATTTCAAATGATACCGGTGCTTAAATCAGACAAACCATTGCTAGAATGGCAAAAAGGACTGAACAAATTCATTTGGAATGATAAAAAGCCAAGAGTTAAATTGAAAATAATGCAAGATACTCGTGAGAGAGGTGGTCTTAAACTCCCAAACCTTCGACTATATTATGAAGCAACTGCATTGATACAATTAAGTGATTGGTTTGGGAAAACTAAGACTGACTTGTTGAATATAGAAAGTCATGACCTGGTTTGGGGTTGGCATGCATACTTATTTTATGATACCAAAGTGGATAAAGTGTTTAACAGTCATCTACTTAGAAATGCCTTGCTGAGAGTCTGGAGAAGGCACCGAACTAATTGGGATTATAAGGTTCCGTTTTGGCTGGATCTCGCTGATACCATGTGGAATACAAATATTAAGTCACTCGGGGGTTTCTTATATAAAGAGTTACTTTACTTTGAAGAGGGCAGGTGGCGACTGAAGACTTTGGATATGCTGTTGGAAGAAGGGAAATCGTTGACTTGGTTGCAGTACAATCAATTACAGATGAGATGGAAAGAAGATCAACAAACTGGTTTAATGGAATATGAAGTAGAATTGGTTGAACAGATAAAGCGGACAGGTCCAATGCATATTAAGAGAGTTTATAATGTTCTGTTAGAAAGAGACTCAGAAAATGAGCTAGTTAAAGATTGTATGATTAAATGGGCACAAAATTTCTCTCAACCAGTTATGTTGGAAACATGGGAAAAAATATGGGTTCAGAATGTTAAATTTACACAGTCACAAAATTTACGAGAAAATTTTTATAAAATGTTTTATAGATGGCACTTAGACCCCAAGAAATTGTCTTGTATGTACCCTAATGTGCAGCCAAAATGTTGGAGATGTGATTGTTTAGATGCTACATATTATCACATCTGGTGGACCTGCAGGAAAGTGAGGGCTTTTTGGATAAAAATCTGGTGGGTTATGCAAAATGTTTTAAAGAAAAAAATACAATTTTCTCCGCAATTTTTTTTATTGGGTATAGTTAAAGACTTTACACTGGGTGAAACTAAATTGATTTTGTATATGGTGACAGCAGCTAGGTTGTTGATTGCCCAACATTGGAAGAGTGATGTTTTACCGATGGTTGACCAATGGACCCAGAAGATGGCTGGATTTGCAGAAATGGCAAAGGTTTCAGCTTTTTTAAAAGACCAGACGCATGAGAAGTATATACAGGAATGGAAATTATGGATTGAGTATGTACAGAATAAGTACCAGACTAGAAAATATTATATCGCTTTTAGCTGAGATGATTATGTTAGTATGTTAGTAAATATAGAAAAAAGATATGGAAGTTTGAATAACATATATATTGTTTGGGAATATTAATATTGCATATAATGGAAGTCAAGGGGGGAGGGAAGAGGGAGGAGGGGGAGGGTTAGGGTGGGGATGGGAAGGATTTATATATTGTTTTTATATGTATTTTACAATCTGTGGCTAGGGAGGGGGGGAAAAAAGGGGGAAAAATTTGTATTGTTAAAACTTTTTCAATAAAAAAAAAAAACAATAGTCCAGCTGGGAGGTGACAAGGGCATGAGTGACCATGCGCAAGGCGTCCCGATCCAGAAAGGGCTGCAACTGGCGAATCAGGCAAAGGCTGATAAAAAGATAAAAAGGCAAACCTGATAAAAAGCCACAGCCATCATGTGCTCTTCAAAAGACAGCCGTGCGTCCAGGAGGACACCCAGATTGCGAGCTCTTTCTGTGGGGGGCAGTGATTCACCCCCAATAGTCAGTGATGGCACCAGCTGACTATATCGGGACGCCGGGAGCCACAGCCACTCGGTCTTGGAAGGGTTGAGTCTGAGCCTATTTCTCCCCATCCAGACCTGCACGGCCTCCAGACAGCAAGTCATCACATCAAGGGCATTGTTAGGGTAGTCTGGGGTGGAGATGTACAGCTGGGTGTCATCAGCGTACTGATGGACTCTCACCCCAAAACCACGGATGATCTCACCCAGCGGCTTCACATAAATGTTGAACAGAAGGGGCAAGAAGACCGACCCTTGCGGCACTCCACATGCAAGGCGCCTCGAGGTCGACCTCTGCCCCCCTGCCAACACAAACTGCGAGCGGTCGGACAGGAAGGAGGAGAACCACCGCAAAACGGTGCCCCCTATTCCTAACCCCTCAACCGGTGCAGCATCATACCATGGTCGATGGTATCAAAAGCCGCTGAGAGATCTAATAGGACCAGGACAGAGGAACAACCCCTGTCCCGAGCCCTCCAGAAAACATCCACCAACGCGACCAATGCCGTTTCTGTGCTGTACCCCTGCCTGAAGCCCAACTGGTATGGATCCAGATAGATAGCTTCATCCAGGTGCTGGGGAAGCTGTCATGCCACCACGCTCTCAACAACCTTCGCCACAAAACGAAGGTTGGAGACCAGACGGTAGTTAGCTAATTCAGCCGGGTCAGAGAAGGCTTCTTGAGGAGGGGCCTCACCACTGCCTCTTTCAAGGCGGCGGGAAAGGCACCCTCACTCAGAGAAGCACTAATAATCCCCTGGAGCCAGCCTCGTGTAACCTCCCGGGAGGCCAGTACCAACCAGGAGGGACATGGGTCCAATAAACACATGGCAGCACTAATCTTACCCAGAACCCTGTCACATCCTCGGGAGCCACAGGATCAAACTCCTCCCAGATAATATTCTCAAGACCTGCCCTCGTCTCCTCCCCTGGACTCATCCAATCGGAGTCCAAGCCTTCCCGAATCCAAGCGACTTTATCATGCAGGAATTGCACAAAATCCTCAGCTCGACCCTGTAAGGGGTCTTCCCGCACTCCCCTCCCCGAAGAAAGGAGTGGGTCACCCTAAACAGAGCGGCTGGGCGGTTCTCTGCAGATTCGATAAGAGCGGAAAAATGGTTAGATTTCGCCGCTTTTATCGCCACTAAGTAGGTCTTGATATAAGACCTCACCAGTGTCCGGTCGGAATCAGACTGACTAGTCCTCCAAATGCTCTCTAGGCATCTTTTCCGTCGCTTCATCTCTCTCAGCTCCTCAGAGAACCAAGGAGCCAATTGAGATCGGCATCAGGTCAGAGGCTGCAAAGGCACAACACGGTCCAAAGCTCTGGCGGCCGCACTCTCCCAGGCGGCCACCAGCTCTTCAGTTGAGTCGTGTGCCAGGGTCTCAGGAAACGGCCCAAGCTCCGTCAGGAACCTTTCAGGATCCATCAGGCGCCTGGGACAGAACCATCTGGTCGGTTCCATCTCCCTGCGGCGGGGGAAAGTGGCTGGAAAGTCCAAGTGAAGGAGTGAATGATCTGTCCATGACAAGGGTTTGATATCTAGGTCCCCTCTACCAAGATCATTCAACCACTGACCAGAGACAAAAATCAAGTCCAGAGTGTGTCCCCCTATGTGAGTGGGGCCTTGAACTAACTGGAAGCCATGAACTCCCGAGTCGCCTCTGACGCCTCACCTGCGGATGGTAGGTTGAAATCCCCCATGACAATAAGTCTGGGGGTATCAACCGCCACCCCGGCAATAACGTCGAGCAGCTTGGGCAGGGTCACCGCCACGTAGCAGGGAGCCAGGTACGTAGTCAACAGACCCATCTGCACCCCACAGCCCCACTTCACAAAATGGGACTCACTTCTGGCTACCTGAGGAACAGTGGTCTCCCTCGGACAAAGACTTTCCCTAATAATCGCCACCACACCCCCACCCCTCCCCTGGGCCCTTGGCTGATGAAATGCATGGAAACCTGGTGGGCACATTTCAACAAGGGGGACCCCCCCCCCTTGGCCCAACCAGGTCTCCGTAATACCTGTCATACCTCCATAAAAATGCAGTCTTTTACAAATACAGATATGGGAGAACAGAAAGCATAGTAAACTCATAGTTCTATTTCAAATGGATTTTTCAAACTCACTCACTTTGTGGCTGGAGAATCTGGATAGCAAGTGGAAATATAACCCACTGGGTGGCTTCCTATCTTGACCTCCTTAACAAAGTTTAAAGGGCACATTTATTGTTTTCCCTACCTCATTCAGCCTCTCACTTTGGCCTACAAGATGTCCTGCTTGGTCCTTTTTCAACTTCAGGTGGGTTTTGATGGGAGGACAATATGTGGAAGTTCTGAAGTCTTTCTGAAGGCCCAACATCAATACAACATGTGAGCTGGTCCCAAATTCAGTTTCGGTAGCCAAAAACCACCTCTCAACCAACGAAAAAGAAATGCTTGCAATTCTTCTCAGGCATCACATTGAACCAATTAGGGGGGAAATCACTGAAAGAGAATGTGAGCCCTAAACACAAAAAGCAGAGTTTCACTCCAGATAGTAAAGAAATAATGGCATTGATGCAAACTTACACCTATAAATGTCATCGTCTCTGTATTAAATGTGAGAAATAGCAACCATTAAAAGAATAAATACACCCACGAAATTGTTCTATTTCAGTTTTCTTTTGAGTCCCCCCACCCCCTTAAAAAAAGGAGTAATTTCTGCTCCTGACAGAATCGTTCTTTGGGGCTGGGAGCCTGAGGGGGTGCCCATTTCGGGTCTTCTGGAAAGGCCATCCAGCCTGTCCATGCCGCGCGTGAACGATGGGCCGCCCAGCCGGCCTGAAAGCGCCTCAGTGACGGCCGGGTGGCGACATAAAGCATCAGCGGAGACGGCCCGTTTGGCGGAGAAATGGCTTTTCCTTCCCGAGAGGGCCCGCCGGCCTGCAGCCGAGAAGGGGACTGGGAGGCAGCGCTCTCGCCGTCTGCGGCTCCCCCTTCCCCTCGGCGGCGGCCCCAGCCTGGCAGAGGCGGGACTGGGCGGACGGACAGGCGGCGCTCTCCGCCTCCCTGGCCTGGCCTGGCTCGGCTCGCCGCTTCCTCCCGTCGTCTCCAAGCGGAAGATGGCGGCGGTCTGACGCGCGGCCCGCGAGAGCTGAGCTGGGGCCGAGCCGAGGGAGCCTGCCGGCGGCTCCGGCCGGACCAAGGGGCTCCCGGCGCTCCGGGGAGGCCCAGCGGGGCCGAGAGGGACGGCACAGAGGAGAGAGAAAGGGAGAGAGGAGCCGCCGGCGGGAGCGCGGCAGGGAGAGCGCCTCGCCGGCGCCCGCCTGGGCTCTGCCGCGCGTCGTCGGAGAAGGTAAGCCGCCGCGCCGGCGGGCTAGTGGGCGAGGGGCAGGGGATCGGCTGCGGCGGACGCCTCCGACGTCCTTCCCGGAGCTTCTGGAGACGAGGAGGAGGAGGCGGCGGTGGCGGCGGCGGCTCTTTCCACGGGCGCTCCAAGCCCAGCTGTTCAGCCATCGATCCAGGATGGATCTCAGGCCCGCGGGCAGGGCTGGCCGAGGGGCTTGGGGGGAAAGAAGAGCCCCTGTTGATTGTCCCCTCCTTCCTCGCTCTACCCCCCCCCCCCCCAATATGGCAGCGATAATAGCCACGGCGACCACCACCTGCCTTGGGGGCTCTGGCGGGAATGGATCCCCGTGCGGGACGCTACTCTGGAGAGTGCCCAGTGCGGGATCCCCGCTCTTTCTTGCGGCTTTCTTTCTCTTCTTCGTGCCTTGCCCGGCGCCCCGAGTTCGGGTGCGGCTCCCAAGCAGGGGAAACGATCCCCCAAATATTGTGTCTTCAGCTCACGGGGTCCCAAAACGTCGCACATTGTCTCTTACCCGATCTTTTTAACTTAGGCTACAATGATCTCTGTTCTGTTGCAATGGGCGATTGTTTGCCCTCTTGGTCCCCTCGCTGTTACCGGCTGTAGGACAGTTGGAAATGGCTACAAGGGAAATAACTGAAGGGGTGCCTTCCTCAGTGTACACGTATATTGTACAAGACAGCTTGTACGTTTACAAGCTGTCTGAATTTTGGAGGGCTCAAGTCTGAAAGTGAAAACACACTGCATTGATGTACTGGGAGGGAATGGAAAGGGAAGCATGCTACAATTTATGTGGAATTTGGTTTGGTTGGTTGAATGGGGACCTGAAATACCAATGGCAAAGAACCACACACTTAGTGAGAAAGAAGCATTGCTCAGTAGTAGAATAGGAGAGAGCTGCCACAAAAAGGATCCAGATTACATCCACATCTGCTCCAGTAGGAAATAACGGCTTGTATTAAGTCTGGTGGAAATTTTGAAGAGCTGCTGTATAAAAGTGTTACACTGAATATAGAAATATAGAAAAGTCTTGTTTTTAATGATGGTTGAATAATTAGCTTTCAATGTAGAAATGACAGTGAATTAAATTCAAAACACAAAACAGAATCTAAAATGGCAAAAAATATGAGTACAATGTTTGAACCATGCAGAATTTAGAAACAGAAGCAGCAGTCTGAATTATGTGAGAGTGGTTGAAGGACCATCACCTTAAAGATCACAGTGTTACTACTATGTGGTAATCTTTACACTATATTAAAACTTAATTTCAATTTCTGAAGTATCTTCCAAGTACTGCAACACATAATTTATTCCAGTAATATCTTGAAGGTACTAAGAGTGATAAAAAAGCAGGAAAAATGAAGTGAGAAGTGAAAATGAAGTACAGCTAGAGTACTTGTATACCATCCTGAGCATATAAAACACATTCCTTTACATCAGGTTTTGCCAGTTCATGGTTTGTTGGGATATTGTACTATGAAATCATGGTTTACAAGCTGATGGCTGGCTTCACATATCATGGTAAATCAATATAAATTATTTTATATCTAGCATAGTTTGTGAATCAGTCAGTATATGTTTCTGAGAACAAAGCTGGGTCAAGGAACATCCAGTTGCACACTTGTTCTTTGAGAGAACAGGATGACTCCATGAGGTGGATAAACCTCAGCACTTCCATTTCATTAACTTATTGGCACATGGCCTATCCATTACAAACACTCACTGAGCACACCTACTCTCTCATCTGAGAAAAGAAATTGATCTCATCAGCATAATGTTGATTTCTTAGCTCATATCCCAGGTGATCTCACTCATGTGAATAAGTACTGAAAAGAGCAAGGAAACAGGGCAGAGCCCTGTAGTGGACTTCAAAGCAAAAGTGCCATGGATTTAAACAGTAGCTTTCTAAGGCCACCTTCTAGAGTTAGCCATTCAGGGGCATCTACAGTGGGGCAGGGGGGGGGGGGACATGATGACACATATGTCACAACACAATTACATAGTTGCATCATATGCAATGGCAGGGCACCATGTCATCATTTTGGCAGTTATTGTAGTAGGCATGAAACTGTCCTCTATTTCTCATGTTGCCCAGGCTTATACTGTTTGTGAGGGCCATGATATCTATTTCCTTATGTACTCTTTTTAGGTACACATAATTTATCAAAAAAACCCAAACAAAAATCAGGTATCAAATCTGACAGAATTTGATCTTGAAACTCCGTGTCATTCAAAAGCACCACCTCTATGGCATCTTCAAAGATAAAAAAAACTTCATTTCCAACACAAGAAATCTTATCCCTTAGTTTGACAGATGGTATAATTTGTTAAAGCTCAAACATAGAGTTGTTGGTGTCAGTGTTGTTGATAATGAAACTGTCCTGGGTTTGGAAAGTTAATAACAGCACAATGAGATAAAACATTGTTGTTTTGATTCAAGTCTTGGATCTTATTTCTGAATTTATTTCTAAATTGTATTTTAGCAATTTAAAATTTCCCCAAGACCCTTCTTTTAATAACTGTCTCTATATTTAGGCTTTAACACTATTAGAGTACTTTTTGCACTTTATTTCTCCCTGATTTCATTACTTTTTTTTCTCCCATTTCTTATTATAGATGGGTGGATGCAGGGTAATAATCACTCAGGCATAACATGAAGGCTGTTGCCATAATATATTGGTTAGGTTCTAGTGCCACCAGATTATTTTGTGCAACAAATTAATATGATCATCTATCCAAAAATGGTTGTAATAGAAGTTTCTTGGAGGCTTCTATCTTGTAGTTGGAATAGTAGGCCCTTTTATTCTCCAGTATCTGGGTTATGCAACTATTGTGATCCATATCTGAAAAGGTTCTTTGATTCTGGCATGGGCATGACAGCCAAACCTCTCATGAATTTTCCTGGGCTCACACAGTAGCCAGGTGGTCTCAGGAAAATTAAGACAATGATGGCAGGGCAGCACCTTTCTTGTTTTGGATCCAGATAGCCATACATTACTATGGAATATTGTTTCCAGAAAGGGAATATTTATGACCAATTAACAGCCATTAAGATTTATGTGGCCAGAGTAAGGGTCTTCAGAAACAATCGCAGCAGTACCACTTTTATGGCAACAGTGATGTAAAAAGAAACAGATATTACCTGTTGATCACAACTAATGAAGGGAGGCAAGAGAAGTGAGCTACTCTGAACAGAGCCAAATTGATCTCCTGGGATTCATGAGTTGATACGGTATTCATCAAAACGAGATGGTCCTGGCTTTCTTAAGGAGATGGCCACTTTTGTATTTTTACAAAGTAAGATTCATTCGTTAACATCAAACCACATGCAGTAGTATTCTGAATAGATTTGTAGATGGTGTCTTCTTCAAACCTGATACTTCCAAATGAATGGATTTTGACTTGCAAAATTCTCATCAGTGGCTATACTAGTTAGGAATTCTGAAAATTGAAGTCTATAGATCTGGAGAATTTCCAATGTTCAAAGGCAGTTGCAATGAATCATTATTAGCAATATAAGATGCAGAATATGTGGGCAGTTTTATTCAGAAAACATTCAGAAAGATGTTACAACATGCCCCAAGAATTTCTGAATATTTACAGTTGGACAAGATTGCAGAAAATCTGAATTATTCAGAAAATCTCTTGGCACTTCAAGGATGCAGTGGTGGCGGAATGTTCTTTGCCACTGTTATACAGCAGATTGAAAACAAGCTGTCAATATTTTCAGTGAAGATTCTGGTTATTAATATATCAGCCTTCTGTAATAAAAGGCATCTTGTACTTCTGAATTTCTTCCCTACTAAGGGCTTACCTATCTGATTGGATTGGATCTCCATCAGTGAAGTCTTAGAGACCATTGCTAGAAGAGTTTATGTTTTAAATAAGTATACTGGACTGTTATTTACATTTGTAGCTTGACCCCATTAGACAGTGAAAACTTAATTTCTTTAACCAGAAAACCACTATAGACTCTAGTAATAGTAAAATGTGAACTGAGTTGACAAAGCTTAGTTTTCCAAAGGAGTTGAGAAAATGGCTTATTGGTATCATTTCTTCTACTTTGGCATTACTGCTATACAGAATATTTTTTGTCCTCTCATTCTTTTTATCAATAGTTGCTTCCGTGGTCCCTAATATGCTCTGATATCATGATGCTTGAAACATGTTTTTAATTGCTTTTCTTTGTGGCTTTCTGTGCATTTTTAAAATAGCTATATCAGATAACTTGAAAATTCTAGTTTAGTGGAATGAGTTATTATGTACGGTATATAAATTTCTTTGTATCGAGAAATTGTGTCTGAATTATTTCCCATTTGCTAATTTATTTTTGTTATTTTGATGAGTTAAGATATTACGTTATAATCAATACTGTGAGGTGGTTTCTAGTGTTTTGTTTCTCCATTGAAAATTTGTCACTCCACTTACCTTTTTAAGAGGGAAATGAGTCACAAAAGGACAGAAATATCCTTTTAATTGAAAAAGCTTGTCCTTTTATTATATGAATATTTTAAGGAACTTCAGATAAGTGGTAAGTTTTCAAGGGGTCTAAACAAGTTAGGTAAATGCATGTGTTAGATACATGAGAGAAACCTCAATATAGGATACTGCCATTCTAACAGAAAAACAGTGTTATATATTCTATTCCTAAACATATATAGAAGAATATTTCTGTTCCTGAGATGTATTTCGCGGTATCCGTTACTTTTAGATCAGGCGAAAACATGACTGAATTTTATTGTGCAAATGTGAGAGGGAAAGGCATAATGTTTTACATTACAAATCAGCAATGTTTATGTGAGCTTGGCTCTCCTTTTGGATATTCAATTTATAGCATATTCTTAATTGCCATTGCATATTACAAAATATTGGCTATCTACTACTTTATAATTATATAAACATAAAAATGTGATGTAGCTGAATTATAATTGACCATAGTTAGAATAATTGAGTGAAATTCCATTTGGTGTCTCATAACAATATGACTGGGACAAGTGATATATGTGAAACACAACCCAAACAGCCAGCTGAATCCAAATGCCACTTGGGACTTTCTCTCTACCAAGCACAAAAATACTTCCTGCCCTCCAATTAAAGTAAATGCAGATTTTCTGGTAGGTTAACTCTGAAAGCTTTTCACATTCTTTACTTCAAAAGTAAATAACTTGAAAAGTCATTGAGATGGAAATAATTGAGCTGAAATATCTCAAGAAAATAAAAATGTAAAAAGTGTTACTTTACATGAATATGTCCTATGGGCTGGATTTTTTTATCAGGATACTTCCCTTAAATATACAGTAGCATTTTTTCCCCAACATGTGCTTATTTTATTCCAATGCTACTGTTTCCCCTGAATGTGCTTGCAAGGGATACCCAAATTAAATACAATTTTAAGATCACCTAATTTTACTTGCGTTGTTTCTATTTTTTATGCAGTTAATGAATTGCATGAATCACAGAGGAAACAGAGCTTGGAATTTAAAGAAAGGGAGCTGTGGCAGAAATGACTCTTCCAAACAACAGTGTGTTCATGTCTTTTTTCCTGAGCCTTTCACAAAGGTCACACAACAGGAGAGAGGGAAAAAGCATAAATAGAAAAAATGTATACCAGTGCTTGTGGATATGTGGATGCATGGATTTCGGAGTACAAAGGAATGTCCAGTTTTTTATTTATTTTGGTAAACATGTCTATCCACATGGAGAACAAATATTTGTATAATCATGGGTACCCACATGGGGGCAAGTGATGAAACAGGAATTGTGGCACAAGTCGGCTTGTTATATATTTGTGTGTGATGTTGTGACCCAAGAACAAAAAACTGAACATGCATTATGGCATTACAATGCACATTTCATCATTTTATTATCACTGTGATTAGAGACAAGCATTGTAAAAGAGGTATGCTAAGATTTATTTATTTAAACATTTATATAGCCAACCAGTTTGGTCTAGTAATGAAAGCATCATGCTAGAAACCAGGAGTCGGTGAGTTCTAGTCCTGCCTTAGCCATCAAAACCAGCTGGGTGACCTTGGGCCTGTCACTCACTCTCATGCTGATCCACGTCAGAGGATTGTTGATGTGGGGAAATAGGTGGAAGGAATATTAGGTATGTTTGCCCCTTGAGTTATTTATAACAACAACAATAATGGCAGGATAATGTGTGTGTGTGTGTGTGTGTGTGTGTATAAAAACCAACTTCGGGTGGCTCATAACCAAAGAATAAAACAATGTGTATAAACAATAGAAACAAAACAATAAAACCAGTAAACTCAAAAGGCTGATAATACAACTAAACTTCCCCAATGCAGACCACAACACCTTCCTATTATTGTGGCCTCTCTCTATCCCAACGCCTGGGGAAAGACAGATTTTAAGGATTTTCGAGAAAGTTAAAAAGTAGGCATGGCAGTTCTCATTGATCGTGGGTCCGGCGGTCCTGTATGGGTTAATGGTCTCCGATGTTGTCGGATCGGGTCTGTTAGCTGAGAAGCTCCGCCTCCTCCTGTTGCTTCCCAGCTTTCAGACTCGATCCGATTTGGATAGACACGGAATTTGAGCTGCTCCTACATTTCTTCCTTTTACCAACTCCCTTTCTTGTATTCAGACGTTTTCCTAGGTTTTTTCTTCCCCTTTACTTCAGACAGCTGGTTTCTTTCACCATTCGGCTCCCTTTTAGGTTGAGCGTGCCAGCGAGAAGGGCTTCAGCCCGATTCCGCTGAAGACCACCTGGCGGTGAGGGCTAGGCTCCCCCTTGGGTCAAGCCTTCCCTGGCAGCGCGAAGGGCTCATGCCCGAACCCACTGTGAGTAGCCGATTGCTCTTGGAGCCTTGGACATTGGCAATTGCAGGCTCCCCCCTGCTACTTTCTTGAGCGGCTGTTTCACGCGCCTGAGGAGCGCGCTGTGGATTCCAGAGCCTCCCAGCCTCGCTGGCCTCCGTGAATGGCATCGGAGCCTTCCAGAGAGCTGGTGGCAGGCTCCGACTCAAAGTCACCAGGGCGACTTTTTCGCGCTTTTTGGAGCGCGCCGCTGCCTCAGAGCCGCCCGATCCTGCCTGGATTCAAACAGCTCGCAAATCTAGCAGCGAGCTTTTCCCATTCGATTCAGCTGCTGCAGCGAGGGGCTGAGCAGTTTGGTGTTTCCTGGGCTTTCAGCGCACCTGGCCATCTCGGAGGAGCGACGCCGCATTTATTAGCGCTGAGAGGAGCCCCTTATTCTACCTGTCTGTAAGTCCCTAGGAGTGGGCTGGAAATGGTTTGGGGACGTCTGGGCGCCATTTTCCCTCCTTCCTTGTGGCTGGCCGCCATCTTGGTAACGGCTATTCCTCCCGGTCCTGCCATTTCTTACCCGCCATTTTGTTTCTCCAGCTTCGTGCTTTGCAGGTCTTATCCCCACCTCCTCAAGATGGCTTCCACCAGGCAGGCCAAGGCCAAGAAACATGATTTCCAGACCATTGAGCAACCTGGGACTTCTTCCTCTGTCCCTTCTAAAAGACCCAAGAAGTCTTCTTCTAAATCATCTGAGGCTAGATCCAAGGAGGAAATGAGGCTCCATTTGGCAATAGAGCGCTCTATCCAAAAAGCAATTAAGGAAGCCTCTGTTAAAGGAGTAGAATCCCCAGCCCCATCCTTGGCTCAGACTTCCACCCCAGCTACCCACGCCATGGTCCGTCCACTGCAGGCACCTGCATTATCCCCGGATGGGGAGGGGGCTTCTTTGCAGGATCAGAGGCCTATCAATCAGGAGCTTTTTGGAGCTCAAGGGGTGGAACCTCCACCTACAGGCCAACCCTCCACTGAGTCAGCTGCCCACCCAGAGGAGGCTCTCCCTCAGTCTGGGGAGGATGCCCAGCAGTCTTTGATCTTGCCAGAACTGGCGGCTTATATCCACTAGGCCATTCTCCAGGGCATAGCAGCCGACTGCCAGCGCAGGACAGCTTCGTGGGTCTCGGAGTCTCCTTCATAGATTGATGTGGAGGGCTCCTGTCTGTCTACTGACGGGGTTCAAGTCCCCTTGAGACCACATTCCACTGGTACTTCTGTCCAAGGTTCTATGGCAGGGGAAGATTTGAGGGAACCTGACCTATCAGACGATGAAGATTTATCGCCTGATCAGCCCTCGTTTGTGGGGTTATTCAAACCCCAAACGTTCAGGTCTCTCTTACATAAAGCAAAACTCACCACAGGTTTAGGTGCCTCCCCTCCAGCTCTGGCTGTGGGCGAGAAGACTTCCACATCAGTTCCTCTCTTTGAGGAACCCACGGTCGAGGCTGAGGAGATTCCAGGGCCCAAACTGTCCTCACCAAACAATGGCTAAACCCGGCCTCCGGCTCTAATCCCATTGCATTAGATAGACGCATTTATAATCTGGCCCCGGAGATCTCGTCTCTCCTACAGGTTCCCATGATTGACGCTCCAGTGGTAGCCCTTTCCGCGCCATCAAACCTCACAGGTCCTCCGGAAGAGAGCCTTCGTCCTGAGGAACGCTGTCTAGAACATGTGTTGGTCAAGTCTCATCAAGCGACAGCCTGGTCGGTCCGCTCTTCTATGGCGGCTTCATTTTTCAACCGCGCTTCCATCCTGTGGCTGCGCCAGGTTCAAGACCGTCTGCCGGTGGCTGATACACGTTCCCATCAGGACATCAATAAGGTACTTGCAGCATTAGAGTACTCAGCCAATGCCACCTTGAATTCTTCTCGATTCACAGCCAAGGCAATGGGGCGTCAGTCACTGCTCGTAGGTTACTCTGGCTCAGACAGTGGCAAGCCGACACTAAATCCAAATGGCGCCTGGCCACTTCCCCATTTGAAGGTCCACAGTTATTCGGGGCCCCCCTGGCTCATAGAGTCCAGGGATAAACGTAAGATCCTCCCGGCCATGTCCCGCAGGTCCGATCACCGTTCGCCCCATTCCTTTCGCCCCTTTCGAGAGTCAGAGGGGAATTACTCAGGGCCCAGAGGTCAGAGATCCTTTCCGCCCCTCCAGTCACGTCCCTCGGACCGACGGGTTTCAGTTCCAAAGAGGTCAGGCCAGGCAACCCTTCCATGGGGGAAGGGGTCGTCCCCGCCAGTCCCGCTGACAGCCTAGCTGGTCCTCCCATTGGAGGCCGCCTGGCGTTCTACGCCAGCCAATGGGAGGCCACGTCGTCGGACGTTTGGGTCAGGGAGACGGTCAGGGTGGGCCTCTCCCTGGAATTCCTCTCCACCCACCCACCCCGACGCAATTTCTGCGATGTCCGGTCTCTCGAGATCAGGCTTCTCGGCTCCTGCTGGTATCAGCCATTCAACATCTTCTCGAAATTCAGGCCGTAGAACCGGTACCTCAGGAGCTGCACGGACAAGGCTTTTACTCCCGCCTGTTGTAATTCAGAAGTCGTCGGGGAGTTAGAGGGCAATTCTTGACCTCAAATTCCTGAACCGATGGATCGTTTACCGTCGGTTCAAAATGCAGTCCCTCCAATCCATCCTGGAGGGCGTCAGGGTAGATCACCTCGCATCTATAGATCTGACGGAGGCTTATCTCCACGTTCCCATCCATCCCAATTTCCGCAAATACCTGCGCTTCTGTTATGCGAGTTGTCATTATCAATACCGGGCCCTACCATTTGGCCTATCCTCGGCTTCCCGAGTTTTTATGAAATTAATGGCCGCGCTAGTGGGCCACCTCCGGACCATTCCCACCAGTATTCAATTCTGTCTGGACGACCTACTGGTGCTGTCCAGCTTGGAGGTCTTAGTGCGCCGGGACCTGAACACCACCCTCCAGATCCTGGAGAGTCACGGTTTTTCCATCAACCTGGCCAAGAGCCACTTGATACCCATGACTTGCATACAACACCTGGGTGCTGTCATTGATTCAGTGGAAGGCAAAGTCTACCTTTCTCAGGACCGCCTGTCCAGTCTGCGGTCGCTGGTCAGGTCAGTTTCGTCAGGGAGACCTGTCTCTCTGGCGTTTCTGTCCCAGCTCCTGGGGAAGATGGTCTCTTGCATCGGGATCATTCCTTGGGTTCGACTCCACTGCAGCGATCTGCAGTGGTTTCTTCTGCCCTACCAAAAGAGGCAGTTAGGGACTTCTAGTCGCAAGATCTCCCTTCCTCACAAAGTCCTGCTCTCGCTTCAGTAATGGACTTCAGCAGCAGTCCTCAAGGGGCGGGAATTCAGGGAGTTCCCTTGTCTGATTCTGACCACGGATGCCAGCCTCCAGGGCTGGGGAGCCCACCTTGCGTACTTTATGGCTCAGGGCCGTTGGACCCAGGACAACCTGGGTCACAACATAAACTGGCTCAAGCTCCGAGCCATCCATCTAGCCCTTTAAGTCTTCCAGGACAAGGTGCAGGACAGACACATCATCGTAAGGACGGACAATGTAGCTGCCAAGGCTCATGTAAACCGCCTGGGGGGGACCCGCTCTCGCCACCTCATGGAGGAGGCCGAGAGGCTGGGAGCCTGGGCGGAGACGTATCTGAGGTCCCTTCGGGCCTCCCATATCTCAGGGGTGGCAAACTCTCAAGTGGACTGGCTCAGCCGGATGTTTGTGGACCAGGGCGAGTGGAGCCTGGACCTGACCTTGTTTCGAAGGATCACAGCCCAGTTCGGAGTTCCGCTCGTGGACTTGTTTGCCACCTGGGCAAATCGCCAAACGGAGAGATTCTTCTCTCACTTTCCAGAACCGGGAGCAGAAGCAGTGGACGCTCTGTACAGTGACTGGCCATCGGGCCTCCTATACGCCTTCCCGCCACTGCCTCTGATTCCCAAAGTCATCAGGAAGATGCTGACCCTTCGGGCGGAACTCCTACTAATCGCCCCCTTCTGGCCGCGCCGTCCTTGGTTTGCGGACCTCCAGGCTCTGTCCATTTGTCCTCCATGGCGTCTACCTCCCGACAGAGTGGTCCTCCATCAAGGACATCATCTTCATCCAGACCCCGCCTGGCTACAACTAACCGCCTGGAGATTGAGCAGTGACTGTTGAGGGCGGCCAAGGTCCCAGCGCGGATTGTCACCACCATCCAGGCAGCGCGCCATCCGTCGACCATTCGAATATACAACTCGACTTGGAAGTCCTTCTCAACCTGGTGTGCCCGACGGTCCGTGGTGGCCACGACGGCCTCGACAATTCAGGTACTGGGATTACTTCAGGATGGCCTTGAGGCAGGTTTGGCCCCCAACACGTTACGCAGGCAAGTCTCCGCCCTCTCTACCATCTTGTGTTGTGGGTCTCGGGGTTCCCTTTCAGGGCATACCCTCATCCGGCTTTTTCTCAGGGGGGCATCTAATCTCCATCCGGGCCCTGTCCATAGGTACCCTTCCTAGGATTTGCCTCGTGTTCTGGACGCTCTGACCAGAGCTCCCTTTGAACCCCTTAGGGAGGTGGGACTCAGGGAGGTGTCATACAAGGTTACATTCCTCCTGGCAATAACTTCGGCCCGACGGGTCTTGGAATTGGTGGCCCTTTCCATTTGGGCCGACCTTTGTGTATTTCATCCCGACCGTGTAGTTCTCTGGTTGGACCCGACGTTCCTCCCTAAGTTGAATTCTCCATTCCATCGGGCTCAGGAACTGGTCCTCCCCAATTTTTGCCCAAATCTGTCCCATCCCCTAGAACGCGCTTGGCATACCCTGGACGTGAGAAGGTCCCTCCGGATCTATCTCCGTCGGACTTCGGACTTCGGACTTCAGATGTACGGAGTCCCTCCTGGTCTCTTTCCAGCCATCCACTTTGGGCCAGAAGGTGACTTCGGTCACGGTTGGGTGCTGGATTAGGGCTACTAGCCACGGCTTATGAATCTCAGGACTTACCGGTTCCACCCTGCATCACGGCTCACTCCACCCGCAGTGTGGTCACATCAGCCACTTGGGCAACTCAGGCTTCCTTGGAGGAAATCTGCAGGGCAGTGGCCTGGGCGTCCCTACCCCATTTATCCGCCATTACCGGGTAGATCAGTTTGCATTGGCGGATGCGGCCTTTGGCCGCCAGGTTTTGCAGCAAGTTCACCGCAGGTCCACCCCTCAGGCCCGGGACGATCCCGCCCAATAGGTAGTGGCTTTGGTATGTCCCATACATGACCGCCGGACTCACGATCAATGAGAATGGGCTTTGCCTTACCTGAAAGCCCTTTCTGATTGTGGTGGGTCCGGTGGTCAGCCCCACCCTGCTCCTTCCCGGGCTTCTTCGGCGTGGTCCTGGGGTTCTCTTTCTCCTTTCCTCTCTTTCAGCTCACTGTGTCGGTCTGTTACAAATCGTTTCTCTTCAGAAAGCTGGGAAGCAACAGGAGGAGGCGGAGCTTCTCACCTAACAGACCCGATCCGACAACATCGGAGAGCATTAACCCATACATGACCGCTGGACCCACCACAATCAGAAAGGGCTTTCAGGTAGGGCAAAGCCCAATCTTGAAGGAAAAGATGTTTCCTAGGGCATGGGAAACACTCACTTCTGAAGTTCCTTAATGGTCTTCTGGCACAGTCTTTGAGAGGCAGCTCAAACCTGCATGTCCCTCACAAGCCAATGGAAGTTAGATGTTCCTGTTTTAGACCCTTGACTGGAACTAATTTTAATCAGGTTCATTATTAGTACTTTGGCAATGATCTATTAGTCCCATGATGGCGAACCTATGGCACCCATGCCCAAAGTGGTATGTGAAGCCATGATGCCCGGCATGCTCGGCCTTGCCTGTTTGTCTTCTGGGTTTCTGGCATGCATGAGCACACGACAATCAGGTTCCCTTCGCACATGCGGCAGTGCTGATCACCAGTGTGCGAATGTGCACCAGCCAGCTGATTGTCAGGTGCGCATGCATGCCAGAACCTGGAAGTTCTAGCTTTTCCAGAGTGCAGCCCTGACAAGCACACGCACAATGTTTCCGCGCAGCCTTTTTGGCACTCAGTGCCAAAAAGGTTCACCGTCACTATATTAGTCACTATTGAACCAATTCACCATAGAAGTGGCTTTCATAAAGTTTTCCTCACCTCTTATTTGATTAATAATTTTACAGGGTTGTTTTATATAAATTAAATAAGGCCTAGGAGCTGTATTTTATCTTTGCCTCTTGCCTAGTAGCTATTGACCCATAAACCTCCCAAAATGGGAAAGTTGATATGAGGAGATTGGGGATTGGGAGTAGAGTTTTATGAGAGTCCTCTTCCTTTCTCCGTGGTTAGTTTCAGTCGGTGTTGGTAGGGAGGCAGAGATTGTTCCCTAGGCCTCAGGGTGCCTCAACCCATTCTGTCTCCCTTCCTTTTCAACACCTACATGAAACTGGGTGAGGTCATCTGCCAGTTTGGTATCATCATATACTGTTGATACCCAATTATCTTTCTTATCCTGGACTAGCCAAATGAGGCTGCTGAGGTTCTGTCCTAGGGAATAGAACTGGAAGCTGTGTTGGTTTGCTTGTTCATGCTTGACACAGATTCAGCCAGCTGGAGATATTGCATCTTTGACCTTGGATGGAGGTGTTCCTGGACTCTGTGCTCCTGCTTGATGACAGGTGACAGCTGTGGCCGGGAAGGCTTTTGCATAGCTTCATCTGGTGTACCAGTTGCACCCTTCCCTAGATTCAGGGGCCCTTCAGACTTTTACTCATGCCCTGATTGCCTGGAGGCTTGATTAATGTAACATCTTCTAAATGGGGCTGCCTTTGAAGACCGCATAGAAGCTTTACTGGTCCAGAATGCAGTGGTTTGGGCAGTCATCGGGATGCTTTGCTATGCTCATGTAACATCGCTGCTTCACGAACTGCACTGATTGCCAGTTTGGTTCTGAATGCAATTCATGGTGGTGCTCACTGTCTGTAAAGGCCTCCATGACCCAGGTCCTGTGTGCCTGAGAGATTGCCTGTCTCCTATAGCAGAGATCCTAAACCCCCGGTCTGCGGAACAGTACTGTTCCGTGGCGCATTGGAAACCAGTCCACACAAGTGGCAGGCAAGCGCAGGAAGCTCCATTTGCATGTGCAAAATCATCCCCTCCCCCAAGTGTCGCCCGCGGCCACTGCTACTGATGCACAGAGCCAGAAAGGTTAGAGACCGCTGTCCTATAGTACAGCCAGAAAAGCTGGCTGGGAAGTTCTGGGAGTTGAAGTTCACCAGGCTTAAAGATGCCAAGGTTGGAGATCCCTGCTATAGTATATGCCCAGTCAATCCAATCTGGTAGGGTTGTGCTCCTGATTCTGTTAGTTAAACAATGCTGTCTACTGGGACCCTGGAAGCATGCCTTCTCTGCCACAATGCCTGCTCTCTGGAATGAGGTCCCTGCCAAGATTGAACAACCACCATCCTACTGGTTTTTTGAAGGACCTGGAAGACCTGGTTCTTCACCCAGGCCTTTTAGGAGTGTGATTGAATACCTCTTTTTCTTATTTTCCTTTGTTACCATCCATGTTTGTTATTTCTGCCATATCATCATCATCATCCCAAGAAACTTCATCAAATTCCCGAAATTCACAAAAAGAAATATCATTCTAGAAAGCTCTGGTATTCTTTTGTATATACCGTATGTAGTTCGTGGATTATAGGCTGTCCAACTCTAATTTAAATGCTGATTTCTTTCAGACACATGTTGATGCGAATTTTGCTCTTTTTAAAGAGAGAAATCCACCTTGCAGATGAAAATATCAGCAATTTCCAAGGGTTAGTCAATTCCTGCAGTTATTTCTATTATATAATAATATATACTGGCTGGAGAAATAAGAATTGTATGTTCTTGCTTCTAATTGCATAAATTCACAAAGAGTGATTTTCTGTGAATGTCAGTTTATCTAATAAAGATATTATGTATCCCTGGGCCATATAATAATGTACGCTCTTTCCATTTTCTTCAATAGTGCTTTTTATCATTTCCATTTATAGTGTTTTAATGCAAGCTATAAATTTGTTGGGCCAGTTGAATGCAGAATGCCAGGTGGGCAGAAAACAGATAATTCTGCCCCTCTCCTCACAATTCTTGCCTAGTTCCCTGTTTGTGTTCATGAAAAGTCTCTTTGAAATCAATGGAAAGCTTTTTTAATATTTATTGAAGTTCTGTAGCCATAGAATATAAAGCAAATAATTTGAAAATTCATGGGCACATTTCATTTGTGATTTATTTTTCAGTGGAGGAGGGTTGAGTTTTTGCATGGAGGATAGAGGAACAGTCCCCATGCAGAGAGAGTCCGTTAGCCATATATTGCATTGGTAAAGATGGATGGAGTAGATTAGATGATGCTGAGGGTGTAATATAGCTGGTTTGGTTTGGGCTTAATTCCACAAACCCATTAATTGAGGTTTTTATAAACCATGGTCGGTAATATCCCATGGGCTCGGGACAGAGGTCATTCCTCTGTTCTGGTCCTATTAGATCTTTTGGCGGCTTTTGATACCATCGACCATGGTATCTTGCTGCGGCGCCTCGAGGGGTTGGGAGTGGGAGGCACTGTTTTATGGTGGTTCTCCTCTTACCTCTTGGGTCAGACGCAAGCGGTGTTGGCAGGGGGGCAGAGATCGAACATGAGGCCCCTCACTTATGGGGTGCCCCAGGGGTCGGTTCTCTCGCCCCTTCTGTTCAACATTTATATGAAACTGCTGGGGGAGATCATCCGTGGTTTTGGGGTGAGGTACCACCAGTACGCTGATGATACCCAGCTTTTTATATCCACCCCGAGCCAGCCCAGTGATGCTCTTGACGTGATGTCCTGGTGTCTGAAAGTGGTACGGGTCTGGATGGGGAGGAACAGGCTTCAGCCAAGACTGAGTGGCTGTGGGTACCAGCATCTTGATCCGAAGGAGAGGTTCCATCATTGGCTATAGGGGGTGAAGTTTTACCCCGCGTAGACAGGGCACGCAACTTGGGTATCCTCCTAGATTCACAGTTGAGTTTAAATGATCATATAATAACCGTGACCAGGGGGGCGTATGCCCAGATTCATCTGGTGCGTCAGTTGCGCCTCTATTTGGACTGAGATGCCCTACGCACAGTTACTCATGCGCTAGTCACCTCCCATCTTGACTACTGTAATGCTCTCTATCTGGGGCTGCCCTTGAGGACCACTCGGAGGCTTCAGCTGGTGCAGAATGCGGCCGCGCGGGTTGTGATGGGAGGGTCCCGATATGCCCATGTTACACCTCTCCTGCGTGACTTGCATTGGTTACCAGTTGCCTTCCAGGTGAGATTCAAGGTGCTGGTGATGACGTATAAAGCCCTACATGGCTTAGGCCCAGGACACTTGTCGGACCATCTGCAGCCAGTAACAGCTTCCTATCGCCCGGTGCGGTCTCACAGGGAGGGCCTTTTCTGGGTGCCGTCGGCTAGACAATGTTGGCCTGCGGCCCCCAGGGGTAGAGCTTTCTCTGAGGGCGCGCCCACTCTTTGAAATCAACTTCCCCTGGGGCTTTGGTTGGATCCTGACCTTTGCACCTTCCGCTGCGAATTAAAAACATGGCTGTTCACATCGCCCAGCCTGGACTGAGGGGGTTTTGATTATTTTATCAAATAATCAAATGGGTTTTAATATATGTTTAAACTATATATTTATACATTTATGTATTTTATGTATGTATATTTATGCATTCTGTGTCTTTTATTAGGTTTGTTTTTATTTGTTGTGAGCCGCCCTGAGTCCTATGGAGATAGGGCGGCATACAAATTATATTAAATAAATAAATAAATATCAGTGGTGGGACCTAACACTTCATTTTAAACATTTTGAAAGCTTCCAAAATGTTGTAGAGGGTATGAGAGAAGGTGAGAACCATTCAAAGTGTGTAAATCAGGCAGCAGTGTTTAATTATCCATTGTTTGTCCAGGGTAGGTAACATCTCTTAATCTTTTATTATCTTGTCATTTGTTGTCAGCAAATCAACCCAAGACTAGGTTAGCCGCAGGTACTAGAGCAATCAGGGATAACCTGGCAATGTAATAAACCTTTTAATGATTAATTGATATAATGGCAAGCAATTCTAAACAAGAACAAAAGTGTCATCAGGGTTACTATCTAAAACTATTACATTCTGTTTCTTACTGAAACAGGTCAGGCTGTTCCTTCACAGTTGAACAATTGTTCCTACTTAATGAAGCCGTTTTTATTTTCATTTAGAAATATAGTAATTCTATTGGTTTTTAGTGCATGTGGAATACCTATCAATTTGATCATCCCTCTTCCCAAGATAGGAGAGACCTATTCCTATTCCACACCAAGGTGGCAGGAATAACCAACACTCCAGAAGACAAACTCAGGATCCAAAAAGAGTTTGACAGATTTGAACAACTGGCCCTATCCAACAAAATGAAATTTAATATGGAGAAAAGCACAGTTTTACACCTAGGCAGGGAAAATCAAAGGTACAAGTACAGATTAGGTGAAACCTGGTTTAAAAACAGTAACTGTGAGAGGGACATTGGGGTCCTAGTGGACGATCACTTAAACATGAACCGGCAGCAAAACGTTAATACAATCCTGGGTTGTATAACTAGAGGCATAAAATCAAAATCATGTGAAGTATTAGTACCGCTTTATAAAGCTTAAGTAAGACCACACCTGGAATACTGCATCCAGTTTTGGTCACCACATTACAAAAAAGTTGTTGAGACTTTGGAAAAAGTACGAAGAAGAGCAACTAAGAGCAACTAAGATGATTAAAGGCCTGGAGACTAAAACATATGAAGAATGATTGCAGGATTTGGGTTTGGCTAGTCTAGAGAAAAGAAGGACTAGGGGGAACATGATAGCAATATTCTAGTATTTGAGAGACTGCCACAAAAAGAAGAGAGTCAATTTATTTTCCAAAGCACCAGAGGGCAGGACAAGAAACAATGGTTGGAAACTAATCAAGGTGAGAAGCAACCTGCAATTAAGGAGAAACTTCCAAACACTAAGGACAATTAACCAGTGGAACAGCTTGCCTTCAGAAGTTGAAGGTTCTTCACTCTGGAGATTTTTAAGAAAAGACTGGACAGATGCTTATCTGATATGGTATAGGATTTCCTGCTTGAGTAGAAGACCTTCAAGGTCCCTTCCAGCTCTATTCTGATTCTAATCCTAATTTTTGGCAGCTGCAGCATATTGCTAGCTCATACTTAAGTCCACTAAGACACCAGGACCTCTCTTAACTACTGTTGAACAAATTACTGCCTATTTTATACTTGTGCATTTAGATTTTCCTGCCTAAGTGCAGGACCTTGCTTTCCTCACCCTCATACTGCATTATGTTGGATAGGGTCCAACACTCAAGTCTGTCAAGATCCTTCTGAATATTGAATATCGTCCAAAGTGGTTGCAATGCTCTCCAATTCGTCTGAAAATTTGTTGAGTCCCCCTTTGCTCCCCTATCATGTATGAAGATGTTGAAAAGCATCTGGCCCAAGGCAGAGATGCCCCACTGCATGCTTCCCTCCATGTAAATGCAGTTCTATTAAGCATTACATGCTAAGTGCAGTTGGTCAGCCAACCGAAAATTCATCTAATGGTGGTACTGTTTCTCCCACATTGTAAGTTGTGGTCTACTGTCAAATGCCTTAGTAAAGTCCAAGTAAACTACATTCATAGCATTTCTGTGATCCACTAATCTAGTCAATTCATCATCAAAGAAAGCAATAAAGTTTGTCTAGCATGATCTGTTCTTAACAAATCCATACTGGTTTCTAGTGATCACTTTGCTCATTTCTAGGTGCTCACAAATCTGATGTTTGATTATCTTTTCTAGAATTTTTGCAGGTATTGATGTCAAGCTGAGTGGTCTGTAATTTCCTGGATCACTTGTTTTTTTCCTTCTTGAAGCCTTGGAATCATATCAGTCCTTTTCCAGTCCTCTGGCAATTCCCCTGTGCTCCAGGAGACCTGAAAGATTTTGCTCCAAGATCACATCTACCAGCTTCTTCAGTACTCTGGGATTTAACCAGGGTTCGAAATGGCTAAACACATAAAAGGCTAAAAAGGATCATAGCTGGTTTGGTGCTTGGATGGGAGGCATAAAAAGATCCCAGGAACCCAAACTGAAAAAGCAAGCCAGAAGACATCCCTGGCAAACCATTTCTTCTGGTTGACTGCAAAACAGCACATACAGTCACTAAGAGTTAACCTTGCCAGAAATAAGATTTTACTTTTTTATGCTTTTTTGTTGCATTCGTCAATGCTACATTAGTTTCCCGGAGGCTGAAGATGAGTGGGATGAGAGAAAGGAAAACATCCACGGATAGCAGAATCAACAGCAACTTTATTGAGCATCAGACATAGTTTATATAGTTTCTAAGTTTCTCAGTTCTCACCTACTATGCGTGTTACATTATTATTGGTTAACAAATCTCCAAGGCACAATAATTGGTTAGCACTTACATCATTGGTTTTTGTGAGAATATGCACCAAAGTGTTATACATTGAGAGCGGCAAATGTTGCAGGTTATACTTTGTTTCATCCTGTGTCCTTGTACATGCTAGAAACACTGCTTGCAGATGAGAACTGCATTGTTTGCACTTTCATGAGAGCATAGTTCCAAAAACCATACAGATGAGCAAAGCAATAACCCTACACTTTTTGAAATGAAAAACCCAATAAATGTATCCTTTATTGATTTATTTATCAGATTGATACAGCCATCCATTTACAAAAAAGTTACTCCGGTCAGTATACAGCAGATTATATTTATCTAACACTATTTTGTATTGTGTAAAAAGAAACATTAGCTTATTTCACAACAGGGTGAATTTGATTTAAATCTTGATTAGTAAAAAGGCTTGATTTAAATTAACTCAATATAAATCATAATTTTTAAAGAGCAACTGTCATCTCTGTTCCACAGCAGTTTTTTCTCTGACCTGCTATTGACTCACCAACAGTCCCAATATTGCAGAATATACAGCTTCATGCTACATAACTAAGTTCCATTTATGTTGAATAAACTAAATTATTAATGTATTTTAAATAGAAAACTATATTTAGATAAATTTTTACTCCAAAAGCATTTTATTAAAATAAATTCAATAAAAATAAAAATCGATTTAAATTTTTAAAAATCTGATTTTTTATTTTTTTTAAAAAAATTGATTTTTATCCACCGTGTTTCACAATGATAGTTTGTTTTTAATTGCAGAAATATGACTCCTCTATCTTAGAATTATTACAGTTACTTGGCCATTATCTGGAAATTTGAAAGACTGTTAGCTTTCAATCAAGATCCCATCTCCTTTTGGCTTTCTACAGTATACCCTTGATAAGTGGTCACCAACCGGTGATTTTAGTGGTCCGGGGAGAAAGTTTTGTATTTTTGCATTTTGTTTTTTGCACTCATCCTCAAACTATGGCCCCTGGGCTGGATATGGCCCCCGAGAGCAATTAATCCAGCCCGCGCGCAGGAACACATGGCTGCACCGCCCACATCACTCCACACACACACCAGCCCCACTCTTAAGGCCGAGTGCAAACCTCATCTTGAATAGAGCAGTATGAGCCATACAAGTTGGAACTGGAAGGTAAAACCAAGACCCGAATGGCTGCCGGGGGGGGGGGGAGGTTCAACCGCCCTTTGGGCCTACATCTCTCCTGCAAAACCTCTGGGTGGGACTGTAGTAGTCACAGGACTGGCCCGTTGGTTACCTGAAGCAGCTCCTCCACCTGGGTGCACCACGCATCTCGGTCTCTCAGGGAGATAATTGACTCGGTCTCTCAGGGAGATGCTTGTCTCAGCCCCAAGACACTGGCTGGCCCATGAGGTGAGAGAGAGAGAGAAAGAGAGAGAGAGAAAGAGAGAGAATCAGAATGAGAAAGAGAGAGAAAGAGACAAAGAATGAAAGAGAATAAGAGGGAGAAAGCGACAGAATCAGAGAGAGTGAGAGAGAGAATGAGAAGACAGAGAAAGAGAAAGAAAGAATCGGAGAAAGAGAGAGACAAAATGAAAGAATCAGAGAGAATCAGAATGAGAGAGGAGGGAGAGGGGGAGAGAAAGTGGGTAGAGAAAGAGAGTGGGGGGAGAGAGAATAAGAGAAAGAGTGGGAGGGAGGGAGAGAGAATAAAAAGGGAGAGAGAAAGAGTGGGAGAAAGGGGGGAAGGAGAGAGAATGAGAGAAAGGGGGAGAGAAAGGGGGAGAAAGAGAATGAAAGAGAGAGAGTGGGGGAGAGGGAGGGAGAGAGAAAGAGTGGGAGAGAGAGAGAGAGAGGGAGGGAGAGTGCCTGAAGGATCCCATCCTGTCACTTCAGCAAACAGCGCGCTGTATTCGTATTAGTGGTCCGCGAAATTTAAAATTATGAACTTGGTGGTCCCTGAGGTCCAAAAGGTTGGGGACCCCTGCTTTAGATCACAGTTTCTCAACCTTGGTGACTTTAAGATGTTTAGACTTCAACTCTCAGAATTCCCTAGCCAGCAAAGTTATGTGTTATCATAAACAATAACTTTTAAAACTTTATAATGTACTATTTTGAAGTAAGAGCAACCATCCGAAAGATAGAGGGAAAATACTACATTTGTCCAATTAAGAGGCTCCAAGCATCTCTCTGAAAACGTTACGTGTTCATCTTTAGCAGTGCTTAGATGCAGAGATTTAAGATTGGGCATTTCAAGGATTCTGTCTTCTTTTGTTACATCTCTTACAGTTGTGATCAAAATTATTCAACCCCCACTGAAATTGAGTGTTTTGGCCAGTTTGACATTGATTTTGATCATTCAGTCATCTTGCTTACATTTAAATCAAAGAGGCACTTGTAGGTTAGACAAATATAACATTTATAATGAAATAACCACAAATGTTGTTTCTGTGCTCACATCATTATCAGTTTTATTCAACCCCCAAGTGACATTCAATCTTAGTACTTAGTACAACATCCTTTTACAGTTATAACAGGTTTTAAACGTGAAGTATAGCTTGACACAAGTGTCTTGCAGCGATCTACGGGTATCTTCGCCCATTCTTCATGGGCAAAAGCCTCCAGTTCAGTCACATTCTTAGGCTTGCGCACTGCAACTGCTTTCTTTAAGTCCCACCAGAGATTCTCAATCGGATTTAAGTCTGGTGACTGCAATGGCCACTCCAAAATGTTCCAGCCTTTCCTCTGCAACCATGCTCTAGTGGACTTGGAGGTATGCTTGGGATCATTGTCCTGTTGAAAGGTCCAACATCTCCCAAGCCTCAGGTTTGTGACGGACTGCATCACATTTTCATCCAATATCTCCTGGTACTGAAGAGAATTCATGGTAGCTTGCACACACTGAAGCTTCCCTGTACCTGCAGAAGCAAAACAGCCCCAAAGCATGATTGACCCTCCGCCATGCTTCACAGTAGGCAAGGTGTTCTTTTCTTCATAGGCCTTGTTCTTCCTCCTCCAAACATAGCGTTGATCCATGGGCCCAAACAGTTCTAATTTTGTTTCATCAGTCCACAGAACACTATCCCACAACTTTTGTGGTTTGTCCACATGACTTTTGGCATACTGCAGTCGACTCTTCTTATTCTGTGGAGACAGCAAGGGGGTGCGCCTGGGAGTTCTGGCATGGAGGCCTTCATTACGCAGTGTGCGCCTTATTGTCTGAGCTGAAACTTCAGTACCCACATCTGACAAATCTTTTCTCAGTTCCTCAGCAGTCACACGGGGACTTTTCTCCACTCTACGCTTCAGGTAGCACACAGCAGTCGAAGTCAGCATCTTCTTTCTGCCACGACCAGGTAGCGTTTCAACAGTGCCCTTTGCTTTGAATTTGCGAATGATGCTTCCTATGGTGTCTCTTGGTATGTTTAACATCTTTGCAATCTTCTTATAGCCATTGCCCTTCCTGTGAAGAGAAATCACCTCTTCTCTTGTCTTCCTGGACCATTCTCTTGCCTTCACCATGTTTGTAACCACACCAGTAAATGTCTAGAAGGAGCTGAGTATCACAGTCATTTTAAAGCTGCCTAATTGGTGCTTATTATGCTTGATTGCTGCTCGGTGACATCCACAGGTGTTTTCAATACCTGATCGAAAACACCTGAATGAACCTCTGTTCTTCAGAGTGGTAGTCTTTAAGGGGTTGAATAATTGTGTCAATGAAGAAACCACAAAAGAAACATTTACTACTGTATTACAAAAACAATTGATGTCATTTTAGTTGCATTTGGTTCTGTAAAACGTCCTTGTAGGATTTCATTCTGAATACAATTACAAATGTACACTATAGTCCCTAAACCCTTTTACAGCATTGGGGGTTGAAT
Source organism: Ptyas mucosa (assembly GCA_012654045.1). NCBI lineage: Eukaryota > Metazoa > Chordata > Lepidosauria > Squamata > Colubridae > Ptyas > Ptyas mucosa. The sequence goes on from WNWU01000021.1 coordinate 24,158,010, forward strand.
AATTTTGATCACAACTGTATTATTTTTTCATACAGAAATTACAATGGTATGTCTGTAGATAACCGTCAGTAAACAGTAACAACCTCTAAGCAATTGTTTAATGCATAAGGCTTTTTCTGATCATTTTATTGCTTTACCTTTTCATGCTCTCATATGAAGTTCTTTTTAATAATAAATTATGTTTTTCAGAAGCTGGATGTCTTAAAATAGCTAGTTGCTCCTAACATTTGACAAGATGATAGCACTAAATTCAGTTATTTCCCTTGTTTTTTTCTTAAGGATAGCCATTCATATGGTGTGATCATTTTTTCCAGTGTTATTTAACTCAAAGGTTATTTTTTTCTGGCTCTCTTCCCTGTGTGTGTCATTGTCAACCGTCCTGTTAGCATATGCAGCAAAAGATACTTCTGGAACATTACTTTACCAAGAATATAACTTTACTGATAGATCCATATAGGCACAGTAGAAGCAAAGACAGTTCTGACATTCTCGTGCAAAAAAACTGCATAATTAAAATTTCCCCTTTCCTCCCTGGGCCACCCACTGTCCATTGCCCACCACTCCAGTGCAATCTCTTCATTTTGGGAAACTGTCTGCTCAGTTCAAAAGGCTCTCATCATTCGACCTTGAGGTGTCGAGATTCTCCCAGGCACATGAATTCCTCAATTCCCTCCCAGCCACCCATACATTCCAATCATGCCCCTCCCCTCTCCCTGGTTTCTATTGTCTGGCTTTGAGCAAAAATGCACAGCGAGTTGGCCATGACATGCTGTCCCTCCAGGAGAAAGATTAGCCCTACAAGTGTTTCAACATCTTATTGGGGCCAGATGGGTCTTACACTTAGGCAAGAAAAAACAAAAGTACATATATAGACTGGGTGAAACCAGACTTAAGGGCAGTAACTGCGAGAGGGATCTTGGAGTCTTAGTGGACAACCAATTAAATATGAGTCAAAAGTGTGCAACGGCAGCCAAAAAAGCCAATGCAGTCCTAAATTGCATTAACAGAGGGATACGATCAAGATCAAGTGAGGTACTACTCTACAAAGCCTTAGTAAGACCACACCTAGAATACTGCATTCAGTTTTGGTCACCACACTATAAAAAAAAGATATTGAGACTCTAGAAAGAGTGCAGAGAAGTGCAACCAAGATGATTAGGGGACTGGAGACTAAAACATACAATGAACGGTTGCAGGAACTGGGCATGGCTAATCTAGTGAAGAGAAGGACCAGGGGAGACATGATAGCAGTCTTCCAATATTTGAGGGGCTGCCACAGAGGGGAAGAGCTATTTTCCAAAGTACCTGAAGGCCAGACAGGAATAATGGATGGAAACTGATCAAGGAGAGATTCAACCTAGAAATAAGGAGAAATTTTCTGACAGTGAGAACAATCAACCTGTTCTGTCCCCCTTCCCCAAACAGGCAAACACACAATCAGGCACGCCTGCCAAATCCTTGCAGATAAGAGTTTTGGCAGTAAACTGTGTAATGCCTGCCAAGTGAGTTTTCACTCATAGTAAGCAAGAGAGAGTTTATCCTCAGTCCGGTCCAGTAGCAAAAAGTAATCCATTAAGCAAGAGTTAGCCAAGGTCCAATCCAAATATGTACAAGCCAGATTCCAGGTAACGCGATGTGGTTCTCAGGTTTTTAACTTTGACCATCACAAAGCATGAAGAGCAATCATACCCACTTTTATTCCTTGTGGGGTGTGGCTCAGTGACTCAGCTCAATCTCTGGCCCTCCCATGCCTCTTTCGTTGCTGCACATGCTTCTCCCTCTGACACTGCCTGGGATCAAGCCAGGATTCATCATCCTCGCTCCCTATTTGTTGTTGTTCTGATATGCTTTCCTCCTGGCATATCCCAGCTGTTCCTCTTGGCCTTCGGATGAAAACTGAGGCATTACCAGAGAGGAGGGTCCTGGAGAGGGAGGCCTTGTCAGTTCCTCCCCATCACCTTCTGAGTCCTCTTCCTCTGTTTGGACAGGCTCGGGAGTCGAAGTCACAACACAATCATTGGAACAGCTTGCCTTCGGAGGTTGTGGGAGCTTCATCACTGGAGGCTTTCAAGAAGAGATTGGACTGCCATTTGTCAGAAATGGTGTAGGGTCTCCTGCTTGGGCGAGAGGTTGTACTAGTTGACTTATAAGGTCCTGTCAGGTGTGCCTCCGTTCAAAACTCAAGAAAGAAAACCCCCCCAACTCCATGTTTGTAGAGAAAGGTACTTTTACTGAGCATGAACTGATAGCAACGAAAAGAAAGCAAGATCTGAGGCAATAGGCACGAACATTACATATTGAAAGTATTCCCAAATCCCTCCCCCCAAGACCCTGGCTGAATGTCCAATCCCCAGCTCCCCAAGGTGTCATGTGAGGTGCAACTTCAGATGGTCCCGTCCATCTGGTATGCCAGAACAGTTGACCTTGACTGGCTATCAACAAGTCCATTCAGCTGCGCAGAAGATGATGAGAATATTCCTTCCTTTTCCTCCTTTTCAGTCACATCACGAGACATCTCCACCAGCTCGCTTCCCCGTCCCAAATACCTATACCCACCCCATTACTATGGCAGCTGATAGCAAGCAAGCATCATAGAGGCTGACAGGTCTGTTCCAACTCTATTAAATTAGTTAATCTGTTGTGAATAAGGTATCTCTTCCATAATACTAAATACTGCAACTTCCCTTTGTAGTACCTGGAGTCAAGGATTTCCTTAATCTCAAAATGTTCCTCTCGCTTCATTAGGATGGGAGGGAGAAGGCGCTTCATAACAGACAGTTCTTAACACTGAGCTACAGAAAGGTTTCAATAGACTATACTGAAACACTGAATGAAAAACCTTATTCCACTGTCACCAGATTTACAATTCAGAAAATTGGGAAAGGTCCTATGTATTTGGGTCCCAACTTTTAGCAGAGTTGCCCTAGGTTCAAAAACTTCATGGCCAGATACACTCCATCTTCTACTCTGAACTTTCTCTGGGGTGCCCTCTTCCTGTCTGTTTGTCTCTTCTCTGCTTCCCTTGCTTTTTCTAGTGCCTTATGCACTGTGACCCATGTGGCTTTCAGAGTATCCATCTATTCAGTCAATAAGGTTGACAAGGGTGTCAGGTGTGCTTCCTTCAAAATCCAGGAAAGAAAAACCCAGACTCCATTGTTTATAGAGAAAGGTACTTTTACTGGAAAATAAAGTGAACGCAACCAAGGAAAGCTGGAACTAAAGGCAATAGGCACGAAAAGTGCATATAGAAAGCATCCCCTCCCATTGTCCATCGTAAAACAACTAATTCAAAGGTCTCTCAGAGGTCAGGTGGAAGCACGTCTGGCAGCTTCATCAATCAGAAATGCCACGACAGTTGACCCGATACCAATTTTAAAGATTCGCTTTCGTTTCTTCTTAACTTTCGTATCCCCACTCCTGCTTGCTTCCCCCCCCATGGTCCCTAGCTCTCCCCCCTCCCGTTACTATGGCAGCCAAAGCAGTAAAGGCAGAGGCTGACATTCGGCCCCTCTGCAGAAGAGACGTTAGTCCTAAGCAGGGAAAGAGAAAACAACACAACACAGAAATCAGGGTTTATCAGGATACTTGGTATGAAACAGCTGTACTTTCTTTGGCGCCCGAACATCACGTTTGTTTACCTATTCAGATTGAGTTAATGGGAAATGTTTCCAGGCCACCAGGTACTGCACCTTACCGTGGTGCTTTCTAGAGTCTAAAATTTCTTTAACCTCAAAATGTTGTTCCCCTTCTATCAGAATAGGGACTGGAGGAGAACCCTGGTCCAGATGCAAAGGGGACGAGTGTTCTGGTTTCAGCAAACTAACATGAAACACAGGGTGGATTCGTCTCAAAGTTTTTGGCAATTCCAATTCAACTGTGACTGGGTTAATAAGTCTAGTGATTGGGAAAGGACCCACATACTTGGGTCTGAGCTTTTTTGATTTCTGGGAAGTCTGTAGATACCTGGTGGGAAGGTAAACCCAGCCACCCACTTTATATACGTGTGCCGGACACTGTTTTTTATCAGCTTGGGTTTTATGTGCTTGGTGTGCATCATCTAAAGCTTTTCGGGTTACAGCCCAAGTACTCCGTAGCTGTTCTATCCACTCAATCAAAGAGGGGTTCTGTGGGTCATCCTGTGGTAATTCGGGGATTGGTACAAACTCTTGGCCAGATGCTACCTTAAACGGAGTGAATCCAGTGCTGCTATGTATGGAGTTATTATATGCCACCTCCGCAAATGGCAATAGGTCCACCCAGTTGTCTTGCTGGTAGTTTACTAACATCTCAAGTATTGTTCTAACACGGCATTGGTTCTCTCACAAGCCCCATTTGTCTGAGGGTGGTGGGCGGAGCTTAACCCCTGGGTGGAGCCTATCATCTTTAAAAATTCCTTCCAAAAGTTGGAAGTAAATTGCACATCCCTGTCTGAGATTATGCGTTTTGGAGCTCCATGTAATCGGTAAACATGACGAATAAACAATTTTGCAAGGGTTTTAGCTGAAGGGATTTTAGAACAGGGGATGAAATGCACTTGTTTGGAAAACAAATCTGTTACTGCCCAAATAACCATGCATCCCTCACTGTCTAGTAGGTCAACAATAAAATCCATGGATATCTCTTTCCAAGGGGCATTCGGCCTTGCCACACTCTGAAGTAAACCAGGTGGCTTTCCTGGAGGTCTCTTAGCTGAGGCACACACTGGACAGCTAGCTACATATGCCTCTATATCCTTTTTGAGCGCAGGCCACCAAAATTGTCTTTTAACAAGATGTAAAGTTTTAACCAATCCAAAGTGCCCCGCCGCCTTGACGTCATGAGCGTACTGCAACACTGTTACTCTTAAACTGGCAGGAACATACAGCTTGGTCCCAATCCAAGCTAGTCCATCATGGAGGATGCATTCATTCGAATGGTTTTGAAACCACTCGTCAGTTTTCAGGGCTTCTCATAGTCTCTGAAGTAAATCGCCTGAGAGGCCTGGATCGGTCTTTGCCTGCGCCCTGGTAGTCACCGGTGCTGCTAACTGCGTCAAAGGGATGATGGGTCGAACCACTTCCACCTTGGTGCTGTTGTATTGAGGCAATCTGGAAAGTGCATCCGCCATGAAGTTCTTTCCACCAGGAAGGTAGTGTAGAGTGAAATTAAACTGATTGAAGTGCTGGGCCCAACGAACTTGTTTGGGTGACAACTTACACAGTGTTTTCAATGCCTCTAGGTTTTTATGGTCAGTCCAAACCTTAAAAGGATGCTTTGCTCCTTTCAGGAATTGTCTCCACGTTAACAACGCCCATCGTACTGCAAAAGCTTCCTTTTCCCATATGGCCCATCTTCTTTCGGTTTCTGACAATTTACGGGACGTGTAAGCACAGGGTTGTAATTTCCCTTCTGCGTTAGTTTGTAGAAGTACTGCTCCCACGGCCACGTCACTTGCGTCAGCCTACAAAAGGTTCTTCCATGTCGGATGTTTGAGGACTGGTTCAGCAGCAAACAGCCGTTTCAACTTTTCGAATGCTGCCTGACAGTCCATAGTCCATTCAAGGGGCCGTGAGGGCTTTGGTTTTACTTCACCTTTTGTTTTCAGAAGATTTGTTATTGGCAGCGCGATTTTGGCAAACGAGGGGATAAACTGTCTATAGAAGTTAGCAAATCCCAGGAAACTCTGTAGTTGCTTGCGGGTGCGTGGTGCGGCCTATTCCAATACAGCCCGAACCTTTCCAGGGTCCATCTCTATTCCCTCATGCAATATGCGATACCCAAGATATTCAATTTTGCTTTGGTGGAACTCACACTTAGAAAGTTTGGCATATAGTTCAGCAGCTCTGAGTTTTTTCAGGACAGTTCGCACCAATTTCACGTGGTCGTCCATGTTTTCGGAGTAGATAAGAATGTCATTCAGGTAGACCAGCACCCGTTTATATAGGTGCTCATGCAGTACTTCGTTAATCAATTGCATGAACACAGCAGGGGCTCCCTGTAATCCAAAAGGGAGCATTCTAAATTGGAAGCATCCCAGTGGGCAATTAAATGCTGTTTTCCATTCGTCCCCCTCTTTAATTCTCACTTTGTAGTATGCCTCTCATAAGTCAAGTTTGGTGAAGACTTTTCCCTTCCCTAAGTGCGCTAGCATGTCCTTCATGAGCGGCAGGGGGTAACTGTTTTCCACGCAAATGGCGTTGAGGTTCCTATAATCAACTATCAAACGAAAGGAGCCATCTTTCTTTTCCCGGAACAATACCGGCACCGCCACCCTTGGTCTGGCTGGTTGGATAAACCCCCGTTCTAGGTTTTATCAATGAAGTTTCACAATTCCCCTAGTTCTCTGGGGGTCATGGGGTAGATTTTAGAGAGCTTCACCCCGGGGAGTATTTCAATGGTACAGTCCATAGCTCGGTGGGGAGGTAGCACATCTGAGGCCCTTTCACTAAAAACTTCACGGAGATCCCAGTATTCCTTTGGAATCTTCTCCTCCCCTTCGATGTGGCCTATCGCCATTTCCGCCCTTTCAGGTTTTATTCCGTCCTCCAGGGGAACTTCTTCCCTCTCTAATCTCGGTTTTCCGGTGCGAATACGCAAGATCCCCGTCTTCCAGTTCATCCGTGGATTCCATCTCCAGAGCCAGGGCAGTCCAAGTATGAGGGGTCGTTCCATGCCAGGGGCCACAATAAATCTGAGAGTCTCTATGTGATCCCCCAGCTGCATTTCAATGGGTTCAGTCATAAAGCTGGCTGGGCCCCCTCCTGCAAATGATCTGTCCAACTGACAGAACGCAATGGGTGTTTTTAGCGTTTTTAGCCTCAAGCCCATTTTCTCTACCACCTTCGGGCTAATTATGCACCTGGTGCACCCAGAGTCTAATAAGGCTAATATCTGCGCATGTGTCCCTGTTGATGGCACCCTTATTTCTATGGGGATAAGCAGGGGGTCTTCTATATGACTCACCAGATCATCGGAGTCGGAGTCCGTCACGCTGTCGTCTGCGGTGGTCGGAGTTCCCAACTCGCCCTGGTTACGGGGAGCAAACTCAACGACTTCTCCTTTTAGGGCAGTTGCACAAGCTTTTGCGGGTGCTTTGTCAGCCTTCTTGGGTTCCGAGCCGGTAGATTTTGGCACTGGCTTGGAGAAGCATTCAGCGGCTCGATGGCCTTCCTTTCCACATTTGAAACACTCTCCCCCTGGCTGTCTTGGGCGCTCCTTTGCGGTAGAAGGAAGAAGACGTGTCTCGCACGCAGCCTCCTCGGAGTCGGCTTCGGGCCAGCTCGATCGCCACATCTTCAGCTACTTCGTACAACTCTGCAAGTCGTCGGGGACCCCCCGGGCTCTGCAATCTTTATATATTTCCTCATTCAGCCCATCCTTGAAACTCTCCAGTAGGGCCGTTTCTGACCACCCTGTCATGTAGGGTGCCAGCTCGCGAAACTCTTGGGTGTATTCTGCCACTGATCTCCAGCCCTGCTCGATACCCTTCATTCTGAGTCTCGCCTTCCGCTCAGCTAGATGGAACCGCCTCCTCAGGGCCCCCATAAACTGGTTGTAATTTCTCAGCAGGGGGGGAGTTATTATTGTGGAGGACCACCATCCAGTCAGCTGCTACCCCTTCTAAGACATTAGTGACGCATCTTGCTCATGCTGTATCTGATGGGTAGTCCTCCCCCCAGTCCTGCATGTGGTTCCATACTTGGGTCAGGAAGAGCCCCAAGGTCTTCGGATTCCCATCATATTTTCCTTTTTTTTTTATTGAAAAAGTTTTACAAGTACAAATTTTCCCCCCCTTTTTCCCCCCCACCCTTACCCAACATTATAAAATACATATAGAGAAAATATATAATTCCCTCCCAATCCCACCCTAACCCTCCCCCTCCACCCTTTTCCCTCCCCCCCCTTGACTTCCATTATATGCAATACTAGTATTCCCAAACAATATATATGTTATTCATCCTTCCATATCTTTTTTCTATATTTACTAACATAATCATCAATCCCTCTCAGATGAAAGCGACATAATATTTTCTAGTCTGATACTTATTCTGTACATACTCAATCCATTTCTTCCATTCCTGTATATATTTCTCATGCGTCTGATCTTTTAAAAAAGCTGAAATCTTTGCCATTTCTGCAAATCCAGCCATCTTCTGAATCCATTGGTCCACAGTCGGTAAAATATCACTCTTCCAATATTGGGCAATCAACAACCTAGCTGCTGTCACCATATACAAAATCAGTTTTGTTTCACCCAGTGTAAAGTCTTTAACTATACCCAATAAGAAAAATTGCGGAGAAAATTGTATTTTTTTCTTTAAAACATTTTGCATAACCCACCAAATTTTTATCCAAAAAGCCCTCACCTTTTTGCAAGTCCACCATATATGATAATATGTAGCATCTAAACAATCACATCTCCAACATTTTGGCTGCACATTAGGGTACATACAAGACAATTTCTTGGGGTCTAAATGCCATCTATAAAACATTTTATAAAAATTTTCTCATAAATTTTGTGACTGTGTGAACTTAACGTTCTGAACCCATATTTTTTCCCATGTTTCCATCATAACTGGTTGAAAGGAATTCTGTGCCCATTTAATCATACAATCTTTAACTAACTTATTTTCTGAATCCCTTTCTAACAAAACATTATAAACTCTCTTAATATGCATTGGACCTGTCTGCTTTATCTGTCCAACCAATTCTACTTCATATTCCATTAAACCAGTTTGTTGATCTTCTTTCCATCTCATCTGTAATTGATTGTACTGCAACCAAGTCAAAGATTTCCCTTCTTCCAACAGCATATCCAAAGTCTTCAGTTGCCACCTGCCCTCTTCAAAATAAAGTAACTCTTTATATAAGAAACCCCCGAGTGACTTAATATTTGTATTCCACATGGTATCAGCAAGATCCAGCCAAAATGGAATCTTGTAATCCCAATTAGTTCGGTGCTTCCTCCAGACTCTCATCAAGGCATTTCTAAGTAGATGACTATTGAACACTTTATCCACTTTATTGTCATAAAATAGATATGCATGCCATCCCCAAACAAGGTCATGACTTTCTATATTCAACAGTTCAGTCTTAGTTTTCCCAAACCAATCACTTATTTGTATCAATGCAGCTGCTTCATAGTATAATCGAAGGTTTGGAAGTTTAAGACCACCTCTCTCACGAGTATCTTGCATTATTTTCAGTTTAACTCTCGGTTTTTTATCATTCCAAATAAATTTATTCAGTCCTTTTTGCCATTCTAGCAGTGGTTTATCTGATTTGAGCACCGGTATCATTTGAAATAGAAAAATAAATCTAGGTAAAACATTCATCTTGACTGCTGATATTCTTCCAAGCAATGATAACTGCAGTTTCTTCCAATTTTGCATGTCTTTTTGTATTTTTTGCCACAGAACCTCATAATTATTTTGAAACAGTTTAACATTTGAATCTGCGATTTGTACTCCTAAATATTTGACCTTTGAAACAATTTTGAAACCTGCCATTCTTTCCAGTTCCTTTTTTTTGCTCTCTGTCAAATTTTTAACAATCATTTTAGTTTTTTTCTGGTTCAGCCTAAAACCAGATACCATGCCATAATCTTCTATAATATCTTTCATCTGGATTATTGAATTCATAGGTTGTGATAGGGTAACAATCAGATCATCTGCAAATGCCTTAGTTCTATAGTCCTCTTGCCTTATAGCTATTCCAGTCAAGGAATTCGAGTCCCGTATTGCATTAAGTAAGACTTCTAAAGTTAGGATAAATAATAGCGGGGATAATGGACAACCTTGTCTGGTGCCTTTTTGTATGTTGAAATTCAATGTTAAACATCCATTAATAATAAGTTGTGCATATTGCTCTTGATAAATTGCACCAATCGCTTGTATAAACCACTCCCCCAAATCCATTTTTTCCAAAGTCTTAATTATAAAGTTCCAATTCACTTGATCAAAGGCTTTTTCCGCATCCAAAACCCCCCAACACTGCAGAGATCTGTTTATTCTTATCTAGATAGTCCATTAAGTCTATAACTTGCCTGACATTCTCCTTCATATATCTGCCTTCAATAAATCCTGCTTGATCATGATGAATTACCTTTTGGATAACTGGCATCAATCTGTTGGCTAATACTTTTGCAAAGATTTTATAATCTGTATTTAATAGAGATATTGGTCTGTAATTTTCCGGTTTCTTGAGACCTGATTCTTCTTTCGAAATCAATGAGACAAAAGCTGTTTTCCATGAGGAAGGTATCTTACCTCCTAATTGTATATTACAAAATAAGTCTTTGAGATGCTCAATCATTTCCTCTTGTAAAGTTTTATAATAAACTGCCGTTAGGCCATCCGTCCCTGGAGCTTTAGCTGTTTTTAATTGTTTTATAGCGAAACTGATCTCCTCAACTGTTATCAGTTGTTCCAGACTTTTCTTTTGAGTTGTTGAAATTTTTGAAACTCTCTTGTTTTCTAAATATTCATCTATAGAAATATTCTGTATGTTATCTTTAGCATATAACTTAGTATAATATTCCAAAAAGGCTTTTTTAATTAATTCTTGTTGATAAACTTCTTTGCCAGCATATTCAGTACTATCAATAATTCGTGTAGATGCTTGTTTCCTCAAAGTGTACGCCAACCACCTGCCCAGTTTGTTAGCATTAGTAAAAGTATTATGCTTTGCAAATTGTAAATTAATTGCCGTTTGGTCTGCTATAAGCATTTGAAATTGATCCTTCAAAAGTTTTATGGCCATTTGCAATTTTCCATCTGTTGGTTTTTGTATCAGTTGTTGTTCTTTCTTTTTTATCTCACATTCCAATTGTAGTCTCTTCTTCTGCTGATTCTGTCTATGTTTAGAGTTCATTTGAATTAGTACTCCCCGCATATATGCTTTGCTTGCATCCCAAACTATTTCAATAGGGGTACCTTTATTCAAATTCAGTTTAAAAAACTCCTTTAAATGCTTTTTAAGTTCAATTATATTTTTTTCATATCTAAATAAATTCTCATTTAATCTCCAGGATCTTCTTTCTCTTTTGCTCATCTCGATTTCCATCCAGACCGGACTGTGGTCAGTCAAAGTCCTAGGAAATATCTTTATTTTCTTTACTTTAGAAAGTAAGTTAGTAGTTAAGAGGAAAAAGTCTATCCTGGAAAAGGATTTATGCCTGTCTGAGTAAAAAGTAAAATCCAATTCATTTGGGTTTCAAACTCTCCAAATATCTTTCAATTCCAAATCCTCTTTCAGTTCAAAAAAAGCTTGTGGTAATTTAATCCCTAATTTGGCCGTAGTTTTTTTATCGATTTTAGGTTGAATTACTCCATTCCAGTCACCCATTATTATAATAGTTGAATAATTCCATTCCAAAATTTTTAAATGAAGCAACTTATAAAAATTTTCCTGCTGCTGATTTGGAGCATATATTCCAACCAACAAGATTGATCCATTATCTGTAATAATTTCAATTGCAATATATCTTCCATCTTTGTCTATTTCTATAGTTTTAGCTACAAGTCTTTTATTTATATATATCACCACTCCATTCCTCTTTTCCAAATTTGAAGCAACAAATTGTGTTCCCAATCTTGAATTTATCAAATATTTCTGATCTTGCAATTTTATATGAGTCTCCTGTAAGCAAATAACATCATTGTGAAATTGTTTCAAATAATGAAATATCTTCTTTCTTTTTTGTGGAGAGTTCAGTCCATTAACATTCCAAGACAAAAATTTAAGTGCCGTTTGATCCTGTCTGAAGTTTTGAGAGCAATTGTTGAAGATTCTTTTCTACAGTAGTAATCTTCGGTTTAGCTCCTCCCATGACTTCAGCTTGCTGCTTCTCTTTGACTCTCTTTTCACGTTGTGGCTTATAATATTCTTGCTGCTGTTCCTTCATTTGTTTAGACATCGCTCTAGTTATACGTTGCTCTTCCATTTTGGATGTTGTCAATTCAAGAGCCAACGCCTCCTCTGTAATGGTTTTAGACATTTCTTCCAAAGGAGAAGCTTCAAATGGTGCAAAAGGATCAACCACAACACCACCTACAGCTCCCATTGTCTCTCTTGCCTCCTTTTGCGACTGCCTTATTTTTGCTTCTGTTTCTTGATCAAACTCAGCTTGTAATTGAGCCTCCTTATCTATTGGTGAAGATGTGCGTGGAGGAGGAGAGCCCGCTTTCAAAACATTATAATAAAATTCTTCTGCTTTTGCAATAGTATTAAGGCGGTATCTCACTCCTCGCAGCCTCAATATTACACCTATTGGGGCATCCCACCTGAATTGTATATTCTGTTTTTTCAGTTCTGCCACCAAAAATCCAAAATCCTTTCTATCTCTTAACATTTTGGGTGGTAATTCTTTAAAGACTCCAATCTCACTTCCATCAACTTGAACAGTTGTAACAAAGGAATTTTGCAAAATTTCATTTCTCATTCTTCTGTCTGTAAAGTATATCACCACATCTCTAGGCAGTTGCCTTTGTACCGCCACACAAGAATTAACTCTGTACGCCTTGTCAATCTTACACAGAACCACACCTGGTTCTACTTTCAACATAACTGCCTCTGCTAAAGCCTCTGCACAAATTTTCCTAAGATCTTCCCTGGTGTTCTCTTTTACACCTCTCAGTCTGATAGCATATTCCATTGATCGAAATTGCATCATAGTAATCTCATTTTCCATTTTTTGTGTAATTTCTTCAATTTCAACCATTTTTGAATCAGAGGCTCTAAATTTAGTCTCCATCTCTGAGGCAAGATTATCCACTTTTTTATCAATCTGCAACACTACCTCAGACAGGCCTTTAGCCACTGTTTGAATATCTTGTTTAACTGCTTCATATTTCTCTTGAACAATTCCTTTGACCTCCTGCTCTGATCTTTGAATTTCTTTAATAATACGGTCATAATAGCTTTCTTCCTTTGTCTGAGTTTGCAGCTGCGCTGTTTGAGGCTGCTTCTGCTTATGAGTGGGGGAATCCCCCCCTGCTTGCTTTGTTGCCATTTTGCCTCTAGCAGATCTTCCTTTTCCACAAATTCTAACAACTTTTCCCAAAAGGTTCTCCAGATTCAATCAGGTCTAAAACAATCAATTGCTGCTTTTTTTTTCTATTTTATTTTATTTTTTGCTACTTTTCTTTTTCTTCCAGCCGGATTTGTTACTGTTAGAATGTAACCAGATACACAGTTCAAATTACTTTCGCTTTCAGCTGCTCTTCGCTAAAAGCAAGCGCCATTTTTCCCCCCACTTTCCTTTTCAGTTCCAAGTTACTTTAATCCTCCAAATATTTCAGAAAAAAAACTTTAAATACTTGCAGTTTGATAGGAAGTCCAAAACTTTCTCTTTTATTGTTTGGTGGTGAAAAAGCTGCCGCGCTATCTTGCTCTGCGGTTTGCAGAGTTTCCCAGCTGTCCGGAGCTTCAGCGGCTTGAATAGGGAGTCCCACCCTGTTAACACCCCAGAAGCGCAAAAAAACGCTCTGGGGGTCTCACAGGGGACTCTACCTTATGCCACCGGCTCTCCTCACGACGTCCTCTTGGGTCGGAGTTTTTCGAGCCGTTTCTAATCTCCGAAATGGCTCTTTACAGGCAGCTGGGCTGGCGGTCTTCAAAGGACCGTCAGCGATGGTCCGCGGCAACACTGGAAGTCCCCATCATATTTTCCGGTTAGGGGGGGAAATTTTGGTTTTTTGCGCCTGCGGGGTGGGGCCTGCAAGGCTGGGGGTCCCTGGGCTGCTGCATCCCTCATTTGGGCTCCAGAGGCCTGGGATGTTTCTTCCCCACCTTCCTCTTCTCCCTCACAGGCTGCCTCTTTTGGATCCCTCCTGGGGTAGTCTCCTCCCTTCCCCACAGGGAACCCATAAGACTCACGGCTTTTCCGGCTCTCTTCAACATCACAGAGGAGTTGTAAAGCTTGCTCCATCATGAGGCTTTCCTTTTGCTCTTGCAGCCACACTGCCTCTCCTTTATGGGGTCTGGAGCTGGTTACTCCTGGAGGGGTCCTTCCCAGGTCTGGCAATCTTCCTACTCCTCTGGACCACCGAGCTTCCTCAGGTTCCTCTCTCAGCCGAGTTTTTTCTAACCATTCTTCCGCCTCCTTTTCTGCTTGAAGTGAGGTCATGGTAGAGCCAAACGCTCCCATCTGTTCTTCTTCACCCTCCTGGTCAGACATAATTTGGTTTCAGCCCCCTCGATGTTTATCCGGGATGGCTGAGTTTGAGTTCCAGCTTAATGTCAGGTATGCTTCCTTCAAAATCCAGGAAAAAAAACCCCAGACTCTATTGTTTATAGAGAAAGGTACTTTTACTGGAAAATAAAGTGAACGCAACCAAGGAAAGCTGGAACTAAAGGCAATAGGCGCAAAAAGTGCATATAGAAAGCATCCCCTCTCACTGTCCGTCGTAAATCAACCAATCCAAAGGTCTCTCAGAGATCAGGTGGAAGCACATCTGGCAGCGTCTGGCAGCGTCATCAATCAGGAATGCCACAAAAGTTGACCCGATACCAATTTCAAAGATTCGCTTTCATTTCTTCTTAACTTTCGTATCCCCCCTCCTGCTTGCTTCCCCCCTCCCCATGGTCCCTAGCTCTCCCCCCTCCCATTACTATGGCAGCCAAAGCAGTAAAGGTGGAGGCTGACAAAGGGTCTCTCCTGAGGGAGTTCTGGCATAGGCACGGACTCTATCCTTGTGGCCACCCGGAAAGGGGTAAATTCAGTGCTACTATGCATTGAGTTATTATAGGCTACTCCTGCAGATGGCAGAAGCTCAGTCCAATTGGTTTTTTGGTAGTTCACATAATATCACAGGTATTGCTCCAGGACGGAGTTCACACATTTACAAATCCCGTTCGTTTGAGGATGGGTGTAGCTAAGTCTTTGGGAGGAGCCTATCAAACTCAGAAATTTCCACCAAAACTTTGACATGAATGACACTCCCTGGTCTGAGACGATATGTTTCAGGACCTTATGCAGCCGATGCACATGCTGCACAAATAGCTTAGCTAAGGACTGGGCTGAAGGAATCCTGGGGCACACCACAAAATGGGCGTGCCTGAAAAACAAGTCAGTAATAGTCCAGATCACAGTGTTCCCAGCCCTCTCTGGTAGCTCCACAATAAAGTCCATAGAGATTTCCTTCCAGGGGTTTGTGGGGTTGGCCACTGTCAGCAATCCTGGGAGCTTGCCAGGCAATCATTTCATCAAAGCACATACAGTACAGCTAGCTACGTAAGCCTCTATGTCCTCCATCTTTGGCCATCAAATCTGCCTCTTCACTAGGTAGCAATAGCACTTATTGTGCTATTATATACAGTTTTACAGTGCTTTATAGCCCTCTCTAAGCAGTTTACAGAGTCAGCATATTACCCCCAACAATCTGGGTCCTCATTTTACAGGCCTCAGAAGGATGGAAGGCTGAGTCAACCTTGAGCCAGTTAGAATCGAACTGCCAAACTGCAGGCAGCCAGCAGTCAGCAGAAGTAGCCTGTAATACTACTGCATTCTAAGCACTGCGTCATCATGGCTCATAGAGAGTCTTTACAAATCCAAAATGATCTGCTGCCCTAGTATCATGACTCTGTTGTAGAAACCACTCATATTCTGCTGAAGCATGTCTCAGTGGTTGTATTAGATCTTTGGCTGGTTGCAATGGTGGTGTCCTCTGCTGCCTCATGAGGACTGGCATGAACTGTCTGGATGGGATGATGAGTTGATGATGGGATGATGACCTCCTCTTGGGCACTGTTGTACAGTGGCATCCGGAAAAGAGTGTCCGCTAGGAAACACCCCCCCCCCGCCCCATGGTAGGCAGCAGTGTTGGAAGTATTGAGCCCACCGGACTTACTTAGGTGACAGTTTAGGGTATGTGTGTGAATTCTTCCAGGTTATTATGGTTTGTCCATACCTCAAATAGAATCTTACTGCCTTCTAGGAACTGACTCCACGTTAGGAGGGCCCATTGGACCACATAGGCTTCTTTCTCCCAAATAGCCCATCACTTTTCGGTTTCAGAAAGTTTGCAGGACGTATAGGTGCAGGGCTGCAGCTCCTCTTGGCATTTCTCTGAAGCAATATCACGCCTACAGCTGCATCACTAGCATCTGCCTGCATCACAAAAGGCTCATCTGGGTGTTTTAGGACTGGTTCCTCAGCAAAAAGGCACTTTAGCTTATTGAATGTGACTTGGTACTTGAGAGACGAGTTCAAAGGTTGACCAGGTTTGAGTTTCACCCCAATTTCTTTGTTTTGCTTCTTCTGCTTGGTTCAGAAGGCTCTCATCGTTCGACCTTGAGATGTTGAGATTTTCCCAGGCCACAGACGGTGCACATGAATTTCTCAGTTCCCTTCCAGCCACTCATACATTCCAATCATAGCCCTTCCCCCTCCCTGGCTACTGTTGTCTGGCTGCAAGCAAAAGTTCCCCAGCAAGTCATCCATGACAGTCATGTTGTATAAAAACTATATCTAACTTCCATTATATAGTGGAAAAAATTCAAAATATTCATCTTTTCCCTAAGGAGGATCAAAAGGGTGACAAAAGTTCATATTGGCAGCTAACTGTATTTTGGTTTTAGTAAAGCCACTTTTTTTAACCACTTTTCTGCTTTGTTGTATAAGCAGAATATCAAAATATCTGATAAAATCTGGAAGTCTTGATGGTTGTCTGTGGCCTAAACTTGTGCACTCTGAAATTTAAATGTCCTGAGGTTGGACAGTGAATAATGGTTGGTTTTTCCTCTTGTAGTGATAAGGTATACATGGTATCAAGTCATAAGGTTTACAAGGTACACTTACTGATTGTTGTAAGTTATGGCATACCCTAGGAGTACTTAACGACCTGATTCTGAAGTTCCAATGGCCTCCTCCCTCATGGTCACATGACTGTGTTGTATGAAGTTTTTGCTGAAAAGTAGCATTTACTTCTAATTTTGGCAAAACTGTCCCATTGTGAACAATTGGTTCACTTAACAACTGTAGTGTTCGCTTAACAACTGCAGCATTTGCTTAACAACTAATGGAAAAAATATAGTAAAATTAGGTTTGTCATAAGAGTGACCTGCTTTTTGACTGTCATGACTTACAACCATGATGGGCAGTCTCCATTACAGATGTAAGTCTAAGACTACCTATATATACTAATACTGTACACATTAGTTGAAAAATAGTTGTTTATAATGAGTTACTTTCAATTTCCTGTTGTTTCACACAAAAAAATGCATGAAGCTGCAACAGGATATAACTAGAATGTTTTGTTGAAATCAAGACTATTAGTAATTTAAGAAAAAGAACTATAATGTATCATCTGATAAAGGCAAATATAAAATACAATGAATGTAGTAGGAGTGGCGGTTCACATAGAAAGGTTTATCATGGACAGATGAAAAGTTAGTGACAATGTCACAGTCAATTTGTCCTTCAAATTCAAGTGCTATTTCATTCTTCCTATCTCTCTATCTTTTCCCAGAACAAAACTCAAGTATCTAAGGCTAGAAAGAAATTTTGCCTTGCTCCACTATTTGTATAATAATGTCAATCTCGCTGAGTCATTGCAATGTCAATTAGACTTTATTCCTACATGTCATTCTTAAGACATTCAGTGCTATTTCTCTGTAACTTCTGTATCATGAAAGGCTGTGCATGTCTGAGTACAAGACCAATAGACCTTGACTGAGATTTGAAATGACAAGAGATTTGAAAGGTACTGTAGGTAACCTTTTTATGTGTTCTAGATTCATTGCTGTTGTTAAAAATCTAACTAACCTCATTTCCAAGACGAAATGGCTTTGGTTGGGGAGTCACCTGTCATGATTCTATGTGGAGTTAATCTTTGCACTTCATCCAAAAGCTGCAGATTGTGCAGAATACAGGTCTCAGGTTGGTCAGAGGGCCATCTGACCATATGCATGTTTAGTATTTGTTGGAACAAGTGCATGTTTCAACAGAAATCCTACAGCTATCATACCAGGTTCGAGGTTTTACATAGGATATATACAGTATGAAGCTCTGGTCAACCACTGAGACTGTGAGGGAACGTTCTACAGATACAGCAGCTCCAGTGATTCTGACTCTCACTGTGGGTATACAGTTTTTTTCCATAAACTAAAAAACGGACCTTCATCCATCTTGTATGGTGATCTTTCCAAATTTACATGATATCCAGATGTGCCTAACATAATTCTCAATGATGCCTTTGTAACTGGGGAATATGAGGAATTGGCATCCACAATTGTGGAAGTCTGCAATTCATTGTTTATTCAATACCCAGAGTATGCGGCTAAAAATGGATAGAGATGGTTGTCAAGCCATCACAAAATTAGTTAGGATATCACTTAGGAGGGAAATCGATTAGCTGTTGCTGAGAAGAATTTGCCATTTTGTTTAGGGCACACAAACTTAGTATAAGCTATGCTTAGCAGGTAATGTCAGGATTCTTTTAACAAGACTTGTGATGCTATAAGCTGATTTGCAAATGAAGAAGGTTGGTGGTCATTTTCAACCAAGCCCAGACAAATGAACTTGATCCACATGATTTGCTAAGCCATAATGTGGGTGCAGGTACGCAGAACACATCTGCAGTATGTCTTCCTATACACAGGCATCCCTTGCTGAATCCCTTGCCCTCACTCTCCTGTAACAGTCGGGCCTTTGGTAGCCACAATCCAACCACTCCTAGGGGCTGCCTGACGTCATCCATCCAGGACTTAGGCTTCCCCTCTTCCAAGAATAGCCTTTCCTGGGCTCTTATCAAGCCCTGAGCCTGAGCCAGGCAGCCCACATATGGTGACTTTCCCATCATGGGAGGGAAAGATCCCTTGCAATAGGAGGCCAGCAGATCCTAGCAGAATGGGAGCCCAGTCTGTTAGTGGAAGCCTTGTCAGAATGTGGTTGGATGATTTTAGAAATAGAAACAGGTCCATTTATTTATTATTTTAGACAGTGCGGCAGCACAAAGCTTGAGAATCCCAGTACTAAGCCAGAATGTGGTTTCAGTATGATGTATAAGCCATCCATTATTAAGAGTTTTTTCCATAAACTGTACTATGAACTATGAATCTAGATATTCAGCATTCGTACAACATACTAAATATGCATTAATCACAGCTAAGGCTGTCACCCCTGAAGGTCGCCTTGGTGATTCTATAAAGCAGGATATGAATTGTCAGATCCCTGACAATTTCATGGTATCCCAGCAACCTTTGTGCTGGTGGGCTCTTTGCAAAGATCAGCCCGTCCCCCAAATATGTGGGAACCGACATACGGCAGATGGGAGATAGGAAGCTCTTCCAGCAGGCCTTCTCTCCCCCACCCCCTAAAATCTCCAGGGACTTCAGGGAGAATTGGAGAAGGTGCTCTGGAATTAGTTATTTTCCCAGAAGACTACTGGCTACATAACATTAGCCTCTAATGTTATGTAGGCTTGTCAGGTAAATTAACTTATAACAAGCTGTAGTTAAGACATTCCTTTTTAGTCATAACTTGATCCATGGTTTGGGCTAGGATGCAGATTACAAGTAGCCGTTGACTGACAACTACAATTGGGAGCAGACTTTATGTTGCTAAGGAAGGTGAGTCGTACCAATATGCAACTTTTTTACCATGGTTTTTAAGCGGATCACTGTAGCTATTAAGTGAATCATGTAGTCATTAAATGAATCCAACTTCCCCCACTGACTTTGCTTGTTGGAAACCAGCTGAGAAGGTTACAAAAGGAGTTCAGATAACCCCAGGATGCTATAATTGTCATAAATACATACCGGTAGCCAAGTGCCCAAATTTTCATGAGGATACCATCCCAGTCGTAAGTGCGAAGACTGGTCGTAAGTCATTTTTCAGTGGTATTGTAACTTAGTTAAATGAGTGATTCTGAGTCAAGGACTTCCTGTACAGGGTTGCTTATTAGGCTGCATGAACCAAATATGTAGCTGCGATTGATGTGTGATTTGCTTGCTTTTCATCTATTGTGGTGCCACATCACATCACATGTACAGTGCAAACATTGTGAAACAGTGTTTTGTGTAATTTAATTGACACAGATGTTCTTGCTTTGTGTTGTATTAATAAAAATAATTTTAACATCCCACTTTTGCTGCTAAAGGCATGTGCATATGAAATATATATGAGCACTTAGAATGAAAATAGTAACCTTTACAGTTCTGCCCTTTCCAGAGTGAGAAGGTAAAAGATGAAATGCTATGGCAAATGAAAGTGTTCCAGATGTTGCATAGAAATAGGCTCTGTTTGTTGCAAAGCAAATATTAACAACATAAGATTATTACATCAATATAATGTAATTTAAAATGAAAATATAAATTAAAACTAGGATTTCACGTATATTTTACTCATTACAGCTCACCAGTTTGCATTCTATTATGTCTGATCATATTGCTAATAACATGGAAAAAAAGATAAATGGAAATGGAAAGTTTCATTACAATATAAAATCCCCCTTGTTCATTCTGTTGTTCCTTTGTTGGGCTTCAGAGGCTATTTAGAGATGTTTATTTTTTCAGCTTTTCTCTGTAAAACCTTTGCGATTGATGCTTGGCCAAAGGCTTAGAGCTCCTCATGGCCAGCAGGACTGGGGGTAACGGCCCAGGGAATACTCCCATGTCGCTCACAGCTCAGTGCCAGTGGGATAAATATTCACATGTCCCTTTGCCATGTCCCATGACTTTTGCTGTGCTAACTTAACAAAATTTCTTGAAATCTGGTTTATGTCTCTGCCTTCTACTGTTAGGAAAGAGTTAACTAATTCAGGAATCAATTTTAGGCAGGATTAGAAGTGGGAAAGGAAGGAACTTAATTTGGTCCTTGACTTGCAGAGCAGGGCCAAAAATGTTAAGAGTTGCCTTGTTTTATACAGATAAGAAAACAATGAGATCATACCCAGTGCTTGACCACTACAGAATATGGCAAGACAAGTTAGGGCAGAAACACACCAAGTAATAAGTACTAGGCCCTGGGATATTCGACATGCTGAACGTACAGTTGTGATCAAAATTATTCAACCCCCACTGAAATTGAGTGTTTTGGCCAGTTTGACATTGATTTTGATCATTCAGTCATCTTGCTTACATTTACATCAAAGAGGCACTTGTAGGTCAGACAAATATAACATAACATTTATAATGAAATAACCACAAATGTCATTTCTGTGCTCACATCATTATCAGTTTTATTCAACCCCCAAATGACATTCAATCTTAGTACTTAGTACAACATCCTTTTACAGTTATAACAGCTTTTAAACGTGAAGCATAGCTTGACACAAGTGTCTTGCAGCGATCTACGGGTATCTTCGCCCATTCTTCATGGGCAAAAGCCTCCAGTTCAGTCACATTCTTAGGTTTGCGCACTGCAACTGCTTTCTTTAAGTCCCACCAGAGATTCTCAATCGGATTTAAGTCTGGTGACTGCGATGGCCACTCCAAAATGTTCCACCTTTCCTCTGCAACCATGCTCTAGTGGACTTGGAGGTATGCTTGGGATCATTGTCCTGTTGAAAGGTCCAACGTCTCCCAAGCCTCAGGTTTGTGACGGACTGCATCACATTTTCATCCAATATCTCCTGGTACTGAAGAGAATTCATGGTACCTTGCACACGCTGAAGCTTCCCTGTACCTGCAGAAGCAAAACAGCCCCAAAGCATGATTGACCCTCCGCCATGCTTCACAGTAGGCAAGGTGTTCTTTTCTTCATAGGCCTTGTTCTTCCTCCTCCAAACATAGCGTTGATCCATGGGCCCAAACAGTTCTAATTTTGTTTCATCAGTCCACAGAACACTATCCCACAACTTTTGTGGTTGGTCCACATGACTTTTGGCATACTGCAGTCGACTCTTCTTATTCTTTGGAGACAGCAAGGGGGTGTGCCTGGGAGTTCTGGCATGGAGGCCTTCATTACGCAATGTGCGCCTTATTGTCTGAGCTGAAACTTCAGTACCCACATCTGACAAATCTTTTCTCAGTTCCTCAGCAGTCACACGGGGACTTTTCTCTACTCTACGCTTCAGGTAGCGCACAGCAGTCGAAGTCAGCATCTTCTTTCTGCCACGACCAGGTAGCGTTTCAACAGTGCCCTTTGCTTTGAATTTGCGAATGATGCTTCCTATGGTGTCTCTTGGTATGTTTAACATCTTTGCAATCTTCTTATAGCCATTGCCCTTCCTGTGAAGAGAAATCACCTCTTCTCTTGTCTTCCTGGACCATTCTCTTGCCTTCACCATGTTTGTAACCACACCAGTAAATGTCTAGAAGGAGCTGAGTATCACAGTTATTTTAAAGCTGCCTAATTGGTGCTTATTATGCTTGATTGCTGCTCGGTGACATCCACAGGTGTTTTCAATACCTGATCGAAAACACCTGAATGAACCTCTGTTCTTCAGAGTGGTAGTCTTTAAGGGGTTGAATAATTGTGTCAATGAAGAAACCACAAAAGAAACATTTACTACTGTATTACAAAAACAATTGATGTCATTTTAGTTGCATTTGGTTCTGTAAAACGTCCTTGTAGGATTTCATTCTGAATACAATTACAAATGTACATTATAGTCCCTAAACCCCTTTACAGCATTGGGGGTTGAATAATTTTGATCACAACTGTAGATTATTTGGATGAGCCGATAGAAAATATGTTTATCAAATTTGCAGAGGGGGAGAGAACCTTGGAGGACAGTCTCAGGTTTAGGAAGATTACAAGAAGCTGGAAATATGAGCAGAAACTAAAAAAAGAATTACAGTCCTCAGCTTATGACCATTTGTTTAGCAACCATTCAAAGTTACAATGGCACTGAAAAAAGTGACATGGCTGGCCATCGCACTTAATGATTGCTGCAACATCCCTGCTGTCACACAATTGCAATCCAAATGCTTGGCAACTGACTCACACCTACAGCAATTGCAGCATCCGACCTAATGTGATTGCCATTTGTGACCTTCCCAGCTGGCTTCCAACAAACAAAGTTAACCAAGTCAGTGGGGAAACCAGCAGGAAAGATTTCAAGTCACAGCCACATGATGTCTTGCTTAATTATCATGACAAAAAAGGGCATAAAATCAGGTGTATTTACACGATTACTCACTTAACAACTGAACCACTTAACGTCGAATTTTTCAGCCCCAATTGTGGTCTTAAGTCCAAGACTACCTGTAATTTCAAAAGTGCACGTGAAAAATCCTACACTTGAGTAGGAAAAAATAAAAGACTTGTGTATAAAGTGAGGGAGACCATACTGGGCAGCAATATATACAGTAAAAATTGAACTGTCTTCATGACTCACAAATTGAATATGAACCAAAGGTATGCTGCAACCCCCCACCAAAAAAACCCCCAAAAAACCCTGTGTGTGTGTGTGCGCGTGCGCACACAGAGGATATAAAGACTTTTCTAAAGTAAGAGCAGTGAGTTTCAGGAGGTAGGCTTTTCTTCATTGGAAGGATTTCAATAGCAATTAGATCGCCTTCTGTCAGGTATGCTGTAGGGGTGAATGCCTGCTTTAGACATGGGATTTGGACTAAATGACCTTTGAGCTCTGCACATGTTTTAACAAATGAAGTGGCATCATTTAATCAGATAGGTTAAAGAGTTTTTGAGTGGCTGGGTCTAAACTTCGCTCTGCCATAGATGTGGGAGACATCCCGGCAGCTTCCCTGGTTGAGTTACCCAGATAAAAGCAGCCTTTTTTTAAAAAATATTTTTTTAAAAATAATTTTTATTAATATATTCTATTCATCAATACACAAATGAAATATACAATCCTGCCACCATGGTGTAATGTAAGTACATTGTCCATAAATATAAAATCATTCCTTTATACATACATACTTGCCATCATATATATGCATCATATATCTGTTCTATCCCACCTTTTCTGGACCCAATCGTACCATAATTTCCAACTGTTATAAAATTCTGAATCTTTTTTACCATTGATCAATCTAGTTAATCTATCTGATTCCGCACACTCATTAATTTTATATATTATTTTCAAATCCATAGATAAATATTGATTTTTCCACTCCTGCGCAAACGCTAATCTTGCTACAGTAATAATGTGAATCAACAAGAACCATATACCTGATTTAACATTCAAAGGTTTTGCCCCCAACAGGAAAATCTCGGGCCTTAATTCCAAATTGATCTGTGTAATTTCCAAGATCCATTGCCGTATTTTTTTCCAATATTTAACATTTATTTAAAGTCTCGTAAATATCTATTAGGAAGGAAGCCCTTTTGGTCTGAGTGAATGAATTGATTAAGGAAACAACTAAGTCTGGCTGCAAGGACCCCCGCAAATATCTTATAATCGGAATTTAGTAATGATATAGGCCTGCAATTCTTAATAAGGGATAGGTCAGTTCCTTCTTTTGGAATAATAGAAGATACTGGAACCTGAGCCTCTTTCATAACCGCATTGAATAAATCCGTCATGTGTTTCCCTACAACGTCAAACACTGCTTTGTATAGTTCAACTGGAAGGCCATCTCTACCTGGGGTTTTACCATTCGCCTGTGCTTTCATAACTCTTTCTACTTCCTCCATCGTAAATTCCGCATTAAGAATATCCTTCATTGTTTCCGAGACTTTAGGCTAGTCTGTCTTTTCCAAATATTTCCGAATTTCACAAATATTTTCCTCCCCTTTCTGATAAAGCTGTATGAAAAAATCCTGGGATACCATTCTCTTGCCTTCCTTAGTCCAATGAAGATTCCCAATTACATCTTTCAGCCCTTCTATTCTCCATTGTTCCTCCTCCTTCCTAAGATGGTAAGACAGCCATCTTCCTGTTTTGTTCGCCCTTTCAAAAAAAATTTGTTTAGTCCACTTTATTTTATTTGCTAATTCCTCTTGATCTAATAATTTAATCTGGTGTTGCCAGAAATCCCTTTCCTCTATCAATGTTGTCTGGGTTGATCCATTTTGCATCCTTTCTTCCACCCGTTGTAGTTTATTCAAGAGGTTGTCTCGGTGTTTCTTACCCGCCCTACGTTTATCAATCATGTATTTGATTAACCATCCCCTCATCACTGCCTTAGCCGTATCCCATGTATTGTATATTGAAGTGTCCTCTTTCTTATTTTCCTGAAAAAAAAGATGTAACTCCTTCCTAAATTTACTCATAAATTCTTCATCTATATTCATTCTCCATTTACCCTTCCTACAACGTGGGATCTTCCAAATTACCATTAGCGGGTTATGGTCTGCCCACTGATTGGGCCCTATTTCCACTTCCGAGACCAACCCCGTCAACTCAAGAGACATCCATATCATATCTATTCGGGTCCACAAGTGGTGTCTAGGAGAGAAGTAAGTATATTGATTTTTATTGGGATTTCTCAACCTCCATATACCCTGCAATCCAAATTCCTCCCATAAATCATTACATATTTTTGGTAATGTTCTCTTAATATCCTTCAACCCTCCTTGTATATTTCCCGGGGCATAATCCTGCATTCTATCCGTTACAGCATTAAAATCCCCAACTAAACAGATATGTTCGTATTCCAGTTCACCCAGTTTAAGATATAAGTTTTGATAAAAAGTCCTCCGATTGTCATTAGGGGCATAAATACAAACCAATAAAGACTTCCACTGGGCGATTTCTATTTCGAGCATGAGAACCCGGCCTTCCTGGTCAGCAAATACCTGTTGGGATTTCAAATGATGTTGTACATATACCACTATCCCTCTTTTTTTTTTAACCTGCTAATGAGGTATAGGTTTTACCCAACGCCTGACATTCTAACAAATGGTTTTGATCTTTTTTTATATGGGTCTCCTGCATGCAGACAATATCATACTTAGCCTTTCTTAATTTGTTCAAAATCCTACTACGTTTATTAGGAACATTTAAACAGTTAATATTTACGGATATCAAACGTACTAGTACCCCCATTTCCTTTTCTCACCTAAGTTTTTACTTTCCCGCTGTTGTGGCCTTCTTAGCTGTTTGTCTTGTCTCCCTCTGAGGCGCTGCTAATTCCTCAACTTTTTGTGTTCCCCCACCCTTCTTTCCCACCTTTCCTTCTCTCCTCTCCTCTACCTCTTCTTCCTCTTGCGATTCCTCCAGGCTTCTACTTTTCTGATCCCCTGCTCAGACATTCCCCAATGGGTTGTTCCGCTTCTCTGATTTGATCTACTGAGTGCCAATCAAAATTCCTCTGTAGCTGGTCAGGCTGTCCTTCCTGTTCTTCCTCAGTCTTTTTCGCTCAGTTGATGGTATCTGACATCGAGTGCCTTTCTCTTTGGTCATTTTGTGTTTTTCAGATTTTTCTTTTCTATTTGTGGACTGTGAGGGCTGTGCAACATGGGAGTGCCGTCCTGGCTTGTGAGTAGGCGTTTCGGGGCTCCGATCGCCTCTCGCTGTTTATTTTTCCTTTTGGATTGTTTGTCTAGCTTCGGCTGGGCTTGCCGTTTATTTGGATAATTGATTCTTGCTGGCCGCGGGCCTAGCGCTGCTGGCTCAGCAGCTTGTCTCGCCCCGCAGCCCTCACCGTTTGATTTATTTACTTTGTTCGAGCGGCCGAGAGTCCCTGCCAGCTGGCAAACTCGATTTATTGGGAAGCGCCTCGCTAAAGCTGCGGGATCCCGCCCCACCTATCGTGGCCATTCTATCGGGCAGCCCTTTTTGCCTTGCTGCAAAGTGCGGAGTCACTGGCGGCCGCCATTTTGTCGCCACCATTTTTTGCCACTTGGTGCGTTTTCTGGCCTGCTGTGGGGGAATTGTCTTCGCCTTCCAAAATCCACAGGCTGGGACATTGGCTTCCTTACCTGTCTGGTTCTTCCTGCATGATCTGGCGAAGCTGCTCAGGAGAGGGAAGTATTATTTATACTTCGTTTGTTTGCCTTTTTTGCTGAGTTTCAGCATTTCTGCTTAAATATTTATATATTAAAAAAAAAAGGGAGAGGACTTTGGATTGCAGTTTTTTTGTGTACATATTTTCCTGTTGGATATTTTTCTTATATATTAAAAAAAAAAGGACAAAAGAAAAAGAAGAATATATATATATATATATATATATGTTTTCTGAGGTTTTCGCGGGTGTTTGTATGTAGGTCTTTGGTTATTCGGGTTTTCTCCCGCGTAAAATTGGAAGCGCACACCCCCATCCAATCAGAGCACAGCCAGGCCCCCAACCAATCAAAGCACACCTCCACCCAATCAGAACACAGCCATGCTCCCACCCAATCAGCTCCCCTCTGGCAGTTAAAAGGAGGAAACAGCTGCGATCACACATTGCTCCTGGAAGCACGAAGCCGAGAACACCAGCCTGAAGATGACGAATGAGACTTCGTCGAAACGTCGCCAAGACACTTCCAATTTTACGCGGGAGAAAACCCGAATAACCAAAGACCTACATATATATATATATTATATATATATATAATTATATCAAAGATAATAATACTTTTCTATATATATACAGTATTTTAGTCAGACTGTGGAAGGCGAAGTGGCTGGAATCTTGAATTAATTTAAAATTTTTTCTACTATCCTGTTGTATATATATCTATCTAATTTTTATCTTGGGTTATTCAAGATGTCTGATGTTGACCTGTCATCTGATCTGGAACAGGATCAATCCCCTAGTCCTGCCCCTTCTTCTAAGGGGTCTAAAGGGAAAAAGTCTAAGGCCTCTAAAGCCAAGCATGCTACTGTTTCTGACAAATATGCCTTGAGGAGCCATAATGCCTTGGAACGTGTTTTTGCTAAGGCGCAAAAAGAAGCTCCAGTGCCTCTTGTCCCTGAGGTTGTTGTTCGGCCTTTGGGGGTCCCATGTGGGCCTGTTCAACCCTCTGCTCCAGAAGTTGATCAAGATGTGGCTTCTCAATGTGTGGTGGTTCATACTTCTCATGATGCTACTCTCCTAAGGGGGCACCCAAGTACATCTGTTCCTGTGGCATCTAGTCAGGCGGTTCCTTTGCCTCGCCCTATGCCTGAAGCTACATTCACACCTATGGCAGCTGGGCTAAGACAGGAGGAAGATCTGGCTCCTCCTCAATTTCTGGACTTTAATTCATTGGTGTCTCAAGCAATTTCTCGTATTTTTCAGGTGAATCTTCAACAGACTGGATATATGCTTCCCCCTGAGTGTAATGCTAATATCCCTTGTCAGTTACCGACGGTTCAGGTGCAGCATTCTCCTGCTTCTGCTTCTTCTGAGCAAATGATGGAGCAGGCTCCAGAGGAAGAATTTCTTGAGGAATTTGAGCTGTCAGGGGATGAGGAAGAGTTGCCAGACAAACCGGCCTTTCCAGGTTTATTTAAGCCATCTATGTTTAAGCAGCTGTTACGTAAAGCGAAGGCTGCTACCAATATGGAAGATAGCCTTGATCAACAGTCTACTTCTCAGGATCAGTCTAATGTGAGCAATTCTTTGTTTCTCATGCCCAAGGCAGATTCTGACTTTGTCCCTTGTCTAGATCTTTTTGCTCAGGTCATACAGAAGCCATGGGATCACCCCACCTCGCTAGGTGGACCGAATTCATTTGACAAGAAGCTATATTGTTCGTCACCTAGATTGGACGAGTTGCTACAGCTGCCTGCCGTGGACGAACCGGTTGCTGGCCTTACTTTGTTTGCTATACTTGTCGGAGAGGTTGGTGATGGTTTGAAGTTTGAGGATAAGAAAGCGGAGATGGCCTGTCGTAAGACTCACCTGGCTGCGGCCTGGGCCATTCGAGTGGTGACCTCGGCCTCCTTTTTTAACAGAGCGTCACTGGTTTGGTTACGTCAGTTAAGGGATAGGTTGCCCCCAGACGATGTTCGCCTGCACCAAGATGTGGCGAAGTTGGTGGCAGCAGCAGAATATTCTGCGGACGCGTCCCTTGACGCAGCCAAGTTTGCCTCTCGCGCCTTAGCCTCCACTGTCGCCTCACGTCGCCTACTTTGGTTGAGGAACTGGAGGGCTGACATGAAGTCAAAGTGGCGCCTCACGGCAGCATCTTACAGGAGTCCGTCCCTGTTTGGCGCATCTCTCATCTCGGTGCTTGTAGAGAACAGGGACAAGAAGAAGGTGTTGCCATCGGTGGGCAGACGCTCTGAGAGGCGTTTCTCGCCATACCAGCGGCAGCCCTTTCGAGGTGACCAAGGTACAGGTAGTTCTTCCTACCAGAGATTTCCGTCTTACTCCTACCAGCCAGCATCAGATTGGGCTTCCTTTCGAGACCATGGTAGACGCCAGTCCAGTTTCCACCGTCCTTTCCTAGCGGCTTCCTCCCGCTACTCCTGTCGAGGCAAGTGACTCGTGGCCTCAGCATCCCATTGGAGGAAAACTGCAGGCGTATTACCACCAATGGGAGGTCACCACATCAGACACCTGGATTATACGCACGGTGTCTGACGGCCTGTTACTGGAGTTTTCCTCCAACCCTCCAACCTTCTTCTTCCAACGCCCGTGGCCTTCCCAACCAGCCAAGCGTCGACTCTTGGGCTTGGAAATTCAGCATCTTCTCCAAATAGAGGCCATAGAGCGTGTTCCACAGGATCAGGTTGGGGGCGGCTTCTACTCGACTCTCTTTCTCGTTCCAAAATCCTCGGGCAGCTGGCGAGCAATTCTCAACCTGAAACATCTCAACACCTTTCTAGTATACCGCTGCTTCAAGATGCACTCTCTCAAGTCTCTGCTGGGGTGCATCCAACAAGGGGACTTCATGCAATCGATCGACCTGAAGGAGGCTTACCTTCACATTCCGGTCCATCCGGCCCACAGGCAGTTCCTACGTTTTGCGCTCGACACCGATCATTTTCAGTACAAGGCAATGCCCTTTGGCCTCTCCTCGGCTCCACGCACTTTCACGAAAGTTCTAGCGGTGCTGGCGGCATCGCTCAGAGAGGTGCCGGTCCGCCTGGTCTGCTATCTGGACGACATCTTGATTCTTTCCTCTTCGACTTCTCAGGCAGACTTGGACAGATTCCGTGTCATTCAAGCCTTGCAAGACCATGGTTTCACTCTGAACAGGGACAAAAGCCACCTTTGCCCCACGACCAGAATCTTGCATCTGGGAGCGGTCATAGATTCTGTCTATGGTCGAGTTTATCTTTCTCCCAACCGCCAGGCCAGCATTCGGGACCTGGTTATGCAGATTCTAACACAGAAGCGGTCGCCCGTGTTCCGGTTATCACAGCTCCTGGGGAAGCTCATCTCCTGCATCGGCGTAGTCCCTTGGGCCCGCTTTCATCTGCGCCACCTGCAGTGGTTCCTCCTTCCGTTTCAACATCAAGGATGGGGGGGAGTCGCTTTCCAGAGTGAAGGTTCCGGCTCGGGTACGTCTCTCGCTTCGTTGGTGGCTTTCACCAGCCATTAGGCAGGGATCTCTCTTCATGGAGCAGGAGCATGTTGTCCTAACGACAGATGCCAGTCTCAGCGGCTGGGGGGCCCATCTTCAGTCACAGCTTGCCCAAGGCACATGGTCTCCAGCAGAGTTGCACCACAGCATCAATTGGTTGGAGCTGAGGGAAGTTCGACTAGTGCTACTTCAATTTCAACATCTAGTGCTTCAACGGCATGTTCTTATCTTGACGGACAACACTACAACGAAGGCCCACATCAATTGCCAGGGGGCACCAGCTCTCTGTCGTTGATGGAGGAGACGGAACGACTGATGGCGTGGGCCGAGAAACATGTCCTATCCCTGCGGGCTGAGCACATTTCCGGCAAGTTAAATCAGGAAGCGGATTGGCTCAGTCGAGGTCAACTGGATCACTCCGAGTGGAAACTGGATCCACTTCTTTTCCAGGAACTCTCACATCGGTTCGGGACTCCAGTGGTGGATCTTTTTGCGACCCCGGGCAACGCCCAACTGCCAAGATTCTTCACCCGGTTTCCAACTCAGGGCGCAGAAGGTTACGACGCCTTGCGATCACCGTGGCCGCGGGGTCTCCTCTACGCATTTCCTCCGATCCCGGTCATTCCCAAGGTTATCCGGAAACTGATCAAGGAGCGGGCGGATCTTCTGCTTGTGGCTCCACATTGGCCCAGACGGGCGTGGTTCGCAGACCTGTTGTCCATGTCCATCGTAGACCCATGGTGGATTCCGTCCAATCGGATCTACCTGTCTCAAGGCGCTGTCAGGCATCCAGAGCCGGAATGGCTTCAGCTGACAGTCTGGCGCTTGAGAGGATATGACTGACTCGGGGCCTGCTGTCGGGGGAAGTTATTTTGATCATCCAGGCGGCTAGGCGCCCATCGACGGTCCGCATCTACAACGCCTCCTGGCAAGCCTTTGCAGAATGGTGTGCCCACCAACACGTCGACCCTACATCGGCAACGGTTCCGGAGGTCTTACAGTTCCTTCATGCTGGCTTCGCGAAGGGTCTCGCTACATCTACTCTTCGTTGACAGGTGGCAGCCTTGGCTACGGTTCTATCAGGTGAGAACCAGCAACCTTTCTCACAGGATTCCAAGATCAAGTCATTTCTTCTTGGGGTTTCAAATCTTCGGGCCCCGACGATTCATCGGTATCCTAACTGGGATCTTTCTTTGGTTTTGCAAGCATTGACATCTGATCCTTTTGAACCTCTCAGTACAGTTTCACTACATTATCTGACATTGAAGATAGCCTTTTTGCTGGCAATTACTTCTGCCCGTCGCGTTTCGGAGATTGCTGCATTTTCCATCAGGAGCGATCTCTGCATAATCCACCCGGATCGTGTGGTTCTTCGATTAGATCCAGCGTTCGTTCCAAAGGTTAATTCTCAATTTCACAGAAGGCAGGAGGTCGTACTTTCAAATTTTTGCCCGGATCCTAGGCATCCGGCAGAGAGACGTTGGCACACCCTGGAAGTCCGTAGGGCGCTGAAAAAGTATATCCACAGAACTGCATTATTTCGTAAATCAGAGGCCCTTCTTGTCTCCTTTTTGCCTTCTTCACTGGGACTGAAAGTTTCATCAGCAACGGTGGGCAGGTGGCTCAAGGCCTGTATCTCTAAGGTATACGAACTGAGGGGTGATCCTGTTCCAGGTCATATTTTCCCTCATTCAACACGCAGTGCTGCCACGTCGGCTGCTTGGGCCACCCAGGCGTCCATTGAGGACATTTGTCATGCGGCCACTTGGTCATCGATTTCTTCGTTTGTTAGACATTATCGTTTAGACGTTTATGCTTCGGCTGATGCCACTTTTGGCAGACGTGTTTTGCAAGCCGTAATTCCTGTCCAAGGCTGGGCGGAGGCTTCGATTACCTCCCTAAGGACTTAAGCCTGGGTATATCCCATTGGGGAATGTCTGAGCAGGGGATCAGGAAATTGGACGTTGCTTACCTGAACGTCCCATTTATGTCCCCTGCGAAGACATTCCAGCCCGCCCGTGATCTCGCCTCTCCTGGCCTTGGGCGGGGTCTTTGTTTTTTCCTTTCCTCTGCAGCTGGTGTCCTTCGAGGTGGTTTCCAGATCTGAAGTCATCTAGTCTGAATTACTCGCCTTCGCAAAAAAGACTGAGGAAGAACAGGAAGGACAGCCTGACCAGCTACAGAGGAATTTTGATTGGCACTCAGTAGATCAAATCAGAGAAGCAGAACAACCCATTGGGGAATGTCTTCGCAGGGACATAAATGGGACGTTCAGGTAAGCAACGTCCATTCTCCTTCAACAACCTTTATTCCCTGAATAGGTTTTTTTTATTTTATTGTATTATCTTTCAGTATTTGCAATTCTTGGATTTAATACGCTTTGATTAGCTACAGAAGCATACTCTATTAGTCCAACTACTATTACTAACATCTGAAGAAATGTTAGGTAAAAGTGAAATTCATGCAGTATTTTAAGCTTTTAGAAAGCAGATTTCTCCAACCTAGTTTTTGACTACAACTCCCATCTTGCTTACTCAGTGGAGTTTAGAGGAAAGCATAATTGTAACCACTAACCAAAATGGAATTTCTAAAGCAACTCGTAACAATAGGAGTCTCTTTTGTGATGGAAATATGGCAACAGGCGATTGAACAGAAGCTTTACCTTACAAGATCCAGGCTGCTATCTCATAAGTGGTGAAGATTCTTGTTAGAGTTTCATTTTCTTTTCAAGCTTAAAATTCTTGGGTTTGATTTTTCAAGTTGGAGCTTACCTGGCTCAGATTTGTGAAGGTATGTCTTTCTATACAAAGTTACCTCCTGACAGAGAGTTTTTCGAAAAGGTCATTCTCTGTTGACTTTGTTTCCTGCAGTTGGGCAACTCATTGACCCATTATCCTCTTATCTTTTAAGCATCATCAGGCAAAGTCCTTCTGTACACGACTGTATCAAAGTTATTTAAATTAAGGATCTAAATGAATCGTTTGCCTTAGTCATCTCATATTTCCTGTTTGGCATATTTTGGATAAAATGTTTGTTTGGTTAAAATGTAAACGGGATATTATATTGAAAATTCCATTTCCTTCACAGAAAATGGTGTAAAGTTACTTGGATTCCTCCCCCACTTCACTACTATTTTTTGTCTTTATTTTGTAACATATTATGTTGAAAGTTACACTCAAGAAGTAGGAGAAAAATGTAAGGGGGGAGACAAAGGGAAAAAATATCACACATCAATTCTGAATAATCAATACAGGCATAAATGAAATATTTTTCCTCTGGTAGTGGCTAATAACCAAGCACTTCCAAGAGAGGCTTATGAAAAGGATTTGTTTTCCTTTGAACCATTAGAAAAGAGTTCAGTTTAAAAGATCAGTAAGTCCTTAATATTACTATATTTTAAATTTCCTTTTTTTCCATTATAAAAGCAGCAGCATGCAGTCTATTCTATGTATTTTCATTTGTTTGTTCATTAATCCTAGCCCTGATGCATATATCCTGTTTCTAAGCACTTTCCTGCTGAAATTTGGAGAAATTATACAGAATCACCTGGTCTCAGGGGTAAAAGAAGGAAGAGATGGAGGCTGCATGGATGCCCCAAGAATGCCATACAAGTTAAGGGGCTAGCATGCCTAGTGTGCCCTAGGGCAGTGTTGGGCATAGTATTTAGCAGATGAGAAGGTTGAAATAGATCCTGCAACTCCTAGTACAATCTTCTAACAGTTGAAGAAGCAGACTTGTACATTCTTAATGGGATATTTTAAAAGAATAATGTTCTTTATTTTTTTTCTTAATGGATATCATTTTCATTAAATTAGCATTTATAAGTATAGTCTTGTCTACAGTGAGCATGAATATAACAGATTATATTATATCATACCTACCTACCTACCTACCTACCTATCTATCTCCTGGTTTCATAAAAAATGCTACACCAGGGGTGTCACTATATATTCATATAGTGTTATGTCAAATAGATCACAGTATGCTGAGACAACAGCTGGGTTTCTCATGGATACTAAACCCCACACTGATCAGTCCCACCATAACCAAATCTAGCAAAGTTGTGCAATTCTAGTCCTCATGCCGCATTTGTTATAATGGAGTTTCTGAATAAGGATGAACTGAATAGGAGCCATGCCATCAGGGCTTTCCTCAATATTCTACCTTTTCAGTAAAGACAGGGCGCATGAGTTTTGCACACGAGCTCTTTAAGGAAGGAGGGTCTGAAAAGCACTAATGACAGAATAGCTTTTTCAGGCAAGTAGAAAATGGAAAGAATGAAGGATTTCTTGGTCCCTGTTGATATATGTGGTAAATCTGTGAAGCAAATGAATAATATATAAGGCCTTCTGTTTGAGAGGGCATTGAACTAGAAGAACTCCAAGGTCCCCTCCACCTCTGTTATTTCTATGTTCTAATTAGGATCAAAAGTAATTCAGAGTATAATTAATCAGAGGACTCCTGTTCCCAAAATGTGCAGTTTTTTCTGATTCCCTGTGTAAGTAAAGCTGGCAGTGGGCCCAAATTTTGAGATAACCTCAAATAAATTGAAATATGATAATATTGTAAGGTCATTTTTAATCACTTTAAGGAAGACTAGAAAATAAAGTTGGTTGATGTTCCTAAGAATTATAATTTAGCATCATCTAGAAGCCCCCACTTTTTCCACCTCTTAAAAGAAAGTCATATTTATTTCAAATCTGCAAAACACAAACAATTTGTCCCCAAAGTGTTTTTCCAAAAGGCAACTGGACTTTCTCAGTTTTTTCCTCTCTTTTATTGAAAAAGTTTTGCTTCTCATCCAAAAAGCTTCTTCAATTCTGACTGAATGATGGGGAATGGAATTCCTCACTATTCCCCACCATTCAGTCAGAACTGAAGAAGCTTTTTGGATAAGAAGTAAAACATTCTCCTGAGAGAGGAGGAAACGGCAGTCAGTCTGGGGATATCGCTCTGTGTCTTGTGGTGACCGAGTCTGCTAATCAAATAGGCTCCGCCCTCCTAGCCTTCCCAGTTGTTTGACTCGGTCTTTGTGAGATCGGTCGTGTCTTTCAACTTCTCCTTATCAGGACTATACCAGATCTGCTACCTGTTCCTTTCCTTCGTCTCTGCCGGCTGGCAGATACTTCCTACAAGCTTGCCTGTGAGTTTGAACTTCTCCAGGCTTCGAGAGGCTAGCGCCGCGTTTTAACGGCCTTTGCCAAGCAGCTTACTTCGGCCAGAGGGGATCCTCGCCGAGCGCCGCAGTCGCGTTTAAAGCCGGACGGCTAGCGACTTGCTGATTACAAGCGGCTGTTCTTTAGCGGCCACCCCTTCAATCTTCATCGGACCGCTGGGAGGATTTCTGCTTGCAGATCGCCCTCCATTGACTCGCAGCCGCTGTAAGTGACTTTTTTTTGAGTTTTCAAGCAGCCGCGTGGACGCCGTTTGCATATTTAAAATGGCGGCCGCCATGCGCTCAGCTTCCTCAGCGGCCCTTAAAGCTTCGGGCCGACGCCGCCATCATAGCGACCCGATTGAGGGGTCTTCGTCCTTGCCTCCTCCTCCTCCTCCTAAGAAGAACAAGGGAAGGAAGGCGGCCCCCCCTCCCTCCACTTCCTTGTCCTCTAAAGAGGATCAACGGCGCCATAAAGCCATTGAAAAGGCCTTCCTTAAAGCGCAGGCGCAAGCGGCGGCTACTGCTCTGCCCGGCAGCTCCGGGGCTCCCTCAGTTGTCAACGCCCCAGCTTCGGGAGACCATCGGTCATTGAGGGAATTGTCTCCTGACCGTTCTACTGCCGCCTCAGCGGTTTCCATATCTGACAGCCAATTAATGTTCCAGACCTTGCCCGAAGCTGCCCCTCCTCATGGAGAGCAAGTTTCTTCTGTGGCTCCTTCAACTGTGCCTCCCTTGCCAGGTGCACTTCAGCTCCCTGATTTGGCTAGATCACTGGAAGACATGATTTCTAGGGCAATTCGCCAAGGCCTAGCCCAGTGTTTCCAACAGCCGACTGCCCCGGCTTCAGCGGCTAGCCACCAACTTGCCCAACAGGAACCTGATGGCTCCCTATCAGCTGAGGAACAAGCCGAATCTCATTACTCTGGTGACCAAGCTTCGGTTTCTGACGCGGAGGAGCACATTGACCAGGCCTGGTCTGATGACGAAGGGCTGGCTCCAGACCAGCCCTCTTTCATTGGTTTGTTCCGTCCACAGCAGTTTCGGTCCCTGCTCTTTAAGGCTATTTCCACGACTCGTTTGGGCGCGCCTCCATCTTCATCGGCTCCTTCGACGTCTTCTGATCCAGCGGCTGCCGTGTTCGCTGAACATACAGTAGACCCTGAGACCATTCCAGCACCTAAGCTGTTTACCGATGTGATTCAGTGACAGTGGTCTCTTCCCGGGGCTGGACCTAGCCCGAATGGGTTGGATAAGCGCCTTTATAATTCGGCTGCTCCTCTGTCTGACATCCTCCAGCCCCCACCCGTGGATCCTCCTGTGGTGGCCCTGACCAATGCT
Source organism: Ptyas mucosa (assembly GCA_012654045.1). Taxonomy (NCBI): domain Eukaryota; kingdom Metazoa; phylum Chordata; class Lepidosauria; order Squamata; family Colubridae; genus Ptyas; species Ptyas mucosa. Next base: position 24,194,780 of record WNWU01000021.1, read on the forward strand.
TCACATCCTACCGGACCCACTGAAGAGTCTCTCCGTCCGGAGGACAAGCGGGCTGAAAAAACATTGCTTAAGGGTCATCTGTCCTCTGCTTGGTCCATCAGAGCGTCTTCATCGGCGTCTTTCTTTAATAGAGCGGCTCTTCTATGGCTGAAGCAGCTTCAGGCTCGTCTACCCCTCTCAGACTCCAGGTCTCATCAAGACCTCAATAAAATTTCCGCTGCCCTAGAGTATTCGGCCAATGCCACCCTCAATGCCACCAGGTTCTCAGCCAGAGCCCTGGGCTCCAACATTTCATCCCGTCGTCTCCTCTGGCTCCGTAACTGGCAGGCTGACATGCGGAGCAAATGGCAACTAGCTTCAGCGCCATATTCTGCGGGTAACCTGTTTGGCCAATGTTTGGAACCACTACTAGTCGAGACGAGGGATAGACGCAAGATACTACCGCCGGCTCGACGCAATGATTCCCGTTTCACAACGACCTCACGCTATCAGTCCTTTCGTTCTTCAGAGACTCCATCATTCCAGCCTCGTTTTCAACGATCCTTTCCATCCCGATCGCAACAAGAATCCCAGGTCAGACAGGGGACCAGGTTTCCCCCCCAAGCGCCCGACCCGGGGGGGCCGGGGTCGGTTTACTCGACACCCCAGATAAGGGTGTTACCTCTCCTCCCATTGGGGGCCGGCTGGCCTTATTCTCTGACCAATGGGAGTCTTCCACTTCGGACTCCTGGGTCCTCCGTACTATTTCCCTTGGCCTCTCCTTAGAGTTTGTTTCCCTTCCTCCACCTCGTTTTCTTGCTTGTCCCCTGCCTCAAGATAGCACTAGGCGAGATCTTATCTCCGCTGCCATCGCTCACCTGCTTCTTATTGAGGCCGTTCAGGTGGTCCCACCTTCCCAACATGGTCAGGGATACTATTCCCGCCTTTTTCTTGTAGAAAAGTCCTCAGGCGGGTGGCGCCCTATCTTAGATTTGAAATCCTTGAACCGGTATGTAGCTTATCACCGGTTCAAGATGCAATCCCTTTTTTCTATTCTTGAATCTGTCCGACCCCTTGATTTCCTGTCCTCCATCGACCTTACGGAGGCTTACCTCCATGTTCCCATTTTGCCCAGCCACCGTCAGTACCTTCGGTTTTGTTTTCTAGGGCATCACTATCAATATAAAGCCCTTCCCTTTGGCCTGTCCTCGGCCCCTAGGGTGTTTACTAAGGTTATGGCCGCCCTTATGGCCCACATTCGTTCTCAATCTGTCCGGGTCCAATTCTATTTGGACGACATTCTTGTTCTATCTTCATCCCTGCCCATGGCCCGCAGTGACCTTTCCACGGTTCTTTCCGCCCTTGAGGGTCACGGCTTTTCTGTCAATAAGGCTAAAAGCGGACTTCCGCTGTTGCCGTCAGCTGTTGCGGACGGTCCTTTGAAGACTGCCAGCCCGATCGCTCGTAAAAGAGTCGTTTCGGCAATTGAAACGGCTCGAAAGACTCCGAGACCTGAGGTGCTTGTGAGGAGAGCCGGCGGCTGCAGGTAGAGTCCCCTGTGAGACCCCCAGAAAGCTTTTCCTGCTTCTGGGGAGTTAACAGGGTGGGACTCCCTATCCACCCCGCTGAAGCTCCGGATGACTGGGAAACTCTGCTTTAAAGCAGAACAAGACAGCGTGGCAGCATTACCAATAACAACGAAAAATAAGGAAGATCTCAAACTTCTCACTAAATAGCAAGTATTGAAAGCTTCTTGGACTATTTTAAAGAGTTCTTAAAGTGAAAGTAATTTGGCTCTGAGAAAGGGGGAAAAAAAAAATAAGGCTAAAAGCCATCTTACTCCCACTACCTGCATTCGCCACCTTGGCACTATTATCGACACCGAGAGCTCCTGCGTTTTTCTCTCCTCCGAACGACAAGATAGTATTAGGGCCCTGGCTCTTTCCTGTATTTCCTCTTCTGATGTTCCCATCCGAGACCTATCTTGCTTATTAGGCAAGATGGTTTCCTCATTTGGTATCATCCCATGGTCTCGCTTACATAGCAGGGAACTGCAGTGGCTGCTCCTTCCATACCAGAAGGCCCAAAGGGACACGTCACTCACCCGGATCCAGTTGCCGGAGCCTGTCCGACGATCACTCCACTGGTGGACCTCCAGCGCCATCTCTCGGGGTACTTGCTTCAAGGAGCCCCATCGGATCCTGCTGACCACCGATGCCAGTTTGGTGGGTTGGGGGGCCCATCTTTCTCATTCGATGGCTCAAGGTTGGTGGTCCGGGAAGGAGAGTCTTCTCAACATCAACTTACTGGAATTGAGAGCTGTTCGTCTCGCCCTCGCCCACTTCCGCAGTCATTTGGCGGGCAAAGATGTCCTAGTCCTCACGGACAACACCACGGCCAAAGCCCACATCAACAGGATGGGAGGGACTCGGTCCTGGTCCCTCATGGCGGAGGCCCGACTGCTGGGGCAGTGGGCGGAGAAACATCTAAATTCCATCACGGCGGACCACATATCAGGGGCGGCAAATGTTCAAGCGGACGCCCTCAGCCGGACGTTCCTGGACCAAGGGGAGTGGAGTATTCCAGAGGATCTCTTCCTCGAGATTGCGGCCAGGTTCGGCACGCCCCTGGTAGATCTCTTTGCCTCCTCAGCGAACCATCACGTTCCCCGGTACTTCACCAGATATTGGGATCCGGGTGCCGAAGCCACAAACGCCCTCCGCAGCCCTTGGCCGGCGGGTCTGCTTTATGCTTTCCCCCCCATACCGGTGATCTCCAGAGTGATCCGGAAACTCCTGGAATCCAGAGCGGAGCTCATCTTAATCGCCCCCTACTGGCCCCGGAGGCCTTGGTATGCGGACTTAATGTCCCTCTCTGTGGCTCCTTGTTGGCGCCTTCCAGACTCCAAGGTGCGCCTAATCCAGGGACCTCTGCATCACCCGGACCCGACTTGGTTTCATCTAACCGCTTGGCGGTTGAGCGGTTCATCTTGTCTGCAGCCAACCTTCCGCCGGACGTCATCTCCATAGTTCAGGCTGCCCGTCGACCCTCCACAACACGTATATACGAGGCCACTTGGCACGCCTTTTCTTCGTGGTGTGCCTCGGCTTCCATCTCACCTGCCACTGCTTCCATCGTCCATGTGTTGTCCTTCCTTAAGGATGGTTTCCAGAAAGGTCTAGCTCCCAACACCCTCCGGAGGCAGGTGGCTGCTCTCGCATCGGTGCTCGCCTTTGGTTCCACCGGATCTCTTTCTCGACATCCCCTAATTCGGGACTTCTTAAGGGGGGCAGGCAACTTGCGCCCACCGATTGTTCATCGGTTCCCGACCTGGAGCCTAAACAAGGTACTCAACGTCCTTACAGCTCCTCCATTCGAACCTCTTCGAGAGGTTTCTCTTCGCCTACTCTCTTTCAAGGTCCTGTTCCTGGTGGCCGTTACTTCGGCTCGACGGATTTCCGAACTGGCGGCCCTGTCCATCCGTGGGGACCTCTGCATTTTCCACAAGGACAGGGTCGTCCTCCGCCTCGATCCTGCTTTCCTTACGAAGGTGAACTCTGCCTTTCACCGCTCCCAGGAACTCATCCTCCCAAATTTTTGTCCTAATCCCTCTCATCGACTGGAGTGTGCTTGGCACTCCTTGGACGTTCGCAGAGCCTTGAAGGTCTACATCTCCAGGACTGCTTCCTTCCGGAGGATGGAGGCCCTTTTTGTGGCTTTTCAGCCTTCGAACATGGGCTCCCGCGTCTCGGGCCCCGCGTTGGGCCGATGGCTGAGGGCCACCATTGCCATAGCCTACCGTCACCTAGGCATTCCCGTGCCAGGACGCATCACAGCCCATTCAACCAGAAGTGCCGCTACATCTACCGCCTGGTCAACTCAGGCTCCCTTGGAGGAGGTCTGCCGCGCTGCTCTTGGACCACCATCACACCTTTCATTCGGCACTATAAGGTGGACTCCTTCGCATCGGCGGATGCCTCCTTCGGCAGGCGGGTGCTTCAAGCGGTACACCATCCCTAAGACGATCTGGATCCGGAGCTACCCTCCCTGGATGACATTGAGCTTTGGTATGTCCCCAGACTGACTGCCGTTTCCTCCTCTCTCAGGAGAATGGACGTTGGTCCTACCTGATACGTCCGTTCTCTGATGAGAGGAAACGGCAGTCAGCCCCACCCTTTGTTTCTCCGGATCTGTGGGATGGTGGGGTGGGCGGTACGCTAATTCTCTCTTGTTTCAGAAAGACATGACCTCGGAGTCTGCACGTCGCCCTCGCCGAACAACTGGGAAGGCTAGGAGGGCGGAGCCTATTTGATTAGCAGACTCGGTCACCACAAGACACAGAGCGATATCCCCAGACTGACTGCCGTTTCCTCTCATCAGAGAACGGACGTATCAGGTAGGACCAACGTCCATTTTCAAGAAAGTCAAATTGCCTTTTGGAAAAGCACTTTTGTGACAACCAGAACCTGAATGATTGAGAATCTCCATAGACATAGAAACAATTTTTAATCAACATATACAGTATTAAAATAGATTTTGTTTTTGTGATCCAAATACGGACTAAGATAAAGGTTACCCTCGCACATATGTGCTAGTCATTCCTGACTCTAGGGGGCGGTGCTCATCTCCGTTTCAAAGCCAAAGAGCCAGCACTGTCTGAAGACGTCTCCGTGGACATGGGGCCGGCATGACTGAATGCCAGAGGCACACAGAATGCTGTTACCTTCCCATCAAAGGGGGTCCCTATTTTTCTACTTGCATTTTTTACATGCTTTTGAACTGCTAGGTTGGCAGAAGCTGGGACAAGTCACGGGAGCTCACCCCATTATGCAGCACTAGGGATTCGAACCATTGAACTGCCGAGGTTTCGATCGACAAGGTCAGCATCTTAGCCACTGAGCTACCGCATCCCATATATGCCTTAACTCTAATTGTACCTTGCAGTATCTTTAATACTTACTTTCCAAAACTACATATTTTGTAATTTATTGTTTGGAATATTATAAGCAATTATTGTGAACCTCTGCATTTGATGAATTTCAAAGTAAATCTATAGAAACATTTAATTTAGCACTACTGAAAAGCACTCGCACAGCATCTTTTAAGAAAAGTATCGGACTTCCGGTGGCTCCACGGTTCCTTGAAGACGCCTAGAAATGGGCGCCCGTTTCCTTGTACTGTAAAAGCTCCCGATCAGCAGGCTAACGCTGTCGGGAAGCTTGAAAAGGCTCTCCCCGGGCATAGGGGAGAGTGAAGAGCAGGCTGGTGGGGGTAGAGTTTCCCAAAGACCCCCAGGGAAAATCCTGGGGAGCGAAGAAGGGGAACTCCCCAGAAATCAGCCAAGCAGCTCCGGGCTTGGAATGACTCTGCTGGGATGCAGAACGAGAGGACGCGACCACACCAGCAATCAAAACTATTCCAGGGTAAAATACTTGAAGATTTATTTTTAATTTTATTTTAACTGAAATTAAGAAGCTGGCTGAGCAGAGCAGGAGAGAAGAAATTAAGATTGCAAAAGCTTTAACTCCGTTTAAAAAAGCAAAAAAAATGGCGCCTAGTGAAAGTGATTGTTAGCGCTTGTTACATTTGTAGCAGACAAAGAGTTACTGGAAAGTGTTTAGAGCCGATTTGGATTGGAATTAAAAGTTGAAATAATGGCTCAAGTTGGACCTGCGGGATCATTACTTTCTGATTCAGGGGATATTCGAATTGAATTTGCAAAAATCTTTCAAGAACTTTCAGACTTGATTATTTTCAATATTTTGGCTTTAGATGAAAAGAAGTCTGATGATGAAGTGTTGGCGCAGAAACCAGAAGACATTACACAGCAGAGTTTGGAGACTGAAAGACAAGCTGCAGGGACCAGAATGTTGGGGGATCTAATCCAAATGGAAGCTGTGGTGGATATTTCCAATTTTTTTTAGAAGAGCTGCAATTGAACCAGTCATCACAAGTGGAGGAATTATTTGGTAATTTGAGGTTTGACAAACAAAGGAATGGTCTGCTGGACTACACAAGTAAGAAATGGCGAAATCAGGATCTTAAATTCAAGTTAAGGGAGAAGATCACAAAACTGAAGGGATCTTTTATGATATATCAGCCTCAGAGCAAGTCTAAGAAATTTTTAGGAGGGCCAGAAGGAACTTTGAAAGAATTATTGCAAATTAAGGATTGGAAAAAATATAAGAAGAAGATTTAAGATTTTTATTAAAATGGAAGTTTCAAAGGTTATTTCAAGTATGGATGTCCTATATGTAAAAAGGATAATTTTCTCTCTCTTTTCTTTTTTTTTCTTTTTTTTTATTGTTATAATGATTAAAGTAAAAGGTGTTGGTTACCCTCCAGAACGTTGAGAATCTACATTTGTATAATGATTTAAGAAGTATTATTGATGTTTTTAAAAATTATATGAGATAAAAGGTGTAAGGGATTTGCCTTTTTTTCTTTTCTTTTTTTTTGTTTTTGTGAAAAATCTTTAATTTTAACAAGTTAAAAGATGGATAATAATTTTAGTTTTACTATTGTTGGAAATGTATAATTTTAAAGTTATCTTTAAAAAATATGTGTAATCCTAATAAGTATAAAGGCTTAAGAGGTTTGCTTTTTTTTCTTTCCTCTATGAAAAATGTTTAATTTCAACAAGCTAAGGCATAATTTTGGAGTTACCTTTAAAATATGTATAATTCTAATAAGTATAAAGGTTTAAGGGGTTTGCTTTTTTTGTTTGTTTGTTTGTTTGTTTGTTGTTCTTTCTTTGTGAAAAATATTTAATTTTAATACGTTAAAATGGATAATAATTTTAGTTTTACTAATGTTGGAAAAAGAAGGTGTTGGAGAAAGGCAGGATATTTGTTTAGGATTCTGTTTTTGGTTTTCTCTTTCTTTTTTCTTTTTTCTATTTTATTGGTGTTTTTCTTTTTTTTTATTAATGCTACTTATATTTTTAGGCAGGTTGATAAATTTGAATTAGGGGAATTAAAGGATCTATCTATGGGAAATTTTGAATCTTTTAGTATGTTAGCATATTTTAGTATATGTTTATGTTTGTTGTTGTAACACCCTGTTACTGCTCTGGGAGGTCAAGGGTGGGGTGGGGTGGGGTGGGGGTGTCGGGGAAAAGATTTTATATAAATGTAAACACAAATGGGAAATTGGGGCTGCTCGAATACCACTTTAGATTTTGAAAAGGGATATAATTGGAGAGAGGGGGAGGATTAAAGAGGGCGGTATGGCGAGTAGGAAAGGAGGAGAGGAAGAGAGGGGGGGAAAGAGGAGCGGTGGAGAAGGTTAGGGGGTGTGAAGAGGAGAGGAATGGGGGTGGAGAGTGGGAAGTAGGAAAGAGGAGGACTGAAGCAGGAAGGGAGGAAGGAAGGCTGGAGTAAAAGGAAGTGGTAAAAGAACAGCCCCGGGAAAAATATAACAGTGATGTAAATGTGTTTATTATTAAGAATATGAAGGGGGGGGTTAGGGAGAGGGTGAAGGGAGGGAGAAAATGTTTGTCCTTTTTATAAAACTTTTTAATAAAAAAAAAAGAAAAGTATCAACATGTGACAGAACCTGTGAAATAATACGGTATTAAAACCTATAAAGTAATAATCCCATCTACAGCAAAAATGCCTGACCATCAGCTTATGATTCTTAGCCATTTATTTTTTCAACATAGATTAGATGGATACTGTAGAATTAACTTCACTGAGAATCAACAAAGCATAGATAGATCTAAGTATTAGGGATTTTTCTCCCTTTTAGATTATTCCTAAGAGAAACTCGAAATAATCAATAATAGTTGAAGAGACAGCTCACTTTCTATTAGAAGTAAGCAAAGCAGGAAATTGCTTTTTTCCTGTACCTGAACAGAATGTCTTTCCTCCTTTTCCATAATATCTTTTTTCTGCAAGGAAGGGAGAAGATATACAGATAAAAATGTTGGCTGAAGATATAAGCCGACCTTTGAAATGTTTATATCCTATTTTTCTCAGACCAGTTCTGGTGTAGTGGTGTGTGTGTGTGTGTGTGTGTGTGTGTGTGTGTGTGTGTGTGTGTGTGTGTATGTTGCATTCTTCCCATCTACTGCCACTTTCTGGTTACCATGGAGAATCCAATGTTGGCTGCATTCAGGCAGGTTGCTGAATAGCTCTGAGGTTGATAGATGGTGAGAATCGTTCATCTCTTTACCTCCCTCCCTTTCCAAACACTGCTCTGCTGGCAGTTTGAGCTTTCACTTGTCAGAGAATGGCTGTCAGAGGCATCTGAAAGAGAGGCTGAGAGCTTTGTGCTGAGAGGCTGTCTCAGTCCTGAGGATGAGAGCAGCCAGGGTGGGAAGATCCTGGAGATTTAACTACAGAACATCAGCCAGTGAGATAGCTGAAGCTTAAATGTTTATATGCATGTTGGGTTTTTTCACATGCAAGCCATGTGCATTTTACCAAGCACACAAAAACATCCTGCTTTTTACCCATTTCTTGGAGCTCCATTTCTGGTAGTGATGCATTCTTGGATGGATAAAAAAAGGTAAGTTATTTTTTGACCACAGAATTAAATTGCATTTCTTGTTAAATTGGCCCTGCTTAACTGATATGTATTTGTCATTTTTAATTCTGGGTGGTTTAGACAATACAGTATATATGGCTGAAATATATGAGAGCAAGCCGGGTTCGGTTTTTCGGTTTTCTTACTGTATTCAAAGTTATTTAGAAAGTCCCCATTCTTCTTTAAGAGTGTGGATGGTATTCTTTAGTTCTACATTATTTATGCTCAAATGAAAATCCATATAAATATTTAGCTGTATGGTGATAATTTTATGGCCCTCCTGAACAAAGGTGTGGCTCATAATCTAACCCTAATAGAGTTACTTTCAGAGAAGTACTGTATGGAACTTGTAGAGAAACCAGTCATAACTCAAACAAAGTGGTCCCATCATTTGAGAAGAATTATAATTTCAAGTCAAGGGTTAGGTTTGCACGTAATTTTTAAAGTGAGATTTTTTTACCATTCATTTCTGAATAACAATGGGCTGGGTTTACATATTACATTAAGCCAGAGTTTAGTTCTCCAGTGCGCTGCTTGGAGAATCCAAAGCGTGGGTAGTTCATTGTGAGTTTGACAGAGACTGAGTGACTGTTCCTTTAAATTTTGCCTCGGTTCCGCCTCCTCCGCTTGGCTGATGTCAGTTTAGTTCACTCAGTCGAGTGGAAGAGACTGAACGTTGGATTGCTCTGACATTCTCATCGTGTGCTTTCCCACGCTTTGGATTTTCCTTCAATTCCCTTCCTTTTCCTTCACTCTCCTGCCTTACACGTTCCCCGGGTCTCGCTTCTGCTCTTGTCAACTCTATTAGGGAAGATGATATCCTGTATATTATCGTCCCATGGGCCAGGTATCATTCCCGGGCGTTACAATGGTACCTCCTGCCATTTCAGAAGGCACGTCGCAGCAATTCCAGATCTCGGGTCCGACTGCCGGCCAGGGTGTGCGATTCTCTACTCTGGTGGACCTCGCCATCCGTGCTCTCAGGGTGCCCGTTCCAAGAGCTGCCTCGAGTGACAGTCACCACAGACGCGAGCCTGGTGGGCTGGGGCGCCCACCTCCTCAACCACATCACACAGGGCTGGTGGTCTCCGCTGGAAACGGACAACGACATCAATTGGCTTGAGCTCCGTGCGATCCAGCTCGCCCTCCTCCATTTCCAACCCCTAGTGGAGGGCCGCCACGTCTGGATCCTCACGGACAATGTGACGGTGAAGGCGCACGTAAATCGGGAGGGAGGTACACGTTCTGCGCCTCTGATGGAGGAGGCGATCAGACTCCTAGCCTGGGCGGAGCTGCACACCCGATCGTTGATAGCAGCTCATATTTCCGGGACCGACAACCGTCAAGCGGATTGGCTGAGCCGGCAACAACTAGACCACACAGAATGGCGCCTCCATCCGTCCCTCTTCCGCGAACTGTCCGCCAGGTTCGGCAGGCCCGTACTCGACCTGTTTGCGCACCCGAGCAATGCTCAACTCTTGAGATTCTTTTCCCAATTCCAGTGCCCCACGGCAGAAGACACCGACGCCCTCCTCTGCCCCTGGCCGCGGGGTCTACTCTACGCCTCCCCCCCTTCCCCTCCTACCGAGGGTGATCTGGAGGATTCTTTAGGAGCAAGCAGAAGTCCTTCTTGTCGCCCCTCACTGGCCACACCGGTCGTGGTTCGCCGACCTGGTGAGCCTCTCAATTGCCCCTCCCTGGTGGATCCCGGACCACAAGATCTCTCTCAGCCAGGGGGTCATACTGCATCCAGACCCACAATGGCTGCAGTTGACTGTCTGGCACTTGAGAGGATCCGCCTGACCAGGGATAACCTCTCGGGAGGGGTTATCTCCATCATCCAGGCTTCCAGGCGGCCTTCTACGACATGGATATACAATGCCACTTGGCGGTCCTTCTGCTCCTGGTGCTCCTCCAAGCACACCGATCCCACATCTGCATCGGCTTCCGATGTCCTGGACTTCCTGCATGCCAGATTTCACAAAGGTCTCATGGCAAGCACTCTCTGCCGATACGTGGCCGCCTTGGACACTGTTCTCTCTGAGGGCGGGGACAACTCCTTATCTCGCAACTCGCAGATCAGGGCCTTTCTGAGAGGGGTTTCCAATCTCCGCCCTCCCCAGGTTCATCGTTACCCTACCTGGGACCTCCAACTGGTGCTCCAGGCCCTTATGTCCCCTCCCTTCGAACCCCTCGGATCGATTGGTCTACGTCTCCTCACCCTCAAAGTCATATTTTTGGTCGCAATAACATCTGCGCATTGAATCTCAGAATTGGCTGCCCTGTCGGTGCGAGATGATCTGTGCATATTCCATTCTAATCGAGTCGTCCTCCGAATGGACCCCTCCTTCCTGCCAAAAGTCAATTCGATGTTCCACCGTTCCTCCCTGATTTTTGCCCTAATCCAAGACACCAGTTGGAGGGTCAGTGGCACACACTGGACGTTCGGCGGGCCCTACGCCATTACATCAAAAGGACCTCGCCCTTCCACCGCTCCGAAGCCCTATTTGTTTCGTTTCTTCCGGCATCCCTTGGCGCGAAGGTCTCTGCTACCACCATAGGCCGATGGTTGAAAGCCTGCATTTGAAAAGCCTACACCTTACAGGGCAGACCTCCTCCGGGCAAGGTCCTACCACATTCTACTAGAAGCGCCTCTACTTCCACTGCGTGGGCTACTCAGGCTTCGGTTTCTGAAATCTGCAGAGCTACCACTTGGACAACCTTGTCCCCATTCATTAGACATTATAAAATTGACTCCTTCGCAACGGCTGACGCCTCCTTTGATCGGCGAGTGTTGCAATCGGTTGCTGCCTCCGTGTCTACCCCGGACCGGTTTACTAACCCCCCCGATGGAACTTGCTTAGGTATATCCCACGCTTTGAATTCTCCAAGCAGCGCGCTGGAGAATGGACGTTGCTTACCTGAATGTCCCTTCTCGGCGCGCTGATGGAGAATCCAACCCACCCTTTCTCATTGGGATTCCCGGTGGAACTTTCTTGAACCTTCCTTCTAGCCTCTACTTCTTCTTCGTGAACTAAACTGACATCAGCTGAGCGGAGGAAGCAGAACCGAGGCGAAATTTAAAGGAACAGTCACTCAGTCTCTGTCAAACTCACAATGAACTACCCACACTTTGGATTCTCCATCAGCGCGCCGAGAAGGGATGTTCAGGTAAGCAACGTCCGTTCTCAGCCAAAAGTTAACAAATGACACAATAACTGAGTGCAGTATGAGAATCCAGTTCACGTAAAATCATCTTCATTATGGTAGTAATGCAGTTCTATCTTGGGGAGAGGAGGCTTTATCTACTTCTCAGAGTTTTGATTTGCACTGGTATTTCAAAGTTTTTTTGATGTTATATTGCTGTCATTTCATTGGAAGTTTCCCACAGCAAGCCTGTTTCCTGTCAGACTGGTAACTTCCGGAGTTGCTAATTGGCATCTGCTTTTGGACTATAGAGATCCTGGGGGATACAGTCTTAATTTGATCCTTGATGAGCTTTTGGGAGAAAGAGGCTTTGAACTATAGGATGAAGTGTTATTTATGAAAACATACTTCTATTTTTAAGCAAGCTTCTTTTGAGCTTTCTGATTTTGAGATTACATCTTTATTGCCACCTTTAGCAAATGGAATAGAATTATCAACTCCACCCTTCCACCAGAGGATGGAACCTATGCTTGAACCTGCAGTTAACAACGAATACCAATTATTCTTTTGGGAGAAGCAGCCATCTTTTCACCATATACCAAAAACAAAAGTTTCTAGGTTGGTCCACTAACAAATTAATGCTTTAAATACAAAATAAATTACATGCTTGTAAGCCTCTTGGCAGAGCTTGTTTGTTTTTTTTAATCTATGCCTTATTTTGTTCCTTTCTTCTGACAAAAAGTGATTTAATTAGGCTTGAAGATGTCAGGGATGCTTTTCACTTAAACAAATGAGAAATTATGACCTACTTACTTGGTTTAGGAGAGTGAGGATTTCCATTCCTGTAGTTCAGCCAATCAGAATCTTCTGCCTCACTACCCCTACTGTGAGCCGGGCCATTATCCCATAGGAGAGATTTTGTTCCAGACATGCCACCATCAACTATCAATGAATTTGCACTTTGGGGATATCAGTTTGTTTTCTTATCAATATGCTTGGACAGCTATTACAAGTTGGTATTATCTCTCAAGACTGAAAATCAAACTAGGCAAAAAGTTACAGTAATTGGGATTATACTGCCTTAAAAACTCAATTTTTCCTTCTTTTAAACCCCCAGCTGAATTTCTACATCTTTAAGAGAGATGGGTTAACCATATTCATTAATGCCATATATGTGTTCAGCATAGATTTTTACAAGCTGTATTTGGATTGACTTTAAAAGATACTGGCAAATTTTATTCTCCAGCATGCTGCTTGGAGAATCCAAAAGCGAGGATTATTCAACAGTCTAGCAGTCAGCACTGAGTGTATGTGTCTTTAAATTTCTTAGACATGCCCCCTTTACTCGTCAGAGGCTCAGTTTTTATTCACTCAGTCAGCTAATCAGACTTGTTTTTACTAATCTCTGATGTCTAGACCTTTGAATAAATTCTTCGCTTTTGGATTCTTCTATTCTGACCTCGGATTGGACTTGATTTTGATTTTGATTTTGATTTGGACACTTTCAACTTGATTTGGGATTAAAGGGATTTTCTCTTTATTCTGCTTCTCATTGTCGACTGCTGGTGAGTCTTCTGGCCTCCACCCGGTATGGCCATATCTATTTAAGTAGCAATAAGAAGCCCTGCCTTGCCCAGGGAACCTTCTTCTACTTTAATTCCCCCGTTATGACTGTTGGGGCGGCTAATGAGTCCCTGCCCTGCTCTCAGTGGCACACTCTTCCTGCGCGTTCATTTTCCTGGTGCGGGGGCTACTTCTGAGTAGCTGCACGTCCGTCACTGTGTGGGAAGGGTCAGATTGTCGCTGCAGCCGATCCCCACACTTTCACGCCAGCGCTAGGTTTTTGGAGGCCGCCATTATGTCGGGGCACGCTTTCCACCCCTTTTGACCATTGTCTGCCCAGCAACAGCTTGCACATGCACAGTAAGCCTCCTGATTGGTTTTTGCCTGGGAAAAAGCTGAGCAAGCACAGACTGCATTACTATTGCAGTTCTGCCCAGCAACAGTACCGCAACTGCACAGAGAGCTTCCCTGTGCTTTTCTTTGCCCTTACAGCTCTGCAATTGCGAGCGGGGGGGGGGGGGTTGTGTTGTAATCACCCACCAGCACGAAAGAGGTAGCTGAAGGGGAATGCTCAGAATGGGTTAAGGGCCAGTAGGCGGTGACAGTAGTCAAGCTGCCACTCTGGCGCCCTCTGCTGTTGGAAGGCTATCTGCAAGTTACAGTCCTTCTGGTATTTTTCTTATATTGATATTATCAATGCAGCCCACTTTTTTCTTATTGATGCATGCCTAGCTGGTGTCTCTCCTTCTGGCACAGGTTTGAGACAGACTGTGCAAGAAAAGAAGGGGTGGGGAGCCGCTGTCCCAAGCAGCCTTTTGTAAATAAGAATAAATTAATAGCATAATTTTGAAAAAAAGAAGAAGAAGAAGGGGAATAAGGAAAACATCAATTCCATAAGACATGTATTTTCTTATTGTGCCAAACACCTGCTTACCTTCTTCTACTCGTATCTTCAGCACTTCTCAGCATGAATGACTGCGAGCTTTCCTCTGACTTGGAGCATAGTCCTGGGCCTTCTGAGGCTCCAGCTTCCCCAGCCCTGCAAAGAAAAAGACAAAAAAGCAGGATAAGCACAAGTCTACCACAGCTCCGGCTGTTTCAACGAGGAGCCGCACATCTTCATCGGCTGCCACCAAGGATGCCGACAGACGTCATAAGGCACTCGAGCGACAATTTGATTGGGCTTAGCGACAGGCTCAGTCAACGGCCTCGCCTGCAATCATTCCAGCTGCCGGCCCTGTAGGGGCTTCTGCTCCTCCTTCAGGGATCATACCTTCTGTGTGCCAAGGTCACTCTCTTGTGACCAGTTCTTCTCCAATACCCGCAGTGGTGAATTCTCCCACTGCCCTCTAGCATGGCATAGCAGTTCCAGTGGATTTGTCTCATACACGGCCACCTGCTCAGCGCCCCCTTCCGGAGGCTACGGCTGCAGGGCTCCACCCGGGGGGACCTTCACATGTTATGTTAGCCTGTGACATAGAGAATCTCATTTCTCAAACTATATCCAGGACTTTGGCTGCTAGCGCACACCAACCTATTTTGTACAGGCCGGTTTCAATGGCTGCACCTCCTCCTCCACCTCCTCCTCCGCCGCCACCACCTCCACCGCTCCCGCCTCCTCCTCTGGCTCCTCAGGTCTCTCACTACGATGATCCGGCAGACCGCTGTTCATCTCAGTTGGACTCTGTTCAAGCTGAGGACTCCTCTCTGGAGGATGAGGAAGCCCAAAGGGACATGGAGTTTTCCAACGATGATGATCTTCTTCCTGACAGACCGCCGTTTACTGGTCTATTCCGACCGTCTCTATTTAAGTCCTCATTACACAAGGCAAAGTCATCTACTCATTTGGCCACCTCGGAGGGCCTCTCCGATCCGCCAACAATGTTGCAACCGCATGATACTCTGTTTAACATTCCTAAAACTGAACAAACCTACATTCCATGTCCTCAACTTTTCACAGAAGTTGTGCAACGATCCTGGAACCTGCCGTCCTCCTTGCCGGCACCCACCGGTCTTGACCGTAAGTTATACTGTTCAGCCCCGTGTCTCCAGGACGTCTTGACCTTACCAGTAGTGGATACACCTGTAGCGAACTTGACTTCGTCCTCACTCCTGTCTCACGGCATCGCCGACGGCCTTCGGACGGAGATCCGGTAGGCGGAACTCACAGTCCGCAAGACACACAACGCAGCAGCCTGGGCGATGAGGGCGGTGACCTCGGCGTCGTTTTTCAACAGGGCGACCCTCATTTGGTTGCGCCAACTCCAAGAGCGTTTGCCACTGGAGGACACGAGGGTCCACCAAGACATTAATAAGATTGTTGCGGCCACAGAGTATTCTGCTGATGCTTCCCTCAATGCCACCAAATTCACATCTCGTGCCCTGGTCTTGTCGGTGACATCCAGGCGCCTACTGTGGCTGAGGCATTGGAGAGCGGACATGAAGTCAAAGTGGAGACTTGCATCAGCCCCATATAAAGGGACTCATCTCTTTGGGGAGGCGTTAGACCCGATCCTCGTGGAGGATAAGGACAAACGCAAAGTCATGCCCTCGTCATACCGGCGGGCTAAACGAAAAATTCCCTCTTACAGCCAGAGGCAGCCCTTTTGAGCTGAACCCGTCTTTCGCCTCAAGACAGTACTCCCAGGGATTTGATCGTCCCTATGACAGATCTTCCTTACGGGATCGTGGAAGACGCTTGGTCCCAGCCAAGCATCCCTTCAAAGGCACGGGGACCCGTGCTTTTTGAAGAGGCAAATGACACCCCCCATCACCTTCCCATTGGCGGCCACCTTCAACCGCTACCCAATGGGAAGTGACGACGTCGGACGCATGGGTACTCCATACGATCCAGCTGGGATTAACCTTGGAGCTTCGATCCTGCCCCCACAACAGGTTCATCCAGTGCCCTGTGTCGTCCAACCCAACCAAACATCGTCTGATGGAGGTAGAGATACAACATCTCATCGACATTTGCGCCATAGAGCCAGTTCCCACAGAACATTGTGGGACCGGTTTCTATTCAATCTTTTTTCCAAAACATTCTGGAGGCTGCAGGGGGATCCTGGATCTCAAGGAACTGAACATCCTCTACCATCAGTTCAAAATGCAATCCCTGAAATCTATTTTGGGATGCATCCGAGAGGGAGATTAGATGACTTCAGTGAACCTCAAGGAGGCCTATCTCCACATCCCGATTCGACCTTCTCAACATCGGTTCCTCCATTTTTCTTATAATCATCGACATTTTCAATACAGGGCGATGCCTTTCAGACTTTCATCTGCCCCCAGGACCTTTACAAAGACCCTGTCAGCCGTAGCTGCACATCTTCGGCAGATGCCGATCAGAGTACTTTGCTATTTGGACGATGTGCTCATCTTATCGTCCGCACAGGCCCAAGCCGCACAGGATCTGGCCATGGTTTGCCACTGCCTTCAGCAACACGGCTTCTCCTTGAACCTGCCGAACAGCCACTTGTGCCCCACTACCAGTATCTTACACCTGGGTTCTGTTATAGATTCCAGCAAAGGGCTGGTTTTTCTGTCCCCAGACCGCTGCGCAACATCCGGGCATTGATTCTTCAGATTCTTTGGCTCCAGTCCGTCCCTCTCCTGCTCCTGTCTTGTCTTCTCTGGAAGATGATTTCATGCATCTCCATTGTTCCATGGGCGCTGTCAGGTATAGTTCCTTCAAAATCCAGAAAGAACCAGACTCCATTGTTATGAAGAACTGTACTTTTACTGGTAAAGACTGAACGCAACCATAGCAAAGCTGAAACTAATTACTATACGCGCGAAACCTGTATATAGAAATCATCCCCTCCCACTGTCCATTGTAAATCACCCAATCCACGGGTCTTCTTGGTGTCAGGTGGAAGCACGTCTAGCCACGTCATCCATCAGGAATGTCACGACGGTTGGCCGATAACAGCTGTTTGGTTGTCCCTTCTAAGCAGACTTTCATCTAGTAAGGTTTCACTTTACCCCCATACACCGTCCCCCTTTCTATGGCAGCCAAGCAGTAAGGCGGAGGCTGACAGGCGCGTTTTCATGGTCGCCAGCTTCAATGGTTCATGCTCCCGTACCAGTGTTCCCGCCGCAGCAATTCCACGGCTCGAGTATCCCTCCCGACAGAGGTTCACGGGTCCCTTCGCTGATGGACTTCGTCGGCTCGAACGAAGGGCTGTGCCTTCTTGGAACCACATTGTCTCATGGTAACAACCAATGCCATCCTGACCGGCTGGGGCGCTCACATGCATTCCCAAGTTGCTCAGGGCAATTGGTCGCCGGCGAATTGCCAGAACGAGATCAACTAGCTGGAACTCAGTGCGGTTCGCCTCACCCTCCTCCAATTTCAGTCTTCAGTGGAGGGTCACCCCATGCTGGTCCAGACGGACAACGTGACCACGATGGCACATGTGAACTGCGAAGGGGGCACCCGCTCGAAACCGCTGATGGATGAGGCATCCCGGTTGCTGACTTGGGCGGAGTGTCACCTCCTCTCCCTCCGGGCACAACACATCTTCGGGACGACGAACATCACTGTGGACTGGTTGAGCAGAATGCAGACAGACAACTCAGAATGGTGCCTTCACCCGGACATCTTCCGCAAGCTGTCCCACCGCTTCGGGGGCCCTGTCATCGACCTGTTCGCCCATTGGGACAATACCCAGCTCCCTCAGTTCTTCGCTCGCCACTCTTGTCCGCAAGTGGAGGGGATCGACACACTCGCAATTCCCTGGCCTCCGGGGCTGCTATATGCCTTTCCCCCGATTCCGCTTATCCCACGACTCGTCCGCAAGATCGCTCGGAGGGCCTAGTACGCGGACCTGCTGAATCAGTCGGTCACCCCTCCATGCGCATTCCAGACGATAGGATTTCTCTCAGCCAGGGGGTCATACTGCACCCAGAGCCCCAATGGCTGCAGTTGACCGCCTGGTGCTTGAGAGGATCCTTCTGAGACGGGACAACATCTCAGGGAAGGCTATCTCTACTATCCAGGCGTCCCGGCGTCCCTCCACGTGCCACATCTACAATGCCACCAGGACTTCATTCTGCAATTGCTGCTCCCGGGCCCATGTGGACCCTACCTCCGCATCCGTCTCTGAGGTGCTAGATTTTCTCCAAGACGGACTGGACAAGGGACTTGCCCTGAACACGCTCCGTCGACAAGTGGCAGCCTTGTCTACAGTCCTCTCAGCCAGGACTGACTTACCTCTCTCGCACAACTAGAGGATTCGGGGGTTTCTCAGGGGTGCAGCATACCTGAGACATCCGGTCATTCACCGCTACCTGACGTGGGACTAGTCCCTGGTCCTTCAAGTATTTATACAGCCTCCCTTCGAGCCGTTAGGCTCCGTCAGCCTGCAGTTCCTCACTTTAAAGACTGCCTTCTTGGTCACGATCACCTCGGCCCACTGCGTTTCCGAGCTGGCCGCCCTATCCATACGAGAGGACCTCTGCACTTTCTACCTTAACCAGGTGGTCCTGCCTAAAGTCAATTCCTTCTACCACCGTCAGCAGGAATTGATTCTCCCGGACTTCTGCCCGGACCCGAGACATCCGCGAGAGGCCTAATGGCACACCTTAGATGTCCGTAGAGCCTTATGCAGGAGGACTCGGCATTTCCGTAAGTCGGAGGCACTGTTCGTCTCCTTTCTGCCCGCAATGATGGGACAAAAGGTTTCCTCGTCCACCATCGGGAGATGGGTGAAGGCCTGCATTTCCAAGGCGTACATGGTTCAGAACAAGCTGGTTCCCGGCAGGATCCTACCTCATTCTACCCAAAGTGCATCCACCACGACTGCTTGGGCGACTCAGGCCAACATCGCTCACATCTGCAAGGCAGCGACATGAACGTCGCTGAATACTTTCATCCGCCACTGTAGAGTTGATTCATTCGTCTCGGCTGATGCCTCGTTTGGTCGGCGAGTTCTGCAAGCTGTGTGTTCTGCTCCGGTCACGCATGTGCAGCCTTCCGCCCTCCCTATCTAAAACTTGCTTGGGCATGTCCTTCGCTTTTGGATTTTCCAAGCAGCGCGCTGGAGAACGGACGTTGCTTACCTGAACGTCCCTTCTAGGCGTGCTGCTGGAGAATCCAACCCACCCGGTAAGGCTGCTGAATCTGGAACATCACATGTCTCCTTGAACTGTTTCTTCGTGAACAAAAACTGAGCCTCTGATGAGCAAAGGGGGTGTGTCTAAGAAATTTAAAGACACATACACTCAGTGCTGACTGCTAGACTGTTGAATAACCCTAGCTTTTGGATTCTCCAGCAGCACACCTAGAAGGGACGTTCAGGTAAGCAACGTCCAATTGTTTTAAAATGACAGTGCTTCAGTGTTGAGTAGGATAGGCTGCATGAAGCCTCATCTAGAATTTCACTGGCTCGTAGTTATGTATCTACCCCAAGGTATCTTATTTTTGTTTTGTTTTGTTTTTTCTTTGAAAGGCTTGTAACTGTGACCCAAAAGATTAAAATCAAAAGGTAAGAATTGTCTGCACTTGCTGAATCCTACTGCTTAAGACCTCACCATAGGTTAGGTCTGTTAGGCCTCTTTTCTGTTTGGTATCTATATTTGAAGCATCCAGGAATATCAAAATCCTCCTCTCTTTTTTTGGCTTTCATCTCTCACGCTAAAATGTTCCTCTCCTGAAGAAATGTTGAAGGTGTGTGGAATTTTTTTTTTAAGTATTGGATAGTTTTATATACTTTTTATAGGCATGACACTGAGTTAGCAGTACTTCAATAAAAGAGTAATAAATTTAGCCAGGTGGATTGTTTCTTTGTGGCCTGAGGAAAAAATGGAATTTTGAGAGTATGGTGAAAGGAGGGGGGGAAGGGAATCTTGTTTGCCTTCTCACAAAATCTCTACTGTTATGGTGTGAGCCTTTATAGTCTGCCACATGAACTGTTCCAATTACTGTTTTAATCTATTAATATGCAGAGCTGTATAAATTTCTCCTACAAACTCAGTGCAAAATTCTTGACATTATTCAATTTTAGTGTCATAGCAGAAGTGGGTTAGATTGAAGAATAGTGACTCACCCAATAATTTAAATATGGAATACTCCAGTCTGTGTTCAAGACTGTGTCCTTTTCACTATAGTTTGTTTGTTCAGAGATAAGCAAAATTTTACCATCAAGGAAAAGCAGTGGAACAATGGCTAAAGTGTTGGTTTGGGATTTGGATAGCTATAAAGCAGATACCATATTTTTCGGTGTATAAGACGCACCGGAGTATAAGACGCACCTTAATTTTGGAGGAGGAAAACAAGGAAAAAAGCATTTTACCTCTGCCCACCAGCATTTAAGGTGGTGCTGCCCTCCTCCTCCTTCTGCAAGCAAGAGGTGCAGGGACTACTCTCTTTCCCCACAAAGAGACCCCTCGCATGCTCTGGGGGGAGGGACAGAGCACAGCCTGAGGAACAAACCTCTTCGGGATGGTCTGGGGGGGCGAATCTGCCCTGCAACAAGGAGAGTGCTATGATTTGCGGCTGGTCACCCCTCTGGCTGTGCTGACTTCACTCCCCAGCAATGTGAGGAGCCACTGCTGCTGCTGTCTAAGCCCTCTCTACGCCCAGGAGCCAAGCCGAGCTGAATGGGAGCCCCTAAAGGGAAACGTTCCTCCTTTCCAGCCATCGCTGCCCGGATTCCCCAATGCAAATCTCAAGAGTCGTGCTTTAGGTGGCGGCCAGTTCCCCTGCAATGTGCAGTGGGGAACTGGGAAATGCTTTGGATTCGGGGAGGAGATTGTAGCGCTGCCGCCTGAAAGTGTTTTCCTGCACTTTGCAGAGCTGCCCCCCCCGCCCCGTCCTCCTTCTCAGCAGACTGAACTTCTCTTTCCTCCTGGCCAGATCCGCCACCTGAAACACGGTAGACTTTTTTTTGTCTCTGCACAGACCCCATGTTTGGAATCGGGAAGGGGATCGTGGGTTTGGGCGGCAGGTTGGGCAGGGCTACATTCGGCATATAAGATGCACCCAGATTTTCACCCCCTTGTTGGGGGTAAAAAGGTGCGTCTTATATACCGAAAAATATGGTACTTTCTTCAGGTGGGAACTCCTGGAGTGACTTTGGTTCAAACTCACAAGCTTGTTCGGAGAATAAAAGTAGGAGAGACCTTTGATGTACTGCCTATAGTAAAATGACAATAATAGCAATAATATGGTGTAAAAGCTCGTAAGTTACTACCCAGAAGCTGCTATCAGGAATACGTATACAGTAAAATCAGTCCCGTCTCTATTCAGCATGAGAAAATTCCAACAGGTTAGATGTACAAACTGAGCTAAACTGTCTTTATTTCATATAAACATGTACACACATGAAGATTTTTATAATTTCTGACTTCCGGTTGGCGCCGCTGACGTTGTGGACGGTCTCCGTGGACCGCCAGCCCCGCGAACACGTTAAAGCCATCTTGACAGCGCTAATTGGCTGTCTGACAGCTCGAAAACCTCACCTTCGGGAGAAGAAGGAGAGGTGAGCTGGTGGGGGGCGGGGGTAGAGCTCGCTGGAAGCGCCTGGAATAACTCCAGGGGCTTGGAAAGTGAGAGCTCCCCGCTTCAACTCACCAAAAGCTCCAGATCCGGGACATCTCTGTTTTAAACAGAGCCAGACGTCGCGACCAACTCTGCTTTCAAAACGCATACTAATTGATTTCAAGAGCAGACAGAGCGGAAGTAGGAGAACAGCATTTGCAAGTAACAATACTTAACTCTAAATTTACTTTGTTTCTAACTGATTGCTCTGAGCGGGAGGCTGGAAGATGGCGCTTTTGTTGTAGGCGTGAAAGTGAAAGCTAGAAAAGAAAGTGCTTGTTAAACTCATTGCTCTGAGTATGGATTAAAGCGGCTGCTGTTGGACTTTGAGTTTGGTGGAAGGACTTTGTTGGAAAAATTCTAAGTTATAAACAAATTATTTCTGAAGAGTGTTTAAGAGACTTTGAGGCTGTTCAAAAAAGGGAAAAAAGTTTTTAAAAATAAGATGGCTTCTAAGCAAGTTAAAACAGTAGTTTCCAAAAGTGGAGAGGGCTCTCCAGTAGTGACACAGAAAGTACAGCTTCCGGTGGAGTCACAGAATCAGGAGGCTTCTATAAAGATTTTATAAAAGAAGCCATGATTAATCAAATTGCAGCCATGAATGACCAAACAGTAATTATGGAAGGGAAGCTTAAAGAATTTGCTGAAGACATAAAAGCAATTAAAAATGTTGTGGAAGTCAAACATAATGAGGTAAGAGATGACATTGTTTTAGCAGTTTCAGGACTGGCAAAACATCTTGTTAAGTTGGGAGAGAGAGTAGAGGAAATCAATGAGTCTAATTTGAATCTGGAAGTTACAGTAGGAGAAATTTTAACCAAAACAGAAAAGGTGGATGATGAGATGGTTATGCTGCAATACAGATCCATGAATTTGCTTTGAGAGTGAGAGGGCTAAAAGAAAATAGCCGTGAAAATTTAAGAGATATCTGTGCTGGAGCTTTGGCAGTGATTATTAATGACAGGCCAGAAGATGTAGCATTTCAAATTGATAAAATTTACAGGGTCAATTCTTGGGTGGCAAGACAAAGGCAGTTACCAAGAGATGTGATCTATTTTTCAACCAAGAGAATTAGAAATGACATTTTGCAAGCATCTTACAAGAATAAAGTTCAAGTGGATGGACAAGAATTAATGATCCTGAAAGAGATTCCTGCTAAAATGTTAAGGGGAAGAAAGGAATTTGGATTCTTGGCAAATGAATTGAGAAACCAACAAATTCAGTACAGATGGGATGTTCCAACTGGCTTAACAGTAAATTATGGAGGAGAAAGACATCGCTTAAATACAGTTTGGAAAGCAAAAGAATTCTATGTTAATGTTTTGAAAGCTGGACACCCACCCTCACCAGGGGAGGACAGAAAAGAAAAGAAAAAGGAGATGATACAGCAAGAGAAAGATGGAAAGCAGATACAAACTTATGCTGAAGTTGCAGCTGGAGTAACTACCTTGAAAGAAGAGTTATTGCAAATTGGGAGCCCACCCACAACCTCTGAACTACCTAGGAGGCCAGAGGAACCAGGAGAACAACGAGTGACACGAGCAACTTATAAACGCAAAGTACAACAACAACTTAAAGATCAACCTCAAGTTTTATCTCAAGAAGTTCGTAAAACAGAAGCTGTGGGAGGGGCAAGGCTGAAGACTGCAATGGAAGAAGACATTCAGCACATGCTCATGAAGCTTCGAGGGCCAAAGATGGCAACTAAATTTCTTTCCTGGAATGATAATGGCTTGAATTCACCACAAAAAAGAAGGAAAGTATTTCATTATTTGAAACAATTTAAGAATGATATTATTTGTTTGCAAGAAATACATATTAGACTATCAGATCAAAAATATTTGATAAATTTCAGATTGGGTACACATTTTGTGGCATCAACCTTATAGATACATTAAAGGACAAAAAAAGTTTGTCTAAGACCTCAGCATGTGCGAAATTACCCAAGTCATTTCCATATGGAAGATATGGAATTAAGAGATATTTGGAGAGTCCGGAACGAAGAGGAAAGGGATTTTACCTTTTTCTCTGACAGGCATCAATCCTTTTCCAGGATTGATTTTATACTAATTACAAATGATTTTTTTTCCAGGGTGAAGAAGGTGAAGATATGCCCAAGAATATTATCCGGTATGGGTGGAAATGGAACTGGAAAGGGGAGAAAGGAGGTCTTGGAGGTTAAATGAAAATCTGTTTAGATATGAAGAAAATGTTATGGAACTTAAAAAACAGATGAGTTTTTTGCTAATAATATGTATAGGGGTACTCCTATGGAAATGGTATGGGACGCAAGTAAGGTTTATATGAGGGGAACTTTAATATATTTGAATAATAAACATAGATCAAAGCAACAAAAGCAGTGGAAAGAGATTGAGGAGGAAATTAAAAAAAAAGAACAGTTACTTATAATTAACCCAGGAGATAAGAAAGTAAAAGAAACAATAAATATATTACGTGGGCAATTCAATATGCTTATGGCGGACCAAGTGGCAACTAGTCTACAGTATGCTAAACATAATACATTTTGTAACGCTAACAAACCAGGTAGCTGGTTGGCCTATCAGCTGAGAAAAAAACAAAAATCACAAATTATTGATAAGATAGAATTTAGAGGTAAGGAAGTTTATCAACAGGGTATGATCAAAAAAGCTTTTTTAGAGTTTTACACAAAGTTGTATAGTAGTGACCCAATTGAAGGTATAGAGATAGATAGATAGATATTTAAAAGAAGAGAGGTTACCTGAATTAACTATAGAACAGAGGGAGGGGCTAAATAGGTCAATAACTTCCGAAGAGATTATTGGAGCAATTAAACAGCTAAAAACAGGTAAATCTCCGGGAACAGATGGACTAACAGCTATTTATTACAAGAATTTACAGTTTGAAATGATAGAACCGCTTAAAGCCTTATTTTGTAAAATCCAAGCAAGTGGAAGAGTTCCACCTTCTTGGAGAACAGCTTTTGTATCACTGATCCCAAAGGAAGACCAAAACTGTACTAAACCTGAAAATTTTAGACCAATATCACTTTTGAATACTGATTATAAAATTTTTGCTAAAATATTAGCGAATAGATTAATACCAGTTATACAACAAACAGTTCATAAGGATCAATCAGGGTTTATAAAAGGGAGACAAATGAAATATAATGTTAGACAAGTGGTAAACTTATTGGAGTATTTGGAGAAAAACAACCAAATCTCTGCAGCGTTTGTTTTCTTGGATGCAGAGAAGGCATTTGATCGATTGAATTGGCAATTTTTGTTTAAGGTAATAGAAAAAATGTATTTTGGAGAACAGTTTATACAATCAATTAGAGCAATATATCAAGAACAAACAGCACAAATAATAGTTAATGGAGGTTTAACAGATATTTTTAAGATTGAGAAAGGAACAAGGCAGAGTTGTCCATTGTCTCCATTACTGTTTATTTTGACCCTGGAAATCTTGCTGAATAGGATACGGGATTCTGATAAATTAAAGGGAATTGTAATTAGGCAGCAAGATTATAGATTAAGAGCATTTGCAGATGATTTGGTGGTTACTTTATCTAGACCTATGGAATTGGTTTCAGATATGTTGGATATATTAGGTCAATATGGTAAAGTATCTGGATTTAAAGTAAACCAACATAAGACAAAAGTGATAGTTAAAAATATGCCTCTATCACAAAAAGAAGGATTGGGAAGAAGAACAGGATTTGAAATAGTTAAGAAGGTTAAATATTTAGGAGTATATATAGCAGACTCAAATACGAAATTATTTAAAAATAATTATTAAGTTCTCTGGCAAAAAGTGCAGAAAGATATGGAAAAGTGGAAAAAGTTACAACTATCATTGTTGGGAAGGATAGCAGTAATAAAAATGAATGTGTTGCCCAGGTTTTTATTTTTGTTTCAAATGATACCAGTGCTTAAGAAGGATGGAAATTTGAAGGAATGGCAGAAAGGGGTGAACACTTTTATTTGGGATGGGAAAAAACCAAGAATAAAACTGAAAATTATACAGGATACACGGGAGAGAGGAGGCCTTAAAATGCCTAACTTAAGATTGTATTATGAGGCTGCTGTTTTATCACAAATTAGCGACTGGTTTAACTTAACTGAAGAGAGAGTGTTGAATATAGGAGGTTATGACTTGTTATATGGGTGGCATGCTTATTTATTATATGAGAAAAAAGTTGATAAAGTGTTTAAAGGTAATATACTTAGAAATGCCTTGTTGGGGGTATGGAAAAAGTATCAATATAAGTTAGACTACAAAATACCTATATGGGCTAACCCCAGACATGCAATAGAAAACATAAGTATAGAACAAAAACAAGAGGTGATTACTTATAAAGAGCTCCTTTTTAGGGAAAGGGGCACATGGCAATTGAAATCACTAAATGAATTGAAAGAAGAAGGTATAATATATACTTGGTTCCAGTATGGTCAACTTCAAGCTAGATGGAAGGAAGATCAAAAAATTGGGGTTATGCAAACAGAGGAGAATTTGGTAAAACAAATTAGGGATCAAAGTCAAATGCATATTAAAAGGTTGTATAATGCACTATTGGAAATAGATTCGGAAACGGAATTGGTTAAGGATTGTATGATAAAGTGGGCACAAAACTTTCAGGAACTAGTAATGATGGAAACTTGGGAAAAGATTTGGGTTAGAAATGTTAAATTCATGCAAGCACAAAATCTAAGGGAAAATTTTTATAAGATGTTTTATAGATGGCATTTAGACCCTAAAAAATTGTCATGTATGTACCCAAATATGCAAGCTAAATATTGGAGATGTGACTGTGAGGATGCCACTTATTTTCATATATGGTGGACTTGTAAGAAAATCAAGGCTTTTTGGATAAAAATTTGGTGGGTGATGCAGAATATTTTTTTTAAAAGGTTGAAATTTACTCCACAATTGTTTTTGCTGGGCATCACTGTGGACTGCACATCACTAGAGACTAAGCTGATTTTAAACTTATTATCGGCAGCCAGGTTGTTGGTTGCGCAAAATTGGAAGAAGGATGCTTTGCCTACTATTGAAGAGTGGACACTGAAAGTAGCGAATTTAGCAGAAATGGCGAAAATATCAGCTTATTTGAAGGACTACACACAAGAAAGATATATATTGGAATGGAGAAGATGATTGATTATATTCAGAATAAGTATCACACAAGAAAATATCAATTAGCATATGAGTGAATTTTAGTTTATTGATGTATTATGTTTTTGATAGTGGAGTTAAAGTTCTAGGGGGAGATATGTTTACTAGTTTATGGATAATTATGCTTGTCTATAGATGTTAAATCTATACCCTGTATTCTGCTCTGGGAAGTTGGGGGGGGCGGGGGGGAGGGAGAAGGGATTGGGAGGGGGAGGAAGGGGGGATTTGTTTGTTTGTTAAAACTTTTTATAAAACTTTTCAATTAAAAAAATATTTTTATAATTTCTGCAGTATAATATTTTTAAGTGTGATCATTTACTAAATATTCTGTACTTGGGTCATGGACAGAAAACCCTCAGAGCTATTCAAGAATTAACATAGTGTATATTGTAAGCTAGTATTTTTTAGGGGAGAAACAAAATCTGGGAAAAACTTTTGTCCAAAAATATTGTAGAAAATGAAGCAAATATAAATGTTTTAAAAATGTTATCTGAATGAATACAGAAGGATGGAAAGTCTCAATCTAGATTCTTTTAAAAATATTTTTAATGCTTCACAGTGCTTGTGAACCTGAGTGTGCCACTTCTAGATTTTTTCAGATAAACTGGAGAACAATTTATGCAGGAGCTCAGATGAGCTACAGCCCTCTTGCTAAGCCACTTCAGACAATGAAAGAATGTCGATAGGAAGAGGAAGAATGTGCTTGACTTATTGAACAATGATGAAAAAGTTCAAGATTAGTAACGTGTGGCCAAAGACAGATCAGCTATTAATTACGTTGAAGAAAAAAATGATCTGGAAAGTTTGAGCAAAATAATTTCTGCTAGATTTTTTAAGGAGTGGTAAAAATAATTCAATTAACTATCTCCACACCAATGTCTGACTTCAGTGTTTTTCCTGGTATTTTTTGCTCCAGTTCAGGAACTACGCTTCCTTAAACATGCTAGAAACATTAAATCATTTTTGGGGGGGGGGGGACACAACACTTAATGTACTTGGAGCTGGGTAGATTAGACTATGGCTTCAGTTTCTTACCTTCTTGTTCAAGATGCAAAAAAGCAGTTTGAATGCTGACATGTACAATTTAAGCGCAACTGATTTGTTACTATTTCTTCACTTGTTGGCCTATTTTGAGAGAATGATCCTATGTAGAATTCTTAAACCAGTTGGGACTGTGGGCACCATGTGCCTGTTTACAAGTGCATTTTTATTAGGCAGTTTGGAGAAAATGTAGACATGAGAAAGGGGAAGGAATGAAAGAAAAATAAAAGGATAGAGCACTGTGTGTTCAAGTTTGCTGCAGTAGATTCTGAGGTATAATGCCTACTTTTTCTACTGCAACACTTTGAGAAGTTTGCAGGAATTGTAAACATTACTTGATAATAGTGTTGCTGCTCAAGGTGCTGCAAATAGGGCTCTTCTTTTTAAAAAAAAACAATAACAGGAAACATGTGCCAGGTGGTCACTAAAATCTGTGCAATTACAGGATATACAACCTTAATTAAAAGATGGACATGTTAGCTTCTGTATATTTTATGTTTAGTACAAGTCTCTTAGTCAAACTAACACTTTTACAAATTGCTTTTTACTGTTCTGTACTGCTTTTTACAGCAGGAATTCTGTCTGGGCCACCAAATTTAAGTTTAATTTTAAATTTAAGCCAATTTAACTCCTAATACCTCTGGTAGCCGCTGCAGCAGAAATCTAGTGGTCTTTGCTTGACCTTTAAGGCTCCATTAAAAGTTTCTCTTCAGAAAAAAGAAGCAATGGAATTGTGATGATTGTTTATTTTAAAACTTAGACCAAAATTAGAGGTTTTCCAAATGACCAAGATATCTAAATTTGAATCTTTTCAATCTTTTTATTGGACCATGTAGTTTTTTAAAATCCAAATAGTTCTGTGCTGTTTAAAAAATATTTTTTCAGACTAAAAACAATACAACTTTAAAGAAGAAAAAGAAAAGTGATAAGAAAAAAAAGATATTTAAAAAGTTTTCTAATTTTCTTTACATCAGTTATACATGCATTTATATTTTATAGTTATATTGTGGCTCCCTTCTTCCCATATTGTGCTTTTTGTAGTTGTCTTAAGTTTATTTTTTTTCAACAAAAAGTCCATGAAGGTTTCTGTTCTGTAATCAAACAAGTCAGTTTTGCTATCTGTTTGCTGTTGTTTTTTGATGACATCTTTGGATATGTTCTTGTGACCATCGAATACAGCATTTAAAAAAGGAAGAGAAAGAATGAGCTGTAATAGGTTGCCTAGTTGGTAATATTTGGTAACTGAACTTTTCCAGTGCGCTGCTCATACATTCCAAGGCTGGGATGTTCATCTTCTCGTTGCTGGGAACTGAGTGCAGATATTCAAATTTTCTCTGTTGGGCTACGCCCCCTCTGTGCTCCACTTGTCAGTCTGTTCACTCAGTTGCTGAGGGAACGTGTGTCAGATTTTGCTCTGTGCTCTTCCGATCCTGTTAAGTAGTTAGTTTAGTGTTTTTTGTGTTTGTCGTATTTGTCCTTGTAGTGAGTTAGTTTTATTTCATTTTATTTCTTTCTAATTGCTGGCTGCTGCTCCGTTATTGTTTGCTTGCTGTCAAACTGCGCTGACGTGTCTGGGGCTCCAGGCCGCTCCGCAGCGCTCTCCTGTCATCGTGACAGCTTTCCGGATTCTGACCCGGCTGGGCAGATCCGAAGACGCGATTAGCCGCCGGCGGTTGAGCTGGTCCACCGGTGAGCCGGTATAACCGCCTCCGCCTCAGCGCCAGCACGTTTATTTATTTTACGTTACTTGGCGGCTCCGGAGTCACTGCCCAGGCTCAGCGGCACACTCCGATGTTTCTCCTCTAGCTCCTGGGGCATCGACCTAATTGTGAGGCTTTTCTGCGTTTGTTGGACGCCCGGGCTTATTGCTAGTAAAGGAAGGCCGTTTTCACTTCCGCCTTTCTTGCCGGGCTGTTCTAACGGCTGTCAATTTGCTCGCCGCTTCGATCGGCCGCCATTTTACTGCCGTGTCCGACTGAACCAGCTAGTTTGCCGCTCCTTTCTGACCGCCCGCCATTTTGTTTGACAGCTAGTTGCCGCTCCGTTTCTGACGGCCGCCATTTTATCTGACAGCTAGTTTGCCGCTCCTTTGCTAACGGCCGCCATTTTATCTGCTGGTTGGTCTTCCACGGCAGCCATTTGCCTGGCGCCCGGAGCTGTCACAGCATTAACTGAGGCGTTTGTTGACTCGTTGAGTCTAGCCTCTTGCCCAAAGGAGAGAGGGAGCCTGTGGTGACAGATTGCATCGCCCTTATCTACGGCCTGTCCGTTTGGTGCCTGACAAATTTCCCTGACTGATTGAGGATGGCAGACTCACCCCTGTCATCAGATTTGGAGCCGGAGGTCATCAGCTCTGTGTCTGCGGAGGCACCTGCCCCCAAGCCATCAAAAGCCAAAGATAAGAGCAAGGGGGCCAGATCTCATCGGGCCAAGTCTAAGGGCTCCTCAGCTCAAGAGAAGGACTTGATGCGGCGACATAATGCCCTGGAGCGCCAGTATAACAAAGCCAAGCAGGCATCCCATCTGACTGCGGGCTCTGCCCAGGCTATGCCCGCCCCGCCTGTGTTCGGCCCGCTGCCGCATCATATGCCTCCGGAGTCCACGGGGGATCCTCCAGCGACAAGCGGCAGCCATCTCCCGTTGGGCTCGACTTCTGAACCCGGGACATCTCTTCAGGGTCAGTCTCAACCTGGTCTGGCTCAGAGCGCCCCACCTTCTCAGCCAACTTCGTCTAGCCTGCATCTCCCGGCCTCTGCTGCTCATGTGGATATCCACTCTGTTCTGTCTGACGCTTTGGCTAAGGTTCTGACAGCGAGCCTCCAGCAAGGAAGCTCTTCTGGATATCTGCCTAATCGCCCTGCCTCTAGCCGGAGTTGCCTGGCGGACAGACCTTCCACTTCCTCTCAACTGGACTATGTTTCTTCCACTGATTCGGATGAGGGTGAAGGATACCCAGATGACATGGAGCTTTCGGAAGACGAAGGGCTTTTGCCTGAACAGCCTGTTTTTACGGGCCTCTTCCGCCCGGCGCTCTTCAAGTCCTTGCTCCATAAGGCCAAAATTACCACAAAATTTGGACTAACGCCGGCTGTATCTGATGGCTCTCAACCGGCCCTATTGCCTCATGACCCGTTGTTTCAGGTTTCAAAACCTGACAAGGACGTTATTCCTTGCCCTCCTCTTTTCACAGAGGTAGTTCAGAGTGGGTGGAATCAGCCCGGTTCGTTGACAGCTCCTAGCTCTTTGGACAAGAAACTTTATTACTCGGCGCCAGAATTAGATAACCTCTTGTCCCTACCCACTGTGGATGCTCCAGTGGCAGCCTTGTCCTCCTCATCGGTGCTCTCGGGAGATGTCGTTGATGGACTCCGTTCGGAGGACAGGAAAGTGGAATTATCCTTCCGAAAAACTCACCAGGCTGCCGCATGGGCAGTTAGAGCGTCTACTTCTACATCCTTCTTCACACGGGCCTCCTTACTCTGGCTCTGCCAGTTGCAGGAGAGATTGCCTCCAGATGACGTTAGACTCCATCAGGACGTCAATAAATTGGTGGCAGCAGCGGAGTACTCAGCAGACGCATCCCTTAATGCTGCAAAGTTTGCTTCCCGCGCCTTATCTTCGACGGTGACATCTTGCCGTATGTTTTGGCTTCGCAATTGGAGGGCGGACGCTAAGACGAAATGGAAGCTGGCAGCGGCGCCCTATAAGGCACCGGCCTTATTTGGAGCGGCGCTAGAACCACTGTTGGTTGAAGACAAGGACAAGCGGAAGGTTCTGCCTTCCTCTTACCGCCGCCCTGAAAGACGATACACTCCTTACTCCCAGAGGCAGTCTTATCGGACCTTCTCTTCTTCTGGTGGTCAATTCAATCAGAGATCCTTTGCCCAGGGAGCGGATCGCGCCTGTGATCGGCAGCCCTTTCGCGACCGAGGCCGGAACTCTGCCCCTGCGAAGCGACAGTTTCGTGGCTCTGGCTTTCGCTCCTTCAGACGGGGCAAATGACTCAGAACCATCAGCAGCCATTGGGGGACGTCTCCAGCGGTTCCTCCCTCAATGGGCCGAGTCGACAAGCGAACCTTGGATACTACGCACTGTACAGCACGGTCTTTGCCTGGAATTTCTGGACTTCCCCCCCCAGTCGCTTTATTTGTTGTCCGATGCCGGTCCTCACCTCACGGCGCTGCCTGATGGAGGCCGAGATATACCATTTGTTGTCCATCAATGCTATAGAACCCGTTCCACAGTCTCAGCAGGGCTCCGGGTTCTATTCCACGGTGTTCCTGGTACAGAAGACCTCAGGCGGCTGGAGAGGTATTCTGAACCTCAAACACCTGAACCGGTTCATCAGTTACCGCCGATTCAAAATGCAGTCCCTGAGGTCCATTTTGGCATGCGTCAGGCAAGGGGATATGTTGCAGTCGGTGGACCTCAGGGAAGCGTACCTGCATGTTCCTGTCCATCCAGCCCACCGCAAGTACCTCTGCTTCGCATATGGCAACAGGCACTACCAGTACTGTGCGATGCCCTTCGGGCTTTCCTCCGCCCCCAGGACATTCACCAAGCTGGTGGCAGTGGTGGCAGCGCAAATACGTCTTCTTTCAATACGTATCCTCTGTTACCTCGACGACGTACTCGTCCTGTCGTCCTCCGTTCAGCAGGCTACTACCGACATGGCGATGGTGCTCCAGGTTTTTCAGTCTCACGGCTTTTCAATCAACTGGCAGAAGAGCCATCTCATACCGACCACAAGATTACTACATCTGGGCGCTGTGATCGACACGATCAAAGCTCAAGTTTTCCTATCCCCGGAGAGGATTCGAGACATTACCAGCCTGGCGATTCAGGTACGAGCACAACGGTCCGTCTCCCCGCTTCGGTTGTCGCAGCTGTTGGGGAAGATGGTGTCGTGCATAGCCATTGTTCCGTGGGCACGCAGACACTCTCGCCCGTTACAATGGCTTCTGCTGCCATACCAGAGGTCAGGCCGAAGCACCTCCGCTTCACCCATGCTAGTACCACCTCAGGTTCGCTTGTCCCTACAGTGGTGGATTTCCCCGGCGCTTCGGAAGGGCTGCACGTTCTTGGAGCCCGATCGATTAGTATTGACGTCAGATGCCAGCCTCCAAGGTTGGGGGGCTCACCTGCTGGACCAAGTAGCACAGGGAATGTGGTCTGCGAGGGAGAAGTCGTTCAGCATCAATTTCCTCGAGTTGAGAGCCGTACGCCTCGCGCTCCGGCATTTTCGACCCGCCCTGGAGAATCAACATGTGTTGGTTCTCACCGACAATATAACAACAAAAGTGCATATCAATCGAGAAGGAGGCACCAGATCCAAGGTCCTGATGGTAGAGGCGGAAAAGTTAATGAGTTGGGCGGAGAGGCATACCCTGTCCATAAAGGCGGACCACATATCTGGTCAGGCGAATGTCCAAGCCGATTGGCTCAGCAGGCAGATGCTGGATCCGGCGGAGTGGCAGCTCCACCCTCAGGTGTTTCGGGACATAGTAGAGAGGTTTGGCCAACCTCTGGTGGATCTATTCACAACGCCTCAAAACACCCACCTGACCAGGTTCTACTCCCGCTATCCCAGCGCAGGGGCGGAAGGTTGCGACGCACTGCGCTGCCCTTGGCCACAGGGCCTTCTTTACGCTTTCCCACCACTGACATTGTTGCCTCGAGTCATTCGGAAGCTCATGAAGGAGCGAGCGGAGATTCTGCTCGTGGCACCCCTTTGGCCGCGCAGGTCCTGGTACTCCGATCTGGTAGGTCTCTCCATCTCTCCACCATGGACCATCCCTCAGCATCGGATCTCTCTTTGTCAGGGGGTCATCGCACACCCAGAGCCTCTGTGGCTCTGATTGACCGTCTGGCACTTGAGAGGATCCGGCTGAGGAAAGTTCGGCTACCGGACGACGTGATACATACCATCCAATCCTCAAGGCGTCCGTCGACGACTCGGATATACGAGGCTTCTTGGAGGACTTTCTCTACCTGGTGTGCTTCCTGCCACGTGGATCCCACTTCGGCCTCAGTTGTCGACGTCCTCGGCTTTCTGCAAGCTGGCTTACGGAGAGGGCTGGCACCGGCAACGTTGAGGCGTCAGGTAGCTGCGCTTGCTACGGTGCTGGTATGTGACCTGCATCACAGCCTTTCTCATGAACCCCTGATTCGGGACTTTCTCCATGGTGCTTCTAACCTCTCGCCACCAACCATTCATCGTTACCCCACCTGGGATCTACAGCTTGTGCTTCAATCCCTGACGTCTGAGCCCTTCGAGCCCTTGGGGTCCATTAGCCTGAAGTTTCTCTCATTTAAGATAGCATTTCTTCTAGCCGTAACGTCGGCCAGGAGAATCTCGGAGCTGGCAGCTCTATTGATGCATAAAGACCTTTGCATCTTTCATGCGGACCGGGTGGTGATGAGGTTGGACCCAGCGTTCTTGCCTAAAGTGAATTCAAGGTTTCACCGGGCCGAGGAGGTCGTCCTTCCAGATTTCTGTCCGTCGCCACAGCATCCTAAGGAACAAAGTTGGCACACGCTAGACGTCCGGAGGACTCTCCGCAGATATTTGAAACGAACGGCTTATTTCCAACAGACTGAAGCACTCCTGGTTTCATTCCATCCTGCCACCATGGGCCATAGGGTTTCTTCACAAACCATTGGTCGTTGGATCAAGGCCTGTATTTCTACCGCATATGAACGTAATGCTAGGCCGGTTCCTGGTCGCATCCTTGCTCATTCTACACGCAGTGCGGCTACCACCGCGGCCTGGGCTACACAGGCCTCTATTCTAGACATATGTCGAGCAGCCACATGGTCTTCGGCTTCGCCGTTCATAAAACATTACAAGATCGACTCACTTGCTTCGGCCGAGGCTTCATTCGGTTGCAGGGTCCTGCAGCAAGTTCATTCGGCCTGATTTAGAGGTGGGGGTTGCAGTCAGCCTCCCGCCCAGGTGTTGTAAGCTTGGGTATGTCCCAGCCTTGGAATGTATGAGCAGCGCACTGGAAAATGGACGTTGGCTTACCTGAACGTCCCTTTTCAGGGCGCTGCGAATACATTCCTTACCCTCCCTAATTAAGGCTTCCTGCTCTGGTTAGCATGTGATGGTGGCTTATTGTTTGGTTGGAGTTGCGATTGTGTAGGTTGAAGGACTCTTGGTCACTGACTGACGCTTGGCCGCAACTTCATGAACAGACTGACAAGTGGAGCACAGAGGGGGCGTAGCCCAACAGAGAAAATTTGAATATCTGCACTCAGTTCCCAGCAACGAGAAGATGAACATCCCAGCCTTGGAATGTATTCGCAGCGCCCTGAAAAGGGACGTTCAGGTAAGCCAACGTCCATTTTGTTAAGTAGTTGTTTCCACATTTTCATCCAGCCACGCTTGGTTGAAGAAGTGGTGAAAATTTTCATTTCTAAATGAAAATGCAACATTTAGCTGTCTTTATTTATGTTATCTATATAAATAAAGATAAAGCAGAGTAGTATGACTAAACGAATCAAATGTGGTCCAGAATAGGGACCTTTGGAAGGTCAGTGATTAGCAAATAAAGTTTAGCTCCCACCAAAGTTTTTTTTTTAAAAATTAAATGCAAATACAGCACTGATGAGAAACTGAGCAAACAATCCAAATTCACATGCCATATTATGGTTATATTTTTATTAGACAAAAATGATTATACAATCTATTCAAACATTTGTTGAACAAAATAAATTGATGTATTGAATGAAAAAGCATCTTTGAAGTATCTATTCTTTTTGTATAACTAATTTTTCTTTTGGATTAAGAACCTTTTTATTGGACTTCCGGTGGGACTGCGACATCGCCGGACGCTTCTTTTTGAAGCGCCAGCCCAGGGCTCCGTAGAACCGCAAGAATAGCAACTATCGGCTGTCTTGCGGTTTGAAAACTTTCCCCCTGGTATGAGGGGGGAAAGTGAGTAGACGGGTGGGGTAGAGCTCCCTGAGAGTGCCAGATTTTACCCATAATCTGGCGCTCGAAGATGAGAGCTCCCCGTTAAGCCTGTCAGTACTCCGGACCCTGGATGCCTCTGCTTTGCAGAGCTAGATGTCGTTACCATCCCAGCAACCAACTTTA
This sequence comes from Ptyas mucosa, assembly GCA_012654045.1. Lineage (NCBI taxonomy): Eukaryota > Metazoa > Chordata > Lepidosauria > Squamata > Colubridae > Ptyas > Ptyas mucosa. Next base: position 24,230,839 of record WNWU01000021.1, read on the forward strand.
AACAAATATTCTTTGAATCAAGCTGGCGGAGCACAAGCAGCATGAATGAAACAGCAAGTATTTTTTTTCTTTTAACTCCAAAGATTTACTTTCTTTAAAAGATTCTTCCTAAGCTGAAAGTGAAAGCAAGATGGCGTTTGAGTTTCAACGGGGCATGAAGAAGTGAAAGCTAAAAGTAATTATTGACAAGCCCCTGTTTGAAATGTAAAACTCCTTTTTGAAAAGTGGATGAAACAAGAAAGGATGTAATAATAATAATTGAAGCAGCAATACAAATTACAAATTGTAAAGGGTCTTTTTTTTCTTTTTGATATTCTTTTTTTTCTTTTTTTTCTGTCCTTCTGGAAGGGAAGGAAGAAGGGGGGCAAGATGGCTGGTCTTTCTGAAAGCAAAGAAAGCAAAGAAGAGTTAACTAACCCTCAGATATGGTCTGATTTTGAGGAAGCTTGGAATTCAATTACCTCTGCTTTATTGGAAAGAATTGATACTATATTTCAAGCTTCTCAAGCTGGAAACAATGAAATACATGGAAATACTGAGTTGCAATCTAGCAGTGGGGGATTGAATGAAGAGTTGGGAGACGGAAAAGAACAAAAACAGACCATAGCAGTTTTTACTGAGGAGAGAAAGATGAATGCTGTGCAGAATAAGGAGCAAGAAATTCTGGAAGTTGATGAGATTTTGGTCACACGAATTTTTTTTTATAAAACCCAATCTGCCTTTAAAGAGCTGTTTCCAGAAGAAGTTACATTTCTGCAAAAATTTTATAAAATGCAATCCCAAAAACTGCAAAATTTTACTGGAGTTAAAAAAGGCAGAGGGATCAAAGTTAAGAAGAAAGTTCGTAAAAAGGAAAAGAAGAAAGACTGGAAAAATGGAAAATAACCCTGCTTGACAAGATAATGGTCCTTAAAAAGTATTGTTTAACTGTTTAAAGATTTTGAACTTTTGGGGGGAAAAAAAAACAGACAGCAGTTTAATGCCAGTTAACTAAGCGATGAGCGACGATGAGGAGGCAACCTACAGCTGTATTGGAATATTTTGAGAAGAATAAACAGATCACAGCAATGCTGGTGTGTTGGGCTGTGAAATATGCCCTGACCTGAGTGATTTGGAATACTTTATTAAGGACTGTAATAAATTTGGACTTAATTGTAATCGCAGAAGTTTTATTGAATATAGCAAATTGGAGCTTCCTGTTTGATGGTAATAAATATAAGGCAAAAGGACTATGGACCTAGGGCAATTGCAGCTGATCTGGTGGTTTCCCTAATACGTCTGATGAATTTATTAATCTAATTTTTGACTGGATTTGATGGATACCATTTCAAATATAATTATAAAGTCACTCGGGGTTTTTTTTTTATATAAAGAAGCAATTTTTATTTAGGTGGGTAGACGCAAATGAAGATATCTTATATGCTGTTGGAAGATGTGAAGACAAGAAGATTAGCAACTGGTTTAATCTAGTATGAAGAATTTAAATGATTGATATAGTTCTTAAATGATGTTCTTAGTTGATTTGTATTATTATTACTTTTTATTAAGTGTTTTAATTATAATTGGACCTTGATGGTTTAAAAGTGGAGGACGGAAGAGTTTATATAGTATTTTATTTTAAATCTGGGGTTTTTGAATGAGGGTTTCCTTTTTTGTTGTTGTTGTTTTTTTTGTTTTAAATGAAAGAAGTTATAAAATATTTTGTTAAATTGTATAGACCTAATAATTTGTTAAGTAACAATTAGCTAAATTGAGTAATGATAGGTTTGATTAGGTAATACTTAATTGTTTTATTAACTGCTGTAATTATAAATGGATATTAATTTTGTTGAATTAGATGGAATAAGGAGAAAGAAGACTTGCTTTCCTTTTATCTATTTGTTTAATGATTATGATTATGACAAGTGTGAAATGGAGTTTAATTTAGAGAATTTGAGCTGTATTTTATCTTGTATTTGCTCTGGGAAGTCGGGGGGGTGGTTGGGGAGGGGGGAGAAAATGTATGTAAAACTTTTAAAACTTTTTCAATAAAAAAAAAGAACCTTTTTACTGAGTTTTGAGTTGGTAATGCCTTGGCAGTTTCTACTTTGCTGGTTTCTTTTTGTTATTTTATTAAACAGAGCCTCCAAAGGAATGCTTTCATTTTTCCATAACTTTTTAAAAGACTTCTCTTTTCAACATTATTGAAAGGCCCGCCCTGGTGCTTCCTCGAATGGCATGTCCAGAGTTCAAAGCTACCTAAATATCAGCTACAGAAAAATAGAACAGAGTTTGTGGCCATATTATGCATTCTGATAAATACCATACATGTACCAAACCTCATTTCTCAGATCTAGACCTGACCAAGTTTTCCTCAGAATTATATATTTTAAAATAATTACCGTAATTTGAATTTTTGTCTTTAAATAGCCAAGCAGACTTACCCTAGGTTGCTATTCCTGAATCCCAACATATCTGGTGATAATGGCTTAGGAAAGGATACCTTAGATATGGCCATAAAAATGTTTGTGCATTTTGATTTAACTGATTGCTTGCTTGCTTGCTTGCTTGCTTGCTTGCTTGCTTGCTTGCTTGCTTGCTTGCTTGCTTGCTTGCTTGCTTAATAGTCAAGCAAAAAAGTTTTAGTTTCCCACATTTAATGTTTTATATAAACTATCAGAGCTGGGCAATATGGTCTCTTAAAATTCTCCATCAGACATAGACATACTGTGGAAACATAGAAATAGAGAAATTAACTTTCTCCCCAAATTTCTCAAGGAAAGGACTCCCCCTTAGCAGGAGGAGCAGCACTACTATTGAAGAAGGCCTGTTGGCGGAGTGCCCTCTGAGTGGTCCTTCCCATGGGATTGACTAGAAGCCTGAGAAACAAAGGGGGCTGCAGAGTCCTGAGGAGGAGACTACACAGTGATGTGCAGTGCAGGCATTTCCTAAGTGCAAGAAACCGCGCCCCCTCCCAGTTCCAAGTTCCACTTGTGAGAATTTCAACAACAGTATTTTCTCCTTTGAATATCTTAAGCAAATTACTGTCATTAAAAAGACTGAGAAGTGGTAGGAAAAATGCAGGAAGATTGAGGCTATAAAATTAGCAGTGACTACATACAAGTCTGACTTTATAATAAGCCCTGGAGGAAATGATACACCTGAAAATGATGGGAAACTCAAAGAGAGTTTTTATCTAATTAGAAATGGGTCTTTTAAAAAACCCCAGCAGATGCTGACTACCTCCAAGATTAAAAAAAATGTTCCAGCTAATAGAGCGCAATATGCCACTTTTCCAAATATAATGAGGGTCTTTTATATCCTGGATAAAGATATATCTATATATTGCAAGCTGAGCTTCACAACCAATCGTCACTAAAAGCAGCTTCTGGAAACTTGTCTTGAAGACAACTGTGAACATACCCACACTCATCAGTTTTGTTTTGTTGACCTTGTTAAACAATGTTGAGCTTAAGTAATAATACCTAATTGTACAACTTTATTCAAAGTAATATAAGATATAAGTTTAAACTTTAAACTTTGGTGCAAATTTTACAGATTGAATGGTGTATTGTTCCTCTGTTACGTCTGTTATTATTTTCTCTGAAAAAAATCCAGCTCTGACCACAGCTGGGTCTCTTCCAGAGACTCTAGAGAGTGTCTGCTTGACAGCATATGATGGCATAATTAGATATCCAAGGAGCATGACAATAGCAGGAGAGAAATTACCAGGAGAGTGGTTCATTAAAGGTAGATGTAGCAGCACCTTCTCAGGATGATGGATTCTGGTATATCTGTAGAGATTATCTATTAGTGTAGACTGGTGATCTTATCCCTACGTTTTCTTCTTTTCAAGTCTCTGGCTAAACCCAGGATGCACCTATATCTCCTCAGGAAGAGCAGAGATAGTTGGGAGTAAATTACAAAGATTATGCTTAAGAAAATCACCAAGCAGTTAGCTTCATTTTTTGTGGCAGCATAATATTGCTTCATTAAAACTTTAATGCCATATCTTTCTATGGTAGCTATGAAGTTAGCCTAGCAAATTATCACCTCTTTTATGAAATAATTTATATCTCTATTAAAAAAGCACTCTGAAGACCGAAGTATAGGATTTATGAGATGTGGAAATGAACAAGGTGATTACTGGAAATGAGCGTGGGTTTGTTAAAATCAAATCATGCAGACAAGCTTTCATTCTTTGCACCAGTCTTCACAAAAAAAAAGAAACTATAACCCATCCTACTGAAAACATAACTGTAAAAGACTAGAAATAAAAATTAAAATAAGCAAGAAAATGATAAGACTGTCTGACCTTGATGAATATAAATCACATTACATCCCAGAGTTCTGAAGGAGCTGGCAGATATTATCTCAGAACCATTGTATCAAATCTTTAAAAAATCTTGGGGCACTGGGGAACTACCAGAGGATTGGAAAAGAGCTGATGTGGTTCCCATTTTCAAAACATAAAAAGAAACAGACCCCGGAATCAGATCATACCAAACCAATCTTATTTCATTCTTTGACAAAGTGACTAAATTAGTAGACCAGCGAAATGCTGTGAACATAGTATATATAGACTTCAGCAGGGCATTTGACAAGGTAGACCACAACTTACTTCGTGGTAAGCGAGAAAAATGTGGAATAGACAGCATCACAACTAGATGGATTTGTAACTGGCTGACAAACCGAACTCAACAAGTAGTCCTTAATACATCTACATGGAGGGAAGTAAATAGGCCCAGTACTCTTCAATATCTTCATAAATGACTTATATGAGAGAATAGAAGGGGAATTTATCAAATTTGCAGATGACACTAAGCTGGCAGGAATAGCCAACACCCCAGAGGTAAGGTCAGGATCCAAAAAGATCTTGACAGATTTGAACAATGGGCCCTATCCAATAATATATAATTTAATATGGAGAAAAGCAAGGTTTTACACCTGGGCAGGAAAAACCAAAGGTACAGTACAGATTAGGCAAAACCTGGCTCAAAAACAGTAACTGTGAGAGGGACCTTGGAGTCCTAGTGGATGATCACTTAAACATGAGTCAGCAGTGTGTGATAGCAGCCAAAAAAGCTAATACAATCCTAAATTGTATAAACAGAGGCATAGAATCAAAATCATGTGAAGTATTAGTACTGCTTTATAAATCCTTAGTAAGGCCACACCTGGAATACTGAATTCAGTTTTGGTCACCACATTACAAAAAAGGTATTGGGACTTTGGAAAAAGTGCAAAGTGGAGCAACAAAGATGATTAAAAGCATGGAGACTAAAACATCTGAAGAACGATTGCAGGATTTGGGTTTGGATAGTCTCGAGCAGGTGCCAAACTCAAGGCCAGGGGGCCGGATCTGGCCAGTGGGGTGCTTAGATCTGGCCCATGGGTCCACCCTGGAAACAGCAAAGGACCGGCCCGCGGTATCTCTGCCAGCGAAAATGGAGCTCAGGAGGGTTGCAGGAGGCCGTCGCAACCGAAAACGGAGTTTGGGAGCCCATTTTTGCTGGCAGAGCGCTCGTGCCTCCACAGGTGCCCCCGACACGAGGGATGTTGAGGTGGCCACGGCCACTCCGCCTCCCTGATGTGGCCCTGAATGAAGTCAATTTTGACACGATGTAGAGAAAAGAAGGACTAGGAGCGACATGATAGCAGTATTCCAGTATTTGAGAGGCTGCCACAAAGAGGAGGGGGTCAATTTATTTTCCAAAGCACCAGAGGGCAGGACAAGAAACAACGGATGGAAATTAATCAAGGAGAGAAGCAACCTGGAATTAAGGAGAAACTTCCTAACAGTGAGAACAACTAACCAGTGGAAAAGCTTGCCTTCAGAAGTTGTAGGTGCTTTATCACTGGAGGTTTTAAAGAAGAGACTGGACAGTCACTTGTCTGAAATGGTATAGGATCTCCTGCTTGAGAAGGGAGCTGGACTAGAAGACCTTCAAGGTCCCTTCCAGCTCTATTCTGATTGAAACCTTATTGTCTTCTTTGATAAAGTGACAAATTAGTGGATCAGGGAAATGCTGTGGATATAATATACTTTGTCCTCATTAAGGCATTTGACTAAGTAGACCTCAGCCTACTTCTTGGTAAAATTAGAACAATGTGGAATAGACAGAACCACCACCAGATGGATTTGCAGTTGGCTGACCAACTGGACTCAGCATGTTGCTACAATAGAGCTAGATCTACAGTGGGGCAAAAAAGTATTTAGTCAGCCACCAATTGTGCAAATTCTCCCACTTAAAAAGATGAGAGAGGCCTGTAATTGTCATCATAGGTAGACCTCAACTATGAGAGACAAAATGAGAAAACAAATCCAGACATTGTCTGATTTGGAAAGAATTTATTTGCAAATTATGGTGGAAAATAAGTATTTGGTCAATATCAAAAGTTCATCTCAATACTTTGTTATATATCCTTTGTTGGCAGTGACAGAGGTCCAACGTTTTCTGTAAGTCTTCACAAGGTTGGCACACACTGTTGCTGGTATCTTGGCCCATTCCTCCATGCAGATCTCCTCTAGAGCAGTGATGTTTTGTGGCTGTCGCTGGGCAACCCGGACTTTCAACTCCCTCCAAAGGTTTTCTATGGGGTTGAGATCTGGAGACTGGCTAGGCCACTCCAGGACTTTGAAATGCTTCTTACGAAGCCACTCCTTCATTGCCCGGGCAGTGTGCTTGGGATCATTGTCATGCTGAAAGACCCAGCCACGTTTCATCTTCAATGCCCTTGCTGATGGAAGGAGGTTTGCACTCAAAATTGCACAATACATGGCCCCATTCATTCTTTCCTGTACACGGATCAGTCATCCTGGTCCCTTTGCAGAGAAACAGCCCCAAAGCATGATGTTGCCACCCCCATGCTTCACAGTAGGTATGGTGTTCTTTGGATGCAATTCAGCATTCTCTCTCCTCCAAACACGACAAGTTGTGTATCTACCAAACAGTTCTACTTTGGTTTCATCTGACCATATGACATTCTCCCAGTCCTCTTCTGGATCATCCAAATGCTCTCTAGCAAACTTCAGACGGGCCCGGACATGTACTGGCTTAAGCAGGGGGACACATCTGGCACTGCAGGGGCTGAGTCCCTGGCGGCGTAGTGTGTTACTTATGGTAGCCTTTGTTACATTGGTCCCAGTTCTCTGCAGGTCATTCACTAGATCCCCCTATGTGATTCTGGGATTTTTGCTCACCATTCTTGTGATCATTTTGACCCCACGGGGTCTTGCGTGGAGCCCCAGATCGAGGGAGATTATTAGTGGTCTTGTATGTCTTCCATTTTCTAATTATTGCTCCCACAGTTGATTTCTTCACACCAAGCTGCTTGCCTATTGCAGATTCAGTCTTCCCAGCCTGATGCAGGTCTACAATTTTGTTTCTGGTGTCCTTTGACAGCTCTTTGGTCTTCACCATAGTGGAGTTTGGAGTGTGACTGTTTGAGGTTGTGGACAGGTGTCTTTTATACTGATAACAAGTTCAAACAGGTGCCATTAATACAGGTAATGAGTGGAGGACAGAGGAGCCTCTTAAAGAAGAAGTTATAGGTCTGTGAGAGCCAGAAATCTTGTTTGTAGGTGACCAAATACTTATTTTCCACCATAATTTGCAAATAAATTATTTCCAAATCAGACAATGTGACTGTCTGGATTTGTTTTCTCATTTTGTCTCTCATAGTTGAGGTCTACCTATGATGACAATTACAGGCCTCTCTCATCTTTTTAAGTGGGAGAACTTGCACAATTGGTGGCTGACTAAATACTTTTTTGCCCCACTATACATGGAGAAAGCATGCAGTGGGGTACCTCAAGGTTCTGCCTTGGGCCTGGTGCTTTTCAACATTTTCATAAATGATCTAGACAAAGGGATAGAAAGGAAACTCATCAGATTTGCAGACAATACCAAGCGGGGGGAATTGCCAACACTTGGAAGGTAGACACAAGATTCAGAAGGATCTTGACAGAGTTGAGCATAAGGCCCTATTCAACAAGATTCAGTTCAGTGGTGAGAAAAATAAGATCTTGCATTTAGGCAGGAAAATCCAAATATATAGATATAGAATAGACTCAACAGTAGTAACTGTTAGAAGGATTTAAGTCTCATGATAGATCACCACTTAAGTATGTGCCAGCAGTGTACAGTACAGTGTACAGCAGCTGCCAAAAAAGCCAACACAGTTCTAGGCCGATCAACAGTATAATAAGCATCAAGGTCATGGAAAATAACAGTACCCGTTTGTACTGCACTAATGAAACCATACTTGGAATACTGTGTCCAGTTCTCATTATTGCATCCACTTCTGGTCACGGTGATTCAAAAAAGAGGCTGAGGCCCTAAAAAGAGTTTAGAGAAGATCATGATAAGGGACCTAGAAGCTAAATCATACAATGAACGGCTAAGGCAACTCGGTGTGCTTATTCTAATAAAGAGAAGGCTCAGGGGAGACATGATAGCAGTCTTCCAATACTTAAAGGGCTATCACAGGGAAGAGGAGATCAATTTATACTCCATAGTACCTAAGGGCAGGAGAAAAAGCAATGGGTGGAAGTTCGTCAGAGGAAGAGCCAACCTAGAAATAAGAAGGAATTTCCTGACAGTAAGAATGATTAATCAGTAGAACAGTTTGCTTCTGGGAGCTGTGGGTGCTCAATTGCTGGAGGTTTTCAAGAAAAGATTGGACAACCATTGTCCAGATTGTTATAAGGGCTCTTGTCTTGGGCAAGGGATTGGACTAGAAGACCTCCTAGGTCCCTTCCAACCATATGATTCTATAACTTAAGGTTTATTGGTGAAATTTACCACCACAAATTTACTTTATGTGGTAAAGGAAATTTACCACATAAGGAAATATTATCAAAATAGCAATTCAAATAACTTATACAATATAATTGTGGGATTTCAGCCATGTTTGAGCCATCAGGTTCTACAAAGCATTAAACTATATTCTTATTTTATGGTTTTTCCCCATAAAATCTTTACAAAATTAACTCTCTCTGCACCTGGTAATAAGCAAACCCAGCTTCTGAAGAGCAAATTGTCACTGATCAAGAAAATCATAGCATCTAAATGGCCAACTATGAATAAGATGATAATTTGGTTGGCCTTCATTGGGTTGATTTGTTAGAATTGTAGAACTAGTAAAATCCCAAGTGAGCTCAGGGCCTCCAGTGTCCCTTGCAGTGAACTGATTTCTGCTGTGAAGTGTAACACTCACTCTGCAGGCATTGACAGCTTAAGTGCATTTATCAGATGTCAGTAAGAATTTTAAAAGGAAAATGGATTTTTGGTTCTCTTGATTTTTGCAAAGAGAATAAGTGAAATAAGTTCTCTGTCATGAAGGGGTCACCTTTGAGTCCTGCATTAAAATAACTTTCCAAACGTCTGTTCTAATCTACATTTCTATTCAAATCCTTCTCACTCTAGAAAAATATAACTGCACCATCTACCGTAAATAAAATAGAATAGAATAGAATAACAGAGTTGGAAGGGGCTTGGAGGTCTTCTAGGCCAACCCCTGCTTAGGCAGGAAGCCCCTATACTACTCCAGACAAATGGTTGTCCAGTCTTTTCTTAAAAACTTACAGTGTTGGAGCATTCACAACTTCTGGAGGCAAATTGTTCCGCTGATTAATTGTTCTAACTGTCAGGAAATTTCTCCTTAGTTCTAAGTTGCTTCTCTCCTTGATTAACCCATTGCTTCTCCTGCCTTCAGGTGCTTTGAAGAATAGCTTGACTCCTTCTTCTTTGTGGCAAATATTGGAACACTGCTATCATGTCACTCTTACTCCTTCTTTTCATTAAATTAGACATACTCAGTTCCTACAACCGTTCTTCATATGTTTTAGCCTCCGGTCCCATAAATGCTTATATGATTTTTACAATAAGCCCTAAACTTGTATTGCATACTATGCATATAATTGCCTATTTCTCCCCACCCCAGAAAACTGATTAATAGGCAGAAAAATTGTCCCAGTAGCTATTGGATCAGAGAATGTTTTGTCCTGGTATTCAAGGATAAGCCTAGATCAGTGAAAAGCCAGGAATATTTGGCTGAGATATCTTGAGAGCAAAAAAGAAAAATCAGTGGAGAATGGGCCCAAGGATCAATACCTTAGTATTTTTCCCCCTTGGTGGAGACTGCTAAGGAAGATTGGCATGGTTTACACTGTTTATTACACAGAACATTTCAAATTATCCTTGTCTAGTTCTTAATTTGAGCCTAACGTTAAAGTTACATTCTACAATTTGAAATCAAATTCTTCTACTAAAGGATTCTTCATTTTGGTGAAAAGGCAAAATATTTCCATCTGTTCACAAAGAAAAGGGAGATAATTTTTTCCTGCTTTTAGTGATGAGAATGAAATTTCATAGACTTTTTATTCTCAGCTGAATAAAATGAATACAAGGCTGGCTAGCATACTAAGGTGACTGTGTTCATTATGGTTAATAATGTACTGTGAAATATGCTGGTGCAATTAAAAAATGAGAAGCTGCCAGACCACACTGAGAAGATAAATGCCGGTCTCAGGAATAATCCCGAGTTCAAACAATTCACCAATGTGTACCTCAGAAGCATTCTTACAAAATATGATGGTGGGTAGCAATGGTGAGTTTCAAAATTTTTTATTACCGGTTCTGTGGCCGTGGCTTGCTTGGTGGTCATGTAACTGAGTGGGTGTGGCCAACTTGACATCACTCACAGCCACGGGCACTCAGTCACATGACCACCCCACGTAGCCATACCCACAGAAAAAGGTAGGATTTTTTTTAGAAATTACCTATCTACTTATTTTCTGCCCAGGCCTGGCCTAATCTATCAAAGGCCTCCTCCTGCATGCCGCCCCACCCTCCCTTCGTCAGTCACACACATCGCCCTATTTCCCCTCCTTCAGTGGCCCCAGCCCTAGTCCCGCTTCCTCCCCCACCACTGCCTCTTTCTTCGGGCTGCTTACCTTCCTCCTGTGGCAGTTGGTCCGGAATCCGGAAGGCAAGCTGACCTCAGGTAGTTTTCGGCAGCCTCCAGCCAGCTGGCACTGCCAGAAAACAGCTCTCAAAGAGGCGGCAGCTGGGAGGCTTCTCACAGTTGCATTGAAAAAGAAAAAGCCTCAGACTTCCTTTTTGAGAGCTGCTAAGAGGCTGTGGCTGAAAATTACCGGAGGTTGCTGAAAAAGCCGTTGCCATCACTGGCCTGTTATTCGCGTCGGCCGCGCACGCGTATCCCATTACCTGCTGTGTCGCGCTCAGACTGACGCAGCAGGTAATGGGATGCGATGGCAGCGGCTTTTTTGGTGATCTCTGGTAGTTTTCAGCAACCTGGGAGGCTTTTTCTTTTTCAATGCAACTGCAAGAAGCCTCCCAGCCGATTTGAGAGCCGCTTCCCGGCAGTCGGGTGGGTGGGCAGGGAAAGCAAGCGGTGACCAGACTACCAGTTCAGAGGCGTGGCCAGCCACCAGTTGCTAACAATTCAGCGACCCAAGCCAAATTACCACTACCGGTTCATCCGAACTGGTGCGAACCGGTAGAAACCCATCACTGGTGGGTAGATATTTTGAACTATGTCCACCAGAAAGAAAAAAAGCAAACTGAAGTTGTGTTCTAGCCACTTTCTCCCAAATATCTTAACAAATATATTTTTAACAAAATTCAGAAGGATCTTAATATATTTAAGATATTCCTGAATTTTGTTACTATCATTTAAGTTTAATCATATTTTCTAATATTTTCTAATCCCTCATCTAAGTCATTTATAATTATGTTGAACAGCAGAATATCCAGACCCCTTTCTATGTCATTGAATCTTTCCTTCTAGCTTAACATGGCACCACTATTATACTAGATGCTCATTCAACTAAGCTGGTCATTTTTATATAAAAAAAAAATAGATCAAGTTGCTTTGAATGTTAGTTGTTCTTTAGAAAAGAGCCATAGAAGATTATTTTTATATCTGATTACTACTGTGAGATAGGTCTGACTCTGAAATACCCATGATGGAGGAAAGGTTGGTTAAGATGACAGAAATAGAGCAGAAGTGGCAAAATTGAATTGTTTGATTAAAGATCATCAACTACATTTATCAGTGACTGGAAACTCCTAATGGACTTTGTTGCTGAAAAAAGGAGAAAAATGAATTTGTGATTTCTGGGTTTGAAAATTCTTTATAATCTTTATTTTCCTTTTTGTTTCCTTTTCTCCCCCTGCCCCCCTATTTTCTATTTTCTTTTTTCACATTTTATTCTTTTTATTATGTTTATTTTCTTTCATGGTTTTTACTTTATTAAAAATGTCTCCAATAAAAATTATTTTAAAAAAGAAAAGTACAAACTGGCTTTTGCCAAGGTATGAATTATTTTATAAATGTTCAAAGAATAATTCCGTAATAATCTCTTGCCAGTTTTGCCGGATATTGATGTGAGGCTGACTAATCTGCTCTGGTTCTCTTTTCCTTTTATCTTTGAAGATAGGAGCATTTGTCTTCACCAATCTTCTGGCAGTTAAACCCATCCTCCATACCTTCTCAAAGATCACAGAATGGGTCTTTTGAGATAACATCCGCAACTTTTCAACACCCTTGGAGATAATTGATTAGGTCCTAGACATTTAGATAGGATGGTCAGTATTAATGTGGTGTTGATAAAAAGCTGTTAGTCAGAGGAATAAAAAGATAGCTTAGACCTGCTGTGAAGTTTGACTTAATTGTGTTTCAGTACCAATCTGACTAACGTTTACAAATGTTTGTATACATTAGCTCATTGGCTGGGAAGGATATTCTGCTGAATTCTTATAGCGTAAGTACTGCAGAACACTCTCAATCCTGAAGGAACTCAGAATACTGTAGTTCATATCAAATTAGCCAGTCCTGGCTTTCAAATAGCTAAGCGGGCAGGTCACATGAAGATCTGGACTCCTTAGGATTCCTTAGAGCCCTCCAGGAAGTCTAGTCATCTGAATACAGAGATTGCTGTTACGCATCATACTTCATTGTGTCATTTCACTTGATTTTAGATTGTTGATGCCATCCCAACACTTCTATAAAAACACTAGGCCAGCTGGCAAGGCCTTGATGAGTCAGCTTCTCAAAAGCCTGGCAGTCTGATGAAGGGTGTGTGTGTGTGTGTATGTGTGTGTGTGTATGCACGTACATGTGTATGCTTGCTTGTGCTTGCATTCTTGGAACAAAACATTTCTATGAAGAGTTGTCCTTGGACACAAATTGATGTACACACTTGGTGTTGGTTCTTGATTTGACCGAACTAGTCCTACAGCTTTGCACATCTGCTTGTTTTTGAATAGCAGATGCGTGTCTGATGAGCGTGGAACTGGCCCTAGAATTTTGATGTATTTTGATTTGTAGGAAGAAATCTTTGTAAGGCAACTTAAAAGCTGAAAGAAACTATGAGGTGACAGGCAGTTTGTTTCATCTGTTTTCTGTGATAGGCAATTTGATCTTCCTTATACAGATTTACTTCATTTCCAATTTAATTATTTTTGTGAATCCATTTTGAATGCTGTAAAGTAGAAAAGCAACATAAAATATTTTAATTGAAATTAACCATAAATAACTACTACTACAGATACTCCTCTACTTACAAGCATTTGTTCAGGGACTGTTGAAAATTACCACGGTGCTGAATGAAGAGATTTATGACCCCTACTTGAAGGTCCAACTGTTGCAGGACCCCAGCAGTTACATGATCACTATTTGGGCACTTGAAAGCGTGCCCACCCTTACAACCAGTGGAACATTGCATCTCGCCCTACAATGGTTTAGGTGGCCTTGACTGACAGATCCACTAGTATGTGGGTCAGTGTTGAATTCCAAACCAATTTGCCACCAGTTTGCTGGCTACACATATGCACTGCACACCAAATGTGTGCTGTGTGCACACATGTGCAGTACATGCCAAAAGGAGGCTTGGGAAGGTAAGTGGAAGCGAGGGGGAGGGATCAGCTGTGGCATGCGATTTAGCTTAGCTAGAAAGCAGGATTTCCTACTTTACTACCAAAGTAAACTGCGCTGCACAGCTGACACACACACACCCCGTTCTACTTACCTTCCCAATGACCAAAATTCCATGTCATAAGTTGAGGATGATTTGTATAAATAAAATAAAAAGATTGTTTACTAGTTAGATTTTAATTTTGTGAAAGAGAAATTCTTAAATGTGAGCAGTTATGAGATTCCTGGCTTCATTTATTTGCTATAGAAAGTTTCTTAGCTAGGCAGATTTTATAGCAAGAAACATTAAATGGTGATCAGATTAGTTCCTTCTTCTAATGAAGACTAAAATCAGTTTTACAATAAGACTACTCGCCCATAAAACCATACTTGGTCTATAAATACATATTTACACTTAGCCATTAGAATGGAGATAGCTGAATAAGTAAAATGGGGTATTTCTCTTGAACAGGATTGATCTCTGCTTCACAAACTTGATTTGAGTCTCTACTTTGAGGGCACAGGCCATCTATTTCTGATCAGATTTTCTTAATTTTGTGTACTTTGGCATCTTCGGTAATTGAGGCATAAAGTAGGGAGTTTTTGAATAATTTGAAAAATATTACCTTATTTTCTTTTACTTATTCCTGCACTTTCTTTTCTTTCTAGTATTTTCCAACAACGTGTACTTTCTAAATAGTTTACGTATTTACAATTTAAAGATTTCATACTAGTATTTAACCCAAAGGTGTTTTTTCAAGAGGCAACTGGACTTTCTGTTTTTTTCTTTGAAGACGTTTCGCTTCTTGGATGAGAAGCGAAACATCTTCAAAGAAAAACCAGGAAGTCCAGTTGCCTCTTGAAAAAGCATTTTTAGGACAACCATGACCTGGATGACTGAGAATCTCCATCGACCCTACTAGTACAGTATTTATCTTGTTCACCTAAGCCTAGATGAATTAATTTTATGATTTGTGAATTTAAAAACCTAAGGAAAAAAATAAGAGTACCATATATACTCGAATATAAGCCGAGTTTTTCAGCCCGTTTTTCAGGCTGAAAAACGCCCCCTCGGCTTATATTCGGGTCACGAAAAAAATGACTTTTTCCCTGCAACTGGCTCCCAAGGCTTGCTAGGGGCATGAGGGGGGTGCCTAGCAAGACTCTCCGCAGCCCCCTGGAAGCAAAAATGGGCTGGGGGGGGGGGCTTAAAGGGAGAAAGAAACAAAGAAATCCTCACATTTAGGGAGATCCCATGTGCACTGACCTTGAGTTGAGAGCTGATTGT